>CM039719.1:2339076-3575407 GCA_022539455.1 Dendrobium nobile | reverse complement strand
AATAGTAGACTGTTTTTAGTATTTATTATTTGGTAGCAGTTTATTATATTTATGTTTATGATTTCTATGTGTTGGATAGTTTTTTCGTGCATTTCATTCTATTTATATTGACTTGCATTAAAACTCTTGTTATTGAATGTTTTAGATATTTGAACTTCTATTAAAGAATTCTATCCTTATCTTACATCCCGTGTTTACTCAGATGTTTATTTCGATTGAACAACAAACAAATGTTTCTAATTAGAAGTTCTTCTTTTTTCAGTCAATGAATTTGTTGAGCTATTCAACACCTACCACATATAAACCAATAACCTTCATACCTTCATGTATTTTCTTATTAGTTTTCCTTAAAAATATTTGTCACTTTTCCTTTCTAAAAAAAAATTATACATTTTCCAAATAATTTCATTAATGTCATTTCCCATACTTACATTCCTGCATCAATATTAAACTTCCCTATTGAAAATATTATCGCCATGCGATATCATCAGAACGAAGCACCAACAAAATGTAGAACAATTTTATTTCAACAGCAACTATTGAAAAGGTACTCATGTAAATGTATAATAATTTCAACAATAAAATTGAGAAAATTACAACAGAAGTAACATGAATCATTAGAGGAAATGCAACAAGGACCTTATGTATGACTAATCCACCAATTTTTTTATCTAATGGGTATAAATCCCTCATGGAACAATTTTTTTTTTCAGGACACATTTGAAAAATTGTTTTACAAAAATCATTACCTAATCTTTGAAGTCAAAAAAGTAGAGATTCTTTGAAGTCCAGAGAGTAGAGATCCAGAAACGAAATGCAAACCTTGAAAGATCTAAGGCAAAACATGATCAGATTTGTTTAGAGCAAAGTTTTCCAACTCTAAAAAATGAATGTCAATACAATACTCATTACCTAAGTTGAGTGGTACTAAGAAATTAGAGTAATATATAAGTAGAAATTAAAATATATAAAATCAATTAAGAACATATAAATTCATTACCTAATATTTGAAGCAGAAAGAGTAGAGATCCTTTGAAGTCGAAATAGTAGAGATCTAGAAACTAAATGCAAACCATAAAAAAGAAAACAAGTGAGGATAGTTTAAGCAAATATATATGATGGATAGGGAGAGTAGCTTCGACGGTTATCTTATGGAGATTCAATTCATTTTCGAAGGGTTCCGCCGTTTCCTTCATCTTCCAAGGAATTGAAATGCGAGAGGCGAAAGCTTGTAAAAGTTGAAGAGACCTACCGGAGAAGATATTTTCCAAAGGGTTCAACGGTTTCCTTCATCTTCCAAAGAACTGAAATACGAGAGGCAAAAACATTGTAGAAGTTGAAGAGACCTACCAAAGAAGACTGTTTCCGAATGGTTCAATAGTTTCTTTCATCTTTCAAAGAAATGAAATGCGAGAGGCAAAAGTGCTGTAGAGGTTGAAGATGTGAAGATGTTAACAAACATTCCCTCTAGTTCTTTTGTATTTACATTCATGCCATTGTAATCTTATATATACTCTTGCTGTATCGTTTGTAATGAATGAGATTTACCTTTTCTTTCAAATCTTTCTCTTTGTCTTCTCCGCCCAAGAAGTTCCTTGGCTGCTGCTCTCTCATGGTATCAAAAGCCACCTATGGGAGATCAAGAATCAGCCAACTCCCTTCCTCCCTCCTCCTCCACCGTCTCAGATTCTTCCTCCACCGTTCTTTCCATACCACCCTCACTCAAGTTCTTAGTCTCGAACATCAAGAACCTCGCTTCACACCACCTCATGGAAGAAATCTACGCTATCTGGCGGACACAAATTCTCTAGCAATTCATAGCAAATGGCTACACCGACCATCTAACATGCACCACTATTTCTCCCGCCGACGTTGATTCCACTGATTATGCTCGCTGGCGGCTCGCGGACAACAACCTTCTCTCCACTCTCTTTTCCACGATTTCACAATCTATTCTACCATACATTCTTTCATGCAACACCTCTCACGAGGCTTGGTTGGTTCTTGAATGGCGTCTTCAAACCACTTGCTGATCTCGCGTCATCCAACTCAAGAATGAACTCCATCATGTTCAACTGAAAGGTCTTACCACGCAACAGTACCTCGCACAAATAAAATCCATCGTCGACAACATTGTCGCCTCTGGATAAAAAATTGACTCGGAAGATATCAACCTTTATACCTTTAATGGTCTACTTCCCACCTACAACTCATTCAAGACTGCCATTCAAACCTCACTTCTACCTATAGATCTCAACACCTTCTACTTACTTCTTTACAGCGAGGAGATTAATCTCCATCAAGAACACCTCAAAGAACAAACAGCTAGTTCACCTGCTACAACTCTTTATGCTTCTTCTTCCAACCAATCCCGTGGACGACCCCAGAAACGATTCTTTAAAAGCAAGGACTCTCCGACATCCTCCAATAATCCGCCGAACCAAACAGCTCCGCCCGCCTCCACACCGTCCACGAAGCCAATTTGCCAAATCTATGGCAAGACCGATAACATAGCTAGCCCTCAACTATTGACATCGATGCAACTTCAAGTTCGCTCCTACAGTTTCAAGATTGCCACATGCCATTCTTTCTCACATGTCTGCCTCCTCCACTCAAGATTGGGTTCTTGACTCCGGTGCGTCAACCCATCTCACACCGGACGACATGAATCTTCACTCACCCATTGCCTATCATGGACCCGATACTATGTCAATTGCCAATGGATCCTCACTCTTCCCGACACACCTTGTAAGCTTCGTCTATGTAGTCTTTTTCATGTACCATCACTCACACACAATCTCTTATATGTTTCTAAACTAACCTCCGATAATTCCGTCTCAATTTGCTTTGTTACTAACTGTTTCGACTCCTCTCGGTCCTTGCTCACAACATACGTGAACTCTAAAATGTTTCTCATTCTTTCATTTGTACTTCTTGTAACGTGGCCAAGAGCCACAAGCAATATTTTAATAAAAGTCTTTCGGTTACTTCAGCCCCGTTTGATCTCATTTACACTAACATCTGGGATTCAGCACCGTTAAATTTGTTAGACAGATACCAATACTACATTGTTTTCATCGATGACTTTACTCATTTGTCTTGGCTTTACTTTATGCATTCCAAACAAGAAGCTCTCACAAAATTTAAATCATTTTGTAATCTTGTTAAAAACCAACACCACTATCCCCAAAATATTAAGCTCTAATAGTGGTGGCGAATTTATTAGCAACGCCTTCAAAATTTACTTGCAAGAATCTGGCATTACTCAACAAATAAGTTGCCCTCACACCCCTGAGCAAAATGGCTTAGCCGAGCGGAAACATCGACACATTCTCGATCTCACTCGAACTCTTCTAAAAGCTTCAAATCTTCCGAACAAATTTTGGGCCGAAGCTCTGTCAACAACTCACTACGTTATCAATCGTCTCCCTTCCAAATCCATCTCCCTTCAATCCCCTTATTAACGCCTTCAAATAAAACATCTCATCTACGCACTTTTGGCTGTCTCTATTTTCCCTGGTTAAAATCATACAAATCTGATAAATTCTCACCACAATCTCATGTGTGCATTTTTTTAGGCTAGTCCACCTTTCACAAAGGTTAAAAATGCTTTAGTCTCACTTCGGGCAAGACTCATATCACTCGTCATGTCGTATTCTATGAAAACACCTTTCCCTACAAATCCTTCAATCAAACATCTTCTCCCGCACAATCCTTATCGAACAACCCCATTTCACCCTTCTCCTCATTCCTACTTCATCTGCATCCATCTCAACTGTCCCACCTCCTCCCTCAAATCTCACACATACTCAACAACCTGCTTTGTCTATCAGCCGTCCCAGCTCTTCTTCCACACCTATTTCTGTTCAAACTCACAATCCTACACCTCTTTCTCCCCCTCATCAACCCAAACCGACCAATACTCATCCCATTCATCCCATACAGACTCGACTTAAATCAAGAATATCAAAATTGATGAAAATTTTTAATCTCCTCAACCATACCACTTCCCAATCCACTCCGACAACCTACACCCAAGCGGCAAAGTTTGACTACTGGCAAAAAATAATGCTCGATGAATACACTGCTCTCCAAAAACAGGGCAACTGGTCCCTTGTACTTGCTCCACCAGATAAACTGATCCTCAGCTGCAAATGGACCTTCAAAATAAAACTTCTTCCTACAGGCCAAGTAGATCACTACAAAGCCCGTCTCGTCGCTCTCGGCTACGATATAAAAAAATTTGGCGTCAACTATACATAAACTTTTTGCCCCGCAGCCAAAATGCCTACCATCCGTATACTTCTCACTCTCGCTCTTTACCGACATTGGCCAATGCTCCAACTTGAAGTCTCAAACGCATTCCTGCATGGTGATCTACCCGGCGACATCTACATGCACACTTTGCTCTCAAGCAACTCGGTCAAATATCCCTCTTCCTCAGCCTTTAAGTTCTCACAACTCACACTGGCTACTTCCTAACACAACAACACTACGCCACAAAACGTCTACATGACACCGGCTTTGACGACTACAAAGAAACGCCAACTCCTATCACACTGAATTTCAAACACCAACACAACAATCTTCAACCATTCCATGATCCAACCATCTACCGTAAACTTGCCGGATCACTATAATATCTCTCCATAACCCGTCCAGATATCGCCTTTGCAACAAATCTCATATGCCAACACATGCAACAATCAACCGTTCATAATTTTCAAGCACTTAAACGTCTACTACAGTACATCAAAGGGACCCTATCCTTCAGACTCCCCATCACATTAGGAGACCTCACGCTCAACTCCTACACGGATGCTGACTGGTTGTCCAATACCACAGACCATAAGTCAATCTCAGGTTTTTGGACCTTCTTGGGCCCAAATCTAATCTCTTGGTCCGTCAAGAAGCAAGTCATAGTCACAAAATTGTCTACCGAAGTAGAATATAAATCTTTATCGGCAGCCGCTTCAGAAGTCATTTGGCTCCGTCGGCTAGTTGATGAACTAAATCTTCCGTAGCCATCCCCGATCATGATTCACTACGACAATGTTTCAGTCATAGCTGTCACGACCCAACCCGACCGGGATGGATCCCGCTCGCATCGGGTCGCGACGGAACTTAAACTTGAAATCCAGGATCTGGCTTTGGAATTTGCTTCAGAACTTTCTTCCAAATATTAAACATACAGAACACAGAGCTACTATAAACATCCAAATACAAAACAGTTCATCTATCTTTTCTTTCATCAAAATAATTATATACAGATACAGTACATGGCTTACAGACAGAAAGAACATAACAGAACAGATAAGCCATGCTGTATAAAATTCAAAAGTACAAAATACCTAATCACTAATCAGACTCTAAACTTCTAATCCAAGACTTCCTTCCCTTTCCCAGAACCTGAAAACCACACAAAAAATAAGGATGAGCTAACAGCTCAGCAAGACATCACTCACCAATCAGAATCTTCAGAAATCCACATCAGAAAATACATCAGAAAAGTATCTGTACAGAAATCAAACAGTCGTACAGAAATCGAATAACAGACAGAACAGATACTTGATCCATCAGAAATTAGCTTACAGATATAGAAAACTGAAGTCATTTCAAATTTCATGTCACAGAGCAGACATAATCGTACGGAAATCAGAGATCAAATAATTCACAAAATAGATTCAGATATCAGATTTCAAATATCCCTGACACTGACAGAATCTCGATGGATTCTGGCCCCTTATGCCTTTCTTCCCTGACACAGTCAGAATCTCAATGGATTTTGGCCTCTTATGTCTCCCGTTGTGCTTATAGCACCAGAATAGAACAGATATCAGAGGTTCCGGAACATTTTCAGATTTCAGAGCTCATTTCAGATTTCAGAATTCCCTGACCCAGACAATGGAATCACATATGATTCCGGCCCCTTATAACTCCCTTTTGATAGCACAAACACACCAAACATTCAAATCATCTTATTTCAAAAAATTCAGAAATCGTACGAAAACTCAGTGGCATAACGATAGTGTACAGAATTTACACAAAATTCACAGATTCAGAAATTTACCAAATTACCACAGAACATTCACAACAACATTATAAGACTTTTACTGTACTGACAAAATATTTTTCAACATCCTGATAAATTGCAGTTCAATTAAAACATCTCGGAATCCAAAATATCCGATAAAAATCTTTCAGAAAATACTCAAAACGTGCACAAATATCATCTCAGAAACATACCAAAAGTTACGCGGTAAAACCTTTGCCAGACGAAAATAATACCAGAAATTTGCTAACGGAAACAAAATTCAGAATAGAAAACGCGTCATAAATCTCATTTCTGAAAATTGAGAAAGACAGAATGTGTCTTACCTCGAGTCGGTCAACTTCTTCAACTACGGCGACGGACGAAAACGGACCAGAGTCGCCCAAAAATCTTCTTTTTCCTCTTTTCCTTCGGTTTTTCTCTCTCCTGGACTTTCTCTCTCTTCAAAACGACACTATTCAGATATTTATTAAACAGGATCGTCCCGGACGATGTCCCCGATCGTCCTGGGACGATCTCCTCTAGACCAGAGCGTGAACCAGATCGTCCAGACGAAATTAAATGCCAATTTCGTCGTCCCGGGACGAAACCCTCAGGTTTGGTTCGTCCCGACTGTTCGTCCCGACACCTCCAGGTTCATACAGACGAACAGATAGATTCTTCACAGTTCTGTACAGATCGTTCTGGACGATGTCCCTGATCGTCCCGGACGATCCTGGGAGAAACAGCCTTTACAATAGCTCTCGCAAAGAATCCCGTTTTCCACGCCAGAACCAAACACATAGAGATCGACTATCACTTCATTTGGCAGCACATTGGGTCTGGCGACATAGCACTTACTCATATCTCCTCTAAGGATCAAATCACTGACATTCTAACAAAGACTTTCTCCATCACCCGTTTTAACGATCTTTGCAGCAAATTAACCATTTGACCTTCAAATGATTAATTTGAGGGAGGCTGTTAGCTAACATTCCCTCTAGTTCTTTTGTATTTACCTTCATGCCATTATAATCTTATATATACTCTTGTTGTACCATTTGTAATGAATGAGATTTACCTTTTCTTTCCAATCTTTCTCTCTGTCTTCTCCGCCCAAGGAGTTCCTTTGCTGCTGCTCTCTCAAAAGAGACCAATCGAAGAAGATTAATGTGGAATAAAATGCGAGAGGAAAAAGTGTTGTAGAAGTTGAAGAGAACTACCAGAGTAGATGAATGCAGGACGAAGCTAGGGAAAGCCAAAGAAGAATGGAGGAAATAAGTTGGGCGAAATTATATTTAACGTAGGGAATTTAGGATTAATTGGTTTAAATCATTAAATGAAATATGTAGTTTTATTGTGTTATTAATTAAGCATATGCATATGAAATATCACCTCCTCGCTCCCTCTTGTCGCCCTAGTGTCGTCTTGGGAGATTTAGGGTTTCCGCCTCTCCAGCCTCCCTCCGTGCTTGTTTTCTGCTCTAGCTTCACATTTTCTGCTTGTTTTTCGACCATCTGTTGGTTTTGTGGGTTCTTTTTCTCTGGTGCCCTGTTTGGGCAGTTTCGATGGCGGGAGCTCGAGCTCCAATCCATGGGGGAAGGTTAATAGCCCGATTCATGGTCTTAATAGAGGCTTTTTCAACTTGGAAGGCGAGGATGTCTCTCCTACTCGCTCTTTCAAAGATGTGCTTTCTGCAAATCCGATGTCAGGTGATAATATTCCGATCTTAAACCAAACAATTTTTAATGGTGTTCCGGCCATCCTTCTTTCCGACGAGGATGTGCTTAAACTGATTTCTCCTTTTCAGTTCACGTTAGTTGGTGAGTTTGGTCTGCACAGACCAAACCTTGATTCGATTTGTCATTTTTTCAGTAACCTTAAATTGTCTGGTTTTTTTTCTGTTGGCTTGATGGATGCTCGTCATGTTGCGATTCAACTTTCTAATGATTTGGACTATATTAGGGTTTTTGCTAGGAGAGCTTATTTTATCAACAATTGCCAAATGCGAGTGCTTAAATGGACTCCATTTTTTGATGTTAAAGAGGAATCTCCGATAGTTCCTATCTGGATTTCGTTTCCAAATCTTTGTTTACATTTTTTTAATTCAAAAGTTTTGCATGCTCTGGATTCCATTTTTGGTTGTCCCCTGCAAACCGACCAGGCGACTGCAATGAGAACCCGTCCTTCTGTGGCGAGAGTTCTTGTTGAAGTTGATATTTCAAAAAAGCATGCTAAGGAAATTTGGGTGGGCTCAAAAGCATTCGGTTATTTACAAAAGGTTGAGTTTGAAAAGGTTTCTGATTTTTTCACTCACTATAAGATTCATGGCCATGCGGTTTCGGAATGTTTTAAGCTACACCCGAATTTGAAAAAGAAACCTGTTAATAATACTGAAGTGCCTGAGAAAAATCCGAGTTTGTTAGATGTTGTTTTACCTGTTTTGAATATTGATAATGCTGGAATTGATGTTCCTAATGTTTCTGGAGTTAATGCTGGGAATCCTGAGGCCGTGAATCATGTTTTACAGGATAATATTAACCTGGTTTCTAATGACATTTGTAATGAGTCTAATGTACTGGTGAATGTCGTTGAGAAGGAACCTGATTTTTATGTTTCTATTGACTCGATGCTTAATAATGCTAATGGTAAACAGTTTATTGTGCCTACTCTTGTTAATGCTCTTCTAGTTGAGATTAATAGTAGTGATAATGAATTTTGCGAAGAAGGGGAATTTATCCCCAACGATGGGAATGAGGTTTTGAAAGATGTTTTGGGTAGTGATGAAAAAGAAGATTCTTTGTCCTCTATTGATGTTAGTAATTCCTCCAATAAAGAAGAGGAGGATGAATTTATAAAGGTTGTAAAAAAAGGGTAAGAATATTAAAATCTCCTTACCTCAGACGCCTCATTCAACTAGAACTAAAACTTCTTTAAAAATTTCTAATGGTTAATGCACTCATTTGGAATACTAGAGGTATTGGGGGGACTGAATCGGTTACTAGAGTTAAAAATCTTTGTAGAATTCATAATATTCAAGTGTTGATTTTACTTGAACCTTTAATTTCTAGGGAGAAAATTGATTGTACTGCTATTCGTTTGGGCTTTTCCTTATTTTTTGCCAATTCTTCCAACAAAATCTGGATTTTCTGGAAGAATGCTGTTTACTTAACTATTTTAGAGGATTTTCATCAAGTGGTTAATGTCAACATTGTTTATTTTAACTTTATTTGCAATGCTTCCTTTATCTATGCTTCTTATTTTAGACTCGGGCGTTTGACTCTTTGGGAGCAACTTACATCTTTTGTTGCTGTTTCTACCAAACCGTGGTGTGTTGGTGGGGATTTTAATACTATTTGCAATGCTAATGAGAGAAGAGGGGGTAAGTCTCCTAACATTCATTCTATGGAGGATTACAATTCTATGATTAGTGATAGCAATTTACATGATATTGGCTTTTTGGGTAATGCCTTTACTTGGAGTAGAGCTAATTTATGGTAAAGACTGGATAGGATTTTATTTAATAATGATTGGCTGGTTAATTTTCCTATGACTCATGTTGAACATTTAAGTAGGACTTTGTCTGATCACGCTCCTTTACTTCTGATTATTGATTCTATTAAGCTTTAGCATCCTTCTGCTTTTAAATTTCAAAATATGTGTTTATCTCATAAGGATTTCAGTGATGTTGTTTATAACAACTGGAATGCGCCTTTAGCTCTGAATAATGATATCTATGATATGTCCAGGCTTTGGGCCAAGCTTAGTATATTAAAACAAGTGTTAAGGTGGTGGAATAAAAATGTTTTTAAAAATATTTTTTCTAATATTAAAGAGGCTGAAAAAGAGGCGATGGATTGTGAAAAAATTTATATGGACAATCCGGTTTTTGACAATATTGCTGCTCTTAATAATGCAAAATTAAGCTTGGTCTTTTGCAAGATCAAGAGGAGATTTATTGGAAACAAAATGCTGCTTCTAAATTGATTGCTGAAGGGGATAGAAATACCAAGTTTTTTCATGCTTTAGCTAAAAAGAGAAATGTAAGAAATCATATTTTTAAAATTGTTAATGATAATGGTGATACTCTTGATAATGAGGAGGATATCATTAGATCTGGTGTGTGGATCATTTCAAGCAGGTTTTTAATAAAGAGGTTAACACTATTCCTATTTCTAACCCGTACATTATTTCTCATTGTATCAATGATATTGATAATCAAATGTTGCTTCAAATTCCTTATGAGGAAGAAGTTTGGAATACCAATAAGAACATGAACTCTGACTCTGTTGCGGGTCCGGACGGCTTTTCTACCAAATTTTTTGTTAAGTCCTGGAATATTATTAAGTTGGATGTGTTAGAGGCAGTTAAAGATTTTTTTGAAGGTAGCTCTTACCCAAAATTTTTTGCTACTACAAATATTGTTTTAATTCCTAAAAAGGATGCTGCTAACAATTGGAACGACTTTCGTCCTATTAGCCTGTGCTCTTTTCTCAATAAACTTATTTCTAAAATTATTGCTTCTAGGCTTGTTGATATTTTGCCGAGAATTGTTTCTGTTAATCAAGCTGGTTTTGTTAAAGGTAGGAGTATCTTTGATAATATTTTGCTTGCTCAAGAGATTATTCATGATATAAATGTTAAAGTGAATGGTGGTAATATTATTTTCAAACTTGATATTACGAAGGCCTATGATAATTTGAATTGGAATTTCCTTTATAATGTTTTATTTTTTTTTGTTTTAACCAAGCTTTTATTCAACTGGTGAAAATTAGTATTGAGAATTGTTTCTTTTCTGTTATTATTAATGGGAGAAATCATGATTTTTTTAAGTATGCGCAAGGTTTGAGACAAGGTGATCCATTATCGCATGCTCATTTTATTATTGCCATGGATTACCTTTCTAGGGGTTTGGAGGAATTATTCAAGAGACACATGTCCTTGTTTTATCATACTTTGGGGGGTTTGTCGATTACCCATCTTAGTTTTGCTGATAACTTTATAATTTTCTCTAATGGCTCTATTAAAAAATGTTAAAGTTTTAGTTCATTTTTTAAGTAAATTTCAGAATATGAGTGGTTTGGATATTAATAAAACCAAGAGTAGTTTTTTGGTGTCCAAAGGGGTTAGTCTCGGTAGGATTAATTCTATTAATCGTATATGTGGTTTTAATTGTGTTTCTTTCCCTATTAAGTATTTGGGCACTTCAATTTTTAAAGGGAGAAAAAGGAATCAAATTTTCGAGGATATTATTACGGCTTTTCAAAAGAAAATTGCAAATTGGAATTTTAACTTTCTGTCTTTTGGTGGGTGATTGGTTTTGATCAAAAGTATGTTAAATTCGATTCCCGTCTATATTTTTCATACTTTGAACCCAACTGTTTCTATTTGTTTGAGAATGGAAAGATTAATCAACAAGTTCTTTTGGGGTTCCAAAAACAATAGTAATTGCATTTACTGGTCTTCGTGGAACAAAGTTTGTGGGGCTTTAAACGAGGGTGGATTAGGGTGCAAAAGTTTTATTAACGCTGTCAAAGCTTTCTCTTATAAATTATGGATTGCTTTTAGATTTAATATGAGTCTTTGGGCTCAATTTATGAATGCTAAGTATTGCAAAGATTTTCATGCTACTTCTTGTACTTACAAAAGATCTGACTCTATGGTTTAGAAAAGGCTTTGTAACATTAAGGGGGAAGCGGAGCACTTAATTCAATGGGGTTTGGGGAAAGGGAATATCTCTTTCTGGCAAGACAATTTGTTAGGTTGTGGTTCAATTGATAATCTCTTGAATAATGTTACTCTGATTAATACTAAAGTGTATGAGTTCTTTGAGAATGGGAATTGGAATTTTCCTAAACTCAGGGATTGCATACAGAGGGAATTAGTGAGCATGATTGTTGAGTTGCCTTCACAATTACAATGCAATGACCAGATTTTATTTAAGTCTTCTCCTTCGGGTCTTTTCAGTCTTAAAAAAGCTTGGGAGAATTTTTGTATAAAGTATAGTGAGTCAGTCATTTTTTTCTGCTATTTGGCACAACAATATTTCGTTATCTTATTCTATTCTTGTTTGACGTTGTATGAAAGGTTTTATTCCGGTTGACACTATTCTTATGAAAAGAGGTTTTAGTATTACGTCTAAATGTCAGTGTTGCTCTAATGTCGAAAATCTGGTGCACACCTTTGTTAATGGTGTTATTGCTATAAGAAAGTTTGGGATTTTTTCTTTGACATTGCTCAAATGGAGAATTTTGAGCATCATGAGGATATTTCTTTTATTTTTAGAATGTGGGTTAATAAGTCTAAAGGTCATATTTATAATCTTTTGCCTACTCTTACTTATTGTTTGGTATATTTGGAAAGCTAGGAATGAAGCTAAGCATAATAACATAAAGATGAATGCTCTTAATATTATTGCAAATGTTAAGTAAGATTTTGCAGCTTCAGGCCACTAATATGATTTACGAAAAAAAATTTAAAAATGCTGCTGTTTTGGCTTTGCATATGGGCATTTCTATGAATTCTACTTCCTATAATGCTGTTAACAGAATTGTGAGATGGTTGAAACCCAAACCACCCTTTTTTAAGCTTAATTCTGATGGGTCAGTGGTTGTTAATGCTGCGGGTATGATTGGTATTATTCGTAACTTTTAAGGTGATGTTATTATTGCTTACTCTTCTCCTTTAAATCATTGTAAGGTCATTTATGCTGAGCTTATGGGTTTGTCTTTTGGTCTTGAACTATGTCATAGAAAAAGGTATTCAAAATGTGGCTATAGAGGTGGATGCCTTAAGCTTAATACAGATTATTCAAAAGGAGAATTTGGGTTATACTGAGCTTTTCTATATGATTCGTGAAGTTAAATTGCTGCTTGAGAATCTGAATTATACTATGACCCATATTTTTCGTGAAGGAAATGCTTGTGCAAATTGGTTGGCTAAGTTGGGTTGTCAGTGCGCTTCTATTAAAGAATTTGAAGTCTCTAATCTGCCTTCTTTCTTAAGAGGTTTAGTGAAGCTTGATAAACTGGGTTTACCTTATATTAGATATGGCTAGTCTTGTGCTTTTTGGCCTTTTTTCTGTCATTTCTGTAATGTGCATTGCTGGTTGGGCTGTTTGGTCCTGTTCTGCTGGGAGTTTGGTATTTCGGTTCGCAGTTCTCTGTTATTTGTGTTGGTTTTGCCTTGCTAGGAGGGGTACTTATTTTGTTTGCGGCTGCACGAATTTTTGGATAATGTTGGAATCTCAATCCTGGAAGTTTTTTAATGTTTCTATTCATTTTCACTCTAATATGTTTGTTTTTCCTATGTTTTTCTGGTGGTTAGCCGTGAATTTTTTTCTTACTGGGTTGATTATGGTGTGGAGAAATGTCCAGGAGCTGATTTTTGGGAGTGCTAATATGATGACCGGTAATCTTGGTGCCTTTTTTGTTTCTTTTTCTTTAGTTTTTCTTGTTATAATTTTGCAGGTTTGCTTCCACCTTGAGGGAGTTTTTGGCAAGAAAGTTTGGGCTGATTTGATTTTCTTAGAGCTTTCTTATTTTTGGGCACTTTTTTGTGCCGCCTTAGAGTGTATCTAGGCGATTTTGTATTTTGCATAGATGGGGATAATCGGCCCTTAGGTTTTTTTTTCTTTTGGATTGGTTGTAGCTCTTCGAGCAGTAGCGGGCTGATAGTTTCCTTAAGGATTTAAAATTTTGACTTATATCAATGCGTAGGCCCCTCCATGGGTTTAAACTAAAAAAAAAAATGCATATGAGATAACAGCCGTCCATGATAGTAACAAAGAGAAATCAGAATTAATTGATTTTATTAGGCATGAGATAAGAGCCGCCGATGATAATAATGATAAAATAATAGATTTGAAAGTTTTATTGGATTATTAATATTTAAATAATTATATATTTCTAGATTTTTTTAAAATATTTATAATATAACGAATGGTTAGGATAATATTTTAAGAAATTGAATGAAAGGACATGATTGAGTATCGTTGGAAACTCTAGCTGCTTTTATAATATGCTAGTAAAAATGCCCGTGCATTAAATGCACGTTATTAAAAATTTAGTAATAAAGATTCATATTATAAATATTTTAATTATGCTATCATTATTAAGATGAAAAAAAATTATTTTTATAAATAATTATAATCATTATAATAAATTTTATATGATTAGATAAATAGTTTTATTGATATAGATTTTCTATAATTCATGAATTATTTTGGTATTAAATTCAGTTTATTAGTTAATAAACAAACTATTTATTTTTTAAGACGGATTTTCTTTAAAGTAATAAGTTATTTAAGTGCATGCTAATAAAATTTTAAACATTAATAATAAATAAAAAAATTTAACAGAATACAATTGAGAGAAAACTACTTTTTAATTCATTATATTTCATTTATAAATTTATTGCTACAAATAATTTTAAAATCAAATTTATTAATGAGAAAGTTGGTAATATAATATATTCAATAAGAGTAAACTTCATTTGTGATTTTTTTTATCATAATTGTAATCAATATGATACATTATCCTCTTTATATGAGAAAAGTTTTGAAAATTTTTATCTTTTATTCAAGCGATTTATATTTAAATTTAAAATATATAAAAATAGTTTTTTTAATTTTAATTTTGTTTTTAAATAGAGAAGCAAGTATAATTATACCCCAATGAATATTTCAATAATTATTATAATAATAATTTTATAATGTATAGCCCTTCAAGAAAAATTTGGATAAATATTTCAATTTTTTGTGTTTAAATTTTAAAAGAGAAAAATAAGTTGTGTTTACATATTTTAATTAATTTTAATTGATTGTTAGATATTAAATGCTCTATGATTTTCAATTATTGTAATAATCAATAAGAAAATTTATTTTTCAGAATGAAGGAATTTTTATAAATAAGTTATTTATGATTTAGTTATTTTTGATCTAATATAAAATATTATCATTTCAGTATATAATTAATCTAATATTAACTAATAATTTTGATTTATAAAAATTAAATCTCACCATCAAAAGCATTAACACGCATTCTCTTCACCATTTCATATTTCCTCTTTAGATCCAAGTTAGATCAAAACAATAACTTATCGTCTTTCTCCTCTCAAGTTTAGAAGACAAAGCAGCCTCAAATTTGACGATATGTTTGAATTTGAATGATTAAAATTTTATGGCATAAAAAGCATTGTTTTCATGTTTTAAAGAAAGATTATCTCGTGTGACTTATTCAATGTCAATTTAAAAAAAAATATTTGAGTTTAATCAATTGTTCTTTGAGATAATTACACCGGCTTTATATTCATGTCAATGATAAGATGAAATTAGGATAGTATAGTTAAAATAATATGCTAACTCCAAATATTTTCTTTCATTAATATGTTAAGTGAGTAGTCCAGCTGAAAAGAATAGCTTAATTGACTATTTATTGTATATTTATAAATAGTCAGTAAATAATTAATAAATATTCAATTATAAATATTATTGAATATTTTATAAGTATTTGTTGATTTATTATATATTTATTAAATATTTGTTGATTATTTACAAATACTCAGTAAAATTCTCAGCAAATATGTAACAATTCGGACGGTTCTTCTCGTCAGGACTCCGCACAGATTAATTTCTCCTTGTACATAGTATATAAATTATGAACATATTGTACATAGATGAAGTGTTTAATTTTGATTATAATCTTGATGTAAATTATATCCGAACTTCACATATAATAACCTCTTCAAGTATTGTGGGTGATAGACCGCTATTAGGGATGCAAATGAAGCTGGCCGAGCCCAACCCAACTGAGAAAAGCCGAGCGATCAAGTTTGAGCGTTAACTCGTTTGTTAAAACGAAGCTTGAACCTGAGCTATAACTGCTGAGCATGAGCCCGAGCTCGAACAATAGGAATATTTGTGATAATATTCAAACTCTTTTATTTTAAAATTATAACTGTTTGAATTTTATTTGACATCAATTTTTTAGTTAACCAAATCCAAATGCATTGAGTTTATTAAAGAATAATATTACCGAATAATTTATTAGTTATTTGAACAAAAAATAAGTAACCAATTATTTAAAAAAAAAAAGATTTAATGAACTGAATAATCAAATAAATAACCAATTTAACAAATATAAACATATTATTTGTATTTATTAATAACTATCTAATAAAAAAAATTTCTTATATAATCAGTTAATCTATAAAATTTATAATTAAATTTTAAATGAGCATATTATTAAACATTAATTAAAATTTAAATAAAATTTACATAACATTATTCGTAATCATAATAATATTAAATTTTTTATATTTAAAAGGATTAAAAAGAGCCCTGTTTTATCAAAGATATCATACTCAGAAATAAAACACCACCAACAGATTTTTTATTGGGGGACAGAGTATTGTCACTAAGCGAATTGTTCATTACACTGCAGCGTCAGGAAGCAGCCGTCCGGACTCGATCCGCTATTAGTAATTTCTCCAACACTCGGCTCACTTTTCCGTATTCTTCTGGTGGCTTACTATCGCCGGCGACGAGATCAGTTACGAAGTGGAGACGGCGGCAGTCAACCGACTTGGCAGGCGTCAGTCTTTATTCTCGCCGTGGCTTCCGTCGTTCTCTACTTGTCGCCGGTAATCTTCGGAGCCATCGGAACAGGAAACAAGCAGAAATCAAACTAATTGGGAGCGGATTGAGGATTCCTACCTCTTTATTACAGCCTCTTCGCTTAGCGAAGGGAGGAAGACGAAGAGAGAAGTAGAAGATCGAGGAAGGAGATAAGGAAGAGGTGAAACACTAAAGCTAAAAAAGCGAAGCCCAAGCTTCTTTAGCGACACGTTCACAACTCTTCATGCGAAGCCAGAGCTCCCATCGTGATTTCCGATCCGACATGAGAAGAACGCGAATAAGCTCTTTTTATAGTTTCTTTGTCATGGACAGGAGTGGGAGGGGAATCGGAAGAGCTAGGCATGAAAAGCTCGGACGTTTTGTGAAGGTTTTTTTTTTTTTTCGTTTTTTATTTCAGGAGTCGTTCGGCTATTTTTCTGAAACGTTCGGCTCGAGTGCAGAAACCGAAGGGTGTTGTGTTTAGACTTTTTAATTTTCAAACGGCTCAGCTATTTAATGGACTGAAACGACTATTTAATGCAATGGAATTGGAAGCATTTGAAATATTAAATAAATATTTTATAGAAATTGATAAATAATAGAATTTGAATAGTCATATACAACGGATGGCTAAGATTTTGTGTGGAAGAAAATTCAAGCGGCTTTTATAATAGTAGTATAGATGTGAATTTTTTGATTTATTAAATATTTTTAATAGAATGGACGGCCAAGATAATTAAAAAATAAGTAGAATGGATGAACAAGATTTGCGGGAGCAAGGAAACTCAAGCCCCTTTTATAATAGTGGTATATATATATGATAGCATCAAACCCTCCAGCGTCTTTTAGATATGAATTATATGTATATAGGCAGTACATTTGAAAGCTGAAAGGACTTGTTCTTCATCGTTCAGGAGAGTTTAACATCTAAGGATTATATGAAGAGCCAACACAAATAAAAGAGGGTCTTTATTAACACTAAAATTTTAAGCGAAAAATCTTGGAGGAAAAAAAATCTTGGGGACTAACCTTGTTGAAATGATTACACTTGTGTTGTCATTGACTAAAAAAAATGCATTTCTTTGTGATTTTGGAAGGTGTTGATATAAAGTTGCTTGTGGCATGGAAGCTATCTTCAAGAGACCATTCATTATTTGTTTGGTTGTTCTAAAATGAGAAGGGGAGACAAGAGACTAGAAATGTATTATAAATTTTCATGCTGACATCGAGGGTTGTCATAAATGGTGTCAACGACATTTATCAGCCTTATCGATGGCCAGCTGGAGGTGTTTAGACGTTGGTCGGGCAGAGCATTAGGAAGCCTCTAAGCTATCTATTCCATTTGAGCTCTCTCTCACATAGATAATGTGTAGTTTTTTAATCTTGTTAGACTTATTTAGAGTTAGACCGCGTGCACCACTTCTTGCATTGATGTATTCATCTTATCGAGAAATTTAGTTCCTTGAAATCGGCATCAAGATGATCCTTAATGCATGTAATTTCGAAAATCTCATTCCTCTAGATTCATATCCAATTAAGTGAATTTTATTGATGAATCACTAATCATATTACAATTTTATGACTCCTTACTCATTTATTTAATTTATATAATTATTATACATAAATTTGAATTTTAAAATAAATATACAAACTATATTATGAACAAGCAACCAAGTCCATGGTAGCATCCGTCCTGCAATGGGCATCCGCCCCATGTCAATGCATGGTGTCATTCGACCTCCTCCATCTTTCCTTAATATTTATATATATATTGCCCACTTGGAAGCTGAAATGATCAATTCTTCATGGTTCAGGATAAGATAATAATCTTCAATTAAAATATTAACGAAAATCTCTCGGCCCGCCCTTCTTAGCTATAAATACACTTTGCTATTCAATATCTGAAGATCACGAGAAGCACTTGTATTGATCAGTAGAAAGGGAAGATCATTAATGGCCATCTCGCTCGCAAAGCAGTTCGTCTCCCTCTTTCTAGCCTTGGCGCTCTTCGTCACAGTCGTGCTCGGTCAATAATATTCATTATTTATCATTGATTTTTAATTATTTTTTTTTGATAGAAAATATTTAATATTTCTACTACGTACTCTGTTCATCTTCTGATATTACAGGTGGGAGAAATATCGTGGAATTTGATGAACCTTCCGTCTGGGATGCAGCAATGCCGCCTGCAGAGAGAAATCAGATAAATTCTAATGTTGATTTGAGCCCTACATCTGCTCCAAAATTGAATTCTCGTGCCAGTCAGAACCCCTCATTTGGGACACATGTAAATTTATATCCTCCTTTTTATTGGTGATGAATGATGACAATATGCATATGGATATATTATTTCGTGCGGAGTTCGGATTCTAATGAAATCAAGCAACGTGATATATATAGAGTGTGTGCATTATACATACTTTATATACCAGTTATACATATGATATATATGTAGAAGCTATGTTGCTTGATTTCATTGGAGTTCAAATGAGAGCTACGACCGCACGTAATAATTTCTCATGCATCTAAACCACATCCCTAATAAATCATTACTGAAGTAATATATATATATATATATATATATATATATATATATATATATATATATATATAATTTGTATCCTAAAGCTCTTAATAAGGCATTTATGTTATAAATTTGTGCAATATTATGCTAGAAAGGTTGGTGTTGTTAGTGGTGGATTCAGAATATTAATTTTAAATGATGTGTTGAGAATTCATATAAATAATAAGAACAAAATTAAGTTTAAAAGAGTAGATGTGATATTTTTTTTACCGGCTAATTAATTTTAAAATGCTTTAAGTTTAAAAAGTTTTAATTGGTATTTCAACTCTCCATTTTAAAGTGCTTCAACAGAAAAGAAGAAAAAAAAATTGATTGATTTTTCAATGCAACTTATCATCATCAAAAAGCTTTTTTTAGGGACTCTAAAAACATTTTATCTTGATTATGATTAATAAGTGATATTTTATAAAAAATTAATCATGGCCGAGCACGAATCTCAAGACCAAATCAAGCAGGAAACTTTTAAAATTAAATTCCGAACCATATGAACTCCGATCTCAGCAAACTTATAGTCAAACCAATGTCTCGAAAAGACGAACCCAACGAACATCAAATTCAACTTAATCCAAGCCTAGATGGGTCCAAATCGAATACCGGAAGTGCCTTCGGAAAGTTCAAACCATAAATTGGATTACTAACGATTGGATAATAAGCATGCTATAATTTGAGATTTTTTAGTCCATCAATTCATGTTCATAAGTTTTCAATCATAATTTAACTATTGATTTGTGCTCATTTGGAGTAGAATTAGATCGCTTATAGCATTGATAGTTTTCTTGTTGATACATTAAATTCAATTATAATTTTGCTGAAATTGAAATTCGTTTGATCCTGAATTTAATTTAAAAAAATTTCAATTCAAATCTTACCTCAAGAATCATGCCAACTATTTAAAGAATCATATCTATACTAATTAGAATTAAAAATCAGGATGTATTTGATGCCAATCTGGCTCGAATCATTAAAAACAAAGCCTTATTCTTTTGTTAACACTCTATAACAAACCAACACAATCAATTTCTCTAATACTTCCATCAAAGACATCCATCAAATACAAAGATTAAATTACAAATTAGTACACTTTTATATTTTTTGTTTCTTAACTTAAAATACAAATAGTTCAGTTAAAAAATGAGATTCCTCTTACTTATGTTTTTTAAAAATAATCATTTTAATGAAAGGAGTTGATTTCAAATTAAAATTTTAAGCTTATTTTATGCAGAAATAAGAATTTGTTATCTTTGATATATCATCAAAATATTATCTTGATCGGACATGAAACTCAAGGCAAAATCAAGTTGAAAACTTCCTAAATTAAATTTGAGACTATCTGAACTCCGATTTCAACAAACTTATAGTCGAATTGAACGTCTCAGAAATATGAACCAAACGACAAAAAAATAGACTCAATCCGAGTACAAATGGGTCCAAATCTAAGACCCGAAGTATATTACATTTGGAAAGTTCAAACCATAATTTAGATGACCAAATGGTTTTCAAATGTGACATGCTTATAGTCGAATCGAACGCCTCGACATGAAGAATCCGATAAGCTCAAGATCACTGAATTATGACATCACTAAAGTATTGAAATGTCCAATAGATAGTCCACTATCAAGGGAATCAACATCAGCTGCCCATTCAAACCACTCTCAACTTACTTTTAATCTTCCTTGTATTTAATTGTCGTACCACTCTTAGAGAACTACAAATAGACCCCTCATTCCTCAAGGAAAGAGTGGGGAGGATGAGGGGACCAAGCAAGGAGAGAAGGAAAGAGAGGAGACGAAGAGAATCCACCAAGCGCCTGGCCAAAGGCTAACGCTAGACTTACACCTGACACCACGCTTCTTCCCGGAAACCAAGTGACGTCGGACTTCCACACGAGAACCGAATGACACCGGACTTCTGCCCGACCACCAATTGAAGCTAGACCTTCCGACCTCCGTCACTAAACTACAATCCTTCCGACCTCCATCACAAGACAATGATCTTTCTAACCATTGTCGTCTGCCGACTACAATCTTTCCAACCTCCGTCGTAGAAATATGATCCTTTTGATCTATCACTACAAGAAAATGCGCCATTTTTGTCAGACTTTATGGCATACTGTTTTACGCCAGTAAAACCGGCACACGTACCGGTAGAATAAGCGCCGGTAATTTAAGGATGCATTATTTGGCGAATATCAGCTGCAGAAAAAATTGGTGCACATTCCCCCATTTTTCCGTCGGCATTTCTTAGGTGTCCGACTCATATTCTGCCGGTAACGATCGGCGGAATTACGAGCGCATATTGCGTCATCTTACTTAAACTTGTCGAATCATTACCGGCGTAATATCCGCTGGTTGAGATTAAAGCCCTATTTTCGTGAATTCGTCGAACAACTTCTCATTTCTTTCTCTCTAGTGTCGGAGAACTGTTGCGCATCAGAGAACTGTGCTAACGCTGAGAGTTCGCCCTTTCCTCGCTTAAGTTTTCCAGAGATGATGATGCTCAAGTGGATGAGTGGCTTTACTCTTAGAGACAGGATATGAAATGATCATATACAAATGTTCGAGTAGGTCTAGTGGAAGATAAGATTACATAGAGTCACCTTAGATGGTTTAGTCATATAAAAAGATGGCCTTTAACGACCCAATTAGGAAAGTAGATGAACAAGATTTGACCTAGTTAGAAACAGTTTTGATTAAAATTTAAATTTTGTTTATGATAGTTTTTTTTGTTTATATATATATATATATATATATATATATATATATATATATATATATATATATATACATCTCGTGACGTTGAGTAAAATGTATTGGGCATTGTTGTATGGATGTAGAGGAATGCATTTGGTGTTCTTGTGTAGTTGTAGAGAAATGCATTTGACATAATTGATTAAAAACATAGTATAAAAATAACATATATGTGAGAAAGTTGGAGTAAGCTCCATAGGAAGTTAAGATTATAGAGAAATACGGGAATGAAAAATGCACCGACTACTCTTCTTTTTTTGTCGGCATTTCGCTAGAAGAACCGTAAAAAATATTTCGAGTAAAAAAATTAGACAGTGTTCTCTTTTCGATGCTCAAATTATCGTCGGAAAAATTTTCATTAGAAATGCATCGGAAAGGTGATATTTCTGGCGTATTTTGATTGTTACTAGAAGATTCGATCTATCGATAAAAATGCATTTTCTTGAAGCGTCTGTCGCTAGATATTTGTCGTTTCGACCTCCGTCACCTGCGAACTTTGTTCCTTCCGACCTTTAATGCTAGGCTACGATATTTCTGACCTTTCTCGCCCGTTTACTATGGACATTGCGACCTCTGTTGCAAGATAACAGTCATTCCGACTTCCATCGCTTGCCACCTATAATCCTTCTAACCTCCATAACCCGAATAAGAACTTTCTGACCTCCTTCGCCCACCGACTATGGTCATGCTGACCAACAAACATATCGATATTGATTCTTTCAATTTTCACTATGTAATGCATTTTATATGATGTATATTTTTTACATCAAGCCAAGGCCTTCCCTCCAATTAAGGGAAAGGGTCCTGTGGTTTTTCTCATTTTCAGGATTTTTCACATAAAAATCTTGGTGTCTCATATAAATACTGCACCATCTCTTTTTATCTGATTATGTGCTGGATCTTTGTACAAAGCTAAGACGTTAAACTTTATATTTCTCTACCACGGTAGATATTCCAGGATACAATAATCTTAACTTTGTCTAAATATCTCGCACACTCACAAATAAAAGAAATGAATAAAAACGCATTTTTTTTACTTAGAAAATTCTAAAAGAGAAAAATTATAAAACCTAACTTATTTGCAATAATCCACTTAAATAAGATTATAGAAGCATGTTCTTCTCTTCTATTAAAGAAGATAGAATTACCAAATATAGCATGCAAGCGTTATCCCTTATGTTAGAAGTAGAGAGTGTCAGAGAGCAATGAAGGGTGATGACAATGACCAAAAGAGATGAATGTAATTTAGTAGATAATAATGTCATTGATTGATATCAGGTAATAATTTTAGGGGTAATAACATTTAATCAGCAACAACTAATTTTAAAAAAATGGCGTTTGGTATGAAATCTATCTTCAAGAGATCATTTGTTATTTATTTGATTATTCTCCAATAAGGAGGGGAGACTAGATATTAGAAATGTATTATAAATATTTTTGCTGACATCAAGGGTAAAAAATGGTGTATGGAGACTACATCTAGATGCTTTTGAATGAAGTTTCGAAACTCTCATATGAATGTTACCTCCAAATTCATACCCAAAATAATTAATTGAGTTTTTATTAATGAATCATTAACCATATTAGAATTTTATTTGATTTTTTTATTTTTAAATAAATATGCAATTAATATTATAAATAAACAACATGTCCCAATATATATTCATATCATATTTAATTTGAACTCTGTGTCAAATTCCAATGCATGATAGCATCTGTATTGCACAGGGCAGAGCTATAATTTTTTTTCTTATGGGGGCACAAATTATCAATTTTTAAAATACCTTCTATTTTTCATATGTGCTTAACATCAGTATTGGCGATTTTATTTTATTTTTTTAGAATTTTCATTTAAAAAGATAAATTAACCTATAATTCAAAAAATTGCACTTCTTTTTCTTCCTACATGTTACATATAACTTTTTTCTCCAAGTATTTTTATTTTAAAATCGTTATACAATTATTTTATTATCAATATCATTAAATATATATTTTTAGTATAAGTAATTAAATAATTATTTATCTAAAAAATTCTCATATAATTGTGTAAACGAATTTTTATAACCTTCGGTCAAAATATAATGGGAATATCTTTATTTTATAATTTTTTTTTTCATATTTAGTAGAAAGAAGAAGAGGTAGTACTTCGCTTTCTAGTCAGCCTTCTCTCTCCTGCCTTATCGCGCCGCTCTGGCAATTCAGGGCACCCTTCGTGCGATCGCTTCCGTTCGCCTTCGCGCTGCTTTCTTCTCCTTTTTTTCTCCTTGTGCGTTGCTAGATCTGTGTGGTTTGGTTGTTCTTTAGGAGTTTTTTGCCGTTTTGGGCTAGTTTCTGATGGCGGATGTTCCTCCGGCAAACCCGTGGGGGAAAGTGTCGGATCCGACAGTTGCAAAGAAGAAATGTTTTTTAACCTAGATGCTGAGGGATCTAATTCTCCTTCTAAATCTAGATCTTTTAAAGAAGTGTTATCCGGTGCTTCTTCATCAGGTGATATTTTTCCTAATGTTCAACAATCGATTTTTAATGGTGTTCCGGCTGTGTTATTATCGGATGAGGAAGTGCTTAAACTGGCTTCCCCTTTTCAATTTACGTTGGTAGGTAAATTTGGTTTGCGACGACCTAATCTTGATGCGATTCGGAATTTCTTCTCGTCTCTTAAGCTTATGAGTTTTTACTCTGTGGGGCTGTTGGATGCTAGGCATGTTGCTATTCAATTATCGAATGATTTAGATTATAGTAGAGTGTTTGCTAGATGTTCTTATTTCATTCATAACTGTCAAATGCGTGTCTTGAAATGGACTCCTTTTTTTGATATTAAGGAGGAGTCGCCTATTGTGCCTATCTGGATATCCTTCCCGAATTTACGCCTGCATTTTTTTAATTCTAAAGTTTTGAATGCTTTGGGTTCCATCTTTGGGAGACCGCTCCAAACAGATCAGGCTACGTCCTCACGAACCCGTCCTTCTGTTGCTAGAGTTCTTGTAGAAGTGGTTATTTCGAAAAAACATCCTAAGGAAATTTGGGTTGGTTCCAAAGCTTACGGCTATTTGCAAAAAGCTGAATTTGAGAAAGTTCCTGATTTCTGCAATCACTGTAAATACATGGTCATGCCCTTGTGGACTGTTTTAAACTTCATCCGGACTTAAAGAAACATTCTATGCAAGCTGGAGGGAGGCCTGGATCTACCGTGAATAACAAAGTGTATGTGCCTATCGTGGATAATAATGTGGATGAAAATGTTATTCAGGTGGAACCGCCTCCGGCTACTCAAAATGTTAATTTGGATACTGGTGAAGAAAAAGGGGAAAATGTGGTGGAGAGTAATGGGCATGACCAGGAGGATGTTTCGGATAATTCTGTTGTGGTTTTAAATTCTAAAGAAAAACTTACTTTGCATGATAACAATATTGTCACTGCTACTGATCCTAAGCTTTTTATTTTAATTGATGATATGCTAAATGATATGCCTATTAATTCTAATTCTGTGGCCATTGAGAATGCTTTGATTTCTAAACAGGATAATAGTGAGTTGGTGGGTAATGGTGTTGATGCTTCTTTAGATTCTTATGAGGAAGGAGAATTTATTCCTCCTACAAATGTTGTTGCTTCTTCTCTTACTAATCAAGGTACTTCTTCCTCTTCTCCTATATTGAAGGGCCAAAAATCTGTTGAGGAGGATATTGTTACTAAGGGTGGTAAGAAAAAGGAAAACAAAATAAAAATAGCTGCCCGGCTACTCCAAGATCCACCAGAGCTCACACTTCTTCCAAAGATGGTAATGATTAAAGCTCTTATGTGGAATGTTAGGGGTATTGGTGGTAAGGATTCCAAAATGAGAGTTAAACATCTTTGTAGGATTTACAATATTCAACTTCTTGTTTTATCTGAACCGCTTATCAATGCTGATAAAATTGCTGATACTTCTAAGTTTTTGGGTTTTTCTATGCATTTTGCTAATTGCTCCAACAAAATATGGATTATGTGGCATAAGAATATTTCTTTAGACATTGTTGTTGACTTTTGTCAAGTTGTTTATTATCATATTAATGTTTGCAATGTGAATTGTTTTGCTTCCTTTGTTTATGCTACTTGTACTAGAATTAACCGTATTAATCTATAGGACCAACTTGTTAACTTCTCTGCTAATATTAATGGCCCGTGGTGTGTGGGAGGTGATTTTAACATTATTTTGAATGCTAGTGAGAGAAGGGGAGGTAGCCGGCCTAATATTAGAGTGATTGAAGAGTTTAATGAGATGATTAATGATTGTAATCTTAATGACATTGGTTTCTTTGGTTGTCTTTAAACTTGGAGTAGGGCTAATCTCTGTCAACGGTTAGATAGATTTTGTTTAATAATGAGTGGTTGGCTAAATTTTCAGCTACTAATGTGGAACACTTGAGTAGAACTCTTTCTAATCATGCTCCTTTGATTTTAAATATTAATGTTATTAATCAGACTGATACTTTTGCGTTTCGATTCCTTAATATGTGGTTACTTCATGATAATTTCAAAGATGTGATTGAGAACAATTGGAATGCCCCTGTTTTTCCGAATAATAACATTTCTGGTATGTTGAGGCTTTGGGCTAAATTGTCTAGATTGAAACAATGTCTAAGATATTGGAACAAAAATTTTTTTAAAAATATTTTTCTGAATATCATGGAAGCTGAGTCCAAAGTTGTTGATTTAGAGGGTGTGTATCTTTATAATCCTAATGAGGGTAATATTTTGAATTTAAATCTTGCTAAAAATGTCTTATGTCATCTGTAATGCCAAGAAGAAGTCTATTGGAAACAAAAATCTAATGCTAAATTTGTTATAGAGGCCATGCTTTGACTAATAAGAACAAGACCAAAAGAAAAATTCATAGAATTGTGAGCAATGAAGGTATTCTTCTGGAGACGGATGAGTTAATTTGTAAGTCGGGTGTGGATTTTTTTTGTTAATATGTTTAACAGTCATTCTGATATTATTCCTATTTCTAATCCTGTGGTTATTCCTAATCTTATTAACGATGATGATAATTATCTTCTTTTCCAATTACCTACTTAGACTGAAATCTTTAATGTTCTTAAGGAAATGAATGGGGATGCTACTGCGGGTCCTGATGGTTTCACTACCAAGTTCTTTCAAAATTCTTGGGAGATTGTTAAGGGGGATGTTATTAATGCTGTGCAAGATTTCTTTGGAGGTAACCCTTATCCGAAATTTTTCTCCTCTTCTAATATTGTTCTTATTCCGAAAAAAGAGGGAGCCAATGCCTGCACTGAGTTTAGACCTATTAATCTATGTACCTTTTTTAATAAATTGAATTCTAATAGATTGTCTAATATTTTACCTAGAATTATCTCCTTGAATCAAACTGGTTTTGTTAAGGGGAGAAGTATTAGTGATAATGTTTTGCTTGCTCAAGAACTTGTTCATGACATTAACACTAAGGTCACTGGAGGTAACATTATTTTTAAATTGGATATCACTAAAGCTTATGATAATCTGGATTGAAATTACCTTTATAGGATGATGTCCTTGTTTGGTTTCAATCAAGATTTCATTTTACTTATTAAAAATAGTGTGGAAAACTGTTTCTTTTCTGTTATTATTAATGACAGAAATCATGGGTATTTCAAATCTTCTAAAGGTCTTAGGCAAGGTGATACTATTTCTCCTGCCCTTTTTACAATTTCCATGGAATACTTATCTAAAGGTTTAGATAATCTTTATGCTAAAAATGTTAGCCTTAATTTTCGTACTATAAGAGGTTTTCATATTTCTCATTTGAGTTTTGTTGTATCTTCATTTTATTCGCGAATGGTTCCATTAAGAATGTTAAAATTTTAATGAAATTTCTTTCTAAAATTCATGGTTGAAGTGGATTTGCTTTTAGTAAAGATAAGAGTAATTTTATTGTTGGTAAGTCGATCAATCAGAACAGGATTCAGGCTATTCAAAGGGTGTGTGGGTTTCAGTCCAAAAAATTGCCTATCAAATATTTGGGAACTCCTATTTACAAAGGTAAAAAGAAGAATTTCCTCTTTGAAGATATTTTCACTATTATCCAAAAGAAGTTGGCTAATTGGTCTTCTAGCTTTCTTTCTTTTGGTGGTCGTTTGGTTCTTGTGAAGTCTGTGCTGAATTCGATTCCCATCTATTTGTTCCACACCTTAATGTCTTCTTTTGCTATTTGCAATAAACTTTAGAGAATGATTAACAAATTTTTTTGGGGGTCTAAAATTAATATTAAGGCGATTCATTGGGCGGCTTGGCATAAAAATTGTGTGGTTTTAGATGAAGGGGGGCTTGGTTGTAAGAATTTGAATGATACTGCTATTGCTTTTTCTCATAAATTATGGTTTTCTTTTAGATCGAACATTAGCTTATGGGCTTGTTATATGAATGTTAAATACTGTAATAATATGCATCCGTCTTTGTGTTCTTTTAAAAATACTGATTCTTTGACGAGGAAAAGGCTGTGCAACATTTAGTGGGAAGTTCAAAATTTTATTCAGTGGGGGCAGGGTAAGGGTGATATTTACTTTTAGCAAGATAACTGGTTGGGTGATTCCTCGATTGATTCTTATTTAAATACCCACACTATTGAGCTTATTAAAGTTTCTTCTTTTGTTCTGGATAATAGTTGGAATTTGGATAAATTGAAAGAACTTTTGCCTAACTGTTTAGTTAATAATATCATAAATATTCCCTTACAATTAAACTACAGTGATAAAATTTTATGTTCTGCTTCTTCTAATGGTAAATTTCAATTGCGTAATCTTTGGGAGAAGTTCCGGATTTCTGTAGAAAAATCTCAGAGGTTTGCGGCTATTTGGCATAGTTCTTTTCCTATTACCTATTCTACTTTTATTTGACGTTGTATTAAAGGTTTTTTACCGGTTGACAATCTGCTGCAAAGAAAAGGTATTGTCTTAGTGTCTAAGTGTTTATGTTGTTCGAATATTGAAGACATTGATCATATTTTTATTAATGGTCTGGTTGCGCAAAATGTTTGGTTTTATTTTAATAGCATTTCAGGTAAGAACATCATTACTATTCATGATAGCTTGTTATCTATGTTGGATAGTTGGTTTTTGTCTACTAAAGGCCACGTTTTTAACTTGTTACCTATTCTTATTTTATGGTATCTTTGGAAAGCTCGTAATGAGGCTAAACATGATAATATTAAGATGGATGCGTCTCTTATTATTAATAATGTGAAAAGAAAGGTTTTACAGCTTTATACCTATAAGGTTATTTCTAGCAAGACTTTTACTAGGTGTAGAGATCTAGCGGTGATTTTTGGTATCAATCTGGATATGGTAACCTCTAATACTGTTGATTCTTTTGTTTACTGGATTAAGCCCAAACATCCTTATGTTAAATTAAGCACTGATGGGTCTGTGGGCAATTCAAGGGCTGGTGCGGGTGGTCTTATCCGTGACTCTCTTGGGGACGTTTTGGCTGCTTTTGCTGCTCCTTTGTAGCAAGTGGATGTCTTTATGGCTGAGTTGAATGCTCTCTTCTTGGGCCTGAAACTTTGTTTAAAACTTGGTTTTAATTGGGTGTGGATTGAAGTGGATTCTTTGTTTCTTGCCCAAATTATTAGAGATGGTGTTACGGGTAATGCCCAGAATTTTTATATTATTTGGAAAATTAAGAACTTATTGAATTTGATGAATTTCGATATCTCTCATATTTTTCGGGAATGTAATGTCTGTGCTAATTGGTTAGCGAATAAGGGTTCTTTCCTTGTTGGCTATGAGGAATTGGATATTCTTTATTTAGTTCAATCCTTTAAAGGTATGCTATTGCTGGATAAGGCTTATATGCCTCATATTAGGTATGGGTGATATGTTTGGTTTTTGTCTTGTTCTGGCTCTGTTCTGTTGTGGTGTTCTGCTGCTGCAGTCGCAGTTGCCTTCGAGTTTTTGGTTTTTGCTCAGTTATGCCCGGTGGCTATTTGATTTGTGCTAGTTTATTAATAATGGGTTGATGTGTTGCGGTTATTTAGCGGAGCTGTTTTTGGTTCACAACTGGAGGGTGATGTTTGTTATCACTGGCTGGTTGTTGGGTATTATCCTTTTTCATTTTTTGGATTGCCTGGGTGCTGGTGCTGGTAAAGCTGGTGCTTTGGGGGCCTGGGTTGAGTGGTCGTGGTTGGGTTGTGATATCTTTGTCTATGTCAAGCAGTGGAACAGGCTGTTTATGCAAGGTATTATGTTGTTTGGGGTTGGTGGTTGGAGGTTTTGGTATAATATTCAGGAGTTTGGGTTTTTTACTGTTATCTTTTTATATGTCGTGCTAATGGTTTTTTTGAAGATGCCTTACAGGTACTTATACAAGTGGAACAGAAATGATCATGAGGTATGCTTTTTTGGGTTTTGGCTTTTCTTTTTTCTCTATATTGTCCATTTTTGCAGGAGAGCTGTGCTGAAAGAGAACGAGATTATGTGGCTTCTCCTTTTTTGGGTGCTGTTGACTCACAGCCCCTCTTTTAATTTTTGCTATTTTTGTAATAGTAGGAAAATGATCCACTGGCTCGTAGGTTTTTCAGTTTTCTTTTCTAATGTAGCTCTTTCGAGCGATAGAGAGCTGGAGGAACCTTCTAAGAATCTTGTAACCGATTTTTTGTTATCAACACGTAGGCCCCGCTGTGGGTTTTAACAAAAAAAAAAAAAAGAAGAAGAGGTAGTACTTCTTGCTGCTTGAATGGAAAGGATGAATTGGTATTTAATCCTAAATATTAGAAAGAGAGAGAGAGAGAGAGAGAGAGAGAGAGAGAGAGAGAGAGAGAGAGAGAGAGAGGAACAATTCTTCATCGATTAGGATATGATAATGTATGGTGTTCCGTCCTGCAATGGGCATCCGCCCCATGTCAATGCATGGTGTCATTCGACCTCCTCCATCTTTCCTTAATATTTATATATATATTGCCCACTTGGAAGCTGAAAGGATCAATTCTTCATCGATCAGGATAAGATAATAATCTTCAATTAAAATACACCTTGCTATTCAATATCTGATGATCACGAGAAGAACTTGTATTGATCAGTAGAAAGGGAAGATCATTAATGGCCACCTCGCTCCCGAAGCAATTCGTCTCCCTCTTTCTAGCCTTCGCGCTCTTCATCACAGTCGTGCTCGGTCAATAATATTCATTATTTATCATTGATTTTTAATTATTTTTTCTGATAGAAAATATTTAATATTTCTACTACGTACTCTGTTCATCTTATGATATTACGTATAGGTGGGAGAAATATCGTGGAATTTGATGAACCTTCCGTCTGGGATGCAGCAATGCCGCCTGCAGAGAGAAATCAGATAAATTCTAATGTTGATTTGAGCCCTACATCTGCTCCAAAATTGAATTCTCGTGCCAGTCAGAACCCCTCATTTGGGACACATGTAGATTTATATCCTCCTTTTTATTGGTGATGAATGATGACAATATGCATATGGATATATTATTTCGTGCGGAGTTCGGATTCTAATGAAATCAAGCAACGTGATATGTACAGAGTGTGTGCATTATACATACTTTATATACCAGTTATACATATGATATATATGTAGAAGCTATGTTGGTTGATTTCATTGGAGTTCAGATGAGAGCTACGACCGTACGTAATAATTTCTCATGCATCTAAACCACATCCCTAATAAATCATTACTGAAGTAATATATATATATATATATACATATATATAATTTGTATCCTAAAGCTTTTAATAAGGCATTTATGTTATAAATTTGTGCAATATTATGCTAGAAAGGTTGGTGTTGTTAGTGGTGGATTCAGAATATTAATTTTAAATGATGTGTTGAGAATTCATATAAATAATAAGAACAAAATTAAGTTTAAAAGAGTAGATGTGATATTTTTTTTACCGGCTAATTAATTTTAAAATGCTTTAAGTTTAAAAAGTTTTAATTGGTATTTCAACTCTCCATTTTAAAGTGCTTCAACAGAAAAGAAGAAAAAACAAATTGATTGATTTTTCAATGCAACTTATCATCATCAAAAAGCTTTTTTTAGGGACTCTAAAAACATTTTATCTTGATTATGATTAATAATTGATATTTTATAAAAAAATTAATCATGGTCGAGCACGAATCTCAAGACCAAATCAAGCAGGAAACTTTTGAAATTAAATTCAGAACCATATGAACTCCGATCTCAGCAAACTTATAGTCAAACCAATGTCTCGAAAAGACGAACCCAACGACATCAAATTCAACTTAATCCAAGCCTAGATGGGTCCAAATCGAATACCGGAAGTGCCTTCAGAAAGTTCAAACCATAAATTGGATTACTAACGATTGGATAATAAGCATGCTATAATTTGAGATTTTTTTAGTCCATCAATTCATGTTCATAAGTTTTCAATCATAATTTAACTATTGATTTGTGCTGATTTGGAGTAGAATTAGATCGCTTATAGCATTGATAGTTTTCTTGTTGATACATTAAATTCAATTATAATTTTGCTGAAATTGAAATTCGTATGATCCTGAATTTAATTTAAAAAAATTCCAATTCAAATCTTACCTCAAGAATCATGCCAACTATTTAAAGAATCAAATCTATGCTAATTAGAATTAAAAATCAAGATGTATTTGATGCCAATCTGGCTCGAATCATAAAAAACAAAGCCTTATTCTTTTGTTAACACTCTATAACAAACCAACACAATCAATTTGGGCTCTTCCTAGGCTGCTCCTCGCCTCCTCCGATTCATTCCCTGAGCTGCTCCTCTGATTCGACAATTGCTCTCTCCTTTTCCCATTTCGTCATCTTCAGATCGCATCGTTTGGATTTCGCCTTTTGTTCGCCCAAATTTATGTATTTAATATTAGGATAGCATTTTGATTTTATCGGAGGTTCAATTTATATAGATTTCCAAATAACTTATAAGTAATCGGCTTTTCATTTCTCGCTCTGGGTTTTAGGGCGATGCCCTAAATCCTCCTGGCAGTGATGCCAGCGACTGGCGTTTCGTCTTCTCTTCGCCAGGGAAGTCTCCTCTTCCTTTTGTTCTTGTGTTTTTGGTGGTGATGGCTTCTTCTCGTCTTCGTGATCCTGGCTTTTTAACCGGTACTTCGCCTCTTTCGTTTAAAGATGCGCTTTCTGGTTCTTCATCTATTTCTGTGGTGTTTCCCGAAATTAAGGTTTCTTCATTTAGAGGCATGCCTTCTTTGTGGATTTCGGAAATGGAAATCGAATCCTTAGCTGCTCCGTTTGAGTTTGCCCTTGTCGGAAAGTTTCCTGGCCGTCGTCCATCTTTGGATGCTATTAGGAAATTTTTCTTTAATCTTAAACTGAAGGGGGATGTCTCTGTCACTGTTCTTAACAATCGAAATGTTTTGATTAAGCTTTTCAATGATTTGAATTATTGTAGGGTGTTTGCTCATAGATCCTATTTCGTTAACAATTGTTTCATGAAATTGGTTAAGTGGTCGCCTATTTTAGATGTGGAAATCGAGTCGCCGGTTATTCCCATCTGGATTTCTTTTCCAAATCTTAGGCCTCATCTGTTTGCTTCGCATATTCTCCATGGTTTGGGGAAGATTTTTGGGAATCCTTTAAAAATCGATAACACGACTTCTACTGGTTCCCGTCCTTCAGTTGCGAGAGTTTTGGTGGAAATAGATGTAACTAAAAATTTTCCTGATAAAATTTGGATTGGCCCGGAAAATGCAAGTTATGTTCAGTCTGTGGTTTTCGAAGAATTACCGGAATATTGTGTGCATTGTTCTTCATTGGGGAATTCTAAGGCCGGTTGCACCATTCTTCATCCTAATCTTATTCCTTCTTCTTCGTTGGGGGAGGGAGGGAGAACGGGTGTTCGGAATGTTGTTGATTGCTTAATTGAAACTGGTAATGTTATTGATTCTTCTTGTGAGAAAGTTAAGGGATGTGAGAATGCTAACATTGCGACTGGGACCAATGTTTTACCTTCTGCTGAGTTTCTGACTATTTCCCCTGGTGCTGGTGTCTTTATGTCGGTTGCTGCTGATATTACTTTGTCTCCTAATGTTGTTCCTTTTATTCCTTCGAGTGTGGTGAATGGTTTGGGTCCTAATGTTGTACTGATGCCGGAGGTGGTTTCTGATCCTGTTAATGTTGCGATTCCTCCTGCCGAGTGTGGAAGGGGGGCTGAGGTTTCGCCTGTTTTGGGTGTTGTGGAGGATTGTGGTAGGCCGATGGTTAGTGTTAGGAATGTGAAATCAAATGTGTGTGGGCAGGTTGTTACTTCGGATGTGCAAGACATTTTGGATAATTTGGTTAATGTTCCTGTAACCGTGAGTGGTACTTCTAGACTTGATATTAAGTCTCAAGGTGATTGGTTGCACAATTTGTCTGACTTTGGATCTGATTCTGAGTCCTATTCAGATCCTGGTAATGAATTTAAAATGAATCGTGATGTTCCTCTTAAGGTAGCCTCTCATGGAAAATTCTAGAAGAGAGGTAGCAGAAGAAGATAATTCGCTTTCGTCGTTGTTTGGTTCTTACGGTTATTATGTGTTGATCATTGTTTGGATTGGAGGTTGCGGGGCGATGATGTTGCTGGGGCTCGTGTCTGCGTTGGCTTCCTTGTGGCAACCTTTGGTGATTTCCACCTTTGCTGGACGGTCCTGGTGCTTTCGTGGACGCTGGCAGTCTCGGCATTCTACTGAGCCCTCATTTGAAATTTTTATTGTGTCTGTTTCTTGTTATTGGTTTTCTTTGCTGTCTGATTTCCCTTCTCCAACTGTTGTAACCTCGTTTTATCAGTTTTAATATAAAGGTTTATTTAAAAATAAATAAAAAAAAAAAAACCAACACAATCAATTTCTCTAATACTTCCATCAAAAACATCCATCAAATACAAAGATTAAATTACAAATGAGTACACTTTTATGTTTTTTGTTTTTTAACTTAAAATACAAATAGTTCAATTAAAAAATGAGATTCCTCTTACTTATCTTTTTTAAAAATAATCATTTTAATGAAAGGAGTTGATTTCAAATTAAAATTTTAAGCTTATTTTATGCAGAAATAAGAATTTGTTATCTTTGATATATCATCAAAATATTATCTTGATCGGACATGAAACTCAAGGCAAAATCAAGTTGAAAACTTCCTAAATTAAATCTGAGACCATCCAAACTCCGATTTCAACAAACTTATAGTCGAATTGAACGTCTTAGAAATATGAACCAAACGACAAAAAAATAGACTCAATCCGAGTACAAATGGGTCCAAATCTAAGACCCGAAGTATAGTACATTTGGAAAGTTCAAACCATAATTTAGATGACCAAATGGTTTTCAAATGTGACATGCTTATAGTCGAATCGAGCGGGTCGACATGAAGAATCCGATAAGCTCAAGATCGTTGAATTCTGACATCACTAAAGTATTCAAATGTCCAATAGATAGTCCACTATCAAGGGAATCAACATCAGCTTCCCATTCAAACCACTCTCAACTTACCTTTAATCTTCCTTGTATTTAATTGTCGTACTTCCGGTATTCGATTTGGAGAGAAGGAAAGAGAGGAGAAGAAGAGAATCCACCAAGCGCCTAGCCACAGACTAACGCCAGACTTACACCTGGCCACCAATAGACATTGGAATTTTGCATGGCCACCGATTGACATCGGACACACACTCGACCACCAAACACTAGACTTCTGCCCAGCCACCGATTGACATTGGACTTCTGCCCGGCAACCAACTGACATCATACTTCTTCCCGGAAGCCAAGTGACGTCGGACTTCCACACGACGAATGACACGGGACTTTTGCCCGACCACCAATTGAAGCTAGACCTTCCGACCTCCATCACTAGACTACAATACTTCCGACCTTCATCGCCAGACTATGGTCTTTCTAACCATTGTCGTCTGCCAACTACAGTCTTTCCAACCTCCGTCATCGAAATACGTTCCTTCTGATCTCTCACTGCAAGAAAATTTGCCATTACTATCACACTTTTTGGCAGACTATTTTATGTCGGTAACACCGGCGCACGTACTGGTAGAATAAGTGCCGGTAATTTAACAGTGCATTATCCGACGAATATCCGCTGCAAAAAAATCGGCGCACATTCCGCCAGCTTTCCATCGGCATTTCTTAGGTGTCCGACTCATATTATCTGCAAGTAACGACCGGTGGAATTACCAGCGCATATTGCGCCGCCTGACTTAAACTCGTCGAATCATTACCGGCATAATATCTACCGGTTCTGATTAAAGCCCTATTTTTGTGAATTCTTCGAACAACTTCTCATTGCATTCTCTCTAGCGTCGGAGAACTGTTGCGCGTTAGAGAGCTACACTGACACTGAGAGTTCGCCCTCTCCTCACTCAAGTTCTAGATGCCCTGAAATCGCTCTCTCTTCGCTTAAGTCCGCAAGCAGCCCCGATGAACAACCGGCGAGCACTTCTTCATCACAACTGAGAGCTGTCCCGACCAAACCCTCGCCGACTTTTGCCAAAAGCAGCCCCCAAATGCCACTTGTAAGGGAAGGTATTATCTCATCACCTTGAGTTTGAATGTTCTTACTATACGTACATTTGCAAAAGAAGGTATATTCGTGTACGCATTATGGATTGTAATTTTTATAAAAAAAATAGTTTTAGTGAGGGGATTGTGATTTTGGGTGATCAAGTCATTAATAAAAATACACGTTATTAATATTTATGGTGAAATAGATGAGGAATTTATTAGTAGAATTCAAGTATGATGGTTGAAGTGGAGGAATGCATTGGGCTTGTTGTGTGATATAAAAGCCCCCCTCAAACTTAAGGGGAAATTCTATAAGGTGGTGGTTAGACTTAAAATGCTTTATGATGCAGAATGTTGGACATAAAAAAAGAAGCATAATATTATATTAAGTGTTCCAGAGAGGATGATGCTCATGTGGATGAGTGACTTTACTCTTAGAGACATGATATGAAATGATCATATACGTGAAAGTGTTCGAGTAGCTCTAGTGGAAGATAAGATTACATAGTGTCACCTTAGATGGTTTAGTCATATAAAAAGGTGGCCTTTGATGACCCAATTAGGAAAGTAGATGCACAAGATTTGACCTAGTTAGCAACAGTTATTGTTAGAAATTATAGGAGAGCTCTCAAATTTCGTTCCACTCTCCTAATCCCAAGTTAGGAGAGTGTACCCCTCTCTTTGAACACCACATGTTCAAAGAGCATTTAGATGTTTCTAACCCATAAGTTGCACCTTCTTTTCTCCTTATACAACTTAAAAAAAAAAAAAAAAAAAGAATTATAGAGATCATTCTCATCCCACTAATTCAAGTTAGAGGGGTGAGTGTCCCTTTCTTTTTGAACACTAAAATGTTCAAAGAAATCTCTCCACCTTACAACTTCCAAGTTTCATCGTATCCATCCTCTTTCTTCTCTACAAGCCAAAATTGTAGAGAATTTTCCACCTTCCTACAACTCAAAAGTTGTATGAAGCTCTCTTTTACTCAACCCATGTTGAGTGATTCAATCTTGTTCCAAATAAGCATATTTGTTGAACCAAGCAACAAATAGTTTCATCCCATACATAGGATTCAAAAGTCCTATCTCCCTCCATCCTTCTAACTCAAGTTGGAAGGGTGCAACCATCTCTTTAAACATCAAAGTATTCAAAGACATTTATGAATTTGCAACCAATAAGTTGCATATTCCCCCAAATTTAATTCAAATTCTAAATCATAAGAGATCTTCCCTCTCTTTAGCTCCAAAAGCTAAAGAGAGTTCTTCAATATTTAGCCCAAAAGCTAAATATTGGATTCTCACTTTCTCTTCTTAGCTCCAAAGCTAAAGAGAATTATTCAACATATAGCCCAAAAGCTATGTGTTGGATTCCCTTTCTCACCCTTCTTTAGCCTCATAGCTAAAAAAAATATTATTTCCTTTTCTAGCTCCAAAAGCTAGGGGGAATTCCACCAATATCGAGTTCAAAAGCTACATATTGGACACTTCTTTCTTAGATCCAAATTCTAAGAGGACCCTTAGTGTGACATACCACACAAGTCTTACACATTTAGGAGAAGAATCTCTTAGGCATACTAGGATTAGGATTTTTCTTTCTCTGCGCATGTGATTGATGATTTGGTGTGAATGCCCTTTTGGATTATTTGCATTGTGGGCACTTGCCCTTAAGTGGTTAGCATAGAAATATATATACATGCTTCTATGCAAGTGGCCATGTCCAAGATGAGGTAAATAAATAAGTCATGATTATCATAATGTTGTTTGCTTGCAAACGCTGCTTAAAACCCCCGAAGAGACATGACCAATAAGGTAAAAGCAGGTGCTTAGCGCTCTAAGTACTGGGCCAATTTTGGGATGTTATGTGATTATCATATAAACTACCTCCTAACTCTATTTTATAGACTTGAGTCTTTTTTCATTTCATATCATGTATTTGATTAGATCTATGATGTAAAACTTATGGGATTTGCACTAGAAGAAAAGGTGGATCGAAGAAGAATGTACATTTTTGAAAGCGAAGCCTGAAAACCCCTTTGAAAGTTAAAGCTTGAAGACCCCCACAATTAGTCTGTAAATTTAATTGGGTTGTATAATGACAGGCAACTTAGCTACCAAACTTATTTGTAATAATTGGGACACTACTTGTACTTCTATTTTAATTGATTTATATATATTTGTTATTTGTTTACTAGGTGCGCAATAGAACAATATATTTTTCCTAGGTTTCTTCTATTGTTTAGTTTGGGAGTGGCATGGACTTGTGATACGATAGACTTTTAGGATAAAATAAATTTTCTATCCTTTAAATTGTAAACAACTTAAAATCAATTTCTAGGCTTTATATTTTCTAACAAAAAAATTTGCATGGCTCCCTTCAAGAAGCCAAGTTTTCAAAAATTAAAATTGAACATGCATAGCCCAAAAAAAGTGTCTCATGTAGAAAAGCCATCACATAAGGATTAGATAACAAAAAGTTTGCATTTATGAGTCTGTATTTTGTATGCCCTACATACATATGCATCTTGGCCTCAAAGCCAAGCTATAAGCCCTACCTTCTTAAATAAAATAGTCATTCACTCTACATTTGCATTAAGTTCGGACAACATAATTTTAAAATTATTTAGGAGAGTTTAGCTGGTAGTCCTTTCTAGGCAGGATAATAAATCCAGAGCACAGGAAGGCTATGGCTCATATGAGGTGTAGCATATAAGTCCCTTTGCATTTTATTATACTTAGATTTGAGGCATTACCTATCGGTATTCCTTACCTTAATTTTAGGATCCGAGGCATTGGTTGATTCCAAATCACCCTCTAAGCCCTCATCTTCTAGGCAATTTCTTCAACAAGTGTTTTTGGAATGCAAGCCCCAACATTCTAATAAAAATATCAACTTAAATAAAAATTAGACTTTTAAAATGTAAAGCCCAACATATGGTAGTTTGAGCACCTCTGAGATTTCTCAGAATCAAGTGTTCCTACTTCACCTTCCTTGGCTCTCATTTCAAAATTTAATATCAAGTTGATCAATTCCTCCTTGAAATTCCTAAAGGCTAAAACCCTTTAAATAAGACTTTCATGGATTTCAAAAATCAAATTTTAGCCAATATTTAAATGACTTTCAAAAATAAGAAAACTACTACCTTAATCAAAAGTCTTCCTAAGCCAAATCTTGGGATGTAATTAACTATAGGCATTTGCCCCTATGGGATGTCTGTACCCCAGAAATAAATAAACCCTATTCAACTAAACATTGAATAGGGAAATCTCTATTTTAAATTGTAAATTTTATCATTAAGTTCATAAGAAAATGATATTTTTATCCTTCGGGGTAATATATCATCATTCTCATACCGTGCTCAATCATAAAGTATGCAATCCATTTGAGGATACAAAAATTCTCCAACATATATTGGTTGCTTACCTTTATCTATATTATAAATCACTTGCTTCCCCATATTCGACCTGAGAGAGGATGTGGAATAGGTTTCACCCTTCTTAGCATTAGAGGTTTTAGCCTTCCTGAACTTATCAGAGTGGCCTTATGAACTCGACAAGTTTAACTTCTCAAACTTGGCTACATGATCAACCAAATCATGAAATGTAGTGATGATGGCCATGCACATAAATGGTTGTATTTTATTATCAATGTTTTCCATTAATAATTACACGGCGTATTCTTCTTTAAGTTACTGCTCACATTTCATGCTTAGATTACGTCGACGAGTTATGTATTTTGATATAGACTCCTCTCTCTTTCACTTGTCTAAAGCAAGGTCGGCGATCGTAATCTTCTTGGTTGCACTAGCAAATTTTTTCACAAACATGACCTCTAATTTAGTAAAAGTTTTTGCAGAGTTATTTGGCAACTCGGTATACCATTCGAAAGTAGTTGCTGTCAAATTGTTAACGAATTGCCAGAAGAGTAGGGCGTCATTTCCCTTTGTATTCCCACAAGTGGCTTTGAACTGCGCCAAATGCTGTCGGGGGTTGTTAGATCCATTAAAAGTGTGAAACTTTAGGACCGAATACCCTTTCGGGTATACACTTAATCGTATTCGGCAGGGTGCGAACGACCTTTACCCACCAACTTTTCTACTTGATAAACGATTATGATGGCCTTAATCTTCTCCGTGATTAGTCCTTCGAGCTGTGCATCTGTCACGGGCTCGGAGGTGCTGGCAACATTCTATGGAGGGGGTTGGAAGATGACATTATGAACTTCATGGCCATTTTCAGGAATACCTCGTATTCCTTAGCCTTAAGGTATATAGATATTTGGAGGATTGGTAGGGGGATTAGGCATGGGACCGACGGCTGTAGTTCTCTACATTATTTGTATCATTGTCACCATTTGGGTCATCATCTCAGTCATTTTCTCATTTAGCTAAGAGATTTCCCTATCATTTGCCCTCAATTATCATCTCATATATCACAACATTTCAAGGAGTGTGATATTTTTGACATCAAAATAATACTCTTCTACTTCCTCTTCTTCTTGAGAATGGCCACCTCTGCTAGTGGTGGACCCATCTCCGCAGCGGCGCCGGTATACTTATCTAGGTTGCAGTTGCCAATCGCCATCGTCTTTACTGTCATCATAATTGGCGCCATCATCAATATCTATATGTGTCACCATATAGACAACTTCTATATTTATGGCATTATTAATTTCTTCTATTTCTTATTCTATATATTCTTCTTATTTTATATTTTCTTTCCCATCCCCTTCTAGTACTTGGATCTCTAAGCGGCGATGCCACTAGATCTCTAGTTCTTGATTAGATAGGGAGATTTCTTTGACCAGTGGATTGTGGTCGAAGTTAGTCTCTTTCTTTGGAGGTGATGGCGAGCGATAAGATCCCTTAGAGGATTCTCCAAGGTGTCGACCGTCGGGAGGAGAATCATCGTGTGTTTTCTTTGGGATCTGATGATGTCAAATCAATGAAAAATGATTTTGCTTATATCTTGTCTATTTCTGATAATGATGTTACGGATGACTTAAAAATTTCACCTGAAAATGATTCTCTACATGATCAATTTAATTTTGAAGAATTAAAACATTCTCTTGGCTATTATTTAGATAGTGATGTCCTTGCTCTTGATTTGCAGGGTACGCCTATCTGTATTGAAGCTGAGATATCTGATTCTGAAAATTTAACAGAAGTAAAATCAGAATTAGCTGAGGTCGAAGAAGATAACTCGCCTGTCACTTCTTCCGAAGAGATAGTGCAAATCAAACTTCGTAGCGGCAAAGTACTACCACCTCATGCTTCTTCTGAAGATAAAGGGAAACAAGTTGTTGACGAACCAGAGTCTTCTCTTCTACCTCAACCCATTCCTTTTCAGAGTCCAATTGAGAGTGGAATGCCCAAGGTCGATTACAATGTCCTAGCTCATCTCAGGAAGCTGCCTGCCAAACTGAGCATTTATGATGCCTTGATTCTTTCCAAAGAAATGAGGGAGGCGTTAATCAAAGCTCTGTTAGATCTAGATATTTGCATGGACCAGTTAGCATCTGCACAGCCTGATGAAGCTCTTTGTTCCAAAGGAGTTCCTGAAGTTTCTTTTTCTGATGAAGATCTATGTTTAGGGACGGCTGATCACAACCGTCCACTATACATAACAATAAACATAGATAACTTCAGATTGTCACGTATTCTTGTAGATCCTGGTGCATCAGTTAATATTATGACTCTAAGAACTCTTGCCTATTTGAGAATAGACGTCCGTAAGCTCAGCTCAGATAAGATGATCTTACGGGGTTTTAACGAAAATGGCGAGAGGGCTTTGGGTTCAATTACTTTGTTGTTAGAGATCGAGGATTTTAAAACTGAAGCTAAGTTTCATATTATAGACGCTCCAACATCCTTTAATGCTCTCTTAGGTAGACCCTGGCTTCACGAATATAGGATGGTTCCTTCATCCCTACATCAGTGCATCAAGTACATCAGAGATGGTACTGAGCACTGTATTAAGGGAGACCTGCAACCATTCTCGATTCATGAAGTAGGAATTTATGAAGATGCCGCCTATTATTTGCCTAAAAAGCAAACAACTATTCCTAAAGATCTCAAATTAGCCAAAAATGAAATTGCACTTGAAAAGAAAAATGAAAAAGAAAAAGAAGAAAAAAGAGATGAAGAATATCCCTCCCTCGAAGATAGCATTCATTGGCATCCTGCTCCTCCCTCACAAAGAGGTGGTAGGATGACCCAACGAGGGCGAGGTAGAGGCAGAGGATGGCAAAATCATGAAAGTGCAATGTATGAAAACATACAAAAAACAAAACCCTACGATACACATCGATTTAGAATCTGGTTCAGAGGATGAATCATGTGTACCAGAGGATGAAAATAGTAACAAAAGGCCAAAATTTGAGATCTCTTTGGAACATGACAGTGATGAAGATAAAATTCAGGCAAATATAGAGGATGATTCAGATTTTTCTACCTATGAAAGACTTAGAGGATATGTGAAGACTTTAGCTCTAACCCCACTATCACAAGATAGTATAGCCGGGTTGGCAGTTAAAGTCTCACCTTCTTTGAGCAATGATTGTAAAGCTGCTAAGTTTATTCCTTCTTCTAGCAAAAATGTTGAAACTGATGTATACATTGATGATCCTTTTATGAATGAAATAGTGGAACTCCCTTTTGATTGGTATCCTTATGGTGTTAAAAATTTAATTGAGCAAGGTCTAGCCCCATCTACTTGGACCAAACGTCAAGCTCAGTCCTTTGAAAGTCTTTGGAATACGGAATTCCATAAACCAAAGTCAAGAGCAGGGCTAGGATTTAATACCGTTTGTCCATTTGATGACGATGATTATTGCTTGGTAATTACTAACAATGTAGGATCTGGTCATCTTTTTGTAAAGGACATTAAAAATCTTAATGAATTTTGTTTAGAAACCTTAGATGATTCGGATGACTTTCAGGTTAAGGAGGCACCTCCTGAACTTGAGGAGGAAATCCAATCAACTATTGATGAACTAAAAGAAATTAACCTTGATAATGAAGAAAATCCACGTCCGACGTTCATAAGTGCCTTATTGAGCGAGGATGAGTCAAATAACTTAGTCAGGATCCATCTCTAACATTGTTTGTAGGCAGGGTCAGATCTCCAGGAATCCACACCATATGTCACACCCAAATGAATTCTTCTTTCTTCTTCTCTGCGAGGTTTTGGCCTCCAGATTTCTTTTCCTTTCTGCCGGGACTTTTCGACGACGGATCCTTAAACCTGAGGTTCAGGTGTAATGCCCCGATGCTCACCATGCAGGATATATTTTCTTTGTTTTCTCTTTATCACAATAGATAAGTATTCGCTTGGTGGAATTCTCTTAGTCTCGATCATCAGTGGTCATTGGTATCTTCTCTTCTTAAGTCCTCACTATTTTACAGTCTTCATGACCTTATAGACCCGAGCCGGGAGAGTTTCAGGCTCCTTCCTCTTCTGAGAAGCTGGGACTTCAGGCTGCTAGTCTCAAAATGATTTGTTTAGCTCACTAGTGAAGCTATTTCTCTTCAACCATTTCAGACCCGCAAACCCATTCCGGGTGGGAATGGTTGCCTCAGGTTCTTGGGTCGACAGATTGGAGGGATAGGTTGAAAATTATTGTTGAGCTCGAAGTTTAATATTTTTCTTTTTTCTCTACCTTCTTGTAAGCCTTCCTCCATATGAGGAGGCCTCAATATTAATCTTCTCAGGTGCAGGTAACCCGGTTGACAGGGATGTGGTGTTTCCAGCCACCACATAAATCTTCCCACCATTCACAATTATTTTGGTGACTGAGATTTCAAGCTGCAACAACATCTCGAATGTAGAGGCCCTCTTGTGAGGATTTTCATATATAGCAGTGGCCCGTGAATCTGGTAGATGCGTCGGACATGTAGCAACTTCGTAGTGGGTCGCTGCGCTGGCAGATGCGTACGATTGGTAGGAGCTCTGGAAATTCTTGCAATAACTGCATGAAAATCAATACTACCAAACAGGATGGTAGCTCTAGTATTTTCGATGTTAATGATCACATTTGCCAGGTGAATACTGGAACCACGCCCTAATTGGACGGTGAATGAAGTATTTTGTAGATCCATCTGCATGAATGAAAGGTAAGGGTTAGTAATCAGAATCTGATATATCAATCCACACTTTCAAAATACAGAGACTTGTACATAACAATATAAAAATATATAACATTAACGAGCAATTTAGATAATACAAATTTAGAATACTGTTAAATGCGTTATCTTATAGGATTTTTTTTGAACGATCATTTTTAGAATATTCAAATTTCTAATTCTTTGAATGATCATGCTAAGAAAAGTTTTGAATTTTAAGCTCAAATTGGTTTTTTCTTCTACTACAACACTGAGATGACTAGACAAAGATGGAAAGAGAAACCAATCCCCAGCGGAGTCTTTAGAAATCTGAGGGCTCAAAAAATTTGGCCCCGGCCTCCACCCGCATTATTTTTTCTTTGGGGGAGTTTTAACGGAATAAGTTTAGGGGTAAATTTTATAAGGCAGATGGGTTTGTAGATAAGACACTACCCAGAGATTTTTCCCTCATTTTACAAAGACTTTATGATCTCAGTTTTTGTTTCTTATAGGCGCAAGCCCCTATAATTAATTACCCCTCCAAATCATGAGAGAGAACTTTTGATTAAGGCTAGTCGTCGATCAGATACATAGAGATATATAGTATCTGGCTATAGTAGTAACATGGGCTTGAATATTTGAAAATTTTGGATGTTTGGAAATTTGGGTTGAGATATTTGAGAAGTTTGATATTTAAAATTGAAAATTTTCACCATCTTGTACTTAAAGTGGATGGTGGGGCAATGGATGACGGACCCGATCAAGATCCCATGGTTCCGTCATCCTAGGCCATTGTGGTCCCTAGTCTACTTAATTAGAGGAGGTAGCCGATCCAACCTGACAGAAGAATCCTTATTGGTAGACATGGGTTGCTTTGTCTAAGAGTATCTTATAGACCTGATGTGAGTGCTTGTCTAAGGGGAAAATTTTGAATCCACCTTAGCTAACAAGGGCTTTGTTCCCTAATGATTATATCCTATTAATTCATATTTCAAAAATTTTATGCCACTAAGGAGCGTATTTGCTTTGGCCATAACCGGTATTTCGTGATGTCATTTGGCCGCAAAACAACTCAGTTCAGAGGACTCTGGGTCATAACCGTTTATTATGCAGTGCCATTTGATGAAAAAATTACCGGTTAGAGGATACGTACCATGTCCTTATTTGTATGAGATTATTTGAGAATGGATCCTAGTGATATTTTTGACTGGGCATTATCTCTGTGTGAGCTAAAGTAAATTTCAATTTGTCCACCCTGATAAACTATTATGGAGGGTGGATGTGTTTTGCTTTAAGTGCTTGAATGGTTGGATTTCAGTTTTAAATATTTGGATTTGGATGAATTTTGGAAATTTTGAATTTCATTGGTACTTGGAGTGGCATTTTGAATTTCATGGGTACTTGGAGTGGCATTTTGAATTATTTGGAATGGACTCCTCCGATTGAGATATGCATTCAACGCAAAAATCATCGGGGTGTTTGGGGTCATTTTTATTTGAAAAGATTTGCATTTTTGCGGATAATCCTTGTCAACTCAATCGAGCTGTCGATAAAGGATTAGATTTTGTAGGCTTTATGCATTTGTTTGTGAATTCTCATTGTTATAGGCCTTAAAAGACTAATATGAATATATTAAGACAAATATATCAGTCTCCGCAGCTGTATATTTATTTGATGATTCGAATCCTATCGACTCCTATTGATCCAGATATAATGATTATGTTCAAACTTGAATTCACTTATTAACCCGTGTAGCATCCTTAGACGTCATATGTATCCCTACAACATGCTCGCCAGGGACCATACGGGTGAATGATTATAATTACCCCTTATGTGTACATATGTGTATACAAATTATGGTGCATGTGCTGAGGGTATTTTTTAAATATTTATAAACGCCTTCTGTCCGCTTGCATGGATGTTGCAGATCTGGTGGCATGGCATTGTATTGGTTATCTGCTTATTGTATACGGGTGGCTGTCGTGCACTATTTGTTACCTTTATGTAGGGGGATTGTGGTGCGCTAACAAATCTCCTATTTTAACTAGTATATGTTGTTATCTACCATAGTTCTTTTATATTTATCCACAAACAGCATGTTAAACGTGTAACGGGTCTCTTTCAGTGGCTCATATAAATTTACATTTGTTGTAGTCATCTTGTATTCTGCTTTTGGGTAACCTATTGGGTGTACAATAGATCTTCTATAACAGCTCATAAGAGCTTGTATGTTCATATCCTTTTGTTGCTTTTATTGTGATATGTAATATTTCCACTATCGTTGACTTCATGTTAAGAGCGTTGTTGTATGCGCCGCTTCTCTTTATCGATGTATTTTCTTGCATTGAATCATTTCTGATGACATGAGTACTAGCGCATTTTTTTGTATTCATTCACCTTGTAGTTCTATTGCTTGTGTGTTTTATGATGAGCATCGCAGATCTTCCATCATCCTCATGAATAAATTGTAGCTTGCAGGATGAAGCTTATTCTCAACTTTTTCTTTTTGGAGGGGTTAGTAATTTTGTTATATAATTATCTTCTTTTCTTTTGAACAGCATGCTAGCTTATTTGTATCTCGATACTGATTGCAATGTGCTGTTACAAGCATCATTAACCTCCTCATATGCATTAACTAACAGGTTATTGTATTCACTTGCATGCTGGCTTTCTTGTGTTTAGGGGAAACTGGTACATTCATTTGTGTATTGATCGGCAAATTTCTGTCCGCTTGTGTGCTTTGTGATGTCATCTAGACACTTTAGGATTCTTGAAGTTGCTTGTAGGAAGGTTGTCACATACATTACAACTTATGTTGATTGTTTTTTGGGGATGAGTCACTTCATGTTATAGGTTAATCACCATGATTCGAAGCCTCATATCATGGCTTTGTGATCAAGCCACATCTCCCATATCTTTTGTTCCTTGCAAACAAAGTATACTTGGAAGCCCTTTATTTACAAAGGTGATTTGCAATTTGCACGATGGGTTTGATATCATGCTCTTCAATATTTTTATTTCCAATTAAAATGATCATTACAACTCAATAGTTATTGCTTGAAACTTCATGTCAAAATTTGCAAATCAATTACCATACTCCAAAGTTCTCATGTGATAGTTTTGTAATCAAACCATATCCTACACAATTCTCCTTTTATGTTTTCATTGATATCTCCATTTCAATTGAGATGATTATCACAAGTTAATTGTTATCATTCCAAAAAAATTCCATGCAAAAGTTTGTAACCAACTCATGAATGAATCCCTTTCTTATTTACTTTGTTGTGGATCTATTTTCATGGTTTATGATTTTGATGATAACAAACACTTTTATTTCTCTACGACTGTCTTATCTACTGACATTTCAGGTCCACACGATCAGACTGTATTTTAGAACCAGCTCAAGATTGGGAAGACTAGGTCTGAGTCAGTTTGTACCCTTTTTGCTTTCTTGAGTCTATTATATTTGGTGTGGCTCCTGATGCTTTGTAACTTGGAAGATCTGACTGTTCCCTAGAGTTTACTATTTTTGGTAACATCATCTGGGACGATATTTATATTGGCCTGGACGATAGGTTCAAAAGCAAAAACCCTAATTAGGGCATCCTTATTAAGGCAGCCATCATTAATAAAAACATCGTCATGGATGATTTTTGTATCGGCCAGGACGATAGGCTCAAAACAGAAAGAATCTGCAGCCAGATCTATTTAGAAATTACTTATTTTTGGATATAGTCTAGGGGATCGTCCAGGACTATAAAATATCATCCAGAACGATCCAGGACAAATTTTCCTAAATTAATGTGGTATTGAGGAAAGCAATTATGGCTTGATAGCACGATCAAATCGTCCTGGACGATCACAAAATTGTCCAGGCCGATACGCTGGATGATTGGACATCAGACAGCTATTTTTCAGAGCGATGTTCAGGACGATATTCCACAATTTTTTACTGATCGTCTAGGACAATATATTATCGTCTGGGACGATAAGAACAAATTTCTTATGATCGTCTCAAATCGTCCCGGCTGATTGGGCTTAAATTGTACTGATCGTATAAGACGATATTAGTATCGTCCTGGACGATAATGTCAGCAACTTGCATTAATAAGCTCATTTTGAGATCTTCTATTTAAGCTATGACATGACACTTGGTAAGTATTTTTGGCAGCCATTGTAGCTTCGTTCTTTTGGGTGAAACTTAAAGAGAGAGCTTGAAAGGGAGTGAGGAACGGGTGAAGTCTAAGAGAGGGAGAAGATCCTGTGAGGGGGGACTCAAGGGAGTGTGGAGGGGGATTCCACACGGTTGCTTCGGCAGGCTTGCACCTTAATACTGTCAGATTCAAGGCTTGTCTCGAGGGAAGTACACCAAAGAAGAAGATATCTTTAGTGTCAAAGGACCCGTCGACTCCGCCGCACCAGGGGAGGTGGAAGTGATTTTATAAGGGCTTCTCCGCCTAGCTATGGGGGCTAAAGGAGAGACACTTGATTTAGTGTAACACTTGGAGGGTGCCTCTAAGGAGTGGACCTAGGTCAAGGTTTGACCAAACCACTATAAATCCGATGCGTTCTTTTCTTATTATCGCTTCCGCATTTAATTTCAGCATTTAGTTTTCATTGTGGTGATTTTGGTTTATAGTTTTGTTTTAAAAGATCTTTAACCAATTCACCTCTCTTTTAAGTAGCCTTGGGACTAGTTCATAAGAACCTAACATCCCTAACGAACTTTCATACTTGTCTTTGATTGAGTCATTCTTATGATTAATGAGTTTCATTTTGGGTTTTAATTAAAGTTTAAGTCCAATGTCATTTGTTCAATATTCACTTGAGAACAAAATGTGTCCCATGCTATCCTTTAGAGTTCAAATCCATGTCCTTTTTTAGACAAAATTTTGGCAGCCTCTCGACGTCTCCCCTGTTAAAAGGAAAAACCAAGAGGCAGTCCGTCTGCCATGTCAAAAAATATGTGCATGGTCGGTGATTGTGGGACACTGCGCTCGTAGTCTTCATCATCCACCACGCCAAGAAAGGTGTGCATGGGTCTTCCGGAAGCAGCTGTTTGAAAAAAAAAATTTCCCCGCGTATGGGAACTTATATTTTTGCCCCGTCGTGCGAAGAAAAGCGCGCACAAGGCTTGCCCGCCTCGTCGTAAGAATCACATCGAATTCCCTCCCACTACGCTAAGAAAAGTGTGCATAGGAGGTCCCTCGGTGCGCCGCAAATGCCGAAAACAAGACTTTATGGGAGGATCACCAGTATCACCACAAGCACTGCGATGAACTTCCTCCCATCATGCTAAGAAAAGCACGCATGGGTGGTTATTCTCCCCACTGCAAGTGTCGAGGATGGGTTTTCTCAAGTTTGGGGATTTATACCTTAGAAAGGGTGCGCCGATGGTGAGGTTGGCATGCAAATCAAGGCATATGAGAGAAGCATTTTTTATTTTTTTTTCATTTTTTTTCATTTTTCTTATTTTTCTCATTTCTCTTTTCTTCTTTTGCTCCCTTTTTTTTTTATCAATTCCTAGACAAGCAAATGCATATACATTTACCACATTTGAAGGCTTATCCTCTTCCATTGGCTCCACTTCCTGGATTTTCCTTTTGAATTTTTTTATTCTTTCTTTTCTTTGCAAAAGGCTCCTGTGTCTTTCTTTTCACCACCTTGTTCCTCAATCTTTTGTAATGCATATACAACTTTCATGACATCAACACCATTTCATTCATCTTTGTGACTAAACACTCATATAACTTCTTCCTATATTCATACAAATCCATAACCCTCTGTGCAAACAGCTATAGATTTATCAAGTCAATCGGATAAAGGTCCTTCTCCATGGATACTTTAGCAGCTTCCATAATTTCCTTCACCTTCTACTCGTCACCAACAAAATCAACCAACAGTGGAATATGATCCACAGACAAATTTGATTTTCCCTCCACAAACCTTCACCTTGCTATAACTATGGCCCAAACCAAGTTGATTTTTCTTCAGATCATTTGGCTTTAAATCCTTGGTTAACTATCAAAGTGCAGCCATACACCATGAAGAAGCTCTAGATAAAATCGTTGCTCTGGCAAGGGATCTGCATCACCTCCAAGCTGATCTGTGACCTGACCTTTGGCTCGATGACTCCAAGGCTGAAGTTGGACTTCTTCTCTTCCTTACCCTTTTGAAGGTTGAGCTCTAAGAATTCCTTAACTCTTCCATCATAATACCTTGGGAAATAGCTTTGAATTGGTTGAGGGCATCGAGTGTAGAGGAGAAGGGATGGAAGAGTACGATTACGTGTGGAGGAGGCTTGAGATGGGAGGAAGAGCTATTGGAGGTGGTCGCTTCAGGTGGTGGAGGTGGAAATCGAGTGAGAGGTGGTGTTGGCGTCGAAGGAGACAAACATAAAGGCTTGTACTTTTTGTTTGAGGGAGAGCTTGGCAATTTATGAACAAAGCTGAAGCCCTTTTCCTTCATTTGAGAAGAAGGGTTGATCGAGGTGAATGACTGCTGCTGCGGGATTTAGTAGGGATTTGAGCTTGGCATATCCGAGGTTTGCATTAATGTGATTTGAGATTATTTTTGTTTGACTTTTAATGAAGTTTTTTTTAATATTAATATTAATAATATTACATTATCATTAATATTATTATCAATTTAAAACAACATTTGTATGTTGATTTTGGAAAATAAATGCCCCGATTTGCACGACTTCCCGAAATTTGTGTATTTTATCTTATTTTGTATGTTGATTTCATCGAATATAGAAATTAGATGAATTGATAGTACATTCAGGGTATTTTTGATATCCCGGTGGCAATGACGTGGTCTATTTCGTGCTCGAACTTCATTTGGGCTACACCGAGGCATAATTTTCTCAAAATATGTGTTGTTACTTTGAAACTATCTCGATTTGCGCACACAATCTCATTCAGACAAATTGATAGTGTATTTAGAGTTTAGACGGTGTTCCGAATGCAGTGGCAAAGTTCGTTCGTCAATTGGACGTCATTTGGATGATGCCAATATTGACCTCGATTTTGCTAAATCCTGGGTCAAAAGAGTTGACTTGGTCAAATTGACCAAGCCAGACTCCTAGACCCCTTCCATTAGATCCAATGGGTCAATTTGAGTCTGTCGAGCCCAAACCCGGGCCCAGGGTCAACCTGGTTGACCAAGTCAACCTAGGTTGACCTATTAGGTCTTTTTGAGTCCTAATTTCAATTCTGAGCAATCTCATGATTTCTTGAGCTTGAGCCTCACTCCATGGGTCTAAATAGGCTGGATTGACCAAGTCAAAGCTGACCAAGTCAAACTTTGACTTGGTCAATCCAAGCCTTAATGGGTTATTTTGACCCATTAGGCCCATTAAGAGCCCAATTCGGATCCAAATCAAATTAAATTGGTTTCATGGCTCAATCCACCTCTCCTCTGACCTAATTGATTGGTTTGACCAAGTCAAACCTTGACTTGGTCAAATCGAGTCATAATTAGGTTAATGTGACCCATTAAGGCCTTATTAAGAGTCATTTAATGCATTTAATGGCTCTAATTGATACCCTTTGAAATTCAAACGAAAATCACGGCCAAAACCTGATAGATTTCCCTCCCAATTAGATCTAGATTCGATCATGGCCATCGGTTTGAATCCTAGAGCTTTAAATATCAGAATCTTAGGTTATTTTAGGATCTTTTGCAAAATTCTTAAGGGCTGGTCTTTCTCTGTCTGAGAAACCTTGTGTGAGAGCTTGAGAGAGTCTTCCCCATCCTCTCCTACTGAAACCCGACGGTGAAACCTCGCCGACGGCGAGATTCCGGCGACCCGAAGGCTTGGACGCTCAAAGCTTCGATCCGACTGATCCAAGGCTCGTTTGGTTGCGATTTCAACTGAGGATTTGTACGAGAACAGTCTACAAGTGCAACCGTACCAAGAGTTTGAAGATCAAACGGTAAAATTTTTTGAAATCCCTTAGGATAGTTCACATATTTTAGGGATAAATAGCTTTTTATAAAGCGCTTAATAAGTTAATTCAAGCGTCTCCCATGATTTCTGTTCATGCATGGAACTTGTGTTTAAAATTTTGTGAAATTCGGTGGAGTGTCGAGGGAGAGCGAGCCAAAAAAACGTTTAGGGTTTCGGTTCGAGTTCTCGCGTGCGCATGCTTGATTTGAGTCGTTGGATCCGCGATCAACGGCTCAGATCCCGTCTGCCCGCGGTCATGTGCTAACCGCGTGGATTGTTCCGCGGTCTGGGTGGCCACGTGGCCAGATCTCCACCTTTCGATCGATCGCCCGTGGATCCGACGGCTAGGAGGACCCGCCTACGTGGATAAGTGCCGCAATCATTGCGACAATGATTGCCGCAGCGGTAATCATTGTCGGGGTTTGCGGATCCAATGGAGGGCCGCCAGATGGCGTCCCAAGAGCGGCCGCCGCCGTCCTCGTATGGATTAGGCGAATCCTGCGCTGCCACGTGGCCCGCCGCCGCCGCCGGCTGATTTGACTAAAATTGATTTAAAAATTATTTTTAAAACCTTAATAACTTAAAAAATCCATAGAAAACTCATTTTTGCTTCGTTTTCAACGCACTATATATCGTTTTGTTCATATTTTCATCCCCTACATTTTAAAATTATTTATAATTAAAAATATATAATATATTTTATTTTTATTTTAAAAACAGTAAAAGGACTAGTTTAAAAATCTTATTTTTAATTATTTTATTATTATTATATTATAATATTATTATTTTAATTATAAAATTAGTAATTATATTATTTTAATCCATTTTTGTCACTATTTTGTACTTATTTACTATTATCATTATGTTTAGATATAAAAATATATTTTTTAAATGATTAAATATTATTCTAATTATTTTATTAGTTAAATTACTTAAAATATCATTAATAATTAAAAAAATTACTATTATTATATATTTTTAATTACTTTAAGTTTCAGAGCTGTTAAAGTATTATTTTATGCTATTTCTAATAATTATTTTTTAATCCATTTATCGTATTTAAACTTCGGAAAATCATAACTTTCTCGTTTCAAATCCGTTTTCGGCGTGCAACCCCTCATTCTTCTCAGAAAAATAAGAGCTGTATTTTAAAATACGATAAATATATTTTAGTATCCCTTGCTGGCTGTATGGACAGATTCTTGTTTAGATTGGCTTATGGGACTATTTTAATGTTATTTATATAATTATTATTATTATTATTTTTAAAATTAAAAATTATTTTTAAAACTATTTTGAAACCTTGATTGAGTGACCAGTGGTTCTCCCTTATATTTATGTAGATATCAATTGGGCTATTTTTAATCATATTATTTTCCAAAAGCTTATATATGTATATTTAGGTATTTTTAGTTATTTTGAAATTACCTATTTTATTAAATCTTAATTTTGGGAGATCCGCTATGCATGGAATTTTAAACATAAATCCTACTTCTGAATAACAATCATGGGGGAGTGGATTAGTGGATGATTGGGTTCCAATCATTCACTAATCCCTTCATTACTCGTACTTACTTTTCGTTCGTCGTAGATTGCATGTGTAGGTCGCTCCACGAGCACTTAGCTTAGGCTCTCCTAGATCTAAGTACATGGTGTGTTTACTGCTATTATATGTTTCCTATGCATTATTACCTCAAAGGTTAGTGTAAACTTTAATTTAAACCCATATAACGTAGTGATACCTTAAGGACAATAATTAAGGACCCGTTTAGCGAACTTAGAAATTTTCTAAGAGCTGGGATACATCACTGATTGACATGAAAACTTAAACACTTAAACATCATAAACTTCTCAGAATTTTCTAGGAATTTTTAGGGCTAGTTAGACCACTTAATTAACCAACCCTAATTAACCTCTTAAATAAGGCCCCGAGACCTTCTAAAAATTATAATAAATACATTTTAGGTTAAAAAATTATCCATAATAGCTTGAATTGACCAAAATCTGACCCTTGACCTTAGATAAATAGGACTCCTAAGTTTGACTCTAGGTTGACCCTTAATTTGACCTTAGGTGGAAATTACCATTTTGCCCCTAATAAATCATTAAAAATTATTAAAAATCCCAAATTTTCTCCAAACACTTGGGATCACTTTCTCAGGTCATCTCCAACCTTTGGGGGTGATTCCAATCTGTTTGGAGCTGATTTGGATCAAAACCATAAAATCAGCCCTTAATTAAGTAATTTAGAAAATTCCCTTAAATATCCTGAACTTAGAAAATTCATAACTAATTGTAGAAAATTCCAAATTGGAAAAACTCACTTGCATTAGACTCCTATTAGGGCCTAGTATTTATGAAAAATATTAGGTTTCCAGAAACTGGCCTAGATTAGAAAGTCAACTTTTGGGTCAACCGTAGTTCATTTAGGGTCCGAAAGTTAGAAAATTCATAACTTTGGATAGGAAACTCCGATTTCAGTGTACTACCTGGCTAATTACTCCTCTTAAGGTTTAGTATTTTCCTAAGATGATAGGAGACCTAGACTTAGCCTTTTTCCCATAGTGACTTTTTAGACCCCTTAGCACCTAGGAGGACCCGGGGCTTTCCAAAATTGGCTAATACCACTTTAACTTTAAACATCATTACCCTAATATTTTAAAAGTGTTCAAAAAAATAAATTAACTAAAATGGACCCTAATCCATTAATATTTGAACTTCAATTAAAATTTCATTTTCTAGCCTTCAACAAACTCGAATTGTAGGCAATTTTAACTGAGTACCCTGCTTAGGACCTATCCAAACCACATAAGTCTTACACACACATAGAATTGTTTGCTATGGCACCACTTCTAAATCTAGGTTAGGCTATTGGATTTTATTTTCTACTGTGTGCCGGAGCTTTCTGTGGTTTTCATTGCATGTCTGTGGATGATGTGATGAGCGCTAAATTTACCCCTAGGTTAGGAACGTTATATATATATGTATACTGTTCTTCCGTAGGTGGACATGCTCAAGCTAATAAAAGGGGGGCACCGTTATAATTTCTAATATTATCTTATGCAGGTGCTTGCTCAGCCCCCCTAAATAAATGAGGGCTAAAATAATTAAACTTGCTACAGGTGGACTACTTAGCCCTCATAATTAAGAGCATGGCTTGGCATAGGTTCAATGGGATGTACTTTACTTTCATATATAAACTGCTTGTGATTTTTATTAGGATAACCATACAGGGAGTCTAGAATTTTCTTTTTTCAAATGGATATAATATTTGTAACATTAGTTAAGAGTTGTGAAAATGCACTCTGAGTGGGATATTCTTATCCAACTCGAATTCCAAAAGAAGAAGGCATCCCTAAAGTGGAGAGTCTTCTTCCATTTGGAAGATCGAGTTGGATGGCTTTAGATGTCCAAAGAGAAAAGGCAATCATCCCCAAGTGGGAGAATTGTCTCTTCGTTTGGATATTCAAGCCACGATGGATCCAAGGAGTCCAAGGAAGAGAGATCCAAGGAGTTCAAGGAGGAGAGATCCAAGGAGTCCAAGGAGGAGAGTTCCAAGGAGTCCAAGGAGAAGAAGACACCTAGAAGACTGAAGACTAATATTCCACTTAAAGTCATTTGCGTCTGTTATAGGCTTAGAAATCCGGGTTGTTGGTAGTGGTGCCCGGCCACTTTACTTTCTGCATATCTGGGTTGTAATAAGGGCAATTTGCCTATGGCCATTTAGTTGATTATTTTTGGATTTATATTGATGTGTTTACTTGATTGCGCAGTAGAATTACCTGCTTTTTCTATATTTCTTTCTTGCATGTCATTTTTGCTTTCGCCAGGATTTTCATTAGGCTCTTTGAAGGATTGCAAAACTTTTCTACTCATAACGAATCTTATAAAATTTTAATATTTAAATAACATAGAAATCTAACGAACTTAGAGAATTGTCGGAACCGTCCGGGGTCGCATGCATATTACTACATTATTCTTTCCTTGCTATAAGACATCTCCCAGCCTGCAGGTAGAGTCTGGATAATCTGGCCTATGAGGATGAAGTGCCGGACCTAGGGAGACCCAGTTTTTTCAAAAAATTATTTTCTATAAGCCTGTTTTTTTTTTAAATTCTATAACATTCATGAGCTGACATTTCAACTAGCATGTACTGTATTAGTAACCAACTAAATAAAATTTAATCACATTAGCTAGGAGCATCTGACTCACATAAGTCCAGGACCACTTAGGAAACTCTCTAGATGTCGGTCCTATTTCCAATAACTGTACCACCCACCCATCTTTCATAATTGACCTGATAGCATGGTTTTAAAGTGATTAGGTAGTTAGCTGGCTCCCCAATCCAGGACGGGATAAGTCCAGATCTTTGCATTGCATTAGCTAGGACATGGGTCTTAGTGTTTCATAGAACACTAAGCCCAACCAAGATTTAGGATTCGAGGCTACTACATTCGGTCTCGTAGTATGTCTTAAATAGTAGGTTGATCCCTTCCTTTCAGGGACTATAAATCCTACATATCTGCATCACAGGATGATGCCACCTCCATCTCTTCTCTCATGCATGTGATTGAGTGCTTGATTTTCTTTTTCCAGTTTCTCTATAGTGCCCTAGAGCCTCCGAATGCTGATTTGACCCATGCATGTTGATTGAGCCTCTTTGAGACCTTTCTTTCATTTGAGTAGAACTTCTTAGTCTATACCCCTGTGCCAATCCCACTTTTGGGAAGGATAATGTATGATCCTTAATCGAGAGTTTTCTCGGGCTCCGGCCTGGGATGTAATTAACCATGAGGGCTTGCACCCGTAGGACAATCGGTCCCACTTCTACTAAATCCCATTCTAACGGTTGTACCAGATGGGAGAAACCTGTGACTAGGTCGTGTATATTACTACCCATCATGATTTGTTGGTGACAGCCTCTATCCTCAATAGTTAGTCGTATACACGATCCAATCTGTTCCTTCCAATTGACCCGTTCGCGCGGTGCTCTTTTGGAGATCCACAGCCGAGACCAATTTTCTTCGATCGCATGCCTTGCCTAGATGTTCATATCGACCCCCTCGCATGCCCCTCGATTTATTAAATTGAATGTCATAAATAGGTATTCTAAGATATTTGAGATGTTTTGATCGCAAAGATGTAGTCTGTTTTGCAATCGGACTCGTTTGGGCAACCTCGAGGCATCTTTCCTCGGTATTCGTGTTTTACCTCGAGATTTATGCCACCACCCCGAATGATCCAAATTGAACATAGAAAATGTAGTTCTTAAATATTTGTATTATTCCAATCATAATATAGAAATCCGTTTCGTGAACAAACATCATTTGGACAGCGATGAGGCCATTTTTTCTCAAAATTTGTGTTATTGCCTCGGTATCCATGCCACCAATATGGATGCTTCAAATTCAATAAATAAAACATAATTTTTAGAGGTTAACAATGTTTTGAAAGCAACGACGAAGTCTGTTTGTCGATCCAACATAATTTTATCAGCCTCACACTTTAATTTTGGCTGTCGGTCATCCCTTTTGATCGATCTCATCCAATTCAACTACGAGGTGCCTCAACCAAGCAAAACTCGACATCTTGATCGCAACGATGCTGTTCATTTGATAATCAGAGGTTATTTGACCCTTTAAGTGATGTGTAGCACCAAGGCATGTATCGCTTTATTCACCTGTTTTGATCCTTTGATCACACGTGGATTGAGGTATAGGGGTAAAAAATAACACACTTGAGCTATAAATTCTTACAACTCAACAATGAGATTTGTATTAATTTAATGTTATTTATGTATGGTTTTCATCATAATTTTTTTTTTTTTTGAGATAACATCTTACAGAAATCAAGATATACAATAATGATATATGACTAAACTATCTATGGCAGTTCTAATCTTATCTTCCATTGGAGCTACTCCAACCTTTTCCCGTATATCCTCATTTCGTATAATATCTCTAAGATAAAGCTGCTCGCCCACCTGAGCATTCTCATATCTGCGTACACTTAAATTAATATTATGCTTCTCTTTTAATGGCCAACATTCTGCACCATAAAGTATTGCAGGTCTCACTACAATCTTATAGAGTTTTCCTTAAGTTTGAGGGGGACTGTTTTATCACAAAACAAGCCCGATGCATTCCTCCACCTCAACCATAAAATAATGATACATGAACAAACTATCTATGGCGACTCTCTCTAATCTTATCTTCCACTTGAGTTACTCTATTTCGAACCTTTTCTCGTATTTGCTCATTTCGTATCTTTCCTCTAAGAGTAAAGTCACTTATCCACCTGAGCATCCTCATCTCTACAAAACTTAATTTAATATTACACTTATCTTTTAATAGCTAATATTCTACACCATAAAGCATTGCAGGCTCACCACCATCTTATAGAATTTTCCCCTAAATTTGAGAACTTTTCTATCAAACAACAAGCATAACGCATTCCTTCACTTCTACCATCCAGTTTGAATTCTGCTAATAATATCCATATCTATTTCAGCATCACTATGAACAATAGATCCAAGATATCTAAAATGTGTACTATTATTAATGAGTTGATTGCCTAAAGTCACAATCCCTCGACTAAGTCTATTACTATTAAAATTACACTCTATATATTAAGTTTTAGATATATTCAAAAGAAAACCTTTAGACTCTATAAGGTTGAGATCCATAATACAATTTTAACTTCAACTCTCTCTCTAGTCTTATCAACAAAAAGAATATCATCAACAAAAACATACAGATGGATTTAGTAGATTTAGACGAAGTAGCACGCAAAAGGAAGAAACATGGATACCTTCATAATGACCAGGCTCCCATCAGAGGGCGAATGAGGTGTGACTTGGCATGTGACAGAAGAACGGCGAGGAGGTGTGACTTCAGATGCGATGGAAAAACGGTGAGAGGCGTACGTGACTTCAAATGCGACTGAAGAACGACAAAGTGGTATGGCTTCAAATTCCATCTAAAATTTCCAGTGAAATTTCTATCGCAAATCCATCAACATTTTCAATAAACAACATTCCGCTATAAATCTGCCCCAAATCCGCCTCAAACGACTGACCTTCTTGTAGTGTTTGTTAGATATATATATATATATATATATATATATATATATATATATATATATTATATATAATATATATATTGGTTCTATTTTTTATATCCAATTTATACTACAATCTCTTATCAAGATCAATTATGTCCTATTTATCAACATAATTCTTTCTGTTTTTGACTTATTTTAGTAAATGCGATGTTTTAGAAACTTTTTATATATATTGTAGTATAATTCAAATGCATGAGTAGATGTTCAATGTATAACGAAAATTTTAAATGTGTTTTCATAGCTCAAGAATATATCTTCTATATTTAAAATTTTACTTTTTATATATCTTTAATTTTATTTTATATAATTGTTTATTTGTGACAATCAAAATGAAACCTAAAATGGGATTCTTTTGAAGGATATGCATAGATCAATAAAATTGAATAGTTGTGACGACATAATATTTATATTTATTTTTTACCCTCATTGTAGAATTCATAATGATATGCAAACAATCGATTAAATGAACCAAATATATATTCATTAATTGCCATATCAATCATATCAGTCCCAATTGAGGAGATTGTGTAACCTTGTCAAATGTCAATTATAAAGTTCAATCTTATATGAATGTTATTTTTAATGAAATTCATTATGATCTTCTTCCTTGATCAATTAGCAAATTTTAATATTAACAATGTGAGATTTGTCACATGTATATGACTTAATGATATATTTATGGCACTAATTTAGCTCTCATAGAAGATTATTGTTTGCACTTTTAACTAAGAGAAATTAGAGTTTGCAATTGTCAACATCTAATAAAATAAAACTTGAAATAAAATAGCTTGTAGCTTATTAAAGGTTGGATATCTACCTTATGCAAAAGAAATACAAATATGTAAAGTTGTACTCCATAATAAGCATATCATTAATAGGTCACTCTTCAAACATTTTAATTAATGGGAAATTAGTAGATTAGTTAAGGTCTTCATCCAGCAGGCTGTACTTATCATTTGGATTTTCTTAATGATTTCATGATGATGATCTAAAATTGAGGATTGTTTTTCTCTTAAAAACATCGACCTTTTATGTTTTATATTAATGAATCTTTTTCAAAACTTTAGTTGTTTTGCTAAAGTATATACTGTGAACTTTTAGCATTTACAGAGACTTATCTGGAAACTCTTTCTATGGAGACATTCCTTTCTCAGTATCGAAGTTCAAGCTGCTAGAAAAACTGTTTAATCTTTTCCATGGCATATGGAGTTCAAAAGTTTGTGGACCATTCTCTCTAAAAAAAAAGGTCTTGCGGGATGGAGGTAGAACAAAAAAAGAACAACCAATTGACTGAACCCACCCCTTTCACGCTTATGTTATGAGGGATAGGGCTAGAATCAATAAGGATTTGATTAGGAAGTATTAAAAATGACATTTGTTTGTAACTGTAAATGAGAATTTGATTCTTAATAGAATATAATAAATAAAAAATATTTATGTAGCAAACCCCACGTAGTAGGATAAAGATTTATGATGTTGTTGTTGTTGTTGTTGCTGTAAGGATCGTATGCTAGTATTGGGATGTAGAGAAATTTCATAAACTAGTTTATTATTTTAGAATTTGTTGTGGTTTATATGCTTATCAAAGTGAATTAATATTTTGTAGAAGCTCCATGTGAAGAAGTTGCATAATATTGAATTATGATTATTGGCAGTGCTGAAAGCCCGAAAGAAGTAGTGCTTTCTTATATTCTGATATTTCTAGTTAATCAATGTAAAACTATTTAGAAAAACTTTCAAAGTGTCAAAAGAATACATTTTCTAGCTTACTTGGTTTTCTTCAAGGCTGAATTCAGATACGTACCTATATGTTTCTAATGTCTTATAGAGTTATTTACTCTTATTTGATACAAATATATTTTATTGCTCTTGTTGCGGGCTACAATATAAGCAGTGATAGAGTTAGAAAGATTTTGTCTCAACGTAAATAGGAGAAGGGTGAAGGGAAAATGTTGAGTGGTTCGGATGGACGACCGATATTGAATCTTTTGATCGTGGACCGTTTGTCAGACATTTAAAGGTCTTAACGATATCAGAATTCAACGATCTTTGGCTCGTCGAGCCACTCGATTCAATTATAAGCATGTCATGTTTGAAAACCATTTGGTAATCCAAATTATGGTTTGAACCTTCCAATAGTGCTTCAAGTCTATGATTCAGACTCATTTGGGCTCATATTGAGTTGAATTTGGTGTCGTTGGGTTCATATTTCCGATACGTCAGTTGGACTATAAATTTGCTGAAATCAAAGTTCGGATGATCCCAGATTTAATTTTTGAAGATTCTAACCTGATTTTGCCTCGAGATTTGTGCCCAATCAAGATAATTTTTTGATGATACATCAGTTCTAATATCTTGTTTTTATATGAATGTATGGTGGCCTCCAGCCCTCCAGGCCTTCTATATCATTGCATGGTAGCTAGCAACCGGCCCTCCTGCTTCATTAATTTATATCTATCTATCTATCTATCTATATATCAATCATCAATGCATGGTAGCATCATGCCCTCCAGCGCCTTTTATATATGTATTATATTTATATAGTGCATGGTAGCATCCTTCCCGTCTCAATGCATGGGGTCATCCGACCCTCCTCCATCTTTCCTTAATATCTATATATATTATCCACTTGGAAGCTGGAAGGACTTGTACGTTCTTCATCGATCAGGAGAAGATAATAATATTATTCAGTTAAAATATTAACGAAAATCTCTCGGCCCGGCCTTCTTAGCTATAAATACACTTTGCTATTCAATATCTGATGATCAAAGAGAAGAACTTCTTTTCAGTAGAAAGGGAAGATCATTAATGGCCACCTCGCTCTCGAAGCAGTTCGTCTCCCTCTTTCTAGCCTTCGCGCTCTTCGTCACAGCCGTGCTCGGTCATTAATATTCACTATTTATCATTGATTTTAAATTTTAATTTTTCTGATAAAAAATATTTAATATTTGTGCTATGTTCATCTTATGATATTTACTACAGGTAGTATGACCTGCGAACAACTGCATCGCAGCACGTGCGCTTTTGCAGTGTCTTCCAATGGCTTGCGTTGCCTTCTTGAGAAGCACGTGCGAGGGACGAGCTTGGGCGAGGAGGTATACACGTGCCGGACCTCTGGTTTGAAAGCCACCGTTATGGCCGGCTGGGTTGAGACCGACACGTGCATTGCAGCCTGCACTCTAGACCGGGAAACGACCGATATCTCTTCGGATTCACTGCTCGACCGGCGGTTCATGGGCCGACTTTGCTCGCCGGAATGCTTCATGAACTGCCCCAACATTGTCGATCTCTACTTCAGCATCGCCGCTGGCGAAGGTAGTTAATTAATTAAGTAATGATCAAAGAAAAAGGACTTTCGATTTTCTTCCAGCGGAAACTAATTTTTGGAGAGAATTTCATCTTGCAGGAGCTTTCCTGCCAAATTTGTGCAGAGCGAATGGCTTTAGAAGGGAAATATCAGAGAAAATAAGCCACGCAAGGGGCCCGGTGACCACCAGGAGCTCAATTTCCGACTTTTTTGGAGGTCATGAGCCAGATTTCTGATGGACTAGGGGCGATTACTGCCAAATCTTCTTTAACACCTTTCCATTTAATAATATTTTATTTCGTACCTCACCTCCATTTTTTGGTTACCAAAGAATTTGATGTGGGAACATTTTAGCCTATCTTATGCTTAGGGACTAGTTTATCTCCTTTAGTCTAGAGTCTTCTATTTGCTCCCTTAAATAGGTATAATGTATGGTTTTTGAGGCATTGAATGATAAAAACTCTTTTGAAGCTTTGAGAAAGCTCTCTTCTTCTTCCCTGGATTGGGAACTCCTTGAAATCCTTCTTGCAGGTTTGATCTTCCGACGATCCACTACATCAGTTGGTATCAGAGCCTGGAGCTTGTGAAGATCGATGTATTGCAGAAGGTCGGCTGTCGACGACGATCGAAGCCGCAAAACAAGATTGGCGTTCGACGACGTTCGACGTCAAGAAAGGTGGGCTGTCGACGATGCTCGAAGCCGGATCGCCTTTTACCAAGCTCAGTCGAAGGAATCGCTCGATCGGGTAGACAGAAACCTTGATCTGATTCGCGAAAACCTTCGAGCAATAAGGAAGATGAGGAAGACGTCGGCAACCATACCGAGGTACTCTCCTTCTTCTTCTTCGATCTCATCATTCGCTTCACGCAGACACCGTCCGTCCCGCCACGATTATCCCCCGCTCGAGCTTCCGCTCCGGTGGCGCGAACCTCCTCCACTCAAGCCTACCAAACCCCGTTCAACTCCGTTCGTACTCCCAATGTCCAGTGGGGAAGTTGATTCCGACTTCATTGCCGATCCTTTCCACCATGTAGAACATGTTCAGCAGCTCGTCGGGACACGACAAGTATCAGCACCCGCAACCTCAGCCGGTGTCCAGGACCTCGCAAACCCAGCCGGTGTGATGCCCCAAGATCTAACTTGGAAAGAATGTCAATCGATTTCACAACAATTTACCAGAGTTATCTATAAACCTTCAATAAGCAATCTATCAAACATCTATAAAATTTAAACATCAATATTCAAGTCGATTCGCATCTCAAAACATCATATACAATACTCAGGAACTAAACTATCAATACAAGTAGAGAAATCTATCCTGTCCTGAGTACAAAAGAATCATCTATCGATCAAAAGAAACTAAAACCTGTCGATCTGGATCAATTCCTATCTCCTGCTCCCGAGCCCTGACCTGAAAATATCAACCACATATAATGAGCTTTACAAAGCCCAGCAGGTCACCTAATACCTATAACTGAAATCAAAGCACGGCGGTGCTATCAATATGCATGTCAGTCAATCAATCTGAATCAGTCAATGGTCAATGAGTCTATGCAGCGGAAATCCATGAATCAGTGATCATCAATACTATGCAGTAGAAATCCAATCAGTAATCGATGCAATCCGAAAATCAATAGTCAATAAAACCAATCAATGCAGCGGTAGGCAATTCAATCAATCAATCAATATCCGTCAATCAATCAATACGGTCGAATCAATGAAATCAGTCGAGAAAAGCAATACGGAACAATGAATCTATACGACAGTCAATACGGTGCAGAACAGTAGGCAGTAGCAAGTCTATAAAATCTATAGGCAGCAATATCAATGAATCTATACAATGTCCATGCCCATGCTATCAGTACAGTATCTATATCAATCAATGTCTATATCAATGCTCAGTAGTATCAATGTTCAGTGGTCAATCGATGAAATCAGTGAAATCGTACGATACAGTAAACTCGATCAAATCCGTAAAATCCGTAAATCAATACATTAAACATGCAATCAATACGATAATACTGAACAATGTATAATCAATGGTCATGTTGCTGTTGTAGAATTCATATTGCTGTTGTAGATATCAATACATTGGTTCTATGAAAAGAGTCGTCACTCTATTGCCCGTCGGCCTATAATCTCCTTATGACTCCCATCGTTATATCCATGATCCATGATCTATGATTTAAAGGAAAGCCCGTCGGCCCACCATCCTGTACAGGTATCATCTCCAACCAATGTTCAACCAGGTTATACGTGTTTCAGTATCAATAAGCAATCAATAATCAATATTAGAACAATCATATCAATAATCATAGGCATATCGATTTAATCTATCAATTTCAGTCAAATCAGGAATCATACAAAAATCGAGCAGAGTAACGGCAGTCGGTCAAATTTACACAAAAATCCTGCAAAAAGACACGATTTCCAAATTCTACCAAATTACAATAGAATATCTATAACATCAATGCAAGACTTTTATTCTATAGAAACCAAGTCCGAAAACATCCTGATAATTTTCTATTCAATTAAAATCGCGTAGAACCAATTCCGACCGGAAGAAAATTCGTAGAATACAGTCAAATCGTGTAGAATAATCATATCTATAACACTCTAAAGTTGTGCGGTGAAAGTCGTGTCAATCTCAAATCGGGTCAATTATTCGACTACAAAAATATAAATCCGGTCATATCTCGATAAAAATACAACATCTTTGAAAACAGAAACAGGATTCGGAGTCCTTACCACGAGATCTTCACTTTTCCCAACAGCAGCGTCGGACGAAAAGCGCTCCGCGGTCTCCGAAAACCAGCTTTTCTCTTTTTCCTTTTCTCTTTCTCTCTCTTCAGATATTTCTCTCTCTTCAAAATATCTCATTTCTATATATATCCAGACTGATCGTCCTGGACGATCGAGCTTCGTCCCGGACGATCCATGAAGAGAAGAATTTCGTCCAGACGAAAAATCACACATCGTCCCTGGCGAAGGGTTCACGGGAGAATTTTCGTCCCGACGATCCTGATTTCGTCCAGACGAACCAGACAGCCAAACAGGATTTTTCTACACAACCTGTACCGATCGTCCCGGACGATCCAACTTCGTCCTGGACGATTCTGGGAGGAAAATCCAATTCAGAGAGGAACAGTAAGGGAACGAGATATTACAATCTCTCCACCTTAGAAAAAATGTCGTCCCGACATTTCCCTAAAGGTACGAAGCAAAACACGAAGCAAACTAAATCGATCGAAATCCAAATCCAAAACAAAACTCGTCGAAATCCATACAGAACACACAATGCAATCAATCAAATGTCAATATGCAATGTTCATATGTCAATATCAATCGGTTAGTCAAATCAATCTTACCAGTGGAACCTTCTGGTCGTTGCTGATCCTCACGATACTGTAAACTCTGTAGACTGTAGATGCGTGGCACCACTGGAGGAAGTGTAGGAGGTCGTGGTGCAACTGTCTCCCTCTGATCCCTGACAGTCCTATCATTCATCCGGTTTGCTGATCTCTCACTGTAGGCCCTCGAGCCAACAGTCCTCTGCTGTCCTGTACCTGTGCCAGAATCAGTCCTTCCACCCAGTCCTTTTTGAGGACAATCTACTGCTCGGTGCCCTTGCTGTCCACAGTAAAAACACTGTCCCGTCAATAGGTAGCACCGACCCGCATGTCGTTTACCACAGTGACTGCACTCGCCAGAACCACCAGACGATACTATCGATGCTGACCGGGATGCAGATCCCGATGCAGATCCCTTCGAACCCTCATACCTGCTTCTCTTCTCTCTATCTCTGTATCTATAAGAATCATCTCGTCGTACCTCATCTCTCCTCCTTCTGGTATCCTCGTACCTCGGTACCGGTGTTGCCAAATCAATCTCTATCAATCGAGCTCGCTCCACTAGCTCAGAAAATTCATGGATCCGGAAAGGTACTAGTGGATGCCTCAGCTCTCTGTTCAATCCGTGCAGAAATCTATAACACTTATCTTCAGGAGTAGGAATCAAGTGAGCAGCGTACCTCGCAAGTGCAGTAAACTCGGCCTCGTACTGCATCACTGACTTGCGGCCTTGCTCCAATCTCATGAAAGCTTCCTGCATCTGTCGCTGAGCTGACGGTGGTACAAACCACATCCTGAACACTGCAGTGAACTCATCCCAGGTGATCTCAGCATTGGTTTTCCCCTGGAATTTCTCTCTCTGCTGTCCAATCCACCATCTCTCCGCTTCTCCTTCAAATAGGAACACAGCTAATGGTACCTTTCTATTTCCCGGACACTGCATGCTGTCAAAAATCTTTTCTACTCTCAGGATCCAATCCTCAGCAGCCTGTGGTCCTACAGCCCCTTTAAACAACGGAGGCTTCAGCTTGTGGAACATCTGCAAGTGTCTGTCTACCTCTTCTTCCTTGCTTCCACTCATCTTGCTTTGGGCATCCCCCATAACATGTGCAATCGCAGTAGCCAACTGCATCATACTCTCTGAAGGCACTGGAGCTGCGCTGTGTTGCTCGTTTGGTACACTGGATTCTACTGGAGGATCCATATCTTTTTCACCTGCACAATTCAAAACAAATGATACACACATGCAACGATGTATGCCAATGAAGCTCTTAAAGCTACCCAATCTACCCAATCTCTCAATCCAAACCTATAACTCTGGTAACAATCCATTCTTCCAATAACACTGCTCTGATACCAACCTTGTGATGCCCCAAGATCTAACTTGGAAAGAATGTCAATCGATTTCACAACAATTTACCAGAGTTATCTATAAACCTTCAATAAGCAATCTATCAAACATCTATAAAATTTAAACATCAATATTCAAGTCGATTCGCATCTCAAAACATCATATACAATACTCAGGAACTAAACTATCAATACAAGTAGAGAAATCTATCCTGTCCTGAGTACAAAAGAATCATCTATCGATCAAAAGAAACTAAAACCTGTCGATCTGGATCAATTCCTATCTCCTGCTCCCGAGCCCTGACCTGAAAATATCAACCACATATAATGAGCTTTACAAAGCCCAGCAGGTCACCTAATACCTATAACTGAAATCAAAGCACGGCGGTGCTATCAATATGCATGTCAGTCAATCAATCTGAATCAGTCAATGGTCAATGAGTCTATGCAGCGGAAATCCATGAATCAGTGATCATCAATACTATGCAGTAGAAATCCAATCAGTAATCGATGCAATCCGAAAATCAATAGTCAATAAAACCAATCAATGCAGCGGTAGGCAATTCAATCAATCAATCAATATCCGTCAATCAATCAATACGGTCGAATCAATGAAATCAGTCGAGAAAAGCAATACGGAACAATGAATCTATACGACAGTCAATACGGTGCAGAACAGTAGGCAGTAGCAAGTCTATAAAATCTATAGGCAGCAATATCAATGAATCTATACAATGTCCATGCCCATGCTATCAGTACAGTATCTATATCAATCAATGTCTATATCAATGCTCAGTAGTATCAATGTTCAGTGGTCAATCGATGAAATCAGTGAAATCGTACGATACAGTAAACTCGATCAAATCCGTAAAATCCGTAAATCAATACATTAAACATGCAATCAATACGATAATACTGAACAATGTATAATCAATGGTCATGTTGCTGTTGTAGAATTCATATTGCTGTTGTAGATATCAATACATTGGTTCTATGAAAAGAGTCGTCACTCTATTGCCCGTCGGCCTATAATCTCCTTATGACTCCCATCGTTATATCCATGATCCATGATCTATGATTTAAAGGAAAGCCCGTCGGCCCACCATCCTGTACAGGTATCATCTCCAACCAATGTTCAACCAGGTTATACGTGTTTCAGTATCAATAAGCAATCAATAATCAATATTAGAACAATCATATCAATAATCATAGGCATATCGATTTAATCTATCAATTTCAGTCAAATCAGGAATCATACAAAAATCGAGCAGAGTAACGGCAGTCGGTCAAATTTACACAAAAATCCTGCAAAAAGACACGATTTCCAAATTCTACCAAATTACAATAGAATATCTATAACATCAATGCAAGACTTTTATTCTATAGAAACCAAGTCCGAAAACATCCTGATAATTTTCTATTCAATTAAAATCGCGTAGAACCAATTCCGACCGGAAGAAAATTCGTAGAATACAGTCAAATCGTGTAGAATAATCATATCTATAACACTCTAAAAGTTGTGCGGTGAAAGTCGTGTCAATCTCAAATCGGGTCAATTATTCGACTACAAAAATATAAATCCGGTCATATCTCGATAAAAATACAACATCTTTGAAAACAGAAACAGGATTCGGAGTCCTTACCACGAGATCTTCACTTTTCCCAACAGCAGCGTCGGACGAAAAGCGCTCCGCGGTCTCCGAAAACCAGCTTTTCTCTTTTTCCTTTTCTCTTTCTCTCTCTTCAGATATTTCTCTCTCTTCAAAATATCTCATTTCTATATATATCCAGACTGATCGTCCTGGACGATCGAGCTTCGTCCCGGACGATCCATGAAGAGAAGAATTTCGTCCAGACGAAAAATCACACATCGTCCCTGGCGAAGGGTTTGTTGACCCCTATACCTCAAACCACGCGATAAAGGACCCCAATTGGTGAATAAAACATTACGCGCCTTAGCGCCACATGTCACTTAAAGGGTCAAATGACCTCCGAATGCTAAACGGATGGTATATTTACGATCAGGACACTGAATTATGCTAGGTTGGGGCCACTCTAATTGAATCGGATGAGATAGGTCAAAAGAGACGACCGACACCCGAAATTAAAGCGCGAGGCTGATCAAACGATGTCGGATCAACAAACGAACTTCGTCATTGTGTTCAGAACATTGCAAATACTCAAAAATTGTATTTTATTTGTTCAATTTGGATCATCCTAATGAGTGACATGAATTTCGAGACAACGCGTATTTCGAGGAAATCAGGTATCGACGTCGCTTAGATGATGTCCGATCATGAAACGGACTATGCCATTGCGTCCGGAACGTCCTCGACATTCAAAATATACATCTTTTGTGGATAATTGGGATCAATCATAATGGTGACATGGATCCCAAGGTAATAACACGCATATCGAGGAATTTGGCCCTCGATGTCGCCCAAACAATTTTAGATCGACAAATGGACAATGCCATTGCGTCCAGAACGTCGTCTACATTCAGAATATACATTTTATTTAATAAATTTGGATCATCCGAGATGGAGGTGAATTTCTAGGCGATGCAAATATGATACTATAGCCTGCGTTACGACGGAAGTGAGGCCTCGACGATACTTGAACGACGTCCGATTGACAAACAGACAGCGCCATTACATCTGGAACGTCGTTGACATTAGAAATATACATTTTATTTGATTAAATTGGATCATTTAAGATGGCGTCGTAAATTTTAAAGACGATCAAAATATGATGCGAAAGCGCGCATATCAAGGAAATTTGTCTCTACAGAAACGAAACGACGTCGGATCGACAAACGGACTCCACCGTTGCGTCCGAAACATTGTCAACCTCTGAAAACTGTATTTTCTTTATTCAATTTTAAGTATCCATAATGGTGGCATGAATCTCGAGGCAAAACACACATACCGAGAAAAGAAGTCTCGAGGTTGCCCAAACAACGTCTAATCGCAAAACGGACTACGCCGTTGAGACCGGAACATCGGCAATACCCTAAATCCACTATTAATTTGTCCGATTATGATTGTTCGGCAAGATCGACACGTATTACGAGATAAAAATTCACAAACTCCAAAAAAACTACACGAATTTTGAGGCGATCTCACATATATCGAGATGAATGCATTTGGGGCAATCATCACACTCTGCTATTTTAGTTTACTGATAATATTGATTATAATATTTTATCATTAAATATTATTATTATATCTGATAAAATCTAAAGTCAGAACAGATTTTTAATCAAACATTAAATGTCTTTACCTCGGCACCGTCGAAGATCTCTGGCAAAATCCCAGAAATCCCGGCTACAGCAGCTACTCACCTCGATCAAATGCTCTCCTGATGGTTTAAAGTCAAGAAATTTGAAGTAGCGGAACCGGACTCTACCTTTTAATCTCTACACCACCTCCATGCCCTTCTCCCTCAAGTGAAAACCACTCCAAACTGTGAGAACTCCTATCCGCAACCAGCAGCCAGCAGATCGTCCATCCTCGAGCTCCTTCACGTGAAGACCGGTTATAGTTCTTCTGTCTTCTTCAGCCTAGCCAAACTCCAGCTCTTGAAGAAGCCACATAACCTTTTCTATAGTGAGATCTCTATGCCCAACCTTTGCAAGGCCAGCCCAAAATCTTCCGTCTTCTGTAACCAAGTTACTCCTCCAAGCAATTCCAAGAGACCTCCAATCAAAGCTCTTGAGCAAGATCTGCTTTGTCCATCCAGCATACCTCAAGGCTCCAGCAACTTCCCTTTCCTTTCTCCCACGTGAAAAGTTGTATACTTAAAGGAAATTGTGGCAGCTTTTCCTTCTCCTTAGCTTCTTTCTATCCAAGCTCTTCTCCCACAACCTTCGGTGTCCTGTTCTTCCATGAAAATTGTCCATGGGTCTAGAATTCTCAGAGAGATCAGAAGTTTTCTTACTCTGAGGAGGAGCCGATGTCCTCTCAGGAATTCTACCCTCAAACCAAATGATGAAGAGAGACTCTTCATTGAAGACCAAAGTTCATCAGGAGTTCTGCCAGCTAACGAATGCTTGGAATGGAATGCATCTCTATCATTGAATCATATGAAGGAGTGGACGGTCTTTAGGATTTGGAAGAGCGTGTCAAAGGTCTGGAACAAACAAATAGAGAATTGAAAGCCTTCTTCTGTCAGCAGACTTAGATCTCCTTAGCAGTTTCAACTCTTGTTCATTTGATTTGGCGTTAAAAAAAGTGGAGATTGGAATCATCTATAAATAACCTGAATGGAAAGTGAAGTCGTTGATGTCTTGTATTTAAAAGAAGATTCCCTTGTCCGAAAATTGCAAACCAAAGTGAAGCATCTAAGGCCAAAAAGCCCACCTAATTTCTCAAGCAAATTCCTTGGCAAGGGCCCAAGCAGCAAAGTTTTTATTTAGTTCGTTTTAATTCCATTTTACTTTACCAGTATTATCATTAATGTTAGTTATCATTGTTGATTATTGTGAGTCTTTTACCAATCTTGTTAATCAGTCGATAGTATTAGTTTGTTATATTATCATTGTTGGTACATGTATGTGTGTGTATATGTATGAGTGGTAAAAAAAAAAAAAAGAGTTACAAAAAAAAAAAGAAAGAAAGAAAGTGAGATAAAAAAAAAGAAGGGAAAATTATTGTGTTTTGTGCATCTCGCCGCCGTCATCAACCCCGCGAAGGTATGCATTCTCTAAACTCAGATTCTCGCGTCGTTGTTTACAGCAGACCGGAAAAACGCCTATACACGTCTTTATTGCACGTGGTGGGATGGGACGCCGGTCTGATGCTTACGACGAAGCGAGCAATCGCCTAAACTCTACTTCGACGTTCGTGGCGCACCGGAAAACCGCCTATACACGCCTTTATTGCGCGTGGTGGGAAGGGACCCCGGTGCGGCGCCTAAGGCGAAATGGAGTCATTTATAAGTACCCTCGAGCGAGGGGAAAGCAAACTGTGTTATTTCTTTATTGTTATTCTTATGCAGGTGCACTTGAAGACCCCATACACGTCTTTATTGCACGTGGTGGGAGGAAAGTACACGGCCGCGGTGTCCTCGTCCGAGGGCACCTACCATACACGCCTTTATTGCGCGTGGTGGGAAGGCTAGTCTTCCAAAATTTTCCCTAAACAGGGGAGACGCCGGGAGGCTGCCGAAATTTTGTCTGAAAAAGACAAGGACTTGGACACTTTTTGAACAACATGGGACATAAGAACTTAGACTCAAAAATGACTTAAAGAATTTGAATACAATGTTGAATTGAGCTTCATATAAGATTGATAATTGCAATCAAATATCAATTGATCAAAATGATGAATTTATAAGAGATTTGTGATCTCTACAAGCATTGAATGATAAGTGACAATCATAATCATTCAAATGAAGATGACAATGACAAGGAGGCCTAAGTGAACAAATGCAAGAACTATGAATCTCAAACTTAAGTTTGAACTAAGTGAAAGAGAACTAATGGAGGACTACACTTGAGCTTGAATTTAAGTTGAAACACATAAGAATTTGAATGAATCATAAATTATCTAATTTGGAGAGATTATAAAAAGCTAAGCTCAAGATATCAAGTGATGAACCAGTACTTAGTCCATTATGTATTCAAGTGAATATCAAATGGATAAGTAAGGGATTCATGTATTTCAATTTAGCATGTTTATGAATGATTCATACATCTACCCCAATCATGTATGTGGGTGATTTGGAGTAATTGTAATGATTGCAAGAGCATGAATGTAATGACATACCTACAACCAATAGTATGAAGCTTCACACAAATGTTGAAAGCCTTCATGCTAGACAAGGGGTGAATATCAAGCAAATGATGCATATCAAATTTATTATTCATATCCCAAATTTTCCTTAAAGGTTAGGAGTTTACAATTGGAATTAGTTCATAAGCAAAAATGTAGGCTCTTGATGAACACAATGATCATGTCAATCAATATGCGAATAACAACATACAACAAGCGAGCAACGATGCATATAAGTACCTACGAATCACTATAAAAGAAAGCCGTCATGTATGCAACACCTAACCTATACATAGCAAGGAAGGTTGTAGCGATGATAAAGAACATGCAATGAGTATGGTGATGCCCCTCTGATCCATGATGAGCTATTTTGTGGATAGATGCAGTAGTTTCCTATAAATATTGAGAGGTACAATAAGCATAACAGTGAATGTTGTAACACTCCTACTGTCAACCATATTCAACCTTACAAGTAATATAATAGAAGAAGATTTCGCACAAGTCATGGAGTGGAATGTGGAAGTTCATATGATCAGCAACAATTCAACTCCAAAAGATCTGCAATACATACATTCTCTTTACAAATACAGATGTATGTATAACATGCCACCCAGAGGTAGATGCAGAAAGACTTCAGTAAATGCAGTATCCTGAAGTCAATTTCAATATGTAAATAAATACATCTACCTACCTACATGCACCACTGGCGAATGTACTGAAAAGACCAAAGACCACAACAAAATGCATGGAGAATACGACAAGTACAAGCTCCTACGACCCAAAGCAGGAGACTCGTTAGTGCACTATGATTCACATACATAAGGCAACAACTAGTGCACGACAGTCTACCTGTACGAAGCAGCGAACAACTCTATTCAGAAGCTGCTACGCCACGCCACCGGATCTGCAACATTCGTACAAGCAGACAGAAGGCGTCTATTCCAAGAGTACCCCCGCACGTCCACTATAAATTGTATACACATAGGTACACTAAAAGGGGTAAAAATAATTATAAAACCCGCATGGGCCCCGGCGAGCGTGTTATTGGTACACACGTGACGTCTAGGGATGCTGCGCGGGTTGACAAGTGAATTCAGGCTCGAACCTGATCCTCCTATACGGGTTAATAGGAGTCGACAAGGTTCGAACCAACAAATAAATATGTGGCCGTGGCGACCAGAATATTTATTTTAATACATTCATATTAGGCCTTCAATGCCTAGAATCAAAAGAATTCACTTTCAAGGGTACAAAGCCTACGAAACCCGATCCTCTGTCGACAGACCGACAGAGTTGACAAGGTTCAATCCATAAGGTAAAATGACCCCTAACACCCCGATGATGGCCGTGTTGAACGAATATCCCAACCGGAGGGGTCCAGTTCACAAAATATTTCAAAATGCCCTCAAATTTCTATAAAATTCAAATATTTTTCAAGTGACTTTAAGGTCACCCCGATGATGGCCGTGTTGAATGCAGATCTCAACCGGAGGGGTTCCCAAACATTTTTAAATGTCTCCCAAATATTTCCCAAATATTCCAAAGCTCCACCCAAAATTCCAAAAATCCCAAATATTCCAAAGCTCCACCACAAAAATCCAAGAACCCAAAATCCTAGAAAACTCCACAAAAATCTCAAAATCTCAAAAATATTTAAAATTTGAAAATCAATCCATCAACCGCTTAAAGCAAAATCCATCCACCCTCCGCAACAGTTTGCCGAGGTGGACAATCAAAATTTACTTCAGCTCACATAGAGCCAAATGTCTAGTCGAAAATATTACTAGGATCCATTCTCAAAAAGTCTTCTGTCAGTAAGGACGTGGTACGTGTCCTCTAACCGGCGGTTTTGCCGCCAAATGGCACCGCAGGTAAACGGTTATGACCCGGGGCCCTCTGAACCGAGTGGTTTTGCCGCCAAATGGCACCACAAATAGCGGTTATGGCCAGAGCCAATACGCTCCTTAATGACGTTAAATCCTTGAGATATGAATCAATAGGATATGATCGATATGGCACAAAGCCTTCTGTCAGCTAAGGTGGATTCAAATTGTCCCCTTAGACAAACATTCACCCCCGGTCTACAAGGTACCCTTGGACGAAGCAACCCATGGCTGCCGACAAGGATCCTTCTGTCAGGTTGGGTCGACTACCTCCTCTGACTAAGTAGACCAGGGACCATGATGGCCCGGGACGACGGAACCATGGGATCTTGATCGGGTCCATCATCCATTCCCCCACCATCCGCTTTAAGTGAAAGATGGTGAAATTTCTATTTTAAATATTAAATCTTTCCAAATATCCAAACTTCCCAAATTCCCAAATCCAAACCCAAACATCCAAACTTCCAAATATTTCAAAATCCAAATTCATTGCTGCTACTATATGCCAGATAACACGTATCTCTATACGTATCTGATTGATGACTAGCCTTAATCGAAAGTTCTCTCTCGTTAGTGGGAGGGGTAATTAACTATAGGGGCTTGCGCCTATAGGAAACCAGAACTCAGATCATAAAGTCCTCACCAAATGAGGGCGAAATCTCTGGGTAGTGTCTTATCTACAAACCCATCTGCCTTCCAAAATTTACCTCGGAACTTAGTTCGTTAAAACTCCCTCGCCGAATAAGAAAAGCGAGCGGAGGCCGGGGCCGAATTTTCGGAGCCCACAGATTTCTGGCGACTCCGCTGGGGATTGGTTTCTCTTTCCATCTTTGGCTAGTCATTTAAATGCTATAGTAGCAGCTAAAATACTATGTTCTATGTGGTGAACATCAGGATGTGACATTTGGTCCTTATATCTAAAGATCCATCACTGAAAGGTTCCGATATAGCTAAAAATTACTATCTTTTATGATGATAGAGCAAAGAAAGAATAAAGCTCTATACGGTACGTGAATATCAGGATGTGACATTTGGTTCTTATGTCCAAAGATTCATCATTGAAAGATCCCGATAGAGTTAAAATCTACCATCTTTTATGATGGTAGTGCAAAGCAAGAATAAATATGTATACGGTGAATATCGGGATATGGCAGTTGGTCCTTATGTCCATAGATTCATCACTGAAAGGTCCCGATAGAAGGAAAAACAACCATCTATTTTGATGATAAGACAAAGAAAGAATCAAGATATGTACGGTGAGCATCAGGGCGTGACACTTAGACGTATATCCAAGAATCCACCGCCGAAAGGTCCCGACATAAGTGAAAATAAATATAGAGACCCACATCTCTAGAAATTTTTTTCAAAGAATGGTGAGACATCTAGTGTGTACCCCTAGAGATCCACTATTAAAAAAAAAAAAGGTTATTAAAAGTAGGTCCCAAAGATGATCCCTACAGATAATGTTCTTGATGGTCAACATCTTGAAGAATCATTCAAGAAATCCCATCACTTTTCAACTATATCTTTTCGGATTGAGAAAGATCTTTAGATGGGATGAATACTTTGTTGTCAGCACATGCATTTTATATTTGGAGTTGAAGCAGTGTTGCCATTAGAAGTTGAACTTCCATCCTTTTGAGTCGCTATCCAGAACGAGCTGACTCAAGAACAAAATACTCGGTTAAGAATGGAAGAGCTTGATGCACTATATAAAGTATGGTTACAAGCTCAACAAAACCTGGAAATCTACCGAGGAAGAATGGCAAAGTCTTGTGATCGAATGGTGCGTCCTCGATCATTTCAATAAGGAGAATTGGTCCTGGTCCTGAGAAGACCAATCATTTCACATCGAAAAATTGGTGGCAAATTTGTATCCAATTGGGAAGGCCCCTTCGTCATCGAGAAAGTGTACCAAGGAGGAGCATATCAGTTGATCGATCTGAACGGTCAGAGGCCCATGCCACCGATCAACGGTCGACATTTAAAGAAATATTTTACATGAAAATTTTATGACTGATGTATTTTGTGTGATCAAAATTTTATATGCATATTTATCAATGCATGTTTGCTTATATTTTGAAATTTTCTTGTGTAGCAAGAATGCATTTCAAAATCCCCCATCAGACTGGGGCATTTTAAATATTTATTTGGGTCGACATCGCGCTGCATGCCGAGATCCCCAAATAAATATTTAAAATCTCAAAGATACAAAGCCTATCCAAAATGTCCCTGCGAGACAGGGGGCATTTTAAATATTCATTTGGGTCGACATCGCTCTGCGTGCCGAGATCCCCAAATGAATATTTAAAATCTTATATTCCAAATCTATTCCATTCTAAAATGTCCCTGCGAGACAGGGGGCATTTTAAATATTTATTCGGGTCGACATCGCGCTGCATGCCGAGATCCCCGAATAAATATTTAAAATTATCAATCCAAATATTCTTTTGTGCTAAAGAATACAAATATTTGTTTTCCAAAGTATATGCAGGTGATCTTTCAGGAGTTAGAGACACCGTCTTCTCCAACAAATCAAGACTCAAAGGTCAAGAAAAGAGACTTTTGTGGCTATACACTCCTACAAAATAGAGCCAGAAAAGCTTTAAGCCTTTCAACAGCCTGAAGCTTAAGGTTCGAATGGGTGTAAAAGGTCGGATCCAACAAGCCCAAATATGGCCGGATCGCTGGCAGCTCTTTCTACTCAACAAGCCATAAGAAAGGCCGTAGTAGCGGAACCCCCACTTCGTCAACCCGTCAGTAGGGACTGTAGGAAGAACGAAGGCCAATTTGACTCGACCAGTTCGAGTGATCGTAGTCTGCAAAGTTCTCCAAAATGACTGGAGAATCAAGGTTCCAGTTGGAAGATGAGTCTCGAGCAACTATTGAATGTTCGTAGGCTCCAAAATCCAAAACCACGAAGGATGACTCCAAATCTATCAACCTCAGCAAAATCAGCATTGGGGAGCGCAATTCCCATAGCTCGAGTCTGAATCCTGAATGGGTGTAAGAGGTCGGATCCAACAAGCCCAAATATGGCCGGATCGCTGGCAGCTCCGTCTACTCAACAAGCCATAAGAAAGGCCGTAGTAGAGGAACTCCCATCTCAGCAACCAGAGGACGAAGAGCTATCAAATTCTAGCTCTCCCGATCTGATGAACTCAAGTGATTCAGATTAAAGTCTTCTCACGTGGTTAAGGATCAGGATACTACCTACGTTCGGTACCATCAACTGAATCCAAAACCTGCAAATCCTTCAACAAATCCATAAAGCACAAAGCGAGGATCGAAGGAATTTTTCTTCAACAAGTCCACCAAAGCACAAAGCAAAGGACCGAAGAAAATCATCCCAAAGTTCACACAAAGCCCAAGGCTGAACTAAAAGGATTCTGTCATCAACAAGTCCGTTATGCACAAAGCTCTGGATCGATGACTTTTCGTCATCGACTTAATACAAACCTAAGGGTTTAGGTCACCGTCATCTACTCCTTCAACAAGCCCGCCAAAGCTAGAAGCATAGGGCCGAAGGAACAAAAATCACCTGACAAGTCAGTAAGGACAAATCAGGTAATTCTTCATCAATGTTCGCAGCACAAAGCACAGAACAGAAGAACCAAAATCTCGTGACTCAATCTAAAACTGCGAAAAGAAGCATCACGAATAATATATACAAGTGTCCCTAAAGATTGGGGGCATTTTAAATATTTATTTGGGTCGACATTGCACTGCATGCCGAGATCTCCAAATAAATATTTAAAATACCAGGAGCTCAGGTCAGAGTACAACCACAAAAATCTCAAGGGCAGTAAAAAGAGAGCTCGTCAACAACTGAATTGATAAAATAGCTTTATTTTATTAAGTTCAGAATTTCATATACAAATTTACGGACTACATCTTTTTACAAAAGTACATCAGCTGAAAGAAAAGAAAAGTACAATGTCCTTCACAGAGGACTACAATATGTATCCTAAGCTACGCCTGAAGAGGAAGTCGACAGCTTTATTCTGCTTCTTCCAAAGACCAGGTATTCTGCACTTCTAGGACCTGCACAAGGTAAAAGAGAAATCAGCAGAAAGAAAAAAAAAGAATTATAAAAAATATATGTAAGAGACTAAAAAAAGAGAAGTTGTACCTGAAACAGAAGTCTCCCGAGGTGCCTCGCGAACAAATGTCCCGCTCCTCTCGAAACCTGTGTAGAACAAAAAAAAAGAGAATATCAGAAAGCAGCTAAAGAAAGAAAAGGACAGTACAAACAAAGTAAAAACGTACCAAAACTGAAGTCTCCTGAAGTAGTAAACTGGCTGAAACTCGGATCATCGATCTTCTTGTAGTAGCCTGCACAAAATGCAAAACAATGTCAGTACGAGCGCAAAATCAAAACTAAAGAGAAGGGAAGAAAAGGTACCTGAGCCCAAGAAGTAACTGTAGAAATTCTGAAGCAGTCAGAATCCCACTAACTGGTGAATCTACAAAGCACAGGACAAAAGAAATCCGTATCTCAATCATCTATCGACACATCCAAGAGATCCATGGAGAAAGAAAGTTTTAGTGTGACATCCAATCAAATTTTTGGAGATCCACTAAATAAAAGTTCTAGTGTGACATCCAAACAAAATTTTGGAGATCCGCTAAAGAAAAATCTTTGTGTGACATCCAAACAAATTTTTGGAGATCCACTAAATGAAAATCATAGTGTGACATCCAAGCAAACTTTGGAGATCCACTAAATAAAAAATCAGCGTGACATCCAATTAAAATCTTGGTGATCCGCTAATGAGAACCCTTGGTGTAGCATCCAGAATAAATATCTGAAGATCCACAGGGTCAATCATCATACAACAAACGTGATTCGCTCTAGGCGCGTATCACATTTGTTGGGGGGCATTTGTTGACCCCTATACCTCAAACCACGCGATAAAGGACCCCAATTGGTGAATAAAACATTACGCGCCTTAGCGCCACATGTCACTTAAAGGGTCAAATGACCTCCGAATGCTAAACGGATGGTATATTTACGATCAGGACACTGAATTATGCTAGGTTGGGGCCACTCTAATTGAATCGGATGAGATAGGTCAAAAGAGACGACCGACACCCGAAATTAAAGCGCGAGGCTGATCAAACGATGTCGGATCAACAAACGAACTTCGTCATTGTGTTCAGAACATTGCAAATACTCAAAAATTGTATTTTATTTGTTCAATTTGGATCATCCTAATGAGTGACATGAATTTCGAGACAACGCGTATTTCGAGGAAATCAGGTATCGACGTCGCTTAGATGATGTCCGATCATGAAACGGACTATGCCATTGCGTCCGGAACGTCCTCGACATTCAAAATATACATCTTTTGTGGATAATTGGGATCAATCATAATGGTGACATGGATCCCAAGGTAATAACACGCATATCGAGGAATTTGGCCCTCGATGTCGCCCAAACAATTTTAGATCGACAAATGGACAATGCCATTGCGTCCAGAACGTCGTCTACATTCAGAATATACATTTTATTTAATAAATTTGGATCATCCGAGATGGAGGTGAATTTCTAGGCGATGCAAATATGATACTATAGCCTGCGTTACGACGGAAGTGAGGCCTCGACGATACTTGAACGACGTCCGATTGACAAACAGACAGCGCCATTACATCTGGAACGTCGTTGACATTAGAAATATACATTTTATTTGATTAAATTGGATCATTTAAGATGGCGTCGTAAATTTTAAAGACGATCAAAATATGATGCGAAAGCGCGCATATCAAGGAAATTTGTCTCTACAGAAACGAAACGACGTCGGATCGACAAACGGACTCCACCGTTGCGTCCGAAACATTGTCAACCTCTGAAAACTGTATTTTCTTTATTCAATTTTAAGTATCCATAATGGTGGCATGAATCTCGAGGCAAAACACACATACCGAGAAAAGAAGTCTCGAGGTTGCCCAAACAACGTCTAATCGCAAAACGGACTACGCCGTTGAGACCGGAACATCGGCAATACCCTAAATCCACTATTAATTTGTCCGATTATGATTGTTCGGCAAGATCGACACGTATTACGAGATAAAAATTCACAAACTCCAAAAAAACTACACGAATTTTGAGGCGATCTCACATATATCGAGATGAATGCATTTGGGGCAATCATCACACTCTGCTATTTTAGTTTACTGATAATATTGATTATAATATTTTATCATTAAATATTATTATTATATCTGATAAAATCTAAAGTCAGAACAGATTTTTAATCAAACATTAAATGTCTTTACCTCGGCACCGTCGAAGATCTCTGGCAAAATCCCAGAAATCCCGGCTACAGCAGCTACTCACCTCGATCAAATGCTCTCCTGATGGTTAAAGTCAAGAAATTTGAAGTAGCGGAACCGGACTCTACCTTTTAATCTCTACACCACCTCCATGCCCTTCTCCCTCAAGTGAAAACCACTCCAAACTGTGAGAACTCCTATCCGCAACCAGCAGCCAGCAGATCGTCCATCCTCGAGCTCCTTCACGTGAAGACCGGTTATAGTTCTTCTGTCTTCTTCAGCCTAGCCAAACTCCAGCTCTTGAAGAAGCCACATAACCTTTTCTATAGTGAGATCTCTATGCCCAACCTTTGCAAGGCCAGCCCAAAATCTTCCGTCTTCTGTAACCAAGTTACTCCTCCAAGCAATTCCAAGAGACCTCCAATCAAAGCTCTTGAGCAAGATCTGCTTTGTCCATCCAGCATACCTCAAGGCTCCAGCAACTTCCCTTTCCTTTCTCCCACGTGAAAAGTTGTATACTTAAAGGAAATTGTGGCAGCTTTTCCTTCTCCTTAGCTTCTTTCTATCCAAGCTCTTCTCCCACAACCTTCGGTGTCCTGTTCTTCCATGAAAATTGTCCATGGGTCTAGAATTCTCAGAGAGATCAGAAGTTTTCTTACTCTGAGGAGGAGCCGATGTCCTCTCAGGAATTCTACCCTCAAACCAAATGATGAAGAGAGACTCTTCATTGAAGACCAAAGTTCATCAGGAGTTCTGCCAGCTAACGAATGCTTGGAATGGAATGCATCTCTATCATTGAATCATATGAAGGAGTGGACGGTCTTTAGGATTTGGAAGAGCGTGTCAAAGGTCTGGAACAAACAAATAGAGAATTGAAAGCCTTCTTCTGTCAGCAGACTTAGATCTCCTTAGCAGTTTCAACTCTTGTTCATTTGATTTGGCGTTAAAAAAAGTGGAGATTGGAATCATCTATAAATAACCTGAATGGAAAGTGAAGTCGTTGATGTCTTGTATTTAAAAGAAGATTCCCTTGTCCGAAAATTGCAAACCAAAGTGAAGCATCTAAGGCCAAAAAGCCCACCTAATTTCTCAAGCAAATTCCTTGGCAAGGGCCCAAGCAGCAAAGTTTTTATTTAGTTCGTTTTAATTCCATTTTACTTTACCAGTATTATCATTAATGTTAGTTATCATTGTTGATTATTGTGAGTCTTTTACCAATCTTGTTAATCAGTCGATAGTATTAGTTTGTTATATTATCATTGTTGGTACATGTATGTGTGTGTATATGTATGAGTGGTAAAAAAAAAAAAAAGAGTTACAAAAAAAAAAAGAAAGAAAGAAAGTGAGATAAAAAAAAAGAAGGGAAAATTATTGTGTTTTGTGCATCTCGCCGCCGTCATCAACCCCGCGAAGGTATGCATTCTCTAAACTCAGATTCTCGCGTCGTTGTTTACAGCAGACCGGAAAAACGCCTATACACGTCTTTATTGCACGTGGTGGGATGGGACGCCGGTCTGATGCTTACGACGAAGCGAGCAATCGCCTAAACTCTACTTCGACGTTCGTGGCGCACCGGAAAACCGCCTATACACGCCTTTATTGCGCGTGGTGGGAAGGGACCCCGGTGCGGCGCCTAAGGCGAAATGGAGTCATTTATAAGTACCCTCGAGCGAGGGGAAAGCAAACTGTGTTATTTCTTTATTGTTATTCTTATGCAGGTGCACTTGAAGACCCCATACACGTCTTTATTGCACGTGGTGGGAGGAAAGTACACGGCCGCGGTGTCCTCGTCCGAGGGCACCTACCATACACGCCTTTATTGCGCGTGGTGGGAAGGCTAGTCTTCCAAAATTTTCCCTAAACAGGGGAGACGCCGGGAGGCTGCCGAAATTTTGTCTGAAAAAGACAAGGACTTGGACACTTTTTGAACAACATGGGACATAAGAACTTAGACTCAAAAATGACTTAAAGAATTTGAATACAATGTTGAATTGAGCTTCATATAAGATTGATAATTGCAATCAAATATCAATTGATCAAAATGATGAATTTATAAGAGATTTGTGATCTCTACAAGCATTGAATGATAAGTGACAATCATAATCATTCAAATGAAGATGACAATGACAAGGAGGCCTAAGTGAACAAATGCAAGAACTATGAATCTCAAACTTAAGTTTGAACTAAGTGAAAGAGAACTAATGGAGGACTACACTTGAGCTTGAATTTAAGTTGAAACACATAAGAATTTGAATGAATCATAAATTATCTAATTTGGAGAGATTATAAAAAGCTAAGCTCAAGATATCAAGTGATGAACCAGTACTTAGTCCATTATGTATTCAAGTGAATATCAAATGGATAAGTAAGGGATTCATGTATTTCAATTTAGCATGTTTATGAATGATTCATACATCTACCCCAATCATGTATGTGGGTGATTTGGAGTAATTGTAATGATTGCAAGAGCATGAATGTAATGACATACCTACAACCAATAGTATGAAGCTTCACACAAATGTTGAAAGCCTTCATGCTAGACAAGGGGTGAATATCAAGCAAATGATGCATATCAAATTTATTATTCATATCCCAAATTTTCCTTAAAGGTTAGGAGTTTACAATTGGAATTAGTTCATAAGCAAAAATGTAGGCTCTTGATGAACACAATGATCATGTCAATCAATATGCGAATAACAACATACAACAAGCGAGCAACGATGCATATAAGTACCTACGAATCACTATAAAAGAAAGCCGTCATGTATGCAACACCTAACCTATACATAGCAAGGAAGGTTGTAGCGATGATAAAGAACATGCAATGAGTATGGTGATGCCCCTCTGATCCATGATGAGCTATTTTGTGGATAGATGCAGTAGTTTCCTATAAATATTGAGAGGTACAATAAGCATAACAGTGAATGTTGTAACACTCCTACTGTCAACCATATTCAACCTTACAAGTAATATAATAGAAGAAGATTTCGCACAAGTCATGGAGTGGAATGTGGAAGTTCATATGATCAGCAACAATTCAACTCCAAAAGATCTGCAATACATACATTCTCTTTACAAATACAGATGTATGTATAACATGCCACCCAGAGGTAGATGCAGAAAGACTTCAGTAAATGCAGTATCCTGAAGTCAATTTCAATATGTAAATAAATACATCTACCTACCTACATGCACCACTGGCGAATGTACTGAAAAGACCAAAGACCACAACAAAATGCATGGAGAATACGACAAGTACAAGCTCCTACGACCCAAAGCAGGAGACTCGTTAGTGCACTATGATTCACATACATAAGGCAACAACTAGTGCACGACAGTCTACCTGTACGAAGCAGCGAACAACTCTATTCAGAAGCTGCTACGCCACGCCACCGGATCTGCAACATTCGTACAAGCAGACAGAAGGCGTCTATTCCAAGAGTACCCCCGCACGTCCACTATAAATTGTATACACATAGGTACACTAAAAGGGGTAAAAATAATTATAAAACCCGCATGGGCCCCGGCGAGCGTGTTATTGGTACACACGTGACGTCTAGGGATGCTGCGCGGGTTGACAAGTGAATTCAGGCTCGAACCTGATCCTCCTATACGGGTTAATAGGAGTCGACAAGGTTCGAACCAACAAATAAATATGTGGCCGTGGCGACCAGAATATTTATTTTAATACATTCATATTAGGCCTTCAATGCCTAGAATCAAAAGAATTCACTTTCAAGGGTACAAAGCCTACGAAACCCGATCCTCTGTCGACAGACCGACAGAGTTGACAAGGTTCAATCCATAAGGTAAAATGACCCCTAACACCCCGATGATGGCCGTGTTGAACGAATATCCCAACCGGAGGGGTCCAGTTCACAAAATATTTCAAAATGCCCTCAAATTTCTATAAAATTCAAATATTTTTCAAGTGACTTTAAGGTCACCCCGATGATGGCCGTGTTGAATGCAGATCTCAACCGGAGGGGTTCCCAAACATTTTTAAATGTCTCCCAAATATTTCCCAAATATTCCAAAGCTCCACCCAAAATTCCAAAAATCCCAAATATTCCAAAGCTCCACCACAAAAATCCAAGAACCCAAAATCCTAGAAAACTCCACAAAAATCTCAAAATCTCAAAAATATTTAAAATTTGAAAATCAATCCATCAACCGCTTAAAGCAAAATCCATCCACCCTCCGCAACAGTTTGCCGAGGTGGACAATCAAAATTTACTTCAGCTCACATAGAGCCAAATGTCTAGTCGAAAATATTACTAGGATCCATTCTCAAAAAGTCTTCTGTCAGTAAGGACGTGGTACGTGTCCTCTAACCGGCGGTTTTGCCGCCAAATGGCACCGCAGGTAAACGGTTATGACCCGGGGCCCTCTGAACCGAGTGGTTTTGCCGCCAAATGGCACCACAAATAGCGGTTATGGCCAGAGCCAATACGCTCCTTAATGACGTTAAATCCTTGAGATATGAATCAATAGGATATGATCGATATGGCACAAAGCCTTCTGTCAGCTAAGGTGGATTCAAATTGTCCCCTTAGACAAACATTCACCCCCGGTCTACAAGGTACCCTTGGACGAAGCAACCCATGGCTGCCGACAAGGATCCTTCTGTCAGGTTGGGTCGACTACCTCCTCTGACTAAGTAGACCAGGGACCATGATGGCCCGGGACGACGGAACCATGGGATCTTGATCGGGTCCATCATCCATTCCCCCACCATCCGCTTTAAGTGAAAGATGGTGAAATTTCTATTTTAAATATTAAATCTTTCCAAATATCCAAACTTCCCAAATTCCCAAATCCAAACCCAAACATCCAAACTTCCAAATATTTCAAAATCCAAATTCATTGCTGCTACTATATGCCAGATAACACGTATCTCTATACGTATCTGATTGATGACTAGCCTTAATCGAAAGTTCTCTCTCGTTAGTGGGAGGGGTAATTAACTATAGGGGCTTGCGCCTATAGGAAACCAGAACTCAGATCATAAAGTCCTCACCAAATGAGGGCGAAATCTCTGGGTAGTGTCTTATCTACAAACCCATCTGCCTTCCAAAATTTACCTCGGAACTTAGTTCGTTAAAACTCCCTCGCCGAATAAGAAAAGCGAGCGGAGGCCGGGGCCGAATTTTCGGAGCCCACAGGCTAGTCATTTAAATGCTATAGTAGCAGCTAAAATACTATGTTCTATGTGGTGAACATCAGGATGTGACATTTGGTCCTTATATCTAAAGATCCATCACTGAAAGGTTCCGATATAGCTAAAAATTACTATCTTTTATGATGATAGAGCAAAGAAAGAATAAAGCTCTATACGGTACGTGAATATCAGGATGTGACATTTGGTTCTTATGTCCAAAGATTCATCATTGAAAGATCCCGATAGAGTTAAAATCTACCATCTTTTATGATGGTAGTGCAAAGCAAGAATAAATATGTATACGGTGAATATCGGGATATGGCAGTTGGTCCTTATGTCCATAGATTCATCACTGAAAGGTCCCGATAGAAGGAAAAACAACCATCTATTTTGATGATAAGACAAAGAAAGAATCAAGATATGTACGGTGAGCATCAGGGCGTGACACTTAGACGTATATCCAAGAATCCACCGCCGAAAGGTCCCGACATAAGTGAAAATAAATATAGAGACCCACATCTCTAGAAATTTTTTTCAAAGAATGGTGAGACATCTAGTGTGTACCCCTAGAGATCCACTATTAAAAAAAAAAAAGGTTATTAAAAGTAGGTCCCAAAGATGATCCCTACAGATAATGTTCTTGATGGTCAACATCTTGAAGAATCATTCAAGAAATCCCATCACTTTTCAACTATATCTTTTCGGATTGAGAAAGATCTTTAGATGGGATGAATACTTTGTTGTCAGCACATGCATTTTATATTTGGAGTTGAAGCAGTGTTGCCATTAGAAGTTGAACTTCCATCCTTTTGAGTCGCTATCCAGAACGAGCTGACTCAAGAACAAAATACTCGGTTAAGAATGGAAGAGCTTGATGCACTATATAAAGTATGGTTACAAGCTCAACAAAACCTGGAAATCTACCGAGGAAGAATGGCAAAGTCTTGTGATCGAATGGTGCGTCCTCGATCATTTCAATAAGGAGAATTGGTCCTGGTCCTGAGAAGACCAATCATTTCACATCGAAAAATTGGTGGCAAATTTGTATCCAATTGGGAAGGCCCCTTCGTCATCGAGAAAGTGTACCAAGGAGGAGCATATCAGTTGATCGATCTGAACGGTCAGAGGCCCATGCCACCGATCAACGGTCGACATTTAAAGAAATATTTTACATGAAAATTTTATGACTGATGTATTTTGTGTGATCAAAATTTTATATGCATATTTATCAATGCATGTTTGCTTATATTTTGAAATTTTCTTGTGTAGCAAGAATGCATTTCAAAATCCCCCATCAGACTGGGGCATTTTAAATATTTATTTGGGTCGACATCGCGCTGCATGCCGAGATCCCCAAATAAATATTTAAAATCTCAAAGATACAAAGCCTATCCAAAATGTCCCTGCGAGACAGGGGGCATTTTAAATATTCATTTGGGTCGACATCGCTCTGCGTGCCGAGATCCCCAAATGAATATTTAAAATCTTATATTCCAAATCTATTCCATTCTAAAATGTCCCTGCGAGACAGGGGGCATTTTAAATATTTATTCGGGTCGACATCGCGCTGCATGCCGAGATCCCCGAATAAATATTTAAAATTATCAATCCAAATATTCTTTTGTGCTAAAGAATACAAATATTTGTTTTCCAAAGTATATGCAGGTGATCTTTCAGGAGTTAGAGACACCGTCTTCTCCAACAAATCAAGACTCAAAGGTCAAGAAAAGAGACTTTTGTGGCTATACACTCCTACAAAATAGAGCCAGAAAAGCTTTAAGCCTTTCAACAGCCTGAAGCTTAAGGTTCGAATGGGTGTAAAAGGTCGGATCCAACAAGCCCAAATATGGCCGGATCGCTGGCAGCTCTTTCTACTCAACAAGCCATAAGAAAGGCCGTAGTAGCGGAACCCCCACTTCGTCAACCCGTCAGTAGGGACTGTAGGAAGAACGAAGGCCAATTTGACTCGACCAGTTCGAGTGATCGTAGTCTGCAAAGTTCTCCAAAATGACTGGAGAATCAAGGTTCCAGTTGGAAGATGAGTCTCGAGCAACTATTGAATGTTCGTAGGCTCCAAAATCCAAAACCACGAAGGATGACTCCAAATCTATCAACCTCAGCAAAATCAGCATTGGGGAGCGCAATTCCCATAGCTCGAGTCTGAATCCTGAATGGGTGTAAGAGGTCGGATCCAACAAGCCCAAATATGGCCGGATCGCTGGCAGCTCCGTCTACTCAACAAGCCATAAGAAAGGCCGTAGTAGAGGAACTCCCATCTCAGCAACCAGAGGACGAAGAGCTATCAAATTCTAGCTCTCCCGATCTGATGAACTCAAGTGATTCAGATTAAAGTCTTCTCACGTGGTTAAGGATCAGGATACTACCTACGTTCGGTACCATCAACTGAATCCAAAACCTGCAAATCCTTCAACAAATCCATAAAGCACAAAGCGAGGATCGAAGGAATTTTTCTTCAACAAGTCCACCAAAGCACAAAGCAAAGGACCGAAGAAAATCATCCCAAAGTTCACACAAAGCCCAAGGCTGAACTAAAAGGATTCTGTCATCAACAAGTCCGTTATGCACAAAGCTCTGGATCGATGACTTTTCGTCATCGACTTAATACAAACCTAAGGGTTTAGGTCACCGTCATCTACTCCTTCAACAAGCCCGCCAAAGCTAGAAGCATAGGGCCGAAGGAACAAAAATCACCTGACAAGTCAGTAAGGACAAATCAGGTAATTCTTCATCAATGTTCGCAGCACAAAGCACAGAACAGAAGAACCAAAATCTCGTGACTCAATCTAAAACTGCGAAAAGAAGCATCACGAATAATATATACAAGTGTCCCTAAAGATTGGGGGCATTTTAAATATTTATTTGGGTCGACATTGCACTGCATGCCGAGATCTCCAAATAAATATTTAAAATACCAGGAGCTCAGGTCAGAGTACAACCACAAAAATCTCAAGGGCAGTAAAAAGAGAGCTCGTCAACAACTGAATTGATAAAATAGCTTTATTTTATTAAGTTCAGAATTTCATATACAAATTTACGGACTACATCTTTTTACAAAAGTACATCAGCTGAAAGAAAAGAAAAGTACAATGTCCTTCACAGAGGACTACAATATGTATCCTAAGCTACGCCTGAAGAGGAAGTCGACAGCTTTATTCTGCTTCTTCCAAAGACCAGGTATTCTGCACTTCTAGGACCTGCACAAGGTAAAAGAGAAATCAGCAGAAAGAAAAAAAAAGAATTATAAAAAATATATGTAAGAGACTAAAAAAAGAGAAGTTGTACCTGAAACAGAAGTCTCCCGAGGTGCCTCGCGAACAAATGTCCCGCTCCTCTCGAAACCTGTGTAGAACAAAAAAAAAGAGAATATCAGAAAGCAGCTAAAGAAAGAAAAGGACAGTACAAACAAAGTAAAAACGTACCAAAACTGAAGTCTCCTGAAGTAGTAAACTGGCTGAAACTCGGATCATCGATCTTCTTGTAGTAGCCTGCACAAAATGCAAAACAATGTCAGTACGAGCGCAAAATCAAAACTAAAGAGAAGGGAAGAAAAGGTACCTGAGCCCAAGAAGTAACTGTAGAAATTCTGAAGCAGTCAGAATCCCACTAACTGGTGAATCTACAAAGCACAGGACAAAAGAAATCCGTATCTCAATCATCTATCGACACATCCAAGAGATCCATGGAGAAAGAAAGTTTTAGTGTGACATCCAATCAAATTTTTGGAGATCCACTAAATAAAAGTTCTAGTGTGACATCCAAACAAAATTTTGGAGATCCGCTAAAGAAAAATCTTTGTGTGACATCCAAACAAATTTTTGGAGATCCACTAAATGAAAATCATAGTGTGACATCCAAGCAAACTTTGGAGATCCACTAAATAAAAAATCAGCGTGACATCCAATTAAAATCTTGGTGATCCGCTAATGAGAACCCTTGGTGTAGCATCCAGAATAAATATCTGAAGATCCACAGGGTCAATCATCATACAACAAACGTGATTCGCTCTAGGCGCGTATCACATTTGTTGGGGGGCATTTGTTGACCCCTATACCTCAAACCACGCGATAAAGGACCCCAATTGGTGAATAAAACATTACGCGCCTTAGCGCCACATGTCACTTAAAGGGTCAAATGACCTCCGAATGCTAAACGGATGGTATATTTACGATCAGGACACTGAATTATGCTAGGTTGGGGCCACTCTAATTGAATCGGATGAGATAGGTCAAAAGAGACGACCGACACCCGAAATTAAAGCGCGAGGCTGATCAAACGATGTCGGATCAACAAACGAACTTCGTCATTGTGTTCAGAACATTGCAAATACTCAAAAATTGTATTTTATTTGTTCAATTTGGATCATCCTAATGAGTGACATGAATTTCGAGACAACGCGTATTTCGAGGAAATCAGGTATCGACGTCGCTTAGATGATGTCCGATCATGAAACGGACTATGCCATTGCGTCCGGAACGTCCTCGACATTCAAAATATACATCTTTTGTGGATAATTGGGATCAATCATAATGGTGACATGGATCCCAAGGTAATAACACGCATATCGAGGAATTTGGCCCTCGATGTCGCCCAAACAATTTTAGATCGACAAATGGACAATGCCATTGCGTCCAGAACGTCGTCTACATTCAGAATATACATTTTATTTAATAAATTTGGATCATCCGAGATGGAGGTGAATTTCTAGGCGATGCAAATATGATACTATAGCCTGCGTTACGACGGAAGTGAGGCCTCGACGATACTTGAACGACGTCCGATTGACAAACAGACAGCGCCATTACATCTGGAACGTCGTTGACATTAGAAATATACATTTTATTTGATTAAATTGGATCATTTAAGATGGCGTCGTAAATTTTAAAGACGATCAAAATATGATGCGAAAGCGCGCATATCAAGGAAATTTGTCTCTACAGAAACGAAACGACGTCGGATCGACAAACGGACTCCACCGTTGCGTCCGAAACATTGTCAACCTCTGAAAACTGTATTTTCTTTATTCAATTTTAAGTATCCATAATGGTGGCATGAATCTCGAGGCAAAACACACATACCGAGAAAAGAAGTCTCGAGGTTGCCCAAACAACGTCTAATCGCAAAACGGACTACGCCGTTGAGACCGGAACATCGGCAATACCCTAAATCCACTATTAATTTGTCCGATTATGATTGTTCGGCAAGATCGACACGTATTACGAGATAAAAATTCACAAACTCCAAAAAAACTACACGAATTTTGAGGCGATCTCACATATATCGAGATGAATGCATTTGGGGCAATCATCACACTCTGCTATTTTAGTTTACTGATAATATTGATTATAATATTTTATCATTAAATATTATTATTATATCTGATAAAATCTAAAGTCAGAACAGATTTTTAATCAAACATTAAATGTCTTTACCTCGGCACCGTCGAAGATCTCTGGCAAAATCCCAGAAATCCCGGCTACAGCAGCTACTCACCTCGATCAAATGCTCTCCTGATGGTTAAAGTCAAGAAATTTGAAGTAGCGGAACCGGACTCTACCTTTTAATCTCTACACCACCTCCATGCCCTTCTCCCTCAAGTGAAAACCACTCCAAACTGTGAGAACTCCTATCCGCAACCAGCAGCCAGCAGATCGTCCATCCTCGAGCTCCTTCACGTGAAGACCGGTTATAGTTCTTCTGTCTTCTTCAGCCTAGCCAAACTCCAGCTCTTGAAGAAGCCACATAACCTTTTCTATAGTGAGATCTCTATGCCCAACCTTTGCAAGGCCAGCCCAAAATCTTCCGTCTTCTGTAACCAAGTTACTCCTCCAAGCAATTCCAAGAGACCTCCAATCAAAGCTCTTGAGCAAGATCTGCTTTGTCCATCCAGCATACCTCAAGGCTCCAGCAACTTCCCTTTCCTTTCTCCCACGTGAAAGTTGTATACTTAAAGGAAATTGTGGCAGCTTTTCCTTCTCCTTAGCTTCTTTCTATCCAAGCTCTTCTCCCACAACCTTCGGTGTCCTGTTCTTCCATGAAAATTGTCCATGGGTCTAGAATTCTCAGAGAGATCAGAAGTTTTCTTACTCTGAGGAGGAGCCGATGTCCTCTCAGGAATTCTACCCTCAAACCAAATGATGAAGAGAGACTCTTCATTGAAGACCAAAGTTCATCAGGAGTTCTGCCAGCTAACGAATGCTTGGAATGGAATGCATCTCTATCATTGAATCATATGAAGGAGTGGACGGTCTTTAGGATTTGGAAGAGCGTGTCAAAGGTCTGGAACAAACAAATAGAGAATTGAAAGCCTTCTTCTGTCAGCAGACTTAGATCTCCTTAGCAGTTTCAACTCTTGTTCATTTGATTTGGCGTTAAAAAAAGTGGAGATTGGAATCATCTATAAATAACCTGAATGGAAAGTGAAGTCGTTGATGTCTTGTATTTAAAAGAAGATTCCCTTGTCCGAAAATTGCAAACCAAAGTGAAGCATCTAAGGCCAAAAAGCCCACCTAATTTCTCAAGCAAATTCCTTGGCAAGGGCCCAAGCAGCAAAGTTTTTATTTAGTTCGTTTTAATTCCATTTTACTTTACCAGTATTATCATTAATGTTAGTTATCATTGTTGATTATTGTGAGTCTTTTACCAATCTTGTTAATCAGTCGATAGTATTAGTTTGTTATATTATCATTGTTGGTACATGTATGTGTGTGTATATGTATGAGTGGTAAAAAAAAAAAAAAGAGTTACAAAAAAAAAAAGAAAGAAAGAAAGTGAGATAAAAAAAAAGAAGGGAAAATTATTGTGTTTTGTGCATCTCGCCGCCGTCATCAACCCCGCGAAGGTATGCATTCTCTAAACTCAGATTCTCGCGTCGTTGTTTACAGCAGACCGGAAAAACGCCTATACACGTCTTTATTGCACGTGGTGGGATGGGACGCGGTCTGATGCTTACGACGAAGCGAGCAATCGCCTAAACTCTACTTCGACGTTCGTGGCGCACCGGAAAACCGCCTATACACGCCTTTATTGCGCGTGGTGGGAAGGGACCCCGGTGCGGCGCCTAAGGCGAAATGGAGTCATTTATAAGTACCCTCGAGCGAGGGGAAAGCAAACTGTGTTATTTCTTTATTGTTATTCTTATGCAGGTGCACTTGAAGACCCCATACACGTCTTTATTGCACGTGGTGGGAGGAAAGTACACGGCCGCGGTGTCCTCGTCCGAGGGCACCTACCATACACGCCTTTATTGCGCGTGGTGGGAAGGCTAGTCTTCCAAAATTTTCCCTAAACAGGGGAGACGCCGGGAGGCTGCCGAAATTTTGTCTGAAAAAGACAAGGACTTGGACACTTTTTGAACAACATGGGACATAAGAACTTAGACTCAAAAATGACTTAAAGAATTTGAATACAATGTTGAATTGAGCTTCATATAAGATTGATAATTGCAATCAAATATCAATTGATCAAAATGATGAATTTATAAGAGATTTGTGATCTCTACAAGCATTGAATGATAAGTGACAATCATAATCATTCAAATGAAGATGACAATGACAAGGAGGCCTAAGTGAACAAATGCAAGAACTATGAATCTCAAACTTAAGTTTGAACTAAGTGAAAGAGAACTAATGGAGGACTACACTTGAGCTTGAATTTAAGTTGAAACACATAAGAATTTGAATGAATCATAAATTATCTAATTTGGAGAGATTATAAAAAGCTAAGCTCAAGATATCAAGTGATGAACCAGTACTTAGTCCATTATGTATTCAAGTGAATATCAAATGGATAAGTAAGGGATTCATGTATTTCAATTTAGCATGTTTATGAATGATTCATACATCTACCCCAATCATGTATGTGGGTGATTTGGAGTAATTGTAATGATTGCAAGAGCATGAATGTAATGACATACCTACAACCAATAGTATGAAGCTTCACACAAATGTTGAAAGCCTTCATGCTAGACAAGGGGTGAATATCAAGCAAATGATGCATATCAAATTTATTATTCATATCCCAAATTTTCCTTAAAGGTTAGGAGTTTACAATTGGAATTAGTTCATAAGCAAAAATGTAGGCTCTTGATGAACACAATGATCATGTCAATCAATATGCGAATAACAACATACAACAAGCGAGCAACGATGCATATAAGTACCTACGAATCACTATAAAAGAAAGCCGTCATGTATGCAACACCTAACCTATACATAGCAAGGAAGGTTGTAGCGATGATAAAGAACATGCAATGAGTATGGTGATGCCCCTCTGATCCATGATGAGCTATTTTGTGGATAGATGCAGTAGTTTCCTATAAATATTGAGAGGTACAATAAGCATAACAGTGAATGTTGTAACACTCCTACTGTCAACCATATTCAACCTTACAAGTAATATAATAGAAGAAGATTTCGCACAAGTCATGGAGTGGAATGTGGAAGTTCATATGATCAGCAACAATTCAACTCCAAAAGATCTGCAATACATACATTCTCTTTACAAATACAGATGTATGTATAACATGCCACCCAGAGGTAGATGCAGAAAGACTTCAGTAAATGCAGTATCCTGAAGTCAATTTCAATATGTAAATAAATACATCTACCTACCTACATGCACCACTGGCGAATGTACTGAAAAGACCAAAGACCACAACAAAATGCATGGAGAATACGACAAGTACAAGCTCCTACGACCCAAAGCAGGAGACTCGTTAGTGCACTATGATTCACATACATAAGGCAACAACTAGTGCACGACAGTCTACCTGTACGAAGCAGCGAACAACTCTATTCAGAAGCTGCTATGCCACGCCACCGGATCTGCAACATTCGTACAAGCAGACAGAAGGCGTCTATTCCAAGAGTACCCCCGCACGTCCACTATAAATTGTATACACATAGGTACACTAAAAGGGGTAAAAATAATTATAAAACCCGCATGGGCCCCGGCGAGCGTGTTATTGGTACACACGTGACGTCTAGGGATGCTGCGCGGGTTGACAAGTGAATTCAGGCTCGAACCTGATCCTCCTATACGGGTTAATAGGAGTCGACAAGGTTCGAACCAACAAATAAATATGTGGCCGTGGCGACCAGAATATTTATTTTAATACATTCATATTAGGCCTTCAATGCCTAGAATCAAAAGAATTCACTTTCAAGGGTACAAAGCCTACGAAACCCGATCCTCTGTCGACAGACCGACAGAGTTGACAAGGTTCAATCCATAAGGTAAAATGACCCCTAACACCCCGATGATGGCCGTGTTGAACGAATATCCCAACCGGAGGGGTCCAGTTCACAAAATATTTCAAAATGCCCTCAAATTTCTATAAAATTCAAATATTTTTCAAGTGACTTTAAGGTCACCCCGATGATGGCCGTGTTGAATGCAGATCTCAACCGGAGGGGTTCCCAAACATTTTTAAATGTCTCCCAAATATTTCCCAAATATTCCAAAGCTCCACCCAAAATTCAAAAATCCCAAATATTCCAAAGCTCCACCACAAAAATCCAAGAACCCAAAATCCTAGAAAACTCCACAAAAATCTCAAAATCTCAAAAATATTTAAAATTTGAAAATCAATCCATCAACCGCTTAAAGCAAAATCCATCCACCCTCCGCAACAGTTTGCCGAGGTGGACAATCAAATTTTACTTCAGCTCACATAGAGCCAAATGTCTAGTCGAAAATATTACTAGGATCCATTCTCAAAAAGTCTTCTGTCAGTAAGGACGTGGTACGTGTCCTCTAACCGGCGGTTTTGCCGCCAAATGGCACCGCAGGTAAACGGTTATGACCCGGGGCCCTCTGAACCGAGTGGTTTTGCCGCCAAATGGCACCACAAATAGCGGTTATGGCCAGAGCCAATACGCTCCTTAATGACGTTAAATCCTTGAGATATGAATCAATAGGATATGATCGATATGGCACAAAGCCTTCTGTCAGCTAAGGTGGATTCAAATTGTCCCCTTAGACAAACATTCACCCCCGGTCTACAAGGTACCCTTGGACGAAGCAACCCATGGCTGCCGACAAGGATCCTTCTGTCAGGTTGGGTCGACTACCTCCTCTGACTAAGTAGACCAGGGACCATGATGGCCCGGGACGACGGAACCATGGGATCTTGATCGGGTCCATCATCCATTCCCCCACCATCCGCTTTAAGTGAAAGATGGTGAAATTTCTATTTTAAATATTAAATCTTTCCAAATATCCAAACTTCCCAAATTCCCAAATCCAAACCCAAACATCCAAACTTCCAAATATTTCAAAATCCAAATTCATTGCTGCTACTATATGCCAGATAACACGTATCTCTATACGTATCTGATTGATGACTAGCCTTAATCGAAAGTTCTCTCTCGTTAGTGGGAGGGGTAATTAACTATAGGGGCTTGCGCCTATAGGAAACCAGAACTCAGATCATAAAGTCCTCACCAAATGAGGGCGAAATCTCTGGGTAGTGTCTTATCTACAAACCCATCTGCCTTCCAAAATTTACCTCGGAACTTAGTTCGTTAAAACTCCCTCGCCGAATAAGAAAAGCGAGCGGAGGCCGGGGCCGAATTTTCGGAGCCCACAGGGTTCACGGGAGAATTTTCGTCCCGACGATCCTGATTTCGTCCAGACGAACCAGACAGCCAAACAGGATTTTTCTACACAACCTGTACCGATCGTCCCGGACGATCCAACTTCGTCCTGGACGATTCTGGGAGGAAAATCCAATTCAGAGAGGAACAGTAAGGGAACGAGATATTACAGCCGGTGACCTGATTTCTGCACATTCTGCCTCCGATTCACCGACCCAACATGTGTCCGAGCTCGATCTTTCACTTCCAGATCTCAGTATCATTACCGGCCCCGACTCCACTAATCTGACAATGCCGACAGCAGCCGACCAGGCCTCCGCCGACCAGACTCCCGCACACATCATCCGCCGATCGACTTCCGAGTCTCGTGTTTACCGCAACGTTGCTCCAGGGATTGCGCTCGATTACCAAACCAAACCCGCCAACGCCAGATGTTATCCGCTCCCGCCTGACCAGACCACCGCTCATGAAATACATATGTCCCACACTCTAATTTCCTTCTCTAACTCTCTAAGTGACTTCAGCCAGTCCGATCCCGCCATCGGCACTCCACATGTCTACAATCCACTTCCAATCCTCATGACTTCAATTTCTAATTTACCGGATGAAGGATTGGTATTCGAGGCCTCTGATTTTGAAGTCAGTTTGGTGGCTGTAGAATCTGTTATAACTTCTCAATTGGGTGTAGATCTCAGCTCTACTTCGATAAAATTGAAACTGTTGCAGTCCAACAAGGTTGAAAGGGAGATTACTGTGGTCTCTTTGAGCTCTGATGAAATTCTGCATAAGGAGAGAGAGGCTGGTGCTGGAAGGGAGCTGGGTGCGGGCTCCAATGTTGCAGTTCCCCTTACTCCAGGACTTGCATCACAAGAAGAGGCTAAAAATATTTGTACAGAAAATTTGCCAACGGATGATTACCTTAGAACTACCAAATGTTTTCTGGCAGGTGTGAAAATGGCTCATTTGAATTCAACCGACAAAGCCGATTTAGGGCAATGGCTCCAACCTGTTCGATGCAATGTCAATGAATGGTCTGATCCCAAGTTTGCTGGTCCATGTGATAAGACTGTTGGTGCTGCAGTTATTGCTCTAATACAAGCCAACAGAGCAAATGATGATGCAAAAAACGATGAAACTCCTTTACATGTTAAGCTGAATGGAGTTGCCACAATCAGTGGGAAGTTTGGCTTATCACTAGGTGGTGGTTTTATATCAGAGCATAAAAAAATGAAGCTTCCTCAAGGAGGAAGCCAAGCTCACGATATAGATGCCTTTAAAATAGTGCTGGTCTCTTGTAACAATGTATTAGATGCCGCAGTTAATGTTGTTTTCCCTGATGATGCAACTGAAAGTTTTGCTAAAGAAGCTCTGAACACACTTTGCCTATCCTATATGGAGGTTGAAGATGACTTCTCAGCTAATCAACAAATCCTTTCAGATGAATACCCATGTATTGGAATTGTGGGCATTGAGGATCCTTTTAGACCCGGTGTCAAGGATTCGATGGGTATTAAGGCATTGGGTATCAGAGCTTTGGGAACTCTTACTCATCCGAACACGCTTGCAGATAAGTATAAAAGACGCAGAATTTTTGATCCGGGAATCTGTCTTCTGCAACAATCTCTTTTTTCAATAATGCGTCTCGACGGAGTCGAGCCTTTTTATGCTAGGGGAGAATGATGTGGGAACATTTTAGCCTATCTTATGCTTAGGGACTAGTTTATCTCCTTTAGTCTAGAGTCTTCTATTTGCTCCCTTAAATAGGTATAATGTATGGTTTTTGAGGCATTGAATGATAAAAACTCTTTTGAAGCTTTGAGAAAGCTCTCTTCTTCTTCCCTGGATTGGGAACTCCTTGAAATCCTTCTTGCAGGTTTGATCTTCCGACGATCCACTACATCAGAATTTATGTACTTGATGCGTATGAATTTATCTTAATTAATTCAAATTTTTAAAAAAATAAATAAAATCTGCAGTACTTCTACATAAAGTCAAAGACTATTTGGATCTTCATAAAAAGTTAAAGGGATCAATTCATTAATTTTCTCTAAATAAAATAAAAGCTTGTTTTCTAAATACATTGTATGGAAAGGAATAAGTAGAAGGGACTCCTTGAGAATATAGCTGTCAATATTGAATCCGACTCGAAAATTTTGTGTTTGGGTTGACCCGAACCCAAAGCGGGTCGGGTTTGTGTCCGGAAAATCAACCTGTTTGAAAATTCGGGTCGGGTTCGGGTTGACCCGGGAACCCGGGAATGACCCGAAATGATCCGTAATGACACATAAACCGTTATGCCCTCGTCCGGCGTCAGTCCGCGTCCCGCGTCCAACGTCACTCGTGTCAATCCATGTCCGGCGTCTGCCCGCGTCTGACCTCTGCCTGCGTTAGGCGTCACTCGCATCAGTCCGCGTCCGGCCTCTGCCCGCGTTCGGCGTCAGTTCGCGTCCCGCATCAGTCCGCGTCTCGTGCCAGTCCCGCGTCCCGCTTCAGTCTGCAGGTTGGGTCGTTTAAACGGGTCGGGTCGTAATGCCAGATCAGTTTCGGGTTCGACCCGAACCTGACCCGTGACCCAAAATTGACACCCCTACTTGAGAAGATGGTGGAGTGTAGTACGGGTAAAAAGGAGCCATTTACTTAGGGTCTAGTGACAGAAAGCAAGGGTTTGGGAAGTAAAACTGAGGACTCCTTGCATGAGGTGTGGGTAAAGGGGGGCTAGGTTAGGTATGGGTTGCAGGCTGGAAGGGCTCCCCTCAGTACCTTCACCCCTACCAAATCGTCCACCAATGTTCTTCTTGTGCTTGAATATGTGTATGATTGACCGTCTAGGGGGCTCAACACCACTAAAAGCCATCTAAAAAATAAAAGAAAAAATTAGTATACTTTTGAAAATGCAGAAAATAAGTAGTAAGTAATAAGTATTGATATGCAGTAAGAACAAAAACATGCATTTACTATTACTATGCTATATAAGAAAAAAACGCAACTACCGTGCTCTAAGGAGAATAAAATGTTGTACAAATATGCATGCGCATAGGAAGATAATTGATAGTCTGCTAAGATGAAAAAATTCATTCCATTCAAAAATTTATTAGTTAACGTTTTATGTCCAGGCAACAGCCGGTTATATATAAAACTTCTAGGACTTCGAATATCCATAATACACTTGAAATATAAATTCTTACAACTAAATAATGAGATTTGTATCAATTTAATGTTATTTATTTATAATTGTTGTCATAAAAACTTTTTGAGATAACATTTTAAAAAAATCAAGATATACAATAATGATATATGACCAATCTATCTAAGGCGACTCTCTCTAATCTTATCTTCCATTGGAGCTACTCCAACATTTTCACGCTCATTTCATATCATGTCTCTAACATAAAGCTACTCGTCCACTTGAGCATCTTCATCTCTACAGCACTTAACTTAATATTATGCTTCTCTTTTAATGGCCAACATTATGCACTTAAAGCATTTCATGTCTCACCAGAATCTTATAGAATTTTCCCTTAAGTTTGAGGGGGGACTTTTCTATCACGCAAAATGCCGATTGCATTCCTCCACCAGAACCATATAATAATGATACATGATCAAACTATCTAAGGTGACTCTCTCTAATCTTATCTTCCACTGGAGCTACTCTAACCTTTCACATATATGCTCATTCCGTATCCTATCTCTAAGAGGTAATTTAGTAACTTGTTCAAAATGCTCTAAATAGCAATGAATAGCTGGAGAAGAGAAGAGGTCAAGCGGCGGCAGATCATGCGAAGTTGAAGAGAGAAGAGAACGATGAAAGGGTGGAGTGAAGTCGAACGAATGAGCAAATGAAACGGATGGACACGATTAGATAGAACAGGTTGTGTTGGATTTGCGTCGACTTTGAGGCAAAAATGGCCATCATAAATTTGCGGCGGATTTTCCGAAGCAAATTCCATCTAAAATTTTCGGTAAAATTTCTATTGCAAATCCATCAACATTTTCAACAACCAACATTCCGCCATGAAGTTCGCCTCAAAAGGCTGACCTTACAGTAGTGTTTGTATATATATATATATATATATATATATATATATATATATATAATATATATATATATATATATATATATATATATATATATATATATTATATGGGAGCAAATTTTAATATATTATCAATTAGACTACGTCCTTATCCTTTTGTTCTATTGTTTATATATATCCAGTTTATACTATAATCTCTTATGAAGATCAATAATGTCGTGTTCATCAACATAATCTTTCAATTTTTGCATTGTTTTAGTAAATGCGATATTTTAGAAATTTTTGGTATATATTGTAGTATAATTCAAATGCTTGAGTGTATGTTCAATGTATAACAAAAGTTTTAAATGTGAATTTCATAGCTCAAGAATAAATCTTCTATTTTTTTTTTAATTTTACTTTTTATATATCTTTAATTTTGTTTTATTCAATTGTTTATTTGTGACAATCAAATTGAAATATTGGGATCAAATTGAAAACTTTCGAAATTAAATCTGAGACCATCCAGACTCTGATTTCATCAAATTTACAATCGAACTAAACGCCTCAAAATTACGAACCCAACGACACCAAATTCAACCCAATCCAAGCTCAAATGGGTCCAAATTGAGAACCTGAAGCGCATTTGGAAGGTTCAAACTATAATTTTGATTACCAAACGGTTTCCAAATGTGACATGCTTATACTCGAATCGAGCGGCTCGACAAGACAAATTTAGCGAGCCCAAAATCATCAAATTCTTATATCATGAAGACATTTAAATGCCCAATAAATGGTCCACGATCAAGGGGATCAACATCGGCCGCTTATTCAAATCACTCCCAACTTACCTTTTTTTCTCCTATTTACTGGTCATGCTTCTCTCAGAAAATAATAAATAGACCCCACATTCCTCATGGAAGGGAACCCAAGCAAGGAAGAGAATGAAGAGAATTCTCTTGCCATCAGACTCCTCAACCACTGTCGGACTTCCACCCGGCTACCAACTATCGTTGGACTTCCACCCGACCGCCAACTGATGCTGGACTTCTGCCCGATCATCAATTGAAGCCAGATTTATGTCCGCCCACCAAACAAAAAAATTTTTATTTCTGTTCATAACTGGATTTCAACCCAACAGTTGAATGATGTAATTTGATCACCATCAATTTCACGAACAAGTAAGTCACTTGTAATTTATTCAAACACTAGTAAAATTATTTCAACTGAGTGTGGCCCCATGATTTTTCCACGTAAAAATTTTGATGCTTATCTTTTCTTCTGTTTGTGTGCTTAATATCCGTAAAACACTAAAAAAGAAAAATCCGTACAACAATGAGACGAATAATTTTAACTCTATCGCCGCATATATTCTGGCCCTCAACAATCATATTATTATAAAGAAAAATTTGCATGCAAGTTAATTTCCAATTTCTTTTTTCTTTTATTTTTATTTTTATTTTTTAAATTATTTTATTTTATTTTTTGCTTTTTTCCTTTAAATTTTTATCTATGCAAGCAAACAAAAATATTGTTTAAATTAAAACCCACAGGTGAATTTTTTTCTTGCTATTTATTTCATTTGTAAAATCATATTTAACTAATAAAATTATAATAATAAACTTAATTTTTTAAAAAAGAAATAATATAATTAAATATTCATAATATAAATTTGGGGTTTTTACATACCTAACACTTAAAACTACTCTATTTATTTATCTAACACCCAAACTTTACTATTTACTATTCTATCATCTAAAAACTTTTGCCCTCATCAAAACTACCACTCCATATCCTCCCGTCAAATACCTCACCCTGACCCTTTCCAAAACGCCTGCTTCGCTTTGCATGGGAATCATTCTCCTCTTCATGTGAATGTCCCAATCGCACTCCGCCGGTGCCGCTCGTCTTCTCTAGGCTGACTAGATTGAACTCAACTGCTTTTGATTGGGATTTCTGAAAATGGAGAGACAAAGGGAAGAGTGTTCGAATCCCAAGTACATTCAGTTCATATGAGACCTAGTAGGGGTGTCAATATTTGAAACAACATGAAAATCCGACCGAACTTGACACGGAAATTTTGGGTTAGACCCGACCGCGCACGACATGGAAAAGGGTCGGGTTCGGGTTCCCGAATTCGACCCGTTTGAAAAACAGGTCGGGTTCGGGTTGACCTGACGGGTTGTCGGCTAACCACAGAAACCCATTTAAAATGTCTGCCCGGCTGCCCTCAGACCAGCCATAGCTTGCCCGCCCCCTGCCCGCCCGAGGCTGCCCTGCGCGTCCGTTCCCACCTTGCAGTGCACCCGCCCGCCCACCCGCCCACTCGGCCGTGCCAGCCAGCCGGAGTTCATGTCATCCCCCGTGTCCCTGCTCATCCACGCCCGCGTCCGTGCTCGTCTCCTTCCCGTGTCTAGTCGTGTCAACCCGGCAACCCGCCGGGTCATGTCCGGGTTTGAATATCCAACCTGTTTACCTACTCGTGTCGGGTTAGGGTTGACCCGATTTAACCCGGGTCAATTACGAGTTTGACCCGAACTTGACATGAAACCTAATTTTGACACCACTAAGACCTAGGCTATGTTGTAGCTGCTTATTAATACTTTAGGTGCTGCTTTCTTGGAGTAAAATCTGCGGCTTGTTATCCCAGGATGGAAGAGAGAAGGTAGCACTTTATGTATCACATACTATAAACTTCGTACCCAGAAAGTTTGATCTCATCTTGCCAATGTATATAGATGTTGCTTGACCTTGAGATGTTTCCGTGGTTCATTGAAATAGGTTGTGCATCAACTTCTTTTTACTAACAGGAGAGCTCTAGACTCATTACAATTTCTTTGCACAATTCCATCCATGGTCTGCAGATAGCGGCACATGCAACAACATGTTTTCTTGAAGGCCATGTACATACTTTCACTTACCTCTAGTCTTCGGCGAATGACTCGTCGGCTTGAGTACCAACCCATGTGGCAAGCATAATGTCGCACCAACAATTCATAGACAATGAAGCATACACCACCAAGGAAGTAGATGTCATCGTTGCCGACGAAGGCATCAAGTAGTAAGGTATTAGACGGGAGGTTACATAGTGGTAGCTTTGATGAGAAAAAGAGTTTTTAGATAGCATAATAGTAAATAGTAAAGTATGTAAAAACATATATATATATATATATTATATATAACCTACCCTAAAGCATCTTTTATATCTATATAGCATGTGCGTTTTCGCAATGTCTTCCAATGGCTTATTGTGGTCCTCCGAAAGGACACCACTGCTACTATAATGTGTAGAGGGTATATAACTGAACCACCCGAGAGATAGAAACGATCGAATGCCTCCACGCTCTTCACAAGCGGGCCAATGGGATGGCAGATTAGATCCTACATATGATCAATCATTGAGGATAGCGAGTCTCTCCAGCGCACCACGATGGGTGATAATATGTACGACCTGATTAGTGTCATGGGGTTTCCCACACCCGATACATCAGCTTGAGTGAGGTTTATTTACTGTATAATTTCATTTTTCACGGGCTCAAGCCCCCGTGATTAATTACATCTCAGGCCGGAGCCCGAGAATACTCTTGATTAAGGATTCAATATTATTCTTCTTAAAAAGGGATTGACACAGAGGGGCGACTAGGAAATCCTACTCAAAGGAAAAGAAATGGCTCAACTCGACTTAGTCAATATACATGGTTCATCTCAGCATCCGAAGGGACTAAGGTAGTGAGAAGAGGTCATAGAACATAAATCATACACTAGAGGAAGACAGAGGGAAAGGATTGAGGTGGCATTATCCATGTGATGCAAATAAGCAGGATTTATAGTCTCTGAAGAAAAGGAACTTACCCACCGATTAGAAATACTACAAGATACTCAATGTAGTAGCCTTGAATCCTATATCTAAAGTGGGTTTAGTGTTATATCCAACACTAACACATGTGTCCTAACTGATACATCTGAGCTTATTTCCTACCTGAAAAGGAAAGCCAACTAACCACCTAGGCGCATAAAATCCATACTTTTCAGTCTTTATAAAAGATGTATAGGTAGATTAATTATTTTGGAAGTAAGGCCGACGTCTAGAGAGTTTCTTAATTGGCCTTGAACTTATGTAGAGTGAATGCTCTTAGAGCTAATACAATTAAAGTTTAATTAAATTAGTTTCTAATGCAATACATGCTATTTTGAAGGTCTCCAAATCATGAATGCTTGAAATTTTAAAAACAGACTTATGAAAAATAATTTTTAGAAAAGACTAACCTTTTCCAGGTCTGGCACATTATCCTCATAGGCCAGATTATCCGGATTTTACCCGCAGGTTCTTATAACAAGGAGGGAGAGAAATGCAATGATATGTATGCGACCCCAGATAGTTTCGGCTATTCCCTAGATTGCTAGATTTTTAAGTTATTTAATTCTTAAAATTTTAAAATTTTATTGCGAATAGAAAATATTTTTATCCTAGAGAGCCTATCGAAAATAGGTCAAGCACATACAAGAAAGAAACCTAGAAAAAACATATAATTTCTACTACACAATCAATAGTAAACACATCAATATAAATAAAATCCAGAGTAAAGTCCAAAGTCCACGACAAGTGTCATATAAGTACAACCCATGATCTACAGAAAAGTAATGGTGGCTAGACCCCACCAACAACAACCTAGATTATAATCCTACTGAATGACACAAGTCTTAAAAGTAAGGCATTTCATCTTCAAGTCTTCATTTTCAAGTGAATTGTCCTTCTCCGAATCACCTTCCTTCAGATCTCCTTCTTAGAATCGTCTTCCTCCAAATCGTCCTTTAGAAGGGTACCCAAATGCGAAAGAAACTCCCCGAGAGGAGGCCTTTCTTTCTCTCTTTGGGTACCTAGTATTTAAAATACCATGCCTTTGAAGACTTTCATAACTCAATACATAATTATAAATTTACATCATGAAAAAAAAAATTTAGACTCTCATGCATGATTATCCTAATAGAAAATCTCAAGCAGTTGAATATAGAACAACTCAAGCAGTTTATATACAAAAATAAAACACATTGTCAATTACACTTGACCATGCTATTTAGGAAGGGGGCTTTAGCGATTTCTGGAGTTCATGTAGAAAATAGTGTTAGTTTTAAAGCTTAATGATTATTGCCTCATCTATTAGCGTTGTATGTGCATTGCCACATGTATAAGACTGGACTAGTAGAAAAAGCGCCCCTAGCCCATGGGTAATCTATCGCATAAATCACATCATAAGTAGAGTATAGAATATAATAATAAAACAAACATCATCACAACAAACCAGAGCAGTCAAATCAATCAACACTCGTGTCACATACAATCGCATCACATCACATAAACAGAAAAAAAAAAACACCGGCCTTAATCCTAGAGCTAGAAGTGGTGCCATAACATATCTATGTGTGTAATAGGTTTGTGTGGCTTTGGATAGTTCATATGTCAGGTAATTAGTTTAAATTATTTTGAATTCAGGTCTATTGAAGGCCAAAAAGGGAAATTTTGATTAAGGTTTAATCTATTTTAATTAATTTATTTTGTGGATCAATTTTAATGGTTAGGGCAGTGATCTTTGAAGTTCAAATTAGTAGACAATTTTAGAAGATCTGGGATCCTTCTATTTGCTAGGCTAAGGGAGTCCAAAAGGTCACTATTGAAAATAGGCTATATTTGAAGGTTCTAACATTTTATTAAATATTAGGCCTTAAGAGGAGTAGTTAGGCTTTGAGTTTGCTAAATTTGAAGTTTTCTATGCCAAGTTATGAATTTTAGAAGTTTCGGGCAATTAATGAATTATCGAAATTCCTTAACAAAAAGCATTTTAGGGTTTTGATCCAACTCAACTCCAAATTGTTTGGAATTACCCCCAAAGATAATAAATGACCTAGAGAAGTGTTCTCAAGTATTTGGGAAAAATTCAAAATTTTAATAATTTTTAATTATTTAATTGAGTCAAAAGATAAATTTTAATCAAAATTAAATTAAGGTTTAAATTAAATTCAATTTTAGGGGTCCTAATTATTTAAGGTTAAGCATTTGAAGAATTCAAGATATTATGGGTAATTTTATGAGTTGAAATGGATTCATTAGAATTATTTGAAGTTGTCGAGGCCTAATTACGGGTTAAATTAGGGTTTGTTAATTAAGGGGTCTAAAGGATCCTAAAAATTTCTAAATTTTTTTTAGAGATTTAGGATGTCACTAAGTTTAAATGTTAAAAGTTTCATGTCAATCGGAGGTCTATCCTAGCTCCTAAATTTTTTTTAAATTAGCTAGACTAATCCTTAATTATTGTCCTTAAAGTGTCGCTATGTTGAATGGGTTTAAAGCAAGTTTTAGACTAACCCTTAGATAACATGAAAGAAAATGCATAAAAAAAATATACACCAATCCTAAGATCTAGGAGGGACTAAGCTAAGTGCTCGTGCGTCTTACACATACAAAAGACAATGAAAATAGCAACTAAGTACACTTAACAATACAATTAGTGCATGATTGAAATCCAATCACCCACTAATCCACCTCCCCATTAATGCTATTCATGTGTATAATTCATTCTCAAAGTTTCACATAGTGAATCTCCCAAAATTAGGAATTTAATTATATTTGTAATTTTAAAATATTTAAAATACTCATAAACATAAAAATTTTGAAAAATAATGTAATTAAAAGCAATTCAATTGATAAGAGTACCTAACTATAGGGGAGATCCACTTGTAACCCGAACGAGGGTTTCAAAAAGGTTTCAAAATAATTTTAACTTTAAAATAATTCACATATTAATTATTTAAATAATCAACTAATTAAATAATATAGAAATAAACAAAAAAAAATAAATTTTGACTTCTGAAAATAATTTATTTTAAATTAAAATTCATAATTTTTTTTTAAATTGAGGTATTGTACGTATTTTTATGAATTAAAATGAATTTATAATGAATTATAAAAGTTTAAAATCATTAAAAGCTATTTAAAATAAATTAAAAATAATTAATATTTAAAAATAATTATTAAATCAAATTAAATTAAATATTAAGGTTTTTAAAATTTTAAAATAGCTTAAAAGAAATGATTAAATAATTATTTAGGAAATACTTTAAAAATAAATTTAATTATTTATTGATAAAAAAAACTTAAGTATTTAATTATTTGAAAAATTAGACACTACTTAAAATAATAATATCAGTTATAATTTTATATTAAATAATTAAAAATCTTCTGCAAATAATTTCAAAATACTAATTTCTAATTATTTAGGAAATATTTTAAAATTAGGTTTAAATAATCATTAATAAAATACGTAAAATATTTAATTATTTAAATAATTCTAAAATACTCAAAATAATAATAATCATAACTTTGAAATTAAATCATTTGAAATATCCTCTAATTTCTTTTTTAAAATGAAATAAAATATTATTTTTAAAATAATAGTTATTAATATTAATAAATAATACTTTAATATTAATTACACATTAATATATTATAAATATTCAAAATAATTAAATATTAAATTAAATATTGGATTAAAGTATATTAAATATTTCTTTGAAATTATAAAATATATCTTAAAATAGGATTTTGAATTTTATAAAATATTTTGATCAATTATAATTAATTATTAATTTAAAAATAATAAATATTTAATACAACAACAACAACATCAAGCCTTTGTCCCACTACGTGGGGTCGGCTACATGAATCCTTTTTCGCCATTATGTCTGGCTAAAAGTCAAATTCTCATTTAAATCTAATAAACAAATATCATTTCTAATATTTTCTAACCAAGAAGTCTTTTTAGGTCTACCTCTACCTTTCTTAACATAAGTCAAATCTAATACCTCAACTTTCCTAACCGGGTCATTGGAAGGCCTCCGTTTAATATGACCAAACCATCAAAGGCGACTCTCTCTAATCTTATCTTCCACTGAAGCTTCTCCAACTTTTTCACGCATATGCTCATTTCGTATCCTATCTCTAAGGGTCAAGCCAGTCATCCACCTAAGCATCCTCATCGCTGCAACACTTAACTTAGTATTATGTTTCTCTTTTACTAGCCAACAATAAGCATTGCAGGTCTCACCACCATCTTATAGAATTTTCCCTTAAGTTTGAGGGGGACTTTTCTATCGCACAATAAGCCCGATGCATTCCTCCACTTCAACCACCCAACTTGAATTCTGCTAATAATATCCCCATCAATTTCTCCATCACTCTGAACAATAGATCCAAGATGTCTAAAATGTGTACTCTTATTGATGACTTGATCGCCCAAAGTCACTATCCCATCACTAGGTCTAATGCTACTAAAATTACACTCCATATATTCAGTTTTAAATCTACTCAAGCGAAAACCTTTAGACTCTAAAGTTGACCTCCATAATTTAAGTTTACCTTCATCTCCCTCTCTAGTCTTATTAACAAGAAGAATATCATCAGCAAAAAGCATGCACCAAGGTACATCCTCTTGAAAATGTCTAGTGAGAGCATCCATGACTAAAGCAAAAAGATATGGACTTACGGCTGATCTTTGATATAATCAAACCAAAATAGAAAAAATACTTGGTCAAGCCACCTTGTGTTTGAATACAAGTAATAGCTCCTGCATATATATCTTTAATGATTTGAATATAAGCATTATTAAACTCCTTTATTTTCAAGAACTCTCTATAGCACTTCTCTTAGAACTTTATCATATGATTTCTCTAAATCAATAAATACCATATGTAGATCCTCCTTATTCTCTCTATATTTCTCCATCAAACCTCTCAATAAATGTATGGCTTCCATAGTAGACTTACCCAGCATTAATCCAAATTAATTTTGAGAAACATTAGTATCACGTCGCAACCTACGCTCCATAAATATTTAATAACTAAAAATAATTTTAAATATACTTAATATTTTAAGTTATTTTTATTTTTAAATTAAGGATAATAATTTTCTAAAGAAAATGATATATTATATATAATTTTTAGATTAAAATTAGATTTTCTATGAATTATTAAAGTTAAAATAGGCTTAAAATCATTTAAAATAAATAAAAACAGAGAAAAACCCCAGGATGACACTTGGCAAGGCGGGAGTGGTTCCACGGTTTTGAGCAATCATTGCCTGGTGGCACAATGATTGTGCCACTGGCAATAATACCGCAATCAAAATCGCGCTTCGCAGTTCCACTTAGCCACATCAGCCCACGTTACAGGCCGTTGGATTGCTCGTTGTTTCAAACGGACGACCATGATTTTGTGGAAATGAAAACGAGAGAATGGGATAGAGCCTCGCGGCAATCCGAACCGTGAAACAGCGCAATTCCAATAGTTGATCGTGAGACTGTCCACGCTCCTACTTGTAGAAGAAATCGCGGCCCGAAACCCTATGGATTGATGGCGAAATTGCTTGGAACGTGTTTTCCCTCAGTTCGTCGAAGATCTCACCGCCTGCGAGTGTTCAACAGTGGATTTAGGTTGGGAAGGGTGGAGGAGGTCGTGGGAGCTCTCTCACAAGAGCTGAGGAGGTCTAGGGAGATAGAACGAGCAAAAAGTCCTCTATGAAACCCTAATTCTCTCTATTTAAAGCCTTAGACTCATGATCAAGGGTTGAGATTGAATCTAGAGCCAATTAGGAGGAAATTATGGGTCATTTGACCATGGTTTGAATGAGGGAGCCAAAAGGAATGGTTTAAATGCTTTAATAGGTTTAATTTAACCAAAGTAGGCTAGGTTTGACCAACCAAGGCTTTGATTGACCAAGCCATGTTGACCTGGTCAATTTGGTCAAATGAGTCCAAGGGATGAGTGGATTGAGCTAAGGGTAGGTTTGAATTGGAATAGAGCTTGAATTAATCCAATAGGGCCTAATGGGTCAACCTGGGTTGACCTGGTCAACCAAGTTGACCCAGAGCACATGTCTGGGCCCAATGGGTTGGTTCTGACCAACTGAGTTCAGTGGAGGAGAGAATTGGGCTAAGGGAGTTTAAATTTGATTTAAAATAAAAAGGGAGAGTATATGGGTCAGTCTACATCAACCCAGGTTGACCCAGAGCCTAGGTTTGAGCTCAGCAAATTTTATTTGACCTAGTGAATACAATGGGGGTGGCCTTGGGGTCTGGCTTGGTCAATTTAACCAGATCAAACTCCTTTGACCAATGGTTTAAGAAAAAGGGAGGTTAACACTTGCGTTGCCTTCTTGAGAAAGACGTGCGAGGGGCAGAGCTAGGTGAAGAGGCATACACGTGCCAGACCTCCGATTTTAAGCCACTGTTATGACAGGTGGGTCGAGACTGACCCGTGCATTCCAGTCTACAGTCAAGAGCTTTGGATTCACTGCTCGATCGGCGGTTCATGGGCCGAGTCGCTCGTCGGAATGTTTCCTGAACTACCCAACATTGTCGATCTCTACTTCAACGTCGCCACTGGCGAAGGTAGTTAATTATTTAATTAATGATCAAAGAAAAAGGACTTTCGATCTTCTTCCATCGGAAACTAATTTACTTGGCAAGAATTGCATCGTGCAGTAGCTTTCCTTCTAAATTTGTGCAAAGCGAATGGCTTTTGGAGGGAAATCTTAGAGCCCGGTGACAACCATGGGCTAAAACTCCTACTATTTTGGAGACCACGGTCCAGGCTTCTTATCGACTCGAGGGCGAATACTCTGCCAAATCTTCTGTAAAAATCTTTCTATTTAATAATATTTTATTTATGTGCAAGTGATGTGATATTCTTATCATTTTAAATCTTCGTAGTTCACCTCCATTTTTTGGTACCAAAAAATTTTTGTATGTGAAGTGTATCAATTTATCTTAAGTTGGCCCATAGTTTAAAAAAAAATAAAATAAAATATACTGCTTCCGCATGGACAGATGGACCAATCTCACAAAAGAGCTAATTTGATTTATATTTAAAAAATCAATGCATCAAATTGGTACTTTTATAAAGTCAAAGAGTATTTGGATCCATCAGAGAAAGTTAAAGAGATCAATTCATTAATTTTCTCTAAATAAAATAAAAGCTTGTTTCCAAAATACATTGATATACATATATATATATATATATATATATATATATATATATATATATATATATATATATATATATATTGAATTGCTAAATTGAAAGCCGGTCAAATTAATTTTATAAATTTTTAGTACAAAAATTTTATTTTTTATACTAAAAAACTGCTTTAAAAAGTAGTAAGAAAGCTATTCCAAACAAAACTTTAATGAGTTACATAATTTGAACTTTGTTGGCTTTGAGTTGAATACTTAAAAGCAAAAATAGTTTAAGAAATTTTCTTTTTTAATCAATTTATAAAGTTATTTTATCCTTATTCTTTACTTTCATGAGTTCTTTAGCTATGTCGTTTTCTTTAATGATATATAATATCATATTTTTATACCTCCCAAGTATTTCACATATGCAGAAGAACTTGAACAACGATATATTGAAATTTACATAGTGAAAATTTTCAAGATATCGAGATACTTGATTTTTGCAAAGTTTAACCAAACTAAATAAAAAAAAAATCTCACAAATGAAAATATTATTAAAAACTATTGTAAGGTTGAAATAACCTACCTCAAAACGAATAACTTTCTCAATTGGTTTGACGGATGAGAATGGCCAATGAAATCAACTCTCTCTAAAATCTCATTCTTTCTCTCTCTATCAAGGAGATTAGATGCATTCAAATGAGTTTGGTGATGAATTTTGATATTTTCTAAGCACCTTGGCGCTAAGATTCAGTGCTGCAACGCTCCAAAGAAACGACTACCATTCTAAATGGCAACATTGTATGACCCCCAAAAAATTTTTACTATCTAAACAGAGAGATGAGCGCCGCAGTGCCAATATAGCATCGCAACAACTCAAGGGATGCTTTTCGCTTATCAATTTCTTTTCCAAATCTATGGCAACGAAATTAAACATAAAATAGCTCTAATAATTTTGCAGAAATTTAGTAAATGCTAAATAAACATGTTAGTCTTATCTAATCAAAATTAGGTCATTTCAGATAGTCCAATTACTATAGAAGCAGTCATTACAGTAATAGCTTAGCATAAAAAGTTCTTATTTTGGGCAAATAGAACATAACTTCCATTTAACATCCTTCTCTCTACATATAATAGATTATATTTTGGAAGCACAATAGCAATTCTCAAAGATTATTGCTTGGAGGATGTCATCTAACCTCCCAACAACTGATATATGGCCACTCCTCCATAAAACACCTATGGAGATAAATAGTAATGGTCACTCTTCCCTGCTCTAACACCATAATATTAGACAATCAATATAACCACTTCAAACTACTTGTTATGGTGACATCAAATATTTATGTTCAAGCAAGTAAGATTAGACTCATTCAAAATAAATGCATTTACACTTATTATATGCTAGAAAATGTGTTTGTAGAGTTGGTGTTTAATATCTTAATTTTTGATAAAATTTTAGCATATATAGAAAAGGTTGTAGGAGACAAAATTTTACGAGAAAAATTTGAGAAGGAGAAAAGCCAGGGGACCAATCCACAATAAATTATAATGACAAGCAGGCTTGATCCCTTATGACCTTGGGGCCTTCCCCAAGACCCTTATAGCAGAAGTAGTGAGTGTCGGTGAGCAATGAAGGATGATGATAATGACCAAGAGATGAATGGCATTTAGTAGATAATAATGTCGTTGACTGATATCAGGTGATAATGGTAAAGGTAATAACATTTAATCAATAACAATCTAATAATGACAATTGAAGTACAATGGTTAGGTGTGTAATGATAGTCTTACGATTGTCATTGGATAATGATTGTCTACTGTTAGCAATTGATGATAGTTATTGCCGACATCACTTGTTAGATAGAGCTTTGGATTTTTTTTTTCTTTTTTTTAGTTCTCTAATCACTCACCCATTTTAGGCCCCTCTCATGTGAAAAATGAAAATCTATTTATAATTTTTTGAGATGATATTTTAATAATTATAGACAAAACCTCAAAAAAATACTCCAAATAGCCCATATTGATTCTCTTGATCCCAAACAATTCATTAGGAATTTAAGTGCATTAATCATATCAAAATTGAATAATCTTGAACTCATCGGATTCCTCTTATCAAGAAGCACATTTTGATCATAAGCATACAAAATTCAAAAGATCGATATTGTACAATTTTCCATATTAAGAACTAGTTATTAAGAAACAGTTAATAAGAAATAAAACCATTCAGGCTGTAAAAAAACTACTAAAATAAAAACAAAAGCTCTCAAGAAATAGTTCAAAATTTCCTTTTTCTTGAATTCACCCTGATGAGCATTAAAAAGAACAAGTAAAATTAAGAAGAACAATACTACATGCCTATAACATTGTTGTTGCATCAAAAAGATAACTACCATATTATGAGTAGAAAGCTTACAAATTGATATGTTCTTTGCCAGTAACTCTCTGAAGTGATCTCTTTATCATCTCTGGAGAAGCCATTGTTGTGCTCATAAACTGCACCATATTTTAAAAGTACATTAGCATTCTCATCAATATCAACAAGATTTATTAATTAAATTTCATTGATGCAGACCAGCTTGGCTCTCAATGCAATTGCAGCAGTAGAATCAACTGTTGATGACCGAACTGAGTGAGCATCTAAATGGAGGTTACTCATGGCTTCAATTATGTCAAGAAGCAAGAAATCTCTCCATGGACAGTGTAGCTCTATAAGCACTTCTTTGTCTATCATGGTGACATTTATATCAGTAAACACAGTTTTTGATGAGGGCAACTGCTGTTCGGCTTCTGAATCATTAATCTCACAAGCTTTTCTCTTATTTGTTGAAGGTTTCTGGCAACTTCTGAGCTCATCGTTGCCATAATTATCGGATGTCTTCTCTGTGATATCTGGATGCTTCCTTCGTTCTCTCATGTCAGTATCTAACTCTTCTCTGCAAAATTCCAGCTCTTCTACTCTTTTCTCAAGCTCTTTAAGATATTCAATTGTGTCAGCAAGTATGGACGCTTTGTCAGCCTAAGGACATTAAAAGAATTTACAGAGATTTACTTAAATGTTAAATGCAATTTTATATAGAGCAACCAACTCATTTCAAATGAAATCAGCATTAATAATAATAATAATAATAAACATTGACAAAGAAAGTCTTCTTTTGGAAGATCTAAGAAATTCAGAGATTAGATCCAATTTGTTAAGATTTTCTTTTTGAGTGTTTTTTTCAAGTCAAAAATTAGGATCATGCACGGAAAATGGTTGGGATAGCTCAGTTGGTAGAGCAGAGGACTGAAAATCCTCGTGTCACCAGATGGAGTACCATACCAGATGCGAGCATAACATCATTATGAAATAGAAGTCCTAGAGTGGGAGGGCCTCGGAATAAACTAGCCCAACTCACTCAGATGAGAGATGTTAGCTTCCTAAGATTCTTGCCATGCAAATGCATTATCCTTATTTCGTTCTGGATTCATTATTACGTCCTAGAAAATTCACTGCAATAGAGAGATATATAGTTTAGCGTCCTAGCTTTGTATGAAAATTCAGTACACAGATATATAAGAGAGAAGAGTGCATCATTCATAAGAGACACTAAAGTTTTTACTTGAAAACCCCTAAAAAGGGGAGAAAATAATGAGGCTTGGCTTAGTTTGAACAGTTTGAATGAATCCACTAGTATTTATAATTAATTACAAAAGATGTCCTTCATAAGGGGAAGGGTGTTAGCTCGATGTAGCAAATATATATCATATAGAGTCATTTACATAGTTGGGGCTGAAAGAAACCAATGTTATTAGAGATATTCAAAGGAGAGTGTTGTCTTGTTCATTGGTTGGTAAGGTTGTAGTTGAAAGGTGACAGATGTTGGAAGGACCATAATCAGGCTGGTCGAAAGGGACCGTAGTCAATGGTCGACGGAGGTCAAAAGGAACGTATTCAGGTGACATTGATTTGAAGAACCGTAGTCGGTGGGTGATGGAGGTCGGAAGGACCGTAATCGGGCGACGGTGGTCATAGGGACCGTAGTCAATGAGCGACAAAGGTCGGAAAGACCGTAGTCGACGGGCGACCGTAGTCGACGGGCGACCGAGGTCGGAGGGACCTTACTCGGTGGGCGACAGATGTCAGAGAGACAGTAGTTGGCAGGCGAAAAAGATCGGAGGGACCGTAGTCAGCAAAAACTCCAATGATGGTTGCGGTAGAGGGAGAAAGAGAACTCTTAATTTTTTTTCCTTTTATCTTCTCCTATTATACAAAAGAATGAAAGGCTATTTATAATTTTTTAGAGTGGCATGGTTAGTAAATATGGAGAAGACCAAGAGTAGGTTGGGAGTGTTTCATCGAACGATTGTCGGCTGGTATTAGTTCCCTTAATCATAGACCATTTATCAAGCATTTAGATATCTTAATGATGTCAGAATTAAGTGATCTTAAACTCATTAGATTCTTCTCATCGAGCAGCTCGATTCAACTGTAAGCATGTCATATTTGGATATCATTTGGTCATTCAATTAATACTTTGAAGCTTCCAAGAATGCTTTGATTCTTTAATTTGGGCTCGTATTAGACTGAATTTGGTGACAATGGGTTCATCTCCTTGAGATGTTCAATTTGACTGTAAGCTTACTCAAATCAAAATTTAGATAGTCTCGAATTTAATTTTGAAAGTTTCTTATTTATATTTGCATCAAGTTCGCGCCCAATCAAAATAAATTATTATTATTATTATTATAAATACACATGAAATTTCTTGGTTGCTTTTAGGTAGTTTGCCTATCATGAAATTAAACTAATTGTCTAGATACTACAACAACAAGTCTTTATCTCACTATGTGGAGTCAGCTACATGATCCTTTTTCTCTATTTTAAAACAACTTGGTTTGGATAACATGTAAACATTAAACATCACCAAAACTTAGAAAAGCTAGCACCCAAAAGTATTCTTAGTAGAATTTCTTTAATTTTTTTGATAAGTTTTTCTATACATCCAATAATTTATTTTGTAGATAATTTTTTACTTTCCATGGCCCCAAATTCAACAGCATATACAATGAAATCTTGTTTCAAAAAGATTAGCACTTCACTGCAGTTAGAAACATAATCAAATTGTTGTAAATAAGATGAATAGGTATATGCCATTAGAAACATTTCTGACCGAGAATGCTCCTCCTTTTACCGTATAAGTTTTTAAAAAACAGATCTCTATTAGAATACCAGGCAATGTTATGAATGCTAAGCATGACCATATTAGATATATATACCTTGCTGATAGAAGGAACCAGTGATCTGAGAATGAGGAACTTCTCATTCAGCTTCTCTCTCCTTCTCCTCTCTGATAAAACATGATTTGAATTAACATCATCTGCTTCTGATTTAAAAACTTTATTCCTGGGCATATTCTCTTCATGGGGTTGCATTGACTGACCACCATTCATCCAGTTGCTATCAATTAAAAGCTTCTTCAACATTCTCTGCGGAATCTTGATGAATATTTCTGAAGTCGTTGGACCTCTTTCCCAAACCTTGAAGCTTGAACCATGAGGACCATTCTGAAAAGGAAAGCCAGTTGATAATATTCCCTGATTCAAGTTCCCTGGTATGGTAGAAATAGTGCTAACATTATGAGAGCCATCTTCCTCAATTCCTAAGGAACCAATTTTTGAATGATCATCCTCTTGGGGATGGTCAAACATGTTACTTTTTACCCCTTCGCCCTTGAGAGAAGAAAGGATTTTTTGAGCAAAAGATGACGACACACATTCACTTAAGTTCAAAGAACTATTCAGGCCATTGCTGAACTCATCAGCCATCAAATGCCTTATATGAACTTGTGATGGCTCAGTTAGTCTCTTGATGTTTAAAGGATCATCACAAATGGAGCAGTCTTCAGGAATATCAATCATTTCCTTATAAATACTTTGATGATTCATGTTGTCATTGTCATGGATTAGCTCACTGTTTTTATTAAGAGCATAGGAATCGACAGAAGAAGGAAATATGGTGTCATGAACTTCATGATCTGAAATCAAGCAAACATTGTCCTCTTCTAAAGGAGAACTCAAAGTGGAATGCTCAGAGAAACCTGGAACTTCAAACTCCCAGAAAGAATTTGTAATGCTGTGTACTAAACCTGGATCTTCCAAGACCTTGAGAATATACCCAGTTAACAAAAGAACAAAATGGAAGGGGATGAAAGTATGAGGAAACCAAAGATAGTCAACTAGCATTATCAAGCCCGAGTAAAAAAGATTTTACCAGCTCCGATGTTCCAAGCTCTAGTACACCATCCATGAAGGGAAGGCACAAAACAGTCTGAAATTGACAAAATATAAATGGTAGGCAACATTGAATACAGTTATAGACGAAAAGCATCAGCATAAGGCATACATAAAGTAGTTGATGTAACCTATTAGCACAAAAATTTTTATTTTATAAATCTTTTAAGTAGTTCTGTAACCAAAAGGGATCAATAGGCTAAAATTAATATGCAGCATAAAAGAAACTGTTTGAGATTTTGACTCTTAATAGGAGAATATGATACAATGGAGAAAAAGGATTGATGTAGCCGACCCCCACGTAGTGGGATAAAGGCTTGATGTTGTGGTATAAAGAAAACAATTACTCATCATAAAAGCATATAAAACAATTATTTAACATTCCTTCCATTCTTTCTGTCCGTAAATAATTTATCTACCGTATATGGTGCCGAATGCTGGCCATTAAAAGAGAACCATAATACTAAGTTAAGTATTGCAGAGATGAGGATGCTAAAGTGGATGAATGGTTTTACCCGTAGAAATAGGATACGAAATGAGCATATATGTGAAAAGGTTGGAGTAGCGCCAATGGAAGATAAGATTAGAGAGAGTCGCCTTAGATGGTTTGGTCACATAAAACGGCGGCCTTCCGATGACCCAGTTAGGAAAGTAGAGTTATTAGATTTGACTTATGTTAAGAAAGGTAGACGTAGACCTAAAAAGACTTGATTAGAAAATATTAGAAATGATCTTTCTTTATTAGATTTAAACAAGAATTTGACTTTTAACATGACACAATGGAGAAAAAGGATTCATGTAGCCGACCTCACGTAGTGGGACAAAGGCTTGATGTTGTTATTGTCGTTGTCTGCCTATGGCTGAACTGTGATTTTCGAAATAAGATAAATGAGTGTTTTAACTTTTTAGAGATGATAATCTTACATAAATTATTCAATAGAAGCAACTTTAACACTGTATCTGTGATCACGAATACATTCACTTTGCCGATTGCATATTTTAGTTGGCACTTATATTCATTACCATGGACTGATATAAGAACAGTACACATTACAATATAGTCCTCCATCCATACCTTAATGGATGCATTCTGAGGCAACATAAGTTGCAAATCCATTTTTGCGGCCGATCCATATGCAATTAAAAGAATCAAATGATCAGTTTTCTCATTCATGATAAACCAAAGGGAGAATTAGTGAAAACCTCAGCAATGATCTAACCTTAGCTAAAAGGGAGCGACAAAAACAAATGTTTTCTGAAAGTTGTGCATTGTTCAACCAGATGGGTTCATTACGTTCATAAACCTTTCCTGGCAAGCTGGGAAACATTATATAAGTGAATGCAAAATTACGTGAAGTAGATAACTGAAGAAAATAAATCAGCCATAAAATTTTGATGTGTTGGAGCCCAAACTTGGAAAAATAATAGAAGCAATTCAGGGGTAACACTTTTCTCATAAAAATTTTCAACACCACGTTACACAAAACTTAGGTACATCTCAAGGTTGCAAAAATTGGACCAAACAACGAACCGGAAGAAGTAGAGATTCACGATTCTAACCGGGGTCGAACTGGATGACATAATATATAATAATATTATTAAATATTAATAAAATTAACATAATAATATGACTATCTAATTTTAAAAGCTTCTTAATTCTAAGAATTTTGAGACTAAAAAATAAATAAAATTCACACATAAATAATATATTCCATAATTTTAAATTTAAATGTAAATAATTATTAATTATATTATATATTTAAATATAAATAATTACTAATTTTCAAATTTAATCTTTGATTTTAATTTATATTTAATAGAAATTTAGTTTATAAATAAATATATAAATTTAATATAAATAATTACTAATTTATGTTATATATTTAGATATAATTTACACCTATAAATTGTATATAAAATTCACATTATAAAATTAGATTTATACAGTCATACTGCATTATTTATTTAGATTTTTTTTGTGCAATGCCTCGACGATGTGCACCCGAGCATCCTAGCACTGTGCACCCAAGCGTTCCGGCACTGTGCACCCGAGCGCCCTAGCGTTGTAAAGTTTGCTGGAAGAAAAGACAAAGAGTGGAGCACCACAGCGCTCTAAATTCAATGTTGCAACACTATCAGACAGACTAGAGGTAGAGTATTGAGAGTCATAATGCTCCAAACTGGCACTGCAGCGCTTCAAGGTGGATTGGACAATTCTCTTTCTCGTTTTTCTCAAGGGTGGTATCCTTTGGTAGCATATTGAGACTTATCTGTTTTGTTTAGTGTCTGAGAACAGTGTAAGTGAGAAGAGATGTATGGAGAGAGTGAGAGAGAAGAGAGATCCGTACTTATTTCTCCCAAGCACCCTATAACGCCCCAAGATCCGTGTAGCGAAAGGATTCATCTGATCGTTCTATTGCCTCTCTTTCTTTTTTTTTTTCTATCAATCCCTTATCTGTTGTTCATATCAGTCCATGCATACATATATCCCGAGCCAGAGATAATTACATTACAAAAAGAAACAACAGCGGATACTATAATTCACATATAGTACAACAGAGAACAGACAAAAGCGTCCAAAAGGTCATATACAATAGCCGCACCGGCTACAAAAGAAAGCCTACCCAGGCTACACAACAAAGAGCTACAGAACTAAAAGCTACAGAACTCGGCAGAAAGATCTTCAAGCTGGAGGCCCTGCACCTGAAATTATTAACCACATATAATGAGCTTACTAGCCCAGCAGGTCACCAAAGCCTACAACTGAAATCAAAGCACGACACTGAAAAGAATATGCTGATCAATCAAATCAAATCAAGACTATGATCGATGAATCTATGCAGGTACGGAAATCAAATCGAATCAGATACGTCAATAGTCAATAATCAATACAGCGATAAAAGCATCGATAAATCAATACTCCAGCAATCAAATCAATAAGTGCTTTCAATCAATGTCTATCCATCGTAGCAGTGTCTATCAATCAATACTATCATTCGTGTCGTCTAACCGTGCCGTCTAGTCAATTCGTTGTATCTATATCATCTATTAAATCAGTCAATACTCTTGCCAATCGATCAATCCAATTATTCTATATGATTTACTCGATGTCAATATGCAATATTCAATAACACTACGGCAAATTCAATCATGACGACGTACGATGCTACAGTAGGAAAAAAACATCTCAAAGTCAATAGAGCACTTTCCAGTCAATTATATCAATCAGTTGGGAATCCATAGAACGATCAAATCAACATATCGACAAAACAATCGAAATCAAATCCATAGAATGAAATCGTCAGGTCAATTGAAATCAATACAATCAATTCAATAAAGAAATCCATTCTACAATAACTCAGATCTATATGGCAATAATCAATACAATAAAGTCGATCCAGTCGATCAATCCAGTCAATCAATCAATCAATCATCGGCACGATGAATCAATGTATCAATGCATCAATAGCATATCAGGATCTGTCGTATCCATAGTATCCATATGTCCATATCATATCCATATCGATGTCGATGTCGATATCTATCAATCGATACAATCTATATTAATGTCGAGGTCAATGTCTATGAATCAATATACAGAATCCATATCAATGTCGGTGCCGGTATCTATGAGTCAATACAATCCATATCCATAATCCATAGTCCATAATCAATAATCCATAAATCAAGTCGATACAATCGATAGCGAGGAATCAATACAATACAATAAATCCGTCGATGAAATCCATACAATATCAATAAATCTATAAATCCGCGTCAATATCGATAAATCAATCGGAAATCAATAAATCGATGCACATCAGGAAGTCCATACGATGCAAGATCATACAATGTCATACAATGGTCTTACTCGACAAGCACAAACACTAGTCATGATCAACCAGGTTCACTGGCTATTATCCATAGTGCTGTTGTAGAATCCGTTGCTGTTGTAGTCCGTTTAATACACGTTGGTCTATCAATAAGAGTCGTCACTCTTTTTGCCCGTCGGCCGCCCGTCGGCATATAAAACTCCTTATAACTCCCGTCTATAGTGCTGTTGTAGAAATCCATAATCGATGTTTAAAGGAAAGCCCGTCGGCCCACCATCCTGTACAGGTCAATTCTATCTTCACCAACGTTCAACCAGGTTCCCACTTGTCTTTCAGGATCAATCAATCAATCCAATCAATAGTCAATGCAATAATCGATGCAATAAGCAATATTGAAGAAATCTAGAACAATCATATCAATAGTCATACACGTATCAATTCAATCTATCAATCTCAGGGAAATCGGAAATCGTACGAAAAACGGACAGAGTAACGGCAGTCTACAGAATTTACACAGAAATCTCCAGAAATTACAATCCACCAAATTAATACAGAACGTGCACAGCAACATTATAAGACTATTCTTCTACTGCTCAAACCAATTCGGACATCATAATAATTTGCAGTCAAAATAAAACCCCGCAGAATCCAAACGGACCGGACGAAATCTTCCAGAAAATACTTAAAACGCGCAGAATAATTATCTCTACAACATACCAAAAGTTATGCGGTGAAATCTTCGCCAGTACCAAACCAGGTACGAAAATCACTTACAAAAACATAAATCTGAGCACCAATTCGCAAAACCTCAAAATCTTCGAAAACAGAAGTAGGGTTCGGAGTCCTTACAGCGAGACAAACAAATTATCCAACAGCAACGAACGACGAAAATCGCTCCGCGGGCCCCGAAATCGGACTTCTTTCCTTTGCCTTTTTCCTCTGTCTCTCTCAGGAAGATATTTTTATTTTTTTATAAAATTTCTCTCTCCTCAAATCGAGCTGATTTCCATATAACATAAAGCTGATCGGCCCGGCCGATCCACCTAATCGTCCTGGCCGATCAGAACAAAACCAATCGGCCCTGGACGATTTCTCAGGACGATGCGCTCGGGATTCTTGTCGTATCTGATCGTCCCAGGACGATCCAAAATCGGCCTGGACGATCCAGTCCAGAAATCACTCCAGAGAACATTCCAGAAATCAGCTGTTCAATGCATTGATCGGCCTGGACGATCCTCCCATCGTCCCGGCCGATCCTAGGAGAAAATCACTTTTCCAGCAGCTACAGCAAAGGAACGAGGTCTCACAATCTCCCCACCTTAGAAAAATGTCGTCCCGACATTTCCCTAAGGGTACAGAGCAAAAACAGAAGCAAAACGAGACAAAACAGAATCGCGCAAATCACAACGAAACAGACGATAAATAAAAACTCGTACCAGTCACATTTGCAGGCATTCCTGGTGCATCCTCCTCCATCTCTTGCTCATTTCCAATCAGATCAGTCGGGACAGTCGGAACAGTCGAAGCCATCGGAACAGGTCCTTGCCTCCACCCAAAACTTGGGCATTCAGTCATCCGATGCCCACGTGCACCGCATCGAAAACATTGACCTGTCCGTCTGTAACACTGTCCCATGTGCCTCCTGCCACAAGACGTACAAACAGGAGTGGTCCTCGGTCTGCTACTCTCCCCACTCTTCTTAACATGCCCAGAACGTTTAGCTGCGAGTTTGTCGCTCACCATCTGAGCGACCTTGTCAACAAATTTATCCATATTTTCGGATGAAAGTGGGAAGTTAGCAGCAGGTTCAGTCTCAATCTTCTTGCCCTTCCGATCCATTTGCCTGATCAATACAAATCAGTCAAACCAAATCAAACCACGGAATCAAACACAGAAAACAAAATGAATCGAATAATGCAATTATCAACTCTGGATATAATCAAATCCTTTTCACTACACTCGCTCTGATACCAATTATAACGCCCCAAGATCCGTGTAGCGAAAGGATTCATCTGATCGTTCTATTGCCTCTCTTTCTTTTTTTTTTTCTATCAATCCCTTATCTGTTGTTCATATCAGTCCATGCATACATATATCCCGAGCCAGAGATAATTACATTACAAAAAGAAACAACAGCGGATACTATAATTCACATATAGTACAACAGAGAACAGACAAAAGCGTCCAAAAGGTCATATACAATAGCCGCACCGGCTACAAAAGAAAGCCTACCCAGGCTACACAACAAAGAGCTACAGAACTAAAAGCTACAGAACTCGGCAGAAAGATCTTCAAGCTGGAGGCCCTGCACCTGAAATTATTAACCACATATAATGAGCTTACTAGCCCAGCAGGTCACCAAAGCCTACAACTGAAATCAAAGCACGACACTGAAAAGAATATGCTGATCAATCAAATCAAATCAAGACTATGATCGATGAATCTATGCAGGTACGGAAATCAAATCGAATCAGATACGTCAATAGTCAATAATCAATACAGCGATAAAAGCATCGATAAATCAATACTCCAGCAATCAAATCAATAAGTGCTTTCAATCAATGTCTATCCATCGTAGCAGTGTCTATCAATCAATACTATCATTCGTGTCGTCTAACCGTGCCGTCTAGTCAATTCGTTGTATCTATATCATCTATTAAATCAGTCAATACTCTTGCCAATCGATCAATCCAATTATTCTATATGATTTACTCGATGTCAATATGCAATATTCAATAACACTACGGCAAATTCAATCATGACGACGTACGATGCTACAGTAGGAAAAAAACATCTCAAAGTCAATAGAGCACTTTCCAGTCAATTATATCAATCAGTTGGGAATCCATAGAACGATCAAATCAACATATCGACAAAACAATCGAAATCAAATCCATAGAATGAAATCGTCAGGTCAATTGAAATCAATACAATCAATTCAATAAAGAAATCCATTCTACAATAACTCAGATCTATATGGCAATAATCAATACAATAAAGTCGATCCAGTCGATCAATCCAGTCAATCAATCAATCAATCATCGGCACGATGAATCAATGTATCAATGCATCAATAGCATATCAGGATCTGTCGTATCCATAGTATCCATATGTCCATATCATATCCATATCGATGTCGATGTCGATATCTATCAATCGATACAATCTATATTAATGTCGAGGTCAATGTCTATGAATCAATATACAGAATCCATATCAATGTCGGTGCCGGTATCTATGAGTCAATACAATCCATATCCATAATCCATAGTCCATAATCAATAATCCATAAATCAAGTCGATACAATCGATAGCGAGGAATCAATACAATACAATAAATCCGTCGATGAAATCCATACAATATCAATAAATCTATAAATCCGCGTCAATATCGATAAATCAATCGGAAATCAATAAATCGATGCACATCAGGAAGTCCATACGATGCAAGATCATACAATGTCATACAATGGTCTTACTCGACAAGCACAAACACTAGTCATGATCAACCAGGTTCACTGGCTATTATCCATAGTGCTGTTGTAGAATCCGTTGCTGTTGTAGTCCGTTTAATACACGTTGGTCTATCAATAAGAGTCGTCACTCTTTTTGCCCGTCGGCCGCCCGTCGGCATATAAAACTCCTTATAACTCCCGTCTATAGTGCTGTTGTAGAAATCCATAATCGATGTTTAAAGGAAAGCCCGTCGGCCCACCATCCTGTACAGGTCAATTCTATCTTCACCAACGTTCAACCAGGTTCCCACTTGTCTTTCAGGATCAATCAATCAATCCAATCAATAGTCAATGCAATAATCGATGCAATAAGCAATATTGAAGAAATCTAGAACAATCATATCAATAGTCATACACGTATCAATTCAATCTATCAATCTCAGGGAAATCGGAAATCGTACGAAAAACGGACAGAGTAACGGCAGTCTACAGAATTTACACAGAAATCTCCAGAAATTACAATCCACCAAATTAATACAGAACGTGCACAGCAACATTATAAGACTATTCTTCTACTGCTCAAACCAATTCGGACATCATAATAATTTGCAGTCAAAATAAAACCCCGCAGAATCCAAACGGACCGGACGAAATCTTCCAGAAAATACTTAAAACGCGCAGAATAATTATCTCTACAACATACCAAAAGTTATGCGGTGAAATCTTCGCCAGTACCAAACCAGGTACGAAAATCACTTACAAAAACATAAATCTGAGCACCAATTCGCAAAACCTCAAAATCTTCGAAAACAGAAGTAGGGTTCGGAGTCCTTACAGCGAGACAAACAAATTATCCAACAGCAACGAACGACGAAAATCGCTCCGCGGGCCCCGAAATCGGACTTCTTTCCTTTGCCTTTTTCCTCTGTCTCTCTCAGGAAGATATTTTTATTTTTTTATAAAATTTCTCTCTCCTCAAATCGAGCTGATTTCCATATAACATAAAGCTGATCGGCCCGGCCGATCCACCTAATCGTCCTGGCCGATCAGAACAAAACCAATCGGCCCTGGACGATTTCTCAGGACGATGCGCTCGGGATTCTTGTCGTATCTGATCGTCCCAGGACGATCCAAAATCGGCCTGGACGATCCAGTCCAGAAATCACTCCAGAGAACATTCCAGAAATCAGCTGTTCAATGCATTGATCGGCCTGGACGATCCTCCCATCGTCCCGGCCGATCCTAGGAGAAAATCACTTTTCCAGCAGCTACAGCAAAGGAACGAGGTCTCACACACCCAAACCCAAGCAAGGCCCCAATGCCATTTGAAAAAGAAGTTTTTAAAATGAAAACTTTGAAAGTCACTTGACCAATGTGGTTACTAAAAAAAAAAACAACAAACTCAAATGTTATAGTAATAAGCAACCAGAGTTGATAAGGTTCAAATAGTATAACAAAATCATTTAAAAAACTCCAATAATGTCCATGTTGATACAAAATTGAACCAGAAGGGGCCTTGCCCTCATAATCACCTACTCAAACCCCCCCCCCCAAAGCCATCGCTCAAATTTCAAAATTAATCTTTTAAGAACTGAATATTTGTTAAAATCTAAAATTATTTCAAGCGAAATCAACCGCCCATAAACTTAAAGCAAAATCCATCCAGAATCAACACAATTTATCGAGGGTGATAAATTTTGAAACAATTAAGTTTTTAAACAACTAATGTCTTGTTGTGTGTGTTGTTACGATTCATTGACGTGACATGTGTCTTTCAACTGGTAGTTTTATTATTAAATGGCACCTCATGTAATTGATTATGACCAAAGCTCTCTAACTAGGTGACTTTACTATAAAATGAAATTATGGTAATTAACAAGCCCACAAATTTCCCAATGAAAAACTCTCAAGTAATGAATCACCAAGTGAACTAAAGTCGAGGAAACTCATGGTTGCTAACAATGATCTTTGAATTGGGTTGGGTTGACTACCACGGCGAAATAAATAAACCAAGAACTATAACAATCCAAGATGATAAAACTATGAGATCTTGATCAAGTTCTTTATCATTCCCCCATCATCCACTTTAAGTCTAAACTTCATACTACCAAATTTGTTGCTAATATACACTCAATGCTTAGTGAATATTTAACAACAAATTTTAACTAAAAGTTCTCTCTCATAACCGTGAGAGGTAATTAACCATAATAGTTTGCAGCTATGGGAAATCTAGAACCAGATTATAAAGGCTTGAAAAATGAAGGCTAAATCTTTGGGTAATGCCTTATATTAAGTCTAATTTACCTTCTCAAAATTTAACCTGGACCACTGGTGAATGAAAAGGTATGTTGTATTTATTGCATCCACCCAAAGTATTTTGACAGTCTTGCATGTAATCTCATGCTTCTATCCCTTTTATTTAAAGTCACATTCATTCTTTTAGTGACTCCAATCTATTGGGGAGTTGATGGGAGACTATTCCTTCCATACGAATCTTATTAACAATGTAATAATTGCTGAACTCTATGCCAATAGTCTCCTCCATTATTAAATCATTGCATAATATTTTTTACACCAATCTCATTTTCAACTAAGCTTTTTCATGATACAAAGTAATTAAACACACGAGATTATTTTTGAAAAAATAAACTCATAGCTTTCAAAGACGATCATTGCCTATGAACGTGACATAACATGTTGAACTACCCAAAAATGGGATAAAGGATGGCCCCTAGACATCTTCAAGAACCAATTTCAGCATATTGGTTTTATTTTCTCTTTCAGTTTTAAAAAACTAACATTATCTTTGATCCCAAATATTATTATCTATATTGAAATATACCGTTAACTCCCACTATTTCTATACTTAGGGTTGTGTAGAGTATATCAATTCTATTTTCTCAAACAATCACAATGGCTCCTTTGGTTACCTTATAGGTGCCAATATTGAATGTGGATTTACATTCTTTTATTGCAAGCTGTCCTATAATAAAAATTAAGTTTCTTCTCAGGACAGGAATGTGTCTGACCTTACTCAGCTTTCGTATGACTCCATTTATGATATAAAATATCACATCATCGATGCCCATAATATCCAATGGTTTTTTCTCGACAAGAAATATATTGCATAATTGTCTGTAGAGTGTAGAATAATTTGTCATCAATTCCTTATAAGAAAAAAATTAAAATTGTTGCGTTCTAAAATATTCGCGGAGATAGAGATATATATAGTTTAACGTCTTCACATTATACGAAGTTCCAGTACACAAGCAAATGAAAGAGATAATGTAGCGTCCATAAGAGACACTAGGGTTTTTACGTGGAAACCCCTAAAAAGGGGGAAAAACCATGGGGTCTGACCCAGTTTGAATGAATTCACTAGTATTTGCAGTCGATTACAAACGAGGCCCTTCCTTGGGAGAAGGCATTGGCTTGATGTCATAAATATACATCATATAGAACGCATTACATGGTGGGAGTTACAATAATCAACATAGACATTTGTTTGGTCTGTAGGACCATAGTCGATAGGATAGAGGTCGGAAAGATCGTAGTAGGCGACGGAGGTCGGAAGGATCGTAGTCGGCCGGAGACAGGGGTCAGAAAGACTGTTGTCTGGCGAGGGAGGTCGGAAGGACCGTAGTCGGCAGAAGGCCGGGGTTAGAAAGACCATTGTCTGACGATGGAGGTTTGAAGGACCGTAATCGGTAGAAGATCGGCAGGACCGTAGTTGGCATGAGACTGGGGTCAAAAAGACAGTTGTCTAGCGAGGGAGGTCGGAAGGATCATAGTAGGTGATGGAGGTCGGAAGGACCATAGTCGGCATGAGACTGGGGTCGGAAAGATCGTTGTCTGGCGATGGAGGTCGGAAGGACCGTAGTAAGCGATGGAGCTCGTAAGGATCGTAGTTGGCGGGAGACCGAGGTTAGAAAGACCGTTGTCTAGCGAGGGAGGTCGGAAGGACCGTAGTAGGCGACAGAGGTAGGAAGGATCGTAGTCGGCAGGAGATTGGGATTAAAAAGACCGTTGTCTAGCGATGGAGGTCAGAAGAACCGTAATAGGCGAAGGAGGTCGGAAGGATGTGGACTCCGAAAATTCAGCCCCGGCCTCCACCCGCTTTTCTTTTTATTCGGCGAGGGAGTTTTAACAAAATAAGTTCCGAGGTAAATTTTGGAAGGCATATGGGTTTGTAGATAAGACACTACCCAGAGATTTCGCCCTCATTTTGCGAGGACTTTATGATCTGAGTTTTGGTTTCCTATAGGCGCAAGCCCCTATAGTTAATTACCCCTCCCGATAACGAGAGAGAACTTTCGATTAAGGCTAGTCGTCGATCAGATACGTAGAATATGTGTTATCTGGCATATAGTAGCAGCATAGTTTAGATTTGGAAATTGGGTTTGAATTTGGAAGGGTTTGATATTTAAAAAGGAAAATTTCACCATCTTTCACTTAAAGCGGATGGTGGGGGAATGGATGATAGATCCGATCAAGATCCCATGGTTCCGTCGTCCTGGGCCATCGTGGTCCCTGGTCTACTTAGTCAGAGGAGGTAGTCGACCCAACCTGACAGAATGATCCTTATCGGCAGCCATGGGTTGCTTCGTCCAAGGGGATCTTGTAGACCTGGGGTGGGTGTTTGTCTAAGGGGACAAATTTGAATCCACCTTAGCTTATAGAGGACTTTGTGCCCTATCGATCATATCCTATTGATTCATATCTCAAGGATTTGATGCCAATAAGGAGCGTATTTGCGCTGGCCATAACCAAAATTTTGTGGTGCCATTTGGCGGCAAAATCACTCGGTTCAGAGGGTCCCGGGTCATAACCATTTATCCTGCGGTGCCATTTGGCGGCAAAACCGCCGGTTAGAGGACACGTACCACGTCCTTGCTGGCAGGAGATTGTTTGAGAATGGATCCTAGTGATATTCTCGACCAGGCATTAGCTCTATGTGAGCTGAAGTAAATTTTATTTGTCCACCCCGACAAACTGTTGCGGAGGATGAATGGATTTTGCTTTAAGTGTTTCAAGGTTGAATTTCAAATTTTAAATATCTTTTTGGATTTTTGGGATTTTGAGATTTTTTGGATTTTTATGAGTATTTTGGGTGGAGCTTTGGAATATTTGAAATGTACTTTGGATATTTGTGAGACATTTAAAAATATTTGGGAACCCCTCCGGCATAACCAGAATTTCGTGGTGCCATTTGGCGGCCAAATCACTCGGATGAGAGGGTCCCGGGTCATAACCATTTATCCTGCGGTGCCATTTGGCGGCAAAACCGCCGGTTAGAGGACACGTACCACGTCCTTGCTGGCAGGAGATTGTTTGAGAATGGATCCTAGTGATATTCTCGACCAGGCATTAGCTCTATGTGAGCTGAAGTAAATTTTATTTGTCCACCCCGACAAACTGTTGCGGAGGATGAATGGATTTTGCTTTAAGTGTTTCAAGGTTGAATTTCAAATTTTAAATATCTTTTTGGATTTTTGGGATTTTGAGATTTTTTGGATTTTTATGAGTATTTTGGGTGGAGCTTTGGAATATTTGAAATGTACTTTGGATATTTGTGAGACATTTAAAAATATTTGGGAACCCCTCCGGTTGAGATCTGCATTTAGGGCTGCAAACGAACCGAGCCGAGCCGAGTATGTGAGTGTTCATGTTTGTGTTCATTTAATTAGCTTGTTCAAGTTTGGTTCATGTTTGTTCGAGCTTTAGCATTTGTGTTTATGTTTGGTTCATTTAAATTAAGGAGTGTTCATGTTCGTTCGTTTAGTGTTTATCGAGCTTGTTCGCGAACATATTTAACGAATTTTTTTAACTATCAAATAAACACGTTCATGAACATATCTATGAACAAATACATTTATAATAAAAGCAATTGTCTATGTAACAAAGGTAATGATTATTTATATTTATTAATTCTATAGTCAAATATTAATTATTTTTATCGAGCTTATTCATGAGTTCAAAATCGAACACGGATCGAGCTTTTATCAAGCTTGTTCATGAACTTCAAATAATGTTGCTCGCGAACATAAATGAGCCAAACGCATTACTGTTCAAGTTTGTTTATTAAAGAATCGAGTATTTAAAATATTGTTCAAGTTTGTTTGTTTAGTTAATTAAACGATCGCAAACGAACTTTAATCAAACCGAACAACGAGTAGCTCGTCGAACGTTTGGTTCGCTTGCAGCCCTATCTGCATTCAACACAGCCATCATCGAGGTGTTCGGGGTCATTTCTCTTTTATTGATTGAATCTTTTCGACTCTATCGAATTATTGATAGAGGATCGAATTTCGTATGTTCTATGCCCTTATTAGTGAATTCGTATTGTTCTAGACCTTTGAAGGCCAAATATGAATGTATTAAAACAAATATACCGATCATCATCACCGTATTCTTGTTTGATTGTTCGAACCCTGTCGACTTCTATTGACCCATATAGGAGGATCGGTTTCGAACTTGAATTCACTTGTCAACCCGCGCAGCATCCCTAGCGTTAAGTGTGTACCAGCAACACGCTCGCTGGGGCCCATGCGGGTGTTTGGGGACATTTAATTTTATAATTAAACTGTCTACTCCTTTTTACCTGCTTAGGAGGATCAGGTTCAAATTTAATAACCCGCGCATTATCCCTAGACGTCACGTGTGTACCAATAGTACGCTCGCCGGGGCCCATGCGGGTATTTGATTGTATTTACCCCTTTTAGTGTACCTATGTGTATACAAACTATGGTGCACGTGTGGGGGTACTTTGAAAGTATTTGTAGACACCTTATGTCCGCTTGCATAGATGTTGCAGATCTAGTGGCGTATCGTAGCAGCTTCTGAATTGAGTTGTTCGCTGCTTTACACAGGTAGACTGTTGTGCACTACGATTGCTTTATACAGGTGGATCGTAGTGCACTAACGAGTCTCCTGTTTTGGGTTACAGAAGCTCATAAGAACTTGTATTCTTTATGCATTCTGCTGTGATTTTGGTCTTTACAATACAGCCACTATTATTGGAGGTAGATGTATTCATCCTTAGACTGAAGTTGACTATAGGATACTGCATTTACTGTAGTCTTTATGCATCTACCCATCAGTCGCATGTGGCACATACAATTGTCTTTGTAGAGAGAGAACGTATGTGTTGCAGATCTTTTGGAGTTTTGTTATTGCTGATCATATGAACTTCCACATTCTACTCCATGACTTGTACGAAATCTTCTTCTATTATATTGCTTGTAAGGTTGAATATGATTGATTGTAGGAATGTTGTGACATTCATCACCTTCATTTGAGTTGTACGACTTGTATGAAGTTCATTTGAATGAAACTTCTTCAAGCAAATTACATTGAAGCCCACAAATCCTTAGCATATGCTTGTGTATGAATTGTCACAATCATTCATACTCTTTATGGATTATTCAAGCCAAACAATTTACATGACCCACTATCATTTGTGAGTGAATGATGCTAGAGGTCACACAATCTTCATTATCCTTGAACATAACTTGTAGTTTGAAAGGAACTTCATTGTTTGGATGATAATTTTACTAAGCACCTTGTGTCGATTGCTTGGCACCAATCCTCTTCAATTCACCTTCAATCACTTAAGAGCATGATAGAGGTACATTGCTTTTATTCATGTCATACCTCATTTTTGTTCAATCAATTACTATTTGGTAGTAAGTTATGCCTTATATTTGCAAAATAACTATGATGCTCCAAAGTTCTCATATGATTGCTTTGTAACCAAGCCATACTCTTTCATCATTTTCTTTTTATGTGCTCTCCAACATCTCCATTACAATTGAGATGATAACTATAAATTCTTTATTATCCAAAACTTCACCTTAAAGCATATGATCAATTCATGCTTTGAATCTTTGATTTTATCAATCATAGTTCATAAACTAATTATTGTGAAAACCGGACCGGACAACGAACCGGAAGAATGAGAGGTTCATGGTTCGACCGGTCGAACCGGGGTCGAACCGGATGACGTAATAAATAATAATATAATTAAAAGTAATAAAATTAACATAATAATAATGACAATTTATTCATAAAATTTTTATAATTCTAAGAATTTTAGACTAAAAAATAAATAAAATTCATACTTATATAATATATTACATAATTTTAAAATTAAATATAAATAATTATTATATTTATATTATCTATTTAAATATAAATAATTACTAATTTTAAATTTAAATATAAACATCTTCAATTTTTTATTTTAATTTATATTTAATAAAAATTTAGTTTATATATAAATATATATATTTGATATAAATAATTGATTTATGTTATATATTTAAGCATAATTTACATATATAAATTATATATAAATTTTACATTATAAAACTATATTTATAAAGTCATACAATATTATTTTTTAAGATTTTTATTTTTCTATCATTTAATTTCGCATTTAGAAAATGTTTTAGAACTTTAAAAATGATAAATAATTATTTTTATTTGAATAATTATAAAAATATAATTAATAATAAATTTAAGAAGTTTAAAAACTATTATGATAATTTTTTATTTGAATATTCTACAAAAAAAATTTCAACAAGTTCTCATTCAAACAAATCTAATACACATTGTTGAATGTTGAAATAAAAAACTACTAGTTCTTTAGTCCCACATCACTTAGAAATTCTTAATTGTGTTGTTTATATAACTTTCCTTGTACTCATGGTTTAAGAGCTTTCATGATATTATGGCATCATGTGAGCTAGATTATTTATATTTAATAATTTATTATATAATATAATAAAATTTTTGAATCATATTATTAAATAAGATATATGATATTTAAATTAATTTAATATTAATTAAACATTTTATATAAAAATAAAATATTTAAATATATTATTAGTTGAACCTGCCGGTTCTTAAAAAACGGACCGGTTCAACGGTCGGCCGGTTCAACCGGCGGTTCAAGCCGGTTTTGGCCGGTTCGTTGTTAGACCGGTTCTTAGGAAGGACCGAACCGACTGTAAGACTGGTTCACGGTTGAACCGGTCGAACCGGCCGGTCCGGTCCGGTTTTCAAAACAATGCATAAATGTATGCTTAATAATTAATGATAATCATATAAATAGCTAGCAATATCAATTACCAAGAAAGTGGGTGATAATATCTACGGCAAAAACTAATACTAGCAATAATGAACGGACAAAACAACAGAAGAAAAGGGATTTTACATTCTTTTTTTTTTTAAGAATAATAAAGAACAAAAATATGCACAGCTAATGGCATCCATCAATGAATTTGCTAATAAAATCATCCACATTAATACCCGCAATACCAATGATTATCATGGAAAAGAACAGCTTAATCTTCTTCTTTTTTTGTGAAATGACTGTTTTGGCAGGTTGTAGGTGGATTTTAGGCTTTGGAAAAGTGGGCAGGAGGAGTTAAAGCTTTGAAGTGTGGGACCCTTTTTTTGGTTTTGTAGTGGAGAAGATGAAAAATTGAATATTTTTTGAAATCCAACCTTGCAGAGAAGCAGTGAGCTCTGCTAGGGTTTTTTCTCCCCGGCTTTTCTTTCCCGCCACCTTCTTTCTCTCCTCCCGCCTCCGTGCGGGGAGGGGCCGGCTCCCCCTCCCCTCCCTTCTGTTAACATGGATATGCATGCGGGTTTTCCCCCCTTACCTGGAGCAGCTTCGGCTCCCTTGCGTGTGCTCCCCTTCCTCGGGGGGGCTAGTTTTGCTTCTAACCTCACTAAAGATGACCCGGTCGCTGGGAACTTTAACCTTTCTTTCGTTCCTCCGGTTGGTAAAGTTCCTTTCTCTGCCGCTGAACTGGATGTGGGTATTCCTGACTGGAGCTCCTCTCTGGTTGGGTACTCTATCGGGCCACGTCCTACATATCTGAGCCTTCTCAACGCTGTGAAACGTGCATGGAATCCTAAAGGGAGTGTTGAGCTCCTTTCCCTGAATGACGGTTTTTTTCTCTTCAAGTTCTCTTCTCCGGAAGATTATCAAGCGGCTTGGACGGGCCCTGGTTCTTCTTTGGGCGGCCTTTCATCTTGCAGCAGTGGACAGCCAAGTTCAAGCCAAAACGAGATGAGTTCTCTTCCATCCCTTTATGGATTAAAATTGTTGATTTACCTCTGGTTGTGTGGAATCCGGCTGGGATTTCCAAAATTGCCAGCTTTGTGGGTCATCCTCTGGCGGTGGATGCACTCACGGCCCGAAAAACTCGTCTCACTTTTGCTAGAGTGTGTGTCATGGTTTCCAACACATCGACTCTACCTGACGAAATCCCCATCTCTCTGGATGGGGATGATTTCAATCTGAAAGTTCTCTACGATTGGAAGCCCTCTCCTTGTGCCGGGTGCGGCTCGATTGTTCACCCGTCCTCCCTCTGCCATATTAATCCCCAGCCCAAAGTCCCTAAGACCCGTGGACGGAGCACTTCCCGTGCGCGTTCCTCCAGACCTCCCCCTCATGCTAATAGACCTCCGATTCTCCCTCCTCCTCCCCCTGTCCCCACTCTAGCCAATAACCTGAACAATACCCCCACTATCCAGACGCTTATCCCTCCCCCTCCCCCTCCTCCTCCTACTCCCACCACAGCCAATCCTATTCATACCACCCCCAACATCCCCTCATCCTCCACCTCCAATATTCAGCCAATTATCCCTCCCACCCTGTCCATTACTCAGGTTCATTCTTCGGATCAACAACTCCCCCCTAACCAATTGGCGGTTTCGGGGACTCAGAACTTACATCCTATCCCAAATTTGAACTCCCCCACTGAGGAAGTTTCCTCCTTTGACAATTTCCCCTTTGTTACTGACATTGCCTCGGCTAAGGCTAGCTCCCCACATTTTCCTTCTTCCCCCGGCTTGGCTGCTGTGATTGTAAATCCCCCCATCTCTTCTCCCAACAGGTTTGCTTTCCTGCAACCTACGGAGGAGGAACCACCTGAACCACCTGATAACGATACTCCCCCGTCCACTTCTCTCCTTTCTGAGAAACAGGGCACTACTTTACATAACAACACTACCAAAATTCCTCAAAAACAGCCCACCCAGCCAATTGTCACCAAAGGGAAGAGTGCTAAGAAGACTAGGTCTTCTAACTCTAATCGAAAATGACCCACTGTCCCATGGGCTGCTGGAACGTTAGAGGATTTAACTCCCCTGATAGAGTTCTGGCTTAAAAAACTGGTTTCTGTGCATCACCTTGACCTGCTCTGCATTTTAGAAGCTAAGGTGCCGTTGGGCTCCGTTTCGGACTATTGGTTTATTAACTCGCACAAGATTTTTGCTGATGAAGATTCTTGCAACAATTTTGGCTGCTCTAACCCTGGGAGGATTTGGGTTAAGTGGAATTCCAGGACTGTTTCTTTCCTCCCCTTGCACTCTTCTTCGCAATTAATTCATGGGGTGGTCAGTCATGTGAATTCCCCTAATATGCCACCTTTTTTGCTCTCAGTCGTGTATGCTGCTAACTCCCCCTCTGAGAGAGCTTCCCTTTGGCAGCAGCTTATTGGTATTGCCCCCAGTGTCGCTTCCCCCTGGATCATCCTGGGGGATTTCAATTGTTGTAGGGTGGCTGAGGAAAAGTCTGGGGGTAATCCCCTGAACAATGGGCGTCTTTTAGAGATGAATTCGTGGATTTTTAATACGGGTGTGCTTGAACTCCCCTCTACTGGTCTCTTCTTCACCTGGTATAATCAAAAGATTGATGACCCTATCCACATTAAGCTGGACCGTGCTCTTGTTAATGCTGAATGGTTGGATCTCTTTCCTTCATCTTTCTGCAAGGTTGAACCCCCCTCTTGTTCGGACCACTCCCCGTTGGTGATCTTGCCTGGGAACCGTTCTAAAGTTAATACCAGGTTCCAATTCAAGCATTATTTGCTTAATTTGAATTGTTTCTGGGATGGTATGATCTCGGTTTTTGCAGCTCAGAACTCTGGAAGCCCTATCTCGGCTTTTTACTCTAAGCTTCATAATCTTAAAAGCTTTATTAAAGCCAAGAAGTGGTCTAACTCTTCCTACATTTCGAGTAAAATTAAGGAGCTTTCTTCTGCTCAAGCTCACTACATGGCACTTCTCCAACATTCCCCTCTGGACCAGAATCTCAATGATATTGTTCATAATATTAACTCCTCCCTTACTTGCCTTCATAAGAGTTGGAGTTCTTGGCTGATTCAACGGGCTAAGGCGGATTGGCTCACTAGAGGGGAAGATGATTTGGGCTTCTTGTTTGCTAGGATCAAAGCTAGGAAATCCTTTTGCCGTATTAATGAGATTTCTACTATGGATGGGCATTTTTCGGACCCTGGGGGTATTGCCACTGCGGCTGTGGGTTACTTTCAGCATTTGTTCAACAATCCTAATGCTCACTTCCGGGGCCATTCCTCTATTCCCATTGGACAGACTATCCCTCCTCACTTGGTGGCTTCACTTACTGCCCCTGTCACTGATTTGGAAATTCAAAATGTGATTTTTTCAGCCTTTAATTCAAAGGCCCCGGGACCGGATGGGTTCACGTTTGAATTTTATAAGGAAACTTGGAACCTTATTGGCAATCAAGTTTGCAAGGCCATTAAACACTTCTTCTCAACTGGGTTCCTCCCGAGGTCTGTTAAGGCCACTGCTATTGCTTTAATCCCTAAAGGGACTCATGCTAATAATATCCTTGATTATAGGCCTATTTCGTTATGCAATGTGTTTTACAAAATTATAGCCAAGACTCTTTCGAATAGGCTAAAGGATGTTATGCCCCATATCATTCATGCTAGCCAATCTGGATTTATTAAAAAGAGAATTTCTACTGATAATATTGTGCTTGCCTCTGAACTTTTGAGTGGTTTCAATCACACTGGGGGAAAGAGGTATTTCTGTGCCAAATTAGACATACGGAAAGCTTTTGATACTGTTTCTCGAGAATTCCTTTTGTACAGGCTTGCTATGAAAGGTTTTTCTCCGTTGTTTGTGGATTGGATAAAAGGCTGTATTGATGATGTTTATTTCTCTGTGATCATTAATGGGGGTCTTGAGGGGTTTTTTCCTTCTTCATCTGACCTTCGTCAAGGCTGTCCTTTATCCCCCTTGCTTTTCTCAGTTGTCATGGATGCTTTTTCTTGTGCGCTTAATGCTAGCAATTTTATTGGGATTTCTTTGGATGGTTTTCTGGTTAACCACCTCCTCTACGCTGATGACATTCTTGTGTTTGGAGAAGCTTCCATTGATAATGCTACCATCCTTAAAAATGTTTTATCTTCCTTTGCTATGGAGTCTGGGCTAGCTGTGAATTATTCTAAATGCTCTATTTTGTTTTCTAGCCATACTCCTTTAGCTAATGAGATCACCCAGATGCTTGGCTTCTCCCCCACTGCCAACCCCCTTACTTACTTGGGACTCCCCATTTCTCCCAAAAAGCTTAAAACCACTCACTTCCAACCACTTCTGAGTAGGATTTCTACTCTACTTGATGGTTGGAAAGTAAAATTCTTGTCTTTTGCAGGTAGGATTCAGTTCTTAAAGTTCACTATTATGAACACGATTGCTTATTGGATTAGAGGAGCTGTAATACCGAAAGGGATTTGCAAATGCATAGAGAAATATTGTGCAAGGTTCTTATTTCATGGGTCTCATCAAGGCAAGAAACTCCATCTTGTGGCTTGGCATAATACCTGCCTGCCTAAGGAGCTGGGAGGGCTCGGGCTTCCTTCTATTGCCTCTCTGACCTTTGCTTTTGGCTGTTCCTTTCTCTGGAGATTTTATAACACCAACTCTCTGGCTGCTGGTTGGTTTAGGCACAAATACCTTTCCCCTTGGAAGCCTTTTGGATCCAAGGCTTCTAAATATTGGAAGATTATCTCCCTTACTGCTTATAAAATTAAAGATAAGCTGACTTTTAATGTTACCAGGGAAAATTGTGCTCTTTCTATGCTTTGGGATCCATGGTGTCATGGTTGTGCTGTGAGAGAGTTTGCTCATTTGGATATGTTAGAAGGTCGGGTTAGTGATTTCATCGTGGGTGGCTCCTGGTCTCTCCCTTCTTTGTTGAGCCAGGGGGTTGTGTGTAGAATTTCTACTACACCTATTTTGGATCCCGTGATCCCCCATGTTTCCTGGATTGGCTCTGTTAACCCGACCTTTAAAACCTTCCAACAGCAGTTTTTTCTTGAGTATAATGAAGTTCCCTGGTTTAAATTCATTTGGCACAAGCATTACGCATTGAGGTTCTCCTCCTATATCTGGCTTGCTCTGGTTGATGGGCTTAAAATGGCGGATGTGCTGGCTAAAAGGAACATTTTCATTCCTTCCTTATGCTCTTTCTGCATGAATGAGGATGAATCGGTGTCACACTGTTTTTTTCAATGTGACTTCACTTTTGCGCTTCTCTCTGCTCTCATTCCTGCCCTTTGCTCTTTTTTGCTTCACCCCACGATTCATCAGGTCTTTGAATTTTTGGATAACTTGCAAAACCTGAAAAGTTTTGAAAAAAATTTTTGCTACTTTGTTATTTGCTGTTCTCTCTATCATCTGTGGAGAGAACGTAATGAGAGGAGATTTGGGCACCCTGGAAATCCTATAGATGTTTTGCTCAAGAAAATTTGTCATGCTATTGGTGCTAGAACTGAATGCTGGAAACAGATTGATCGGATTAAGCAGTCATTTCCCTCCTGCTTTTTGGAACTCTGATCTGCTGTGGCCTTTTTGGAATATCTGTCTGATGGAATTTTTGGTGGAGAAGTTGGTTCTCCACAACCGGACGATGATGAGTAGAACTAACTTTTCTCAGGGTAATGGTCTCTCCCCTTGGATGGCTTGCTACGAGATGTGGAGCAGTTTGGATGGGGAGTTACATTTCGGCACTCTTGTTTTTTGCAGTCATGCTCCTCTGTTTTTTATGGATGATGTAATCGGTTTCTGGGTGTTCTTGGATTCGCAGTCTTCTGGTGAGCAACCAGGGGAGGGTGGATTTTCTTATGCTCTTCGCTTATCTCGTTAGTTCTGTATACCTGAGTCCGGTTTATTATCTCCCTCTTCTCTTTCGTTGTAATCCTTAGGTGCATTCTTTTTTGTCCCCTTGCATTGGGGTTTGTTTCTTTTTGTAATGGTTAGTTTTTAATATACGGGCAAATGCCTAAAATTTCCCCAAAAAAAAAAAATTGAATAAAATATTTAAGTAGAGTGGACAATCTAAAGACTTGACCGTGGGCTTATAGTGTGGAGATTAAGAGTTAAATATTAGTGGAGTGGGCTAGATAGTATTATTTTAATACAACCTAAGATAGGTGGAAGCCTTCACGTGGGAAAAGAAGTTGAATGTGGTTCAGTAAATAGGAAACTGGAAGCTTTTTGCCTGAACATGCTGCTGGTTTTGAAGACTTTTAATGAAATATGGAGGCTAATATGAAAATCCGAATATAAGTGGAAGACTTAAATAGAGGAACTCAGCTTGTGTCGCGAGAATCAGAGAAGGAAAGCTCTGTGGTGGTTTGACGAGTTGCCAGCTTCAGGCAGAAGAGAGTTGGACGAAAACCATCGGACGTCGAGCACAGTGAGGAAGGAACGAGCAGCTACTAGGTGTTGTGATCAAACGGGAAGGGAGACGTTCGGCTGCACGGCTACAGGGACGACTTGGCTCAGACGTTGAAGGGTTGTTTGTGAGGTAAAAAAAAAAAACTTGAGTGCGAAGTAATATCCTGGCAGGAAGAAAGAAGTTGGCTGCTTTTGTTTGGTAAGGAGAAGAAGATCTTGGCGTGGAGTGGAGACGGGGCTCAAGAAGTCAGTACGTGAGAAGGAGCTCTAGAGTAAGAGGGCTGCAGCTCTTTGAACTCGAACGGCGGAAAGGGCTTGGTGTTTAGCTGAGGGAAGAAGGCCGGTTGGTGCTGTAAGGTGGATTTGGAGCTTTGGGTGAGGAGAAAATCCACCACCGAGAACGTGAGGTAGAGGGAATTATATCAGCTTCCAAGACCAACTGAAGGTTTATTTGACGTCGTTCTTAATATCCAACTGAAGAGAGCAGCGTCGTTTCAACCGAGAGCTCACTTCGAAGCAGACGAGATTTGTGAAGGCGTTCAGCGGGATATAAGGGATTTAGGCAGAGATTCAATTCAGAGCATGCGAGATATGCATTTAATTTGAGATTTGATAATTCAATTGACTTTCCATGTTTGGTTAGATTGATAGGTAATTTTAGTAATGACCTGCCCAAATTAGTAATAGCATTAATTGAGGATGACAATAATGCATCGGTCAATGAAAACGATCTTGATTTGCACAGTTTTCTCGAAATTTGCATATTCGCCTCGTTATATGTGTTGATCTCGCTGAATATAAAAATTGGACAAATTGATAGTGCATTTAGAGTATTGTCGATGTCCTAGTCATAATGACGCAGTCCGTTTCACGATCGGACATCTTCCAAACATCATCGAGGCCTGATTTTTATCGAAATGCATATTGTCGTATTCGAATCATCTCGGAATTTGTGTCACCACCTCAGAACAATCCAAATTGATAAAAATATATATATATTCTTAATGTTGACGATGTTTCGGAAATAATGGCACTGACCGTTTTGCGATCGGACATCATTTCATCATTCGCGAGGCTAATTTCCCTCGTAACGCGTGCCTTTGCATCATATTGGATTGCCCCTTTGAATTACGGGCGTCAAGTGGCGGTCCGGCAGAACTCCGAGCCTCAGGTGATGGTCCAGCAAAATTCTGGGCCTCACATGGTGATCTGAAAGAACTCTGGGCATCAAGTGGTGGTCCGGCAGAACTCTGGGCGTCAGGTGGTGGTCTGGAAAAACTCCAGGTGTCAGATGGTGATCCGGCGGAACTCCGGGTGTCAAGTGGTGATCCGGCGGAACTCCGGGCCTTTGGTGGAGGTTCGGTGGAGCTCCGGCCTCAAGTGGTGGTCCAGGGGAGCTCATAGCCTCAAGTAGTGGTCCGGGGGAACTCAGGGCCTCAAGTGGTGGTCTGGTGAAACTCAAGGCCTCAAGTGGTGGTTCGGTCGAGCTCAGGGCCTTAAGTGGTGGCCCGGCGGAACTCCAGGCGGTGGTCAAGGAGGAGCGAGGAGGCAAGAGCGATCTCCGATTTCTCTCTTGCTCTCTTGCTTGGAGCTCCTTTCAAGAGGTAGGAGGGGTCTATTTATAGATTTCCTAGAGTGACATGGCCCGTAAATAGGAGGAAGATCAAGGGTAAATAGGAAGTGGTTAGGATAGACGACCGATGTTGAATCCCTTGATCGTGGACCGTTCGTTAGACATTTGAAGGTCTTAATGATGTCGGAATTTTGTGATCTTGGGCTCGTTGGATTTGTCTCATTGAGCCGCTCGATTCGACTATAAGCATGTTACGTTTGGAAACTGTTTGGTAATCCAAATTGTGGTTTGAACCTTCCAACAGCGCTTCGGGTGCTCGATTCAGACCCATTTGGGCTCGAATTGAATCGAATTTGGTGTCGTTGGGTTTGTATTCTCGAGACGTTCAGTTAGACTATAATTTTGCTTAAATCGGAGTTCGGATTATCCCAATTTTAATTTCGGAAGTTTCAAACTTGATTTTTCCTCGAGATTCATGCCCGATCAAGATATATAGGCCAATTAAGGGAAACTCACACACACATCGCATACACAAGATTCGAACTCAAGTCCTCTTAATTGGTAGCCTAAGGTCTCAACCAACAGACCAAGGTGAGTTGTGTAACAGCTCCCTTTTTATTACGAAACTTTTTAATTTCCTCTCAATCAAATCAACTGGTCCATCATATATCTTTATTAAATATGAGGTCTCTAACATCATTTAACTTTAATTTATTTTATCCATAAGAGTTGTTAATAGCTGTTGCTACACCGTTTCAACTATTTAGGGGGCGGCAAAAGTAGACTCAAGGCATAAATTTGATCATCAAAATTAAACTCCACTAAGCTCAACTGACTTATAATTGAATTGAAATTATTAATGTGCTCAACAACACCAGCCATTTTAGATATCTTAAGATTAAAAATATTAAGCATATCTGCATATGATATAATAACTTCATAATGGTGGTTATGATATTTTCATTAGGAATATTAAAGGCAACATTCTTCATTAAAGAATGATGATTACTCTAAGTACTTACCCGTTAATCAACTCCCACTAATTTTGATTAATAGTAAAAGGCCTTGATCCCTTAAAAAGTTGATAATCTTTCTTTATTAAAGATAATCTTCTATTTGCATCTTCCAATTGCCAGTTATTAAGATAAGGATAAGATTTTGAGCAAGTGAAGACAAAAACGAACAAACCAAAGATCACAATCACTCAAAAGACACAATTTTGTGTAGTTCGGTGATGTCCCCCTACATCCACGACCGCATAAAGATTGAATATTCAACTATGTTTTAAAAGAGAAGTACAACAGCGATTTTTTTATATATAAGAAGATAAGAATAAATATACCACTTTATTTATGGCAAAGAATTTAAGAGAATGCAGTCACCTGCTGTGCAAATGAGATTCAAGCATAAAGAAGAAGATGCAAGCTTGGAGAAGATGTGACGCCGGAGTGTCTCAAAATAAAATTTAATAATATGTGTTGTTGGGTGTGGGTGTGTGCGTCGGCGGTGTAGCTCTAACCATAGTATATCATTCTTCTATTATTTTTGTATATATAGTCTCTCTCAGAAAGAAATAAAGTATTTTTGGAGTTTTCTGATCATGAAGAATTAATCTATTTCTTGGAGAGTCCTCTGTTTTCTGTATCTTGATTACTTTTTCTGGTGGTGAAGAGGCAGGGTTCAGCAGTCCGAAGATCACGAGTGTAGGGAAGGAGCCGTCGAGGCTTTCTTCCATCACGTATTGATCCTCAATGGCGGTCCAACCTCATTTGGTATCAAAGCGTGGGAAAGATGCCTCTTTGCAGGAATCCCCAACGATCAGTCCATGAAGTGGTGATTGAAGAATTGCGGCGAGAGATTCATCAACTGCAACAACAATTGGGAAGAAGAGGACACAGGGAACCAACAAATCATCAAGAAGAGTAAGAAGATATTAATTTGTTTCATCAAGAACTGTCCAGTGATGATGACAGTCGAAGGCGAGGCCCAGCTCGGGGCCAACCGACATCAAGAGATGATGGCAGAGTCAAAATCAATCTTCTAGAATTTGATGAAGGCTGGATCCAAATGAATTTCTAAATTGGTTGCATATAGTGGAATGTGTTCTGGGCTTCAAAGAAGTTACTCTGGATCGGGTTGTAAAATTGGTGGCAGTCAAACTGACGAAAAATGTATCTTTATGGTGGGAGAATCTGAAGCGCACCCGAATGCGAGAAGGTCGTAGCAAGATTATGAGCTAGGATAAGAAAAAGAGGGAGATGCAACATAAGTATTTAACCGATCAATAGCGTAAAGATCTATTCTTAAAATTGCCTCAGTTACAACAGCAGCAACGTACGGTGGAGGAATATGTGGTTGAATTCGAACAACTGTCGCTCAAATGCTATCTAAATGAGCCAGTTGAAAATATCATCGCAACATGCAAGATGTCATCAACCTGGCATTAAAAGTTGAAAAACAATAGAAAGCCCAAAAAAACCTCCGAGTCCGATCGCATGATGGTGGTGCTCAGAAAACCTTCTAGCCCATTCGGCATGCAGGGGGCGGAGCTTCTACCTCCGCCGGGACCATTTCTACTACGATTCGAACCACTCAAGCCAACCAAGCCGCAGGAGTTTCCACTAGGAAATGTTTTAAATGTCATTGGTTTGGACATATCGCCTCAAATTGTCCGATCCGACAAATTATCACGTTGCTAGAAGAAGAGCATAGGGAGATTGTTGACTCCGCCCAGGTTGAGTATCACCACCTCGAAGCCGGTTCCCCTACTAATCCAACTGTTATTGCAGCAAATGATGGGCCACTCCTGGCACTTAGAAGATTGCTTGGTGCTCAAAAGGGAGAGCCTGCACATAGACACAACCTTTTCTATAAGAGAATTATATGCTCAAGATGTTGATTTCAAGAACATTTGGGATAAATGTCAAGCTCATTCACATCAATTTTTTCGAATCAGAGACGGATATATGTTCTTCCATAATTGTGTCTGTGTGCCTCGGTGTTCCATCTGGATTGCACTAATTTCGAAATGCCACTATAGAGGCTTGGTCGGCCATTTCAGACGTGATAAAACCTTGGCCCTAGTTAAGGAGAAACTTTATTGGTCTGTTGTGCATAAAGATACAAGCAAATATGTGAAGGGATGCAGTATTTGCTCACAAGCCAAGACTACAGAAACAAATGCAGGATTGTATTTATCCTTACTCGTACCACAGGGGCCTTAGGAGGTTGTCACCGTGGATTTTGTATTACGAGTACCCTAAACTTAAAGAAATAAAGACTCTATCATGGTGGTCGTTGATCGGTTCTCGAAGATGGCTCACTTTGTGGCTTGCAACAAAACTCTTGCCGTCACTCACATTGGCGACCTCTATTTAGAGAAATAGTTCGGCTTCATGGGATCCCCAAAACCATCACCTTCGATCGTGATGCCAAATTTCTCAGTCACTTTTGAAAAATATTGTGGGGAAAAATGGGAACCCGACTGCAATTCAGCCAAGTAGCACATCCACAGACTAACGGTCAAATTAAAACTGCCAATCGGAGCTTGGTGAACTTACTACGCTGCTTTGTGGGAAAACATATTCGACAATGGGATTTGATTTTGGTCTAATTTGAATCTTCATTCAACTTTTCTCCCAATAATACTACCCGCCACAGTCCCTTTGAGATCGTCTATGGTAGTAACCCCTTGACCCCACTTGATTTAATCCCTATATTAAACCCCAATACCTACGATTCTGAAGAAGAACAAAGAAGTGTAGAGATAAAAGAACTACACAAGCAAGTCCAAGAAGAAATTATCATACAGAACAACAAATACAAGGCAAGAGCAAATCAACACCAAAAATCAGTACAGTTCAAGGAAGGAGACTTCATCTGGATCTGACTGAGGAAAGAACGGTTTCCTACGCGACCTTTCGAGAAGCTTAAGCCTAAAGCCGACAGGCCTTTTAGAGTTATTAAGAAAATAAATGACAATGCCTATCAAATTGATCTTCCTGGTGATTACAATATTTTGATTGTATTTAACATAGCTGACTTTACCCCTCATTTTAATCTTGAGTCTTCTCCCACCCGTTAGAATGACGTCGGAGCGTCTCAAAATAAAATTTAATAATATGTGTTGTTGGGTGTGTGTGGGTCGGCAATGTAGCTCTTAACACAGTATAGCCTTCTTCTGTTATTTTTGTATATATAGTCTCTCTTAGAAAGAAATAAAACAGTTTTTGAGTTTTCTGATCCTGAAGCTAGAACCTGTTTCTTGGAGCATCCTCTGTTTTCTGTATCCTGATTAATTTTTCAGGTGGTGAAGAGGTAGTGTTCAACAGTCGAAGATCATGAGTGCAGGGAAGGAGCCGTCGAGGTGCTTTCCTGAGTCTGATTGTGTTCAGCTAGTCGTCCCTTCCATCACGTACTGATCCTCTGTGGAGATCCAGCCTCAAGATTTTGCTACTGCTACAACTGTTGTGAGAACTTCCTCTCTACTCTCCTCTATTGCAAGAGCTTCTCCTTGCTATGGCTTAAAACTTAAGCTTTTCTCCCTTTTCTTCTATTAAAGTGTTGTTATAGGACGCCTCAACACAATGAAATCATCTTTTTTATATAATACTTAAATGTGGTATGTAATAAGCATTAATTTATTACGTGGATGGTGGTAGGTATCATAATGTAGATGTTACATAGAAAATGATAAGAAATACATTTAGGTAAAAGGTAGCTGATAGAAGCTTGTATAAGTTAGATAAAGATAAATTTCTCTTCATATCCTATCACCCAGAAACTAGAGTTCCAAAGGAGGCAGCATGCACACAAATTGTAGGTGAAATATCATAAAACATTTATAAGAGTTTTAAGCTGTATAACTTAAGAAATGTGAATATAGGAATTATGCAGTAATTGTGGCAACACGCTAATCATGAGGCCAAATAATCCAAAAAAATGGAAAACATAAAGGACATAATGCCGTCCCCTAAAGCATGCTTTTACTAGAATAATATCCAATTAAATCCAAGGAAAAAAAGATAAATTTTAGTTCCAAGAAATGACTTGATCACACCAAAAAAACTAATAATAATAATTAGCATCAAATAACAAATACCACTAAGATGGCATACTGAATAGCTAATTCTAAAAGAGTTAATAGAGGAAATGAAAAGCAATCAAAGTATGCATAAAATAAGTAGGTGTCTCAAGGGTGTTGAAGATAGCATACTCTTGACCTATATTAGGGTGAGGGATAGGGTTATCAATTCGGGTCAACGGGTCGGATTCGGGTCGAATCCGGAACTGACCCGGCACTATTCGGGTCAACCCGAACCCAACCCGTTTTTAAAAACGGGTCAGGTTTCCGGACCCGAACCCGACACGATTTTCCAATTCAACACAAAGGGAACGGGTCGAGCTCTCGTTGCCATGTCCAGTTCCGGTGAGGTGGTGCCGCGGCGAGCTGGCCGGCTGTCCCGACTTCAGGCGTCAGCGGCGGAGCAGTGGTGTCAGCAGCACTACGGCAGGCTGGCAGCACGCGATGCCTAGCCCGGCAGCCAGCGACGCGACTCGACGGCATCGACGCAAGTCACACGGTGATTCGGCCGTTCAGCGGTTCGGCCCTCAGGCTCGGGTTCGACCGTTCGGGACTTGCACCGCGCAGGCACACCCCGCGCACTTCGGGACTCCCGCAGGAAGTTGACAGCTGAGACAGCTGACGGCTAACGCGTCGGGCAGGGGCAACTGGGCGAGGGCACTCGAACTTCTGGCAAGGCAGGCAGCAGATCCGAGCAAAGAATTTTCAGGTCAATTTCGGGTTGCCGAGTCAACACAAACCCGACCCATTTTTTGAAACGGGTCAGTTTATTGAACCCGAACCCGACCCGTTTCACAAACGGGTCGACACGAACCCAGATTTTTCCGGGTCGGGTTTCGGGTCGTGTCAAAAATTGACACCCCTAGTGAGGGACATGAAAATCAAATAGAACCCTAAACCCTAACCCTAATTTAATCTTCATATCTTAACATCCAAAAGCTAGAGTTCAGAAATCTCAAAAAAAAAAACATCCAAAAGCTAGAGTTCCAAAGGAGTCAACTTGCACACAAATCTTAAGTGAAAAATCCACATAGTTTAAGAAATGTGAAAATAGAAGATATGCACCAATAATAGCAACATGCAAATCATGAATCTAGAGAATCCAAAAAAATGGAAAACATAAAAGACATAATGTCATTCCAACTGTGCTTTAATTAGAATATTTTCAGGTAAATCCAAAAAAAAAACATATTTTGGTTCCAAGAAATGACTCGATCACACCAAAATGTTAAACAACAAATACCATTAAGATGGCATATTGAACAGATGATTCAAAAAGAGTTAACAAAGGAAAACAAAATCAATAAAAAAAAAAAACAGAAATCTCAAGGGTGTTGAAGAATACATACTCTTGGCCGATATTAAAAGTGAAGGACATGCAGACCAAATAATACCATTCTGCATCTGTCAAATCTTCAGGAGATAATGAAGCAGACGGCCTGTTTTGCTGATTGCAATCACCCGTACAAAGAGACTCATATAACTCTCCCAGTTGTTCGCTCCTCTGTAGACCCATTTGATCCTCTTTACAATCAATTTGTTGAGTGGTCTTCCGAGTCTTGATGCCACCATTATAGTATCCATCATTCCACTCTAATGACCTATGAACCATCAACGCAATTACAATAAAAACTACATAGTAGGCTATAGAAAACAAACATCAAATAGTAAAAGATAACTTGCAGATAATAAACCATCTAAGCATAATATGCTTCCCAGTCCAATCAACCTATGTAATCATTTTTAGCACAAAGAGCCGTAGGAGGACTCTTTAATATAGGACATTTCTTCAATTCTAAAATCACTTTCCATGCAAAAGAGATGGAAACTGATGATAAGTAGCCAAAATCTTGACACAATCTACAAAGGTATGACTGCCCTCATTTGAAAAGAGGACATAAATTTTAATGATTTCTTTAAATTCTAAATGAAACCTGAAGGACTTCGTTCATTTCAAGCACCATCAACAAGATTTAAAATGCTCCTTCATATTCAATTTTAGCAAATATTTCACTAAGAGATAAACATAAGATCCAGCCTAAAAGGCTTCCTCAACAACATCCTGTTAACATATAAGCATGTCATGAATATGCCTTAAAAAAGCTCAAAAAAGTTCAACATCATAACCAATATTTCCATTATCTAAAAAAAAACTCATAAAGCCATTCAATAAAGAAGTAAAATAAAATAAAACAACAGCAAAAGAAAATATAAAAACAAATGAGATTGTAACACAGAGATATTCAGTTTTCTATATACCCTTCATCTCTGCTTGACTTAGACCAGAAGATGCCATAAGTCCACTGTATTCTCCTAACACAAGCAGCAAGCTGCTTCGTGAAATGCTTTCGCTGCAGGTATTCTTGGCTTTGCATCTCAATCTCCATTGCAGGGAAGTCACCCTACCCTACTGGAATAATCTTACTGACAAAAAAAAAGATTAAACATTTTACATTTGAGGGAGACATGCCTCAAGATTAAAAAAAAACTAAAAATTAAATCTTGTAGATTGAAGAAAAAAAACCTATCAACTGAGAACAAAAGAGGAATTACCAATTTATGATCCACATAGATCGAACTCAGATACTCACCAAAAACAGTTCTGTCCAACTTCATATGAACTAAAACCCAAAGAAACCATGGATGAACACCAAAAACCAGTTGCAAAACCAGAATCATAGCAAATAATAGAGCCAAAAGGAGATTAGAACACGAATATAATTGAATCGTTTATTTTTTATAAAAATATCTTTCAAACTTTTTTTTTATAAAATATGTATCATAAGTTTAAATTCATTCTAATCCATTTTTAAATCAGGAGCTCCCAGTACTTATTTTTTTCGCAACATTGACAGTAAAAGATCTGTAATCTGTTCCTATAATAAAATTATTTAAAATTTTGAGCGATTTAGCACGCAATATCCAAGCTCCAACCTCGGACAGGAGGAAAATAGGCAAGGTCCCACTAACAAATACAGGTGAGCGAAAAAGAGGATTCTCCCAGGTCAATATAAAAATTAAAAAAACAGAAAAGTAATTACGATCTGCAACCACCTTTCAGCTTGTTCTTCGGCCAGAAGTTTCGGCGGGTTGAAGACTTTCAACTTGCACAAACGAAGAATCGATTCAAAGCAGACTGTAACTTGTGCCCAAAAGAAAGATACAGAATCGCAGTTAAAAAAAGAAAAGAAAAGACAAAATTTTTACCTTATTTCTGAATTAATCAAAGAGTTCTTTGATATGCTAAACGAACCTCGTCAGCTTGCACCGGAGCTTAGACACCCCTACAGAATCATTGCCTACAGCAGCGAATGGATGCCCATTAATATCAGCAACATGGCTTACCACGCTTTTCTACCCAGGGTTAAATCATAGAGTAAAAGTAATAGTGAGTGCCACTCACCTTAGCTCAGTAAGTAGCACAAATATATCTATATCATATGATCATAACTATCAAATCAATATTCATCTTACACATATAAAGCAAAAGCATATTTCTGCACGCATAGTACATCAACTTTTTCCTAAGGACTACAACTACTTTTTCCTAGTCCTTATATGTAATATTTTACACCGTAAAATGCAAGGTTTTGAAAATCGGACCGGACAAAGAACCGGAATAAGGAGAGATTCACGGTTCGACCGATTCGACCGTACTAACCGGGGTCGAACCGGATGACGTAATAAATAATAAGTATTATTTAAATTTAATACAATTAACATAAAAATAATGTTATCATTCAAAGTATGAGATAAACAATTAAACTAAAAAAAACTATGAAACATAAAAACCTATATAATTAAGTAAAATAATTATTTTAAAATCTCACATAAAAGCTAAAAAAAATTTAAATCTTATAATTATAAGAATTTACACTCATAAAAATATGATAATTTTAAATTTGAATATTTTTCAAATTTTAAATTTAATTTATATATAACCAAATAATTTAATATAAATTATTATTAATTTATGTTACATATTTAATATAAATTTAATTCTAACATAAGTTTATAAATTTAATATAAATTATTCTTATTTTATATTATATGATTAAATATATTTTACATGTTTATGATATATTGTATACAAAAGTTATTTTATAAATTTATATCTAAAATCATTAATAAATAAATAAAATTATTAATGATAAATTATTTTTTATTATGTATAAATAAATAAATTTTTATTGTTAACTAATAAATAATTATCACTCACATAAAAAATAATTAATTAAAAAATCTGTTTAAAAATAGATTTTATACCCATTATATATGTTATGAACTCATATACTCCTCATCTCTTTTTTTTAGTCCCACATCCCTTAGAAACTCTCTTTTGCTATTGTTTATATAGCATATTTAGATTCCTTGCATAAAGAGAGCACATGGGGAGGTCATGTGAAGATATTTCATGATGCATGATGACAAAAATGCTTATTATATAAAATGTATTTGACTTTAATTAAATGTTTTTAATATATATTAATTTATTTATTTAAAAAAATACTTAAAATTTGTGAGATTTGAACCGGCCGGTTCAAAAATAACCGGACCGGTTCGCCGGTTGAACCGGCGGTTCTGACCGGTTCAGTCTGATTCGTTGCAGAAGCGGTTTTAGGGCTGAACCGGACCGGCCTTGTGACCGGTTCACGGTTGAACCAATCGAACCGGCCAGTTCGGTCCGGTTTTTAAAGCACTGGTAAAATGTAAGCGGTAATTTTCTTTATCTTTCATATATTCTGCTACGCTTATAATCCATAAGATAAGCGTATGCAGCATTAGTTTCTTCGTGATATTAGAGTCGTGATACGATACGGCATATATAGTATGAAGTATTCTGCAACTTCACAACTCAACGACAGTACACAGCTCAACTCCTTTGATCCTCACACCCCTTCTTCTCTAAAATTTTTCATCTCCAATATCAAAATAATAGCTCCCACACAACTCTCAAATGATACCTACTCCATATGAAAATCTCATATTCTGAAGCTTTTTTCACCCAATGCATGGATTCTCCGGATTTCTCTACGGTACAACCCCAATACCTCTGCCTAACATTTCCAAACAAGATTCCACCATAAGTATAAACACTGCTTATAGACAATGGCTTCTCATCATCCAAAGTCTGCAAGCTGCTCTATGTTCCACTCTTACCTCCTCCATTCTCTCATATGTTCATCATTTTAACATCTGTTGTGACATATGAAACACTTTAAAACGCCATCTCCAAGCCATGAAAAGATCATGCGTTATACAGCTCAAAATGAGCTACACATCATTTTCATGAAAAACTCATCCATTACCAGATTTCTTACTGAAATCAAAACACCTACTGATCACATATCAACTGTCGGATCCACTGTTGATCCCAAAGATATAATCATATACACCTTTAATGGTCTACCACCATAATATCAAACATTCAAAACATCAATCCACACCCAACTTATGCCTATAAGTCTTGACATTTTCTTCTCTTCTCTTCAGTGAAGAGATCAATATCTCCAAAAAAATAAAAATAAAAATAAAAATAAAAAATAAAATATATATATATATATCTGAAGATTCAACCAAAATGAATCTATCTCAAAACCCATCTTATCAACTTTACACCAGTCATGGATCAGGAGCTTGATCAGGTCGGCCTCGTTTCTTATTGAATACCTCTCCTCGAACCTTCATCAACACTCAACTAGCCTCCACACCACCCGTATGTCAAATCTGCAACAAGAGAGGCTACTCTGCTCTGAATTGTTGGCATCGATTAAATGTCAACTGTACAGCTCCATCAGTTGTTTCCACACTCAAGGCCATGGTAGCTTCCTCCATTCTCCCTCAAAATGAATGGATCCTTGATTATGGAGCTTCATCTCACTTTACATCAAGCATTGAAAATCTCATCATACCCACAACCTACACAAGAGCTAATCAAGTTACTGTTGGAAACAGTATTAATACACTCATCATACCGGACAAGGCTTACTACTTATTCATACATGTAAGTTACTTTTATCTCAACCACTTCATACTCCTCATATATCTCACAATCTACTCTCAATATACAAGCTCGCTCATGATTATAACCTTTACATTTATTTTGATGCCTTGGGTTTCAAAATGCTTGATCAGCACCACAACTATAACCATCAGGGACCCGCCCGTAATGGCCTATACCCATTGCATTTCTCTTCATGGTCTACTCCAAAATCTCTTACCATGTCTCTCTTGCTCGGCCTTCGTTGGAACAGACTTCTCAGCCATCCTCACACACTAAACACAATAATTATTTCCAAAAACAATCAAGAGCTTCAAATTCCAGTTCAATTATCTTCATGTTTTTCTTATATGGCCTCTAAGAACCGCAAATTATCTTTCTTACCTTCTAGCAATCGCAAATTTACTCCTCTAGCTCTCTTACACTATGATATATGGGGTCCCTCCCCAACTATATCTTCTGAAGGATAAAAATATTATGTACTGCTTATTGATGATTTCTCTTGATATGCATGGTTGTTTCCCATGAGAGCAAAATAAGAGCTAAACATATTTTTATTCAATTCAAGCAACTTATTGAAAAATAACTCTCATCTCAAATAAAATGTATTTGAAATGATTGTGGTATTGAATACATCAATCACTCTCTTAAATTGTTTCTTTAAACTCATGGTATTCTTCATCAAACTAGCAACCCATACACCCCTGAACAAAATGGTCTAGCTAAGTGCAAGCACTGCCACATCATTGAAACCACACTAACCTTACTTCACGACGCCCATCTTCCATATCATTTATGGCCAAATGCAACTCTCACAACATTGTACTTAATCAACTGCATGCCATCTCCAATGACAAAACACAAATCACCACATCAACTTCTATTTCATCAGCCACCATCCTACGATCACCTACGGATCTTTGGATGCACATGCTTCCCATGGTTTATGCCATCCACCAGGCACAAACTTCAACCCTGATCCACTCTAGGTATCTTTCTAGGCTATTCAGACACACATAAAGGATACAAATATATTGATCAATCCTTAGGTAAAACATTCATATCTCGACATATACAATTCAATGAATCCATATTTTCATTTTTTTAACCACTACAACTTCAAAGTCCCCAGCCCACTTCCCCTAAACTAATTCTACTCAGTCCCACTTCCTACTCTTCCACATCCTTATTACCTGCATATCAACACTCCCAAACACCACCTGCCAAAACACCTCCACTATCCATTACTCATACTTCAATAAAAACCCCTCAACACTCCCTAACCACTACCTCACTCAACCAATCTCTTATTCACTCTTCCACTAATAATGATGCCAATCAAGCTCCTCAACATGTTTACCAGGTTCAAAATCGATCACCTAAAACCTCGCCATCTTCTAATCCTTTTCTCATCCACAACATCTACAACTGAACCCACCACTTTCTTAGAAGCTGTCCAACATCCATAGTGGAAAATTGCCATGGAAGCTGAATTTCATGCTCTACAACATAAAGGCACTTGGAAACTAGCTTGTATCCAAACCATCTTCACATAAACCTCTTGGTATTCATTGGACATATCGTATCAAACTTCATCCCAATGGCTCCATCCAATGATATAAAGCTCGACTTCTTACTCAAGAAAATTGTCAAGAATTTGGACTCAACTATGGTGAAACATTTCACCCAGTTGCCAAAATGCCCTTAATTAGAGTACTGCTTACTCTTACTCTCAACAAAAATGGTATATATATCAATTAGATATCTCAAACACTTTTCTTCATGGTTCACTCCATGAGACCATCTATATATAGCAGCCCAAAGGCTTTGAAGATCCGCACCTTCCAAATCATGTTTATCTCCTCAAGAAAGCCATATATGATCTCAAACATACACATAGGCAATAGTTTAATACATTCTCTAATCACCTACTATCTCTCGGGTTCCTTCCAAGTAAAGCTGATCCCTCCCTATTCATTCTCAATTCACATGGACAAGTCATTTATCTTATTATGTATGTCGATGATATTTTGATAACTGGCTGATCTCCAACAAATCTCAGAAATATCATTCACAACCTCTATTCCACTTTCTCCATGAAACATCTTGGACTTCCATCAAACTTTTTTGGAATACAAATTCACCACCAATCCAACTTCATATTTCTATCTCAAGAAATATATGTACTATCCATTCTTCACAAAGTAGTATACACTTCCTGTAATTCATCCAACAACCCCACTCCAGCTAAAAATCATACTACCTCCAAGTCCTCCGGCCCACCATTTTCTCCAGAACTGTATCAAAATCTTACTGGTTCATTTCAGTATCTCACCATAATGAGGAATGACATTGCCTATGCGGTAAATCAACTGTGTCAACATATGCACAATTCTTTATAAGAACACTCTCAACTACTCAGACATCTACTTCATTACCTCAAAGGCACTACAACATACGGGCTACCCATCAGCAAAGGTCTTCTTGAACTAAGTTCATACTTTGACTCTAATTGGGCAAGTGACACATCCACTCATCAATCCACATGCAATAAGACACTACTCTTTTCTGGGTTCCACACTTATCTTATGGACTATAAAGAAACAACCAATAGTGGCTCGCTCCTCCACTGAAGCACAATACAGAGCCCTCTCCACTACTGCTGCAGATTATTATCTAGCTACAATGACTTATACAGGACTTCAACATACCTCTGCAATGACCCATGGATCTTCATTGCAACAACATCTCATAAATCGCACTTGCCAATAATCCCTTATTTCATGTTCAAACTAAACATATAGAGATCGACTATCACTTCATTTGAGAACAAGTTCAAGCTTGCCAAATTCACATTGTGCCCATCACCTCTCAAGAACAGCCCACAGACATTCTAACGAAGTATCTTCCAACTTCTACATTTTACCAATTATGCATCAAACTCACGGTTCAGCCACTACCGTGAGTGTGAAGGGGGATCATAGTGATTGCCACACACCTTAGCTCATGGAGCAGCACTAGTATATCTACACCATAGGATCATAACAATCAAATGAATATCCACCAGCTTACACTTGTACAGAAAAAGTACATTTATGCACACATTGTATAACAAAATTTTCCTAGTCTTTATATACACTCTTTTACAAAGTAAAGTGTAAGCGATAATTTCCTTTACCCTTCATGTATTCTACTACTATTATAATCCAGAAGATAAACGTATGCAGCGTTAGTTTATTCAAGAAGGGACAAAGTAATACATCTTAAGCAAGGAAATCAATTTCTAAGCAAGGCAATATCCATAATTTATTAACCCTTCAATGAAAATTAGGCTTTTCCTACCCTTATTTCTTCAAAATATAAAATCAAAGAAAAATAACGGGAGAAGAAGAAAACTTTGCTCAAATGAGACAAAGCACTTAATTTTCTCATGCCATTGTGGGATAAAAAAAAGGGAAAACCCAAGGAAATAGTTAACGACAACTTACCTCTCATGCATCTTCCCTCGGAAATAGAAACATAATGGCAAAGAAACAAAGAGCTTTTTGGTTGAAAAAAAGTTAAGGAAAGTTGCTGACAACAATTGATGGATAATGTTTTCTTTTAATAAAAAAATGTTTTTTTTTTGTTTAATAATTATAATATTTTTAATAATCTAAATCTTAAGTCAATCTAAGCATTTAATTGTTCAAATTAGTTCATGTATTTTCTTATTGAGTTCAAGATGAGCTTGAAAATGATCCAAATTCTAAAATCTTCTTCAAATTTATTTATTAATTTCCTATCAAGTTCAGCTAAAATCGAGCTTTTATCAAGCATAATAAATTATATATTTGATACTAATAATTTAAATATGGAGTCAAATTACTAGACATAATTATAAATTTAGCTAAAAAATTGGCATAATTTATTAGATGTTATTTAAGTTATTTTGGTTGAGAATAAACAATAATAAGAAAATATTTAAATATCTCAATCTAGCTATTTATTTGATATTGTCATCATATATATGCATATAATAATATACAAAATTTTTAAAAGTTGTAAACTATAGGAAATTTGATAGAATTCAAAAAAATCATCAAAATTAAGCCATCATTAAATGAGACTTTTATTATATTATTAGCAAGCTACTTACTAAACGTCAAACGAGTATGTTCACATACATAAATAAACAAGTAAATCAATGTTCAAATTTATTCATTAATATGACAAATTTTTAAAATTTTATTCAAGTTTTTTTTTAATTATTAAATAAACAAGTATCATTTTATTCATTAAATGTACTTGTTCACTTACACCTATGATGCATACTCTATTCAATTGTCATCCCTAAGAAAGCAATTTAAAACACATCCTTTACTCTATCTCATGCACCATCTCTAGCAATTAGGTATATTAGATTCAAGACTTATTTATCTCACAATGGCCTTTCCATAAGAATATTGGAGCAAGAGAATGATTTGGTTGACTAGATTGAGCCAAATTTTATTTTAATTTTGAATGGTTATTACAACCATTAGGGTTGGCTCTCATTGAATATTTTTCGCCTCCTAACTTTTTCTTCAAGCTACAAGCCCTCTCCAATCTCATTAGGATCTTTGCCCTTCTAACTTTTTATAACCATTAGAGAAACTCTCCTACATGGGGGGAGGGGAGATAAAATTAGCTGCTCATAAAAGATGATCGTGGATTTTTATTTTGATGTATTATGAATGTGAAGTGACGGAGATGTTAGGGTTTCAAAATTTTAGAAGTTTCTTAGAAATTAAATAAATACAAAATAATTATTTTAAAATTGTTGAATACCCCAAAAGTGATTTTTTTGTAGATTCAAAATTAGAACAAATTTAGCAAATTCAAAAGACCATTTTCATGGTTGTGACTCATGAATGCCAAACTCCCGTCCCACTATCGCCAAAATCTCATTCATGACATCACAATCTTATTATGTAAGTTAGCCAACTTTATTGGTCCCTCCAAATCATCGTTATCGTATGTCCACAACCACATGACTATCCCATGACCTCACTTTGTTGCTTACATTAATAACCCAGCTAATATGATCACCCTACCCCTATCATGCCCTAAAACAAATTATAGAAAATATATATTATAAAAAAAATTTATATATTAATATAAAAATTTTGATTTATTTTCCTATCTACCAAAATTTCAAAATTATTTCATAAATATTTTTCAAAACAAATCAAACAACTATTTTATCTCATATACATATGGATTTAGATTCATATAAATTCCTTGGTAAATATTCAATGCTTAAATATTTATATTTACTCATATAACAATCATTTATCTAAATGACTTAAGATTTTATGCATGATAGGGGCTCTCCGATCTCATCTTGCCCTACGTACTCACTTTTTGGAACAATTAGAGGAACTCTCCTACATGTGGGGTGTAACAACCTGAAATGAAAAGTATTTTAAAATATGAATTTTAAATTTATGTTTGAACTAGAGCATTTCGATGCTAGATTTGAGAGCACAATGGCACCAAAAACAGCCATTGCAGCATTTGAGTCTTTGTTTCTACAGCAACTTTGAATTTTGCATGCTACATTGCGGCCCTAAGCCACTAAGAGTGTTTATATATTTTTTTTTATTCGAAATATGAATATCTATGCCATTTCTCCCCACCGCCTCCCTCATTCATGTCTTGGCCAGAAAGAAACCAAAGGAGAAGGGAGAGGAGAAAGAAACCAAAGGAGAAGGGAGAGGAAGAAGAGAGAAAGTTCGTTGAGGCCTTTTATTCCACATTTCCTTTTACAAAAATTATTCTATTTGTTACAAGTGATTAATCTCTTACTTATGTTTTAGATGATTTTGATTTCTATGAATTTTATATCTCCTAAATGTCAAAAATATATTATATCCTGATTCGTAAGCTTTCGTCGTGTAACTTTTGATATGTTATAGATTTGATCATTTTAAATAATATGATATGATTTTATTATATTTTTATATGTTATATATGTGTATAAAAATTTCATGATAAAATGAGTAGGTAAAATGTATAATGAAAATAAATTGAAAGTGATGTACTATAATTTGATATGATAATATTGAGATATAATATGTGATGAAATAATGATATGATTGATATGTACTAAAATATAATACTGACTTGATCTGACTGAAAGGACATTTGCATTGATTTTAGATATATGAAATGATAACTCCCACGTGATAACCTCAAGATTTACATATTCACTGATGTGACTTATAAGGAGCTGGAGGCTGATTGGGAGTTATAATGTAACAACATAAACTCTTAACTATCAAAATATTATTCTCTTTGGCTTGAGGGCCTTATAGTTTTGTCATGTTTGTGTAACTTATCATGAGATCACTTATACCAAGATTTCTCCTTGATGAGCAAGCTTAAATGTAGGGTTTTTAAAAAAAAAAATTTTGACAATTACACCAAAAGGCACATCGATGCTTAAGAGTTTAGTGTTTTTTACTCAAGAGATTTCACATATAAGGAGTTCTGATGATTGAGTCACGTAATTTAGTGGGAGTTATAAGGAGTACACTGATTGTGAGTCATAAGGGGCAATTGATTGAGGGTCATAAGAATAGAAGCAAGATACCCTCAAGATGCCCTCACATGAATATCTAATAGAATACTAATTATAGTTACTAATTACTTATTATTGATATTAATTATTGATATTGATTCATGACAATTATTCCTAATATTGATACATACTATGTTTAATAATAGGACCTAGAGATAGAATGTAAATACTGACTATTATAATAATGTAAATTATATTTTTACTATTTATATTTTTTAATGTAATTAATCAACTCTAAATATTAAATTGACCCGGTTGTAAATAACTATTGATTGTTATTGGGAAATTAGAAAGAAATAAATAAATGAAAGAAAAAAAGAAAAAGATAAGAAAATTCTTATACTTTAGATCTCAGGGTGTGATATGGGGAGGGGAGATAAAATTAGGTTCTCATAAAAGATAATAAGGGGTTTTCATTTTAATGTATTATGAATGTGAAGTGAAAGAAATGTCAAGATTTCAAAATTTTAAATGTTTCTTGGAAATAAAATAAATAGAAAAATAATTATTAGGAAATTTTAGAATACCCCACAAGCCTAATTTTTTGTGAATTCAAAATTAAACCAAATTGAGCAAATTCAAAATATCATTTTCATCATTGTAACTCATGAATGCCTAACACAAGCCCAACTATCACCAAAATCTCATAATCTCATTATGTGAGCCAACCAACTTTAATTGTCAGTCCGCCAACTTGATTGTTCCCTCAGGTCATCGTTATCGTATGTTCGCAACCTCATAACTATCCTATGACCTCACATTATTGCCTACATTACTAACCAAGCTAATCTTATTGCCCTACCCTTATCAAGCCCTAAAATAAATTATAGAAAATATACATTATACAAAAAAATTAAAATATATATATTAATATAAAATTTTTATTTATTTTACTACCAACCAACCATTAATATATTTACAACCAATCGAATATTATTTTGTCTCATATACATATGAATTTACATACATATAAATTCCTAGGTAAATATAAATTTACATATATATAAATTCTAGGTAAATATTCAATGCTTAAATCTTTATATTTACTTATCTAATAATCATTAATCTAAAAGACATAAAATATTATGCATAAAAAAGCCTCTCAAACCCCATTGAGATCTTTTCCCTTTTCACTTTTTGGAATCATTAGAGGAACTCTTACATGTGGGGAGGGGAGATAAAATTAGCTACTCATTAAAGATGAGAAGGGGTTTTTATTTTGATTTATTATGAATGTGAAGTGAAAGAAATGTCAGGGTCTCAGAATTTTTAATGTTTCTTAGAAATAAAATATATACAAAATATTTTTTTTTAGAAAATTTAGAATACCCCAAAAGCCTAATTTTTGTGAATTCAAAATTAGACTAAATTGAGCAAATTCATAAGACCATTTTCATCATTGTGACTCATGCATGCCTAACACCCGCCCCACTACCACCAAAATCTCATTCATGGGATCACAATTTCATCATGTGAGCCATTCAACTTCATTGGTCCCTATGCCAACTTTATTGGTCCCTCAAGTCATTATTACCACATGTCCACAATCTCATGACTATCTCATAACCTCCATAAGCAGATCCCCATAGAGCACAGGGTCCACCCTAAAAAAATATTTTTCCCAAATGGTTGAAGAAACTCTTTGAATGATATATTTCTCTTAAAAAAAATGTAAGGTGCTTACTTTTTAGTTCTTATAAAGTAGGAGGTAAGCTTTATACAATGAAGAAATAAGTGACTTATGGTTTATAAGTTGGGTTTGTATTACCTTGGATTTGTCAATGCATGGATGCAAGAGTCCTAGGGATGGCTATGTAGTAGGCCAGCAACTTTAGGAAATGATGGCCTTTATTTTTTTCTTTTTTGAATTTTTTTCCTATTCTTTTCTTCCATGAATATATGTGGTGGGCTCTTTGAAGCTTTCATATGCAAATTGTCCTGAATACTTTATGGTTTAATTACCATGCGGGCGGGATCCGTCATGGTCGGGTCGGGTCGTGACAAGGAGATTCCGCCATTTCCCTTCATTCAGCTCGCCTCCATCGCCTCAGCCAAACATCGTCGCTACCAAGATCGACACTTCAGCCAACGGACTTCGACCTAGTTTGCTGAAGTTCGCTGCCTCAGCCGCCGACTTCTGCCACTATTTTTAGGATAATCCACTGTAAGATTTCCTTTTTTCATGTATTTTTTCACTAGACATTTGCAAGAGGATGTACCTTGGTTTATGCTTTTTGCTGATGATATTATTCATGTTGATATGACTAGATAGAGAGTTGAAGTACTAAACCTAGTGAGGGGATTGTGACTTTGGGCGAGCAAGTCGTTAATAAGAGTACATGTTTTAGATATCTTAAATCTATTGCTTATAGTGTAACAGAAATGATGATACTGGGGTGGATGAGCAGCTTTACCCTTAGAGATAGGATCTAAAATGAGCATATATGTGATAAGGTTGGAGTAGCTCCATTAGAAGATAAGATTAGAGAGAGTCGCCTTAGAAGGTTTGGGCACATAAAACGGTGATAATTATAGAAAGAACATAATTAAGTGGGCGATAAAAGTTGGAAGGATTGTAGTCAAGTTCTCAATCTATGATGGATGGAGGATTGTAAGCCCACAGCGGTTGAAGGACTTTAGTTAAGATGAATTTATAAAAATTTCATATCTCATGAGAGACCTAACTTGATTTTGGAGATATCATAAAGGTTTAAATATAACTCTAGGGATTTAATTGATATTTGATGTTGACGACACATAAAATACGAGACATAATATGGAGCAGGTATGACGCTCCTTATGTTTCTTGGAATAAAGTCCCGAAAGAAGTTCGGGATATGTGATTTAGAGAGTCTGATGTATTTGTGTTTAATTTTTTTTATGTTATGTCCAAATAAATTGTATATACTTTTTTACTTAAGCTAACAAATATATATATATATTATATATTGTATGTTTTTAAATGCCGATATGTTTTTATTGGCTGCCCCAGCACAATGAAAAAATTAGAAAGAATTTTAAGAAGCGTGGGTCCACTCGAATGCGTGACATGTTTACATAAAGTGGCGAGCAGCCACTATGGATTGGAGAGACTGTATGGGTTGAGCGGAACACTGCTTGGGGTAGCGTAGAGTATAGCAGTAGGAGGGATCAAAATCGACATAATAGAGCTTTTGATGTTGGGGCTTGGGTAGTTCCCTTCATATTGGGGGCTCTGTTTCACATACTGAGCACATGTGACGTTTGGTAAGGAATTTTAAGAGTTTTTAAAAAATTTCTTTAATAGGAATATTAATGGAATTTTATTAAAGAAAGAGATGCTGAGCGAGTAAGAAAACCCATGTAAGTATACGTGTTTAATAATTTTTATTTTATCTCTAAATAAATTATTTAAATTTTTATTAACTTTCACATGAGGAGTATACACGGCTTCAAGAGAGCCAGACTGCAGCATATGAGGGTTCTTCTGGCGGCTCTGTAGAGTATTCTGAGTACTACATCTAACTGCAAGTGGTAGGAGGATTGCAACATGACATGGTTTATAGTTTTGGTTCGCAAGTTCAGGCATACGAGGGGATGACCTCTAATGGATCTAGCTTCGTAGCAAGTTCACTGGAGTCCTTACATAATCAACAGATAACTGTCCTTCAAGCGGAGCTAGAACAAGTAAGGAAATCACAAGTCGATTGACAAGTGCAGTTGCATGCACAAATAGAGATGTAGATGCAGGCGCAACACAATTAGTTGTTGGATGAAATGTGAAAAATGAGGGAGCAGTTGAGTGGAAAGGAGGTAGCTCCAATGGAGGATCAGTCGATGGATTCAGAGTAGTTGTTTAGGTTTTTCAATTTCATATAAAATTTTTTTAGTTTCTGAATATTTGGTGAATTTTATGAATATTTGTTGATGTTAATAAATAACTTGTTATGTTTTTGAATATTTGGTATTGTTTTTTAATATTTGGTGATGTTTATGATTATGAGTACTTATTTTTGAATATTTGGTGAAGTTGTGAAAATCTCTGTGCTATTAAAATCTGTGTTGTTGATGTTTATTTGTAATTGTAACCTGCAGGTGTGGAAATTTGTTTTTTGTATGGGAAGGTTTTTTTTTTATTGTTATAGGTTTCCAACGAATAAAACGTTGGTAATCTGTCGGAAATAACGATACAACGAATTTTGTATCTCTTTTTGGCGTATTTATATGCCGACCTTTCTGACGGACAATGCATCGGTTATCTCCGTTGTTTCATTTTCGACGAAAATACCAGCTTATTTAATGTCGGAATAAGTGAAGATGAAGGGACATAACCACCATCTTCTTTTCTGCCGGAACATTTGCCGAAAGGTTTCTGGCTTATTATTTACGCCGAAAATTTTTTACAAACACGCAAATTACCATCATATAGAAATCCGACGGAAACATAATATTTCTATTGAAATTTTTATGTTGCTAGCGTATTATGTCCGTCGGTAATTGTGGGTTTTCCTGTAGTAGAACTTAAACCTGACCATCTTTGAATCGGACTATCGCCCAGCCGACAACCTTCGACTACCACCGGACTTCCACCCGGCTACCGATTATCGTCATACTTCAGCCCAACCTTCCTCGGATCACCACCTGGTTACCGACCACCGTAGGACTTCGACCTGATCGTTGTTGGACTTCCGTCCGACCTTTGTCGAATTATTCCCCATTAGTTGAACTTCTGTCCGGACATCGTCGAACTTCCACCCAACTGTTGCCAAACTTTTGTCTAACTCTCCAAATTACTGTAATTTGACCGCCTCTAACTCAAAAAACTGGTCAACATTTGTAATTCACTCAAATTTAGTATAATCTTCTCACCTGGGCATGGCCCCATGTTTTTTGCTTCATCTGGTTTTCCATGTAAAAAAATCGAGTGCTTTACTTCTCTCTATCTGTGTTTGTGTACTGGATATCTAATTATCACTAAGACAAAAAGTTTACCCATTCTACCACCACGAATATTCTAGCCTGCAACATCAAATGCTTATTTATTGACTTTTAGAAATTTATGTACTAAAAATTTATCTTTTATGTTGCTTTTAAAAAAGTTATTATCCTACTACAGTTTTAATCACTTTTATCAAAAGCTAAAATTATTTCAAACATGCCCTTAATTTCAATTCTTTTATTTTCTTAAAAAAAATGGAAAAAAATGTTTTGACAACCTTTTTTTCTATTTTAAGAAATAATTTGGGTATTTTCTAAAATCATGAAACAGTCCTTATAAATAGACTTGGGGATTTTTTGGACGAAAATAGACTAATTAGAAATTAAATGGAACAATAAAAAATTAATCATAATTAAAATTATTAATGGTAGTAGTGTTCAACGTTAACCATGCCAATTATAGTGACTAACGTGCCAGCTTAATTAATAAAAAAAATAAATTTGAAGGTCAATTAAAATTTAATATATTTTAATTAGCATAATTAATATTAATTATATATCACTTAATTTTAACAAATAGCCTTAGAATAATTAATTAATCACTTAATTAATGTATTATATATATTTATGTTCTATATATTCAATGTTCTCCTTGAACAATTTCAAAATCTTACTATGGACCACCAATCATGCTTAAGGGAACAAAAAAGAAAGGAAGATTATGTTCTTAGATTCTTTTTATTATTTTAGGTTTACATTTATGTTTCATTTGGAAATATTTTTTTACTGTATCTTAAAATAAATTTTTAGTACAAAATTTTAAATTTTTGTTAACCATTTTAAAAAATACTAAGAGAGCCATCTCAAACGAGGCCTAAACCCAAATTCTAGGTTTTGTTTGGAACAGATTTCTTATTACTTCTTAAAGCAGATTTGTATTAAAAAAAATTAAATTTCGTGCTAAAAAGCTGCTTTACTAAGCAATAAAAAAATGGTCTCAAACAAAACCTTAATTAGAAAAAAAGTAAACGAAGAACAAAATATCAATGTGTTTAGAATTTCATATATAATTCATTTTTTTATGCATTTAAAATTGTTCTAATTTGATGAAATTCTAAATACGCTACTTATGTGAATCTTCGCTAGCCGCTTATAACAGCCAATCCTTATTACGAGTGGCCAACCATTATCTTTCACTTACCATCGATCTATTTTTTTACGAGTAATATGCAGCTTTAGTCACCCACCATTGCTTAGCTTTATTGGTAGGCAAGTACGATTGAGAACCCCCAACCCGTGCTCGATTCCCCTCGAGCGACAGCGCCTCTTAAGTAGGCTCAATCAAGTGCATGCAAGGAGGTTACTGGGTGGGTGTCTCTTATAGGCTAGCTGAGAATTAGTCATGTCGCCAAGCACACTTTCGGAGGTGTCAACAGGTGGATTCCCCTTTCCAAAAAAAATGCAGCTTTAAAATCATCTTTAAAAAATATATATCCATATATAGTAATTATATTCATATTATGACAATAATCTTCTATTTATAAATGGACAAAGATAGTTAATACCAGATAATGAACTAATGATAAAAGCATAAAAAATGCTTAAATTGTCTTTATAATAAGAACATTTATCAACAGAAACAGCTCCAAATCTGAAACTTTTTCATTGGCAGATCAAAGATAAAAGCAAATGTAACAAAAGACAGGAATTTGATCTCCTCCGTCCTCATGCAACATAGAATAATAAGAACATTTATCAACAGAAACAGCTCAAAATCTGTAGGAGCCAACGAATCATCTTTTTTTTTAATTTTTTTACCAGTATAAATTTCACAACTTTTAATCTCTTCTCCTCAGCCCGATCTGCTGCCGGCTATTATCTATGATGTCCACGCAGAAGCATTCCAGTTTCGCTCTTCTCCTCCTTATACAAGCTTTTGTTTTCCTCCTCATCAACACCAATGCTTCTTCTGCCGCTGGTGATTTCGATAATGTCGGCCTGAAACGGTTCATCGTCTCCGTTCGCCGCCCTGAAGACGTCAAACCAGAGCAGAGCAAGCAGTGGTATGAGTCGTTGTTGGCGCCGCTGACGACCTTCGTCAACAAGGCTGGCGGCGAAGGGGGCGTGGAAATACCGCGGCTTCTTCACTCTTACTCTGAAGTACTCTCCGGCTTCTCCGCCCGGCTCACCGAAAACGAGCTTGATGATATGTCGAAGATGGATTGGTACGTCAACGCCATTGCCGACCCTGTGTACAAGTTGCACACCACGCACTCCCCTGAATTCCTCGGCTTGATCCATCCTGCTGGCGGAGGCCTCTTGAACGCCTCCAAACAAGGCGAAGGCATCATCATCGGTCTCCTCGACACCGGAATCACCGCAGACCACCCTTCATTTTCCGATCATGGCCTTCCACCTCCTCCCCCTAAATGGAAAGGCAGATGCAACTACGGCAAACCTCTTTGCAACAATAAGCTAATCGGCGCTCGCTCGTTTATCACCGGCGAACCCGACAACGCTCTCCCAGTCGACCAGGAGGGACACGGGACACACACCGCGAGCACCGCCGCCGGCGCGGCAGTTTCAAACGCATCAGCTTTAGGAAACGCCGCCGGCACGGCTGTCGGAATGGCTGCCCGTGCCCATATCGCCGCATATAAAGTATGCAGCGAAGATTTATGCTTCGGAAGCGATATATTGGCGGGGATGGAAGCCGCCATTGAGGATGGTGTTGACGTTCTCTCCATTTCCCTCGGCGGAGGCTCCCCCTTATATTTTTATGAAGACCCAATGGCTATCAGCACCTTCACGGCGGTGTCAAAGGGGATATTTGTCAGCGCATCGGCGGGGAATGATGGTCCGGGGATGGAAACAGTAGTTAATGACGCGCCGTGGATTCTCACGGTGGCGGCGAGCACAATGGATAGGAGAATCGTCGCCGACGTGATGCTGGGGAACGGAAAGGTGCTCAAAGGCGAGTCTTTAAACCAATCGAAAGACTTTCCGGCGACGAATATGCTTCCACTGGTTTTTCCGGGAGGTAATGGAGACGAGATAACCGCCGCGTGTGACGAGGACTCACTCGCCGGTTTCGACGTCCGCGGCAAGGTGGTTGTTTGCCAGAGAGGTATCAACGGGCGAGTGATGAAAGGTTCGGTGGTCAAAGAAGCCGGCGGCGCCGCCATGATTCTGATAAACACGGAGAATAGTGGGTATACAACCTTCGCCGATCCCCATGTTCTCCCAGCTTCTCATGTAAGCCATGAAGACGGACTCAAGATACTTGAATACATCAATAGTACAAGGACTCCCACGGCCAGCATAGCCTTCGGCGGCACTGAGTTAAAGACGCCATTTTCTCCCTCCATTGCCGATTTCTCTTCCAGAGGGCCGAGCAAAGTATCGCCGGGAATATTGAAACCGGATATAACCGGTCCCGGCGTCAGCGTCCTGGCGGCGTGGCCTGAACTCGAACCGGCAACGAAAAATCCGACCTTTAACATTATATCTGGAACCTCAATGTCCTGTCCACATCTGAGCGGAATCGCTGCGCTGATAAAAGCGGCGCACCCGGATTGGTCGCCGGCAGCGGTGAAGTCGGCAATGTTAACCACCGCTGATGTGGTGGATCACGGCGGAAACCCGATTTCAAACGAAAAGAGGCAACCCGCTGACCATTATGCGCTAGGAGCAGGGCATGTCAACCCTGAGAAAGCCCTGAATCCAGGGCTCGTATATAATCTCAATAAAGAAGATTACATTTCTTATTTTTGTGGTTTGGGCTATAGCGAGAGTATGATCAGCGTCATTGTTAAGCAAGAAGTCAACTGCTCGAAGGTGGGCAGCATTAAAGAGGCAGAATTGAACTATCCTTCTTTTTCTGCAGAACTCAGAGTTGGCGAGACACTTATTTTGAAGAGAGTTTTGACTAATGTAGGGGAGGAATGTCAACACTATTGGGTTGACATTGATGAACCAGAAGGAGTGATGGTGACGGTGAAGCCTAACAATCTGACTTTTGAGAAAGTCAACGACCAAAAAGAATTTAGTATTATTTTGAAGAGAAGCGAGAAGAGCTTGAAGATGGCTAAAGGATATCTGAAGTGGGTTTCTGAAAGCCATCTCGTGCGAAGTCCTATTTTGATCAGCTTCAAGCAATGAGTGATTGTGATATATATGAGAGATTTTTTTTTAAGAATAATACAAATTTATCACATGAAAAGTATTTAATCATAGGAGTAATTTTTTTAATATATTATATATTTTTATTTTTTTTATTAATTTGATCTTGAATTTTTTTTGTAATGGTTAAATATTAGCTTTGTTGGTGAAGTGATCAATGAGTTTTTATTTTTCATAAAAAAATGGATGGATTTAAATTTGCTTTTTAATTGTTGCATGGGATATTATTATGGAATGCATCATGGAGCCCTAATGATTTCAATGTACATTATTTTTATAATTTGTATCTAATTTTAATGATATAAAAATTTTCGCAAATCGATCTGCGGCTCTTCGGTTGATCGAAGAATTTCCTCTCGTTGTTTCGTACTTGAATCCCCTAAACTGTTAAAAAAAATCTTATTTTTAATATATTATTGTTGTATTTTTTCAACATGTTTTAGTTTTTGCTTGATAAAAGTCTTAATATGCTTTTTTATTTTGTTTTGAATAATTTTTTCTTTTTCTTTTTTTGAAATAATCTCTCTATAATCATTAAATTATCATAATTTAAATATATTTATTTGATAAAATTATATTTTATACATAATTAGAGCTTAATAGAGATGAGGTGATGAGTCAACACTACATCCCTTTGTCATTTATATAATTAAAATATTATTGAAAATATATCAATTTAAAATTTTTTTCTTTTTATATTCATTTAGGTGGAAGAGAGAGAGAGAGAGAGAGAGAGAGAGAGAGAGAGAGAGAGAGAGAGAGAGATCCTTTAGCCCAACTTGAAATGCAAAGGCATATCACATTCTCTAATAAGCATAAAATCTTAGAACACACTATGAAGCAAAAGCTCTTCAAGATAACATTTTATTTAGTTGTGTATTATTGTATTAAAATAAAATTATTATGATAATAAACTAAGATCTACTTTATTGGTTGCTTGAATATAGAAAATTATGTTTAAAAAAAAATAGTTCTCTTATGAATTTCTTTTAAATGAAAATTATTATTTTTAAGAATCTCGATTAATTTAGCTTATGAAATATATAATAATATCAATTGTTAACTACATCCAAATCAAAGTTGAAATCCAATAAATTCATAATTATTATTTCAAAAAATCAATCGAGCCCGCTTAAAATTAAGGGATGTCAAAATTGTTTAATTAAAAATAAGAAAAAAAAAAAAAAACAACCAACAAAAGAATGAAAAACATTAGAAGTATTACCGTGATTTATCTCTAGTGGAACGTCATTTTACCCCCAAATCATCGTTCGTTTCTTTCGCGCATTTCTCAGACGAGTTCGATAGAGAGAAAGAAATTGCGCAAGTGAACAGTGCGACGCCAATATTGGTGTTGCACTGTTCAACTGCGATCAAATGGCGGAAGAAATGGCTTTCGGTTATGACGTTTGAGGGCCTCCATTCGACTGTTTGCCGAACAGTTGGAGATGGTCTAATACTTCATATTTGAATACGACTTGTTTATTAAACATATCAACTTAAACTCAAATTTTTCAGGTCAAACCCAAATCAAATTATCATACTTTCCACATATAATATAATATTACTGAGAATATATATATAATACTGCAAATATGAAATATGTCTACAGTGAATATTGCAGTTATCAATCATAAAGTTATATTAAAATATATTAAATAAATATTTATAAACGAATCATGAGCAAATGCGCAACAAGATTCCAGCTCCTATAAAAATCGAAGGTCGGTGGTCCCCACAAATACTTTAAGCAGAAGGCCTCGAAATCGCCGTACCGGATGACCCCGTCGCCGTCGCCGTCTAACTCCGCCAGCAGCCACTGGATCTCCTCCGCCGAGATCGTATTCAGCCTGATCATCGCCTCACTGATCTTCTCCGACGAGAGCTTGCCGTCGCCGTTGGTGTCCAAGTGGCGGAAGACCTGGTCCACCTCTGGTGTAAGCTTGGACCCGTTCATCTTTCTTTCCTCTTTCTCTGAAGATCGAGGAGAGAGGATTGAGGGAGGGAGATATAAGTAGCAGAAACCAATGGATCGCATTCCTTTTGAATGCGGAATTTTTTGTCAAACTCAAATTTTGGGGTAAAATTTTAGAGGAGGATATGATCACACAAAAAAATTTAAAATCCTGATACTTAATTTTAGTATTTAAAGTTTGTTAGCCAAAATATGATTTTAATAATAATTATTGATAATAAACTTAATACATATTATATAATTATAATAAAATTAATCAAATTATACTTATTATATATTAATATCCAACTAAATTTTTTATTAGAGGATCATAGCAAAGCTACATTAGATGGAGGATCGGTCGGTGGATGGTGATCGGAGGATTGTGTAGTTAGGTGATGATGATCGAAGGATTATAGCCGATGATTTGATGGATGTTGTATAATGGAGCTCAGAGATTCTTCAAGCCTCTATGTTCTTTTAAATCTCAAGTTACGGGCATAAACTCCCCTTCACATAAAGAGTGAAGTCCTATATATAAATTTTTTTAGACTAACTTGTCTTGTAAATTAGTCAAAGTATAAAATATGTTATCAAACGACTCATTTTGATTATTTTCATCATATATTATGTAAAATATGTTATCAAACGGTTCTTATTGATTATCTTGATCATAGATTATGCTTTTAGCATTTAAGTATCTTCGTGATATTAAAATTAGACGATTATAGTCTCTTAGATTCATCTCATCGAAACACTATATTTGATTATAAGTAGAAAAATGAGATTGTTTGTTACTCCAATTAATATTCTGAAGATTTAAATTACACTTTGAATGCTTGTTTAGGGATCGATTTAAAGTTGGATCAAATCAAATTTTTTTGTGGATTGGTTCCTTTGGTCAAGATGATTATATATTTATTGAAAATCAAAATTTGGATTTTTCCGAATTTAATTTCAAAAGTTTTTTATTTAAATATGCATCAAGATTTGCATTCCATCAAATCATATTTTGATGACATATCATTGTTATATATTTATGTACAGAGTATATATATATATATATATATATATATATGTGTGTGTGTGTGTGAGAGATTATAATGCTACTGTAGTTCGAAATATATTTTTCTATGCACAATAACTATTAATATTCACCACCAAAATATGCAAATCTATGATATTTCAATATATTTTGACATACAAAATTAATTTTTTAAGATAAGCTATATAAAATAAATATGCAAGCTCAGTTTCATTATTCTCATGAAAATTTATTAAACATAAATATAAAGGTCTTATTTGATAAATCTTTTTTTTTTTTTTTTTTTTTTTTTTTGCAATTTTTTGTTGAAAAATGTTGAAATAATGTATTTGAAAAAGATAGTATTTGGCTGACATACAAAGTGGAAATTATTCTTTGCGGACATCATTCAGAAACCAACCAAAATCCGCCCGTCCCCCAGTACACTGCAGTACCGAGCAAAAAAAGTGGCATGATGCGTTCTGATTGGTCTCCAGACGTCGCCTGATGTCCGCACAGAATAAATTTTCTACAAAGTGAGGCAATAGAACCAAACAAAAAAAGAAACTGTAATAAACTAATATTTGTAATAAACTAATATTCAGTTATAATGATAATTAGATAGATAATTATATATATAATTACTGATCTATCTGAATCTCCTTTAAGGAAGAGGTTACATACCGGCAAATCAGTCATTCTAATGATAAAATAGATAGATTAATTTTAAACAATTAAAGAGGACAACTCTTGAATTTGACATTTTTTCTATTATTCGTTGAATATTCAGCTAAAAATATCATCCCAAAAGATGTACATATTTACATAATCTGAATCTTATTACATACACATAAATCCCTTTTATGATATATTTTGTATTAATAATAGAGATGTCTTTCGTGTCCTGGATATGTCTTTAAATAGAAATAGTTCATAAGAACGAATCATTCTAAAATGACTATATTATCTATATATATTATTCTTTGGAATGTATCAAATTTTCACATCATTGTGGATTATCATGTGCGTGATATTTTCTTCTATTTGTGAAATATTTGCGCATGAATTCCCCTCATCTTCATGAGAGAATGAGTTTTCACCATTCATATATCATTGGTTTTTTGCTTGTGTGAAACTTAACTACATCCTTGGAAGGAGCATTGGCTAAAGAAAATAGCCAAAATAATGATGTCCAATATGAATCTTAGATTAAGACTAGTAAGACATACTAGGCACTATATTGGAAAGCCTTATAATTACAAAATTTTGTCACCTAAAAGCAGTTGAATGCTCGATTTGACGAACTTCACCAACAATTGACTGGTATATATTTTAGCAACAATCAACAATAACTCAATTGCCAACATATTCAAGTTGCAATCCTACACACGCACATCAAAAAGAAAATGATAGTAAATTACTGATACTCCTACACCAACTCCTCATACTAGATGTACCATATCTTTTCATCCACGGAGTCTTGGAAGAGCATTTCCCACTTAAGTTTAAAGCTACTCAATTGGATACATATAAGAATAACAATTCCTTATTGGTCGCATGGATATACTCGATAGTGTTTTGTCACTATACATGTCAAATGTCATCAAGTACAATATATTTTTGACCTCGATAAAGGACTCGAAATAAAGTTTGCTTAATAATTTGCCCTCCTTAAGCATAGGTACTGATATAATCTTTAAAAATTATCTTGATCGGGCACGAATCTCAAGGCAAAAATCAATTCGAAAATTTCAAAAATTAAATCTGGGAGCACCTGAACTCGTATTTCAGCGAGCTTAAAGTCAAACTGAGCGTCTCGGAAATACGAATCCAACGACACCAAATTCAACCCAATCCGAGCCCAAATGGGTCCAAATCAAGGACCCGAAGCGCTGTTGAAAGGTTCAAACCACAATTTGAGTTACCAAACGGTCTCCGATTTTAACGAGCTTATACTCGAATCGAACGGATCGATGAGACAAATCCAACGAGCCCAAGATCGCCAAATTCTGACATCATTAAGGCCTCCAAATGTCCAACGAATGGTGCACGATCGAAGGGTTCAATATCGGCCGTCCATTCGACCACTCCCTATTCGCCCATGATCTCACACCTATTTACGAGCTATGCCATTCCACAAAAACTATAAATAGAGTCCTCATTCTTCACAAAGGGGACTCAAGTGAAGAGAGAGAAGAAGAAGGGAAGAAGAAGAGAAAGGGGAAAGGGAGAATCCTCTCCTCCTTGACCACCGTCGGAGCTTTTCCCGTCGCTTGAATATGCCGGAACTCTGCCGGATTTTCGGGAAACGGCAGGATTTTGCAGAACTTTGTAACTTTGTTAGAAGCTGATTGTAAACTGATTGTCTCAACTTGTGAGACGAATCAGTCTTTGTACTTCAAACAAACACTAGTGGAATTATTTCAACTAGGCGTGGCCCTGTGGTTTTTTCTCTCTTTCGGGTTTTCCACGTAAAAATCCTGGTGTTCACTTCCTTTTCTATTTGTGGGTTAAATATTCTTACAACGCTCAGACACGAATTTATATTTCTCTACCGCCACGTATATTCTAGCCTGCAACAGGTACATTTGAGGAGTTCTCTGACCAATTTCTAGCATAACTCTCCACATTAAAGAAGTCATTAAAGATTTATCTCTCTATCTCTCTCTTCCATACACGAGAAAACCTTGGTGACTATATAATGAAGTTCAATAAGGCTTCAATTGAAGGTCACCCATAATGATAAATGTCTCATTAAGACAATAATAATCATAGGGCAAAAAATTATGAAACTTCAAGTTCTCTATGGCTCAAATTCTCCCAATAACATGAAGGACCTACTCATCAAGGTTGTTAGTTTATGAATGTAGAAGAGTTTGTATAATAATTTGAGTATCTCTCCAAGCAATTATCCTCTTTTTCCTCTCATGAAGAGAAATAAGCAATGACAGAAGCATCAATATCTCATCTCAAACATAAATGAAGAATATGATGAATGCTTATTCAATCATGGGAGTTAACTTAGTTGGCACCCACTTGTTAATCCCACGAGATACTCCTTCTTAGTCCCTATACAAGATATTTTGATGTTTGTTTATCCGTACTAAATTGACTACTCATAAGCATCATGGCAAAATTTTGGAATAAGAAGTATTTCAACTGTTTGAAATCGATGAAAAACATCGACATTAGATCTGGGTAAATCCTAACTTATACTTCTACCATGGTGATCATAGCTTTGATATTGAACATTGTAGATCTCAAAACAAAGCTTTGAGAAATTAATAAAAGCGTGTAATCTAAAAGAATGTCTTGCTACTCGTCGTGTCAAAAACAACTTACATGAGATACATTCACACGCTGCATCTTATGATAAGATTAAAATAATTTGCATAATGCATGTCATAATTGAGGGAGCATAATTTCAAGCAACATGACTAAGGAATCTCAAGAGCCTCATCCTACTTGTGATTAACTCTTTTTTCGCCTTCTCAATCACTCCAATAATCACCTTCTATAAATATTTGAAATGATTGAATTATTGTATCAACTATTATAAAGTACTTTTGAAATATTTAGAATCCACATTAACACACTGTGCTTAGCAAACAAGGAAGAACCATCCCAAAAGAATTTCATGCTTGATTCTCTCTATGTTTTCAAAATCAAACCCGTACTTTTATTACATCAAAATTTGATTTTTTTTTTTTTTTGAATAATCCAAGATGTCTGACAATGATGACTTCATTTGAGATAATTTTTTTTTTATTTTTTAAAATAACTTTTATTTCAAATATATATATATATATATATATATATATATATATACTAAAAAATTATTTAAAAAAACAGTAAAAAATTGTTCCAAACAAAATCATAATCATCAACCACCATTAGCCATAGATTGAGCAACGATTTGCATGAAATATTCAATCTCAACCATTCAATTTAATTTTTTTTCCCAAATAAGAATTCATTTTGTATTCCTCAAAAATTTATTAATTTACATGCCCAATTTAAATAATAATAAAAAAAGCTATGGCTCCACCAATAGCTATAAATAACTCTAAAATTAGTTATAAAACTATTGTAAATGGCACATTCCAGCAAAGTATTATATTTTTCAACGTGAAAAGGATAAAAAAAAAGGTCAATTATTTTTTTATGAAAAATCAAAATAATCATGTGACTATTTTGATTCTTTTTTTACGATTTGAGGGACCAAAATAATGATCATTTAATATAATTGAGAACATTTTATACTTTCATAAAGAATAAATGAACCATTTTGATCTTTTCTCGAACCAAAACAAATTTGACCAGCACCAGCAACACAATTTACAAACAACACAGTATTGCATTAACACAGGTCAGGTAAGCTATGCTTTCTATGATCACAAGCTATCTATATAGGGTTCAATCTCTCTAAAAATGAAGTAGAACAAAATCATTCTTCAATTAAAGGGGAAAAAAATTCGTAGCTTTACAAGAAGCAGAGCTCTAGTAAAAAAAATGATGCTCTTACAGGAGGCCAGATTGATTTTCCTTAGTCGTACAGTCCTTCCTCATGCCAAATATCTACTAGGAAATCTACCATCTCCTACAAAATATCGAAGGGTAGATACTTATATTGATAAGAATCTCGAAATTATAACATTTAAAGAAGAAAAAACAGTAGCAGTGTAAGAAAACTCACTGATAGTGGGATTGGTTGGGGGAATGGATTATTTGTAGAGAGCAAGTCTTCATATGTCGTGCACCAACTATGAATAAGAACAAAGGAACCAATAATCAGCAATTGAAAACACTAATAATAATAATAATAATAATGATTGAATGTTGATTAGTAATCGAATTCTCTGGAGCGGCAGTGCCTCTTAAATAGGGCCCAATCAAGTGTGGGCCAGAAGGTTTCTAGGGTGGGTGCCTCTTCTAAGTCAGCCGAGGACTAGTCGCGCCGCTAAGTGCTCTTTCGGGGGTGGCAGCGGGTGGATACCCCGTTCCAAAAATAATAATAATAATAACTCGGCAAGGGGATTTTATTTGCTACTTGTAACAAGCTGAAAAGAAAGAGTGCATTAAAGCATGTGAAATTCATGCTTGTAAGAAGGAAATGGAACATATTACCAAATAATCTTTAGGCTATCAAACTATTTGGCAGGAGCATAAAATAAAGGAGTATTATTCATGCATGTGATATATAATAACAGGTAGCATATTAAACTTAGGTTTCATTTGGGACGACTTTCTTACTGCTTTTTAAAATAATTTTCTAATACAAATTTTTTTTATTTTTGTACTAAAGGAAGCAGCAAGAAAGCCGTCCCAAATGAAACCTTATTCAAAGTAAATGCATAATTTTAGAAATGTCACTTGATTAATACTTAATATTATGATCATTAAGAAATTAATTGAAAATTACGGCATTAGTTGTTACAGTTCAAATCCGAAAAGCCTAAACCATGAATGAAATAGAGAAGGAATCCAACCGAAGCAGTATTTAATTGGCTGCACGAGTGATAAGTATGAGTACCTTATAATCGGTTCTCTCGGAGATTGACACAATTTTCTGGTTTGATCTCCAACCCATTCTCTCCTTTCCGCCACCCAAGCTATTGCAGCTGAAGCAATAAACAACTTACTTTCAGAGCTTACCGGAACAAATGAATGGCAGAGCAAAGAAATTATGGATTACTAATCTAAAATAGGAAAGACGAACTCAAAAACAATTCTTAAAAGGATCACAAAGTTGAAGTCAAACTGTAATCATGCATAGAATGACGTGAGAATTGTTGTCAATACAAAGGAAAAAGTGAGCAAAGAACATAAATATTGCCAACATACACAGACGTTGGTGATTAAATCTTTCCTAAGAATATAAGCTGACCACACCGTGATCTCAGGGAAATTATTCTGTGCGGACACCGTCCAGAGGCCAACCAGAACACGCAACATCATTTTTTTGCTCGGTACCGATACTAGGTACCGGGTGATGTGGCGCGTTCTGATTGACCTCCGAATCACCCGGTGTCCACACAGAATAAATTCTCGTGACCCTGAAGGATGTAAAATATGTAAAGTCAAACCAAATTGGCAAAATCAATAAATAAAATCCAATATGCAAACGACTGGCAGCTGAAAAAGAAGAACTGTCACAATAACAACAGTAACTGAGTTTCAATAACTAACCGAAAAGCCATTACAGTTCATTCTTAACAAGAAACTAAAATGTTTGTCCAAAGTCATCAGAATTTGAGACTACAGCATACTTTCCTCAGTATATTCCTAAGCAATGTAATTAAAGAAGCAAAAAAGATAAATGTTGAAACAAAGAGATTAAAAAAAATAGAAAAAAGCGAAAAGAAACTCATAAAAAGATACCAGTAGAATGTCATCAAATAAGAAATGAGAAAAGTAACATTAAAGGAAATGTAATCAATTACAGCATATAAGAGAATAATAAAGAAGCCATTCACAAAGGTGTGATAAGCATGTGCATAAATAATAAAAAATAGAAGGAAAAAAAAAAGGTATACTTCAAACATATCAGGAGCATACACAGTTTTGAATATAAGAATGCCATAAACATAAACATAAATTATAAAATTTTAGACAGAATGATCTTTAACTTAGACTAACCATGGTTGACGAATGAATCACTGCTCAAATTTTCTTCTGCCAATTTGTTAGTATCATTAGGAAGAGGGCAAGGGGAAATATGCGTTTCAAGGGAATTAGCTACGCTAACATTGTTTGCCATAATCTCAGGGCTTGATGACCATTGCCTTCTCTTATGTATTGATATTCGGCTTCTGCTCCTCTTTTGGGGTGTCTTTAATGTTCTACCAGGTAATGAATGAGATTTGGCAAGACCTCCTAGACAAGAACTGCTCTGTATAAAAAATGAGTAAGAAATGTATGATAAGAATAAGAAAAGTACACACCGTTGAACATAATAACAGAATTGCAATTAGCTCTGTTGCATAAGATATTCAAGTATTTTGTAAAATAAGAAAATATAGAGCATGTTAAAAGTTACATCAAAATCAGAGTGCCCTCAATTCCAAGCCACCGTTTGAACCTACCCCATAAATTAAGAGAACATGTCCCCAGTATGACTATGCATCTACAATGACCAAATGACCACCGATAAGAAGTAACCGTTGGTTTTCAAACTCCCAATCAGTGAGCAAGTAGTAGAATCTTCCTGTTTCATCAGATTAATAATCAAGGAACCAGACTATGACAGATTGTACTAAGATTGTATTATTGAATGAACAGTACAATATAATAATCAACTGCGGTACTATTATTAAATAAGGGAAAAATGAGGCCAGAATGTCAATCATGAAACCCAATAAAAAAATTAACATGAACAAATTAATTTCAAGTTTTCTCATGATTGCTCGTGATTGGCAAGTTGATCTGGAAATCGTCTACAGAGAACAGCACAATACCGATATGGCTCAATGATAACAGGAACTTTTGATCATAAGAGGCACAACTAATAAACAGACTAAATGTTAAATGGGCTACATGTTTCAAATATTTAACTAAACTATTCCTTAAGGGATAATGATGATCCCAAATCCCAAATATCATATTTTAGGTATTTTAAATGTTGAAGCAGTATTTCATCACTAAGGTGCAACAGCTCAGGTGATGAACCTTAAAAAGGGAAACTCCTGAAAGGTCCATCAGCTCAAATGATGAAGAAGAAAAATGGAAAATCACATGCACTTTGGAAATATAAGAAAAGATGCTAGTTGATGCGTGTCAACAAAAGATAATGCACACTTCGTGATTCTCGCCTTGTCTATGTTGCCTTATGCTATTCCTCTATAACCGTTGCTTTCTGCATGAAAAATTTTTAGGTCATTAAGTTAAGGATTTTGTTGCTAAATCGAGAGTATAATATCTTTCTAAAAGAGAAGTAAACACTGCTCAAGTCATATTAGGCTAACGCTTACAAACTTAGATACAAATTCTTCTACTTAAGGTTGGATAAATTTCATTTGTGCCTAATATTGTATATTTGGCTTGAAAAGCCTTCATCAATTCTTCCCAAGTAATTACACTGTAGGGTCGACCATCCAACTATATATGCCTCCTAGCGATACCAATGCTTTACATTTTTTTTTTGCCAAAACGAATGTTGCTAAACATTGTCTTTCTCTCAGTTGAACATAAAATTGCATTGAAATGTTTTCTCAATTTGTGCAAATTAAACCTGTCTCCAGATTCTCCACTTCAACAAATTGAGTAAGCTTTAACCACTGGGTCTTCTTATATTCTTCGATTGGTATTTGGTGGAAGTCAACACTCCTCCCACAATTTGCATTAGTGCAACCAAAACTTGCATCAACAGCTATAGAGTAATGTTGGGTTACACCATGGATGTCAGCCATTGCATGCATCAATACACGGTAATCTCCTCTGATTATTCTAGTTATCCTTAGTAGTTGCTTCAACTTCTCTCTGCTCGACAGATTTTTTTCCATCATTACCAGCTTCTTGTCCCTTCTGCGAGGACACATCAAATGTTTGCACCTAGTCTCATAGTAATTAATAATTAATATGTATATGCATCACATCTTGACTATCATACCCGCACTCCTAAGAACCTAAAGCATCAGCTCTTACACCAAAAGTTGTCACAAGCCAAATCTCATCAACAAAGCCAAACTGAATTGCTTTGAGTCAACCACAACTTGTTCGGCCAACTCAATTAGCATAAATTCAACCAAGTTAACATGATTAGGTAGCCAAGTAAAATTCTCTTTCTAGCACTAGTGTACAAAACACATAGTTAAGCTGACGTCTACATGACCTACTATAAGACCGAGAACTGAAGCAAGAAGGCCATTGAGATGAATAGTCTCAAGCACAACATGAAACCTAGTTGACAAAAATGGAGTAAAAAAGCCCATTCAACTTAAAAAGAAAAATAAGAAAGAGAATTTAGTAAAAAATAGCTAGGAAATGAAGAAAAAATGATTTATAAATAAGGTTGAATAGTCACATATAAAGTTACACCCAAATTCATTTAAAAGTGCTCATTATTATAAAGCACAATCCACTAGATAGCAGCTAAAAATAAGAAATGAACTACTACGGACTAGCAAACTAGACCTGATTGGCTTTAAACTTGTCTCCGCCCACCCCACCAAGACCCATCACTTGGAATACAACAACAACATTAAACATATCTTACTACGTGGGGTCAGCTACAAGAATCATTTTTCTCCATTGTGTCATATTAAGAGTCAAATTGTCATTTCAATCTAATAAACAAATGATATTTATATCTAACCAAATCTTTTTAGCTCTACCTTTACTTTTCTTAACATAGTCCGGATCTGAAACATCTACTCTCCTAATCAGCTCACCAAAAGGCCGACACTTTATATGACCAAACCATCTAAGGCGACTCTCTCTATTCTTATCTGCCACTGGAGCTACTCCAACCTTTCCATGTACATACTCATTTCGTATTTTGTCTCTAACTATAAAGCCACTCATCCACTTGAGCATCCTCACCTCTGCAACACTTAACTTAATTTTATACTTCTCTTTTAATAGCAAACATTCTGCTCCATAATGCATTATAGGTCTCATCACCATCTTATAAAAATTTGCCTTAAGTTTGAAACAATAGTAAAATTACTTGGGATGTAAAATAAAAACAAAGAATGAGAAAACTCATTGGAGAATGCTTGATGCAATATTAATAGATTCATGAGTAAAAGCTAACAAAATAAATAAAGGTAGGCTCCTAGCAATCAATCGAACGACTTGAACCATCAACAGGCTACCGGGTCTACATACACAATTAGTAAGAAACTCCTACACATACAAGTTGGACATCATTTAAGTATATAAATATATTTCTTTTACTTCATCACCACCCAACAAAGATCACACAACATCACTGGCAATATATATGGTATCAAACAATACCAACAAGCAATAATGTTACAGATCACACTCACAGAGCATCGAAAATAAATATTAGGGTTAAGGATCACACATGATCGACAAGTAATCAATATCCAAGATTATGTAGCGTCAACATTATCCCTCGAAGGTCTACACAATACTCATACTTTCACTTTTATGGCGTATCACATTAGCATTATCATTACATTCACATATACAAGAATTAATAATTATTAATGTTAATATAAGGAAATCAAGAAGAATGAAAATAATATATTTTACATCATCATATTATCCTTTCATTCATGCCTTAAGTAATGAAACTAAGGAAAGCTCACATCATTCACATAGGAAAAGACTACCAAAGATGGGTCAACAATCCCCCACATAAAGTAGACGGGAAAAATTGAAGTTGTTTTCCCTTCAAGTGCTCACCACTTGGTTCTCTAGAGATCTCATTGCTCGGCTCTAGGCTTGTAGCTCATGCACAAATCATCTACCATAAAGAAGATTAAACCCTTTTTTCGCTTTCTATACTTAGCCAGCCTTTCCTAAACTAAACTTTTTCTTCCAGTAGCCTTCAAAGCATTCCATCATAATGAAAAGAAGTAAGATAATATTGGAGTAATAGAATAAGTAGATGAAGTTATGTGTCATGCTTAGAATGAAGAAATGTAATTTTAGAAGAAATAGGTGCCACATAAATTATGCCAGGTGTCAACTTCAATTAAGAAATGATTTAGTTAGTTAAATTCATTTAAAATAAATGGATAACCTTTCATGAACACTTAAATAATTTAATTACTTGCTAATCTTATTAAAACTTATAATATCAATGGATATAGAATTATAATAAAATTTTATTTTTTATATTAATATTAAAATATGATCTTTCATCATTGAAGTATCATAAATTTATTTTTAATATAAATATAGTATTTAAATGTAATATTAATTTAAGCATAAAATTTTTTTTAAGGAATTATCATTTTTTATTATAATCAATCCTGCTAATCACATATTATTACTTTTAAAAATTGAATAAATTTCAATGTATATCACGTTAATATCAATGATGAAAAACTTACAGATCATTACAACCATCGTCGCTAAACTTCTAGGCAAAGGCATTCAATGCAACTCTTAAGGAGAAATTTTTTTCTAAAACAATAAGAACAAATGCAATATAAGAAAAATATAATTGTGTTTATTTTAAGCATTTCATTTAATTAGGAATTTTTTGGCTTTATTTTAATTGAAGTTAGGTTTGATTATCCTTTTGGATGACATTTGAGTTGAATTTTAAATTATTTATAATTAGATTTAAAATAAATTTGATTGATCGTATTGTATAACCCAATGTCTAAAAATAGGAATTTCTTATTGTATTTTAAATAGTGAAATGACAGTTAAAATTGAATTCCCAACTTCATCTGAACTTCTCTCTCCTCATGCCTAGGATCATTCTCTTCAAATATATGATTTCTCTAATGCGTCTTGGAAATAAAAACAACAAATAGATAGGAAGAAAATTGCTAGAACACGAAGACAATGGCTGATTTTCTATTATCTCTTCAATAAAAAAGAAATATACAAGTGATCTACTATTTGGCTCTGCCACAAACCCTAGACGCTGCTAGGAACAACTCCTAAGAAAAACAACAACAAACACAATCACATAATGAAAATAAAATAAACTAATTACTCATAAATAAACTATCACATTTCCCTCTCAAATATGAATTCAAATCAGCCCTCTTTCCTCTAATAAAACATTCCTAATTTTCTCTCAAATCTGAATTTAAATTATCCCTCTTTCTTTAAATAAAATCTTCCTAATTCCCTCCCAAATCTGAATTTAAATCAGTCCTCTTTTCTTAAATAAAAATTTCCTAATTTCCTCCCCCAATCTAAATTCAAATCAACCATCTTTCCCTAAATAAACTTTTTTAATTATTCCTCTCCCATTTTATCCTCTTTACATAGGAAATATTAACTACCATGAGCCCCAGAAGGTCAACCCCCCCTAGCATATTAATACTTCCACACAAAAAATTACCTTGTCTTCAAGGTGGAAGGATGTGAACTATCTTCCATTGAAAAGATATCATCTAGGTTCTTGGTGTCAGTGCAGTCGAGGTACTTCTGTAAGAGCCTCCCACTACTCCACTCTTACCAAGCCCTCTCCATCTGCTTTTGATCCTCAACTCCCTGGACTAACTTTATCGTCTCATTCAACCCCTCAGTCTCATTAATCGAAGGTCCGCTCGTACGTTGGGTTTGAGGCCCTTCATGAAAATTTTCTCCAGCACTGCCTCTGATACCCCCCTTAACTGCTTTGATAGCAACTCAAATCTCTCCCTGTACTCCATGACGGTCTCCTGCTTGACACTATACACTCTTAATGCATCACAATCATATGGTAAGTGTTTAAGCCATAAATCTTGTGCAATTATTTTCTTCTAAGATCTCATCTATATCACTAAGAGATCCTTATTATCCATCTTTGTTTTAGTCTTTTTTACTCATAATTTGTGGCATCTTGTTAAGGCCTATTAGTGTCTTTATAAGTCTTTGTTGGATAATGTGACAACCCAAAAGTAAGTACGATGACTCGATGAGCCATAGAGTCAAGGCAAAAAATTGCTCATATAGGTCTCCTTTCTAAATGGCTCAGAAAAGTTCCAACAAGTAATCCTTAAACTCCTCCCATGAACGGATCAGATATCTAGTCTCCCTCCATTGAAACCAGGCAAGGGCTTTCCCTTCCATACATAGCCCTGCGATTGTAAGCTTCTCCTCCTTTCTCAACCCATTCAATGAGAAATACCTCTCCACCCGGTATACCCACCCATGGGCATCCTCCCCTTCGAATACTGACATCTTCAACTTCCTCATCCTAGCATAATCACAACACTAATAGCTTCCTCCTCCTCCAATGTAGCGATTGTCGTGATCCCTCCATGTTTCCCTCGTATATCGAGGGTGGGAATCCCACCTTTCTTCCATCAGCCTCACATGACCCGATACCCATGGCTCAGCTTGTCCCCCTCCTCCAGTCGTACACTCCTCTTGCCCAAAATGCCTTCTATAGCGGTCGGCCACCTCGCCGCCTCCACCATAAAATTCTAAATAGTGAAATGACAAAGTTAAAATTGAATTCTCAACTTTATCTGAAATTCCCTATAATCATGCCTCGGGTCATTCTCTTCAAATATTTGACTTCTCGCTTCTCGCCACTTTCATCAACATCATCAAAGTTGTTGAAACCGATCCCTTATTGAAAAAAATATTCAAAAACTTTCCTATTTTTCTGAAAAACTTTGTAAATGCCCTTCGGAAAACAAACCTAATGAAGTTTTGAGCAACTCTTCTGGCATGATTGTAGTAGTACCGAAGAGCAATATTAAACAGATGCTTTATATCCCATAATTCCTACCTTCTGCCTCCAAAGCTTGAGGATCAAAAGAGAGAGAGGTACAAACTAAGTAGAGGATTAAAATTATTGAACAAAGGCTCATTGATGAGGAATGCAACAAAGGATGAGAGAGCCTTACTAAACACTCACCACGAAAGACAAATAAAAAACAATTATTAAGGGACTAAAATTGAATAGGATGCAGTAGCATGTACCATATGTTCCAAGAATTGCAAACACCTTCCATAAAGAGTGGCTCAATTCTTTTTAAGTATAGTTGGTCCAGCAAGCAAGATTTAAATGAAATGCAATAACCAAGAAAATAAGAAGACGCCAAAAATAAGGAAATCGAATAAAAAACAATTATTAAGGGACTACAATTGAATGGGATGCAGTAGCATGTACCATATGTTCCAAGTAATGCAAACACCTTCCATAAAGACTGGCTCAATTCTTATTAAGTATAGCTGGTCCAGCAAGCAAGATTTAAATGAAATGAAATAACCAAGAAAAGAAGAATGCCAAAATAAGGAAATTGCTTCCTAGTTGGCAGAGAGTTGTAGCAAACAGTAACTTTTTATTCTAAATAATTCAAGAAAGATTACTAGTAAATTTCTTGAGCGGGACTGCCTACCTGAGGAAAAGTTAAATGTTTCTGAAGTAATAATTTAAAAACAAGCACCACAATATGTCTTTCATCTCCTAAACCAGTAGAGAGCTGTGATTGGGACTGATTAGGCGAGATAAGAGTTGCATAGGAAAGCAAGACAGCATTCTATTAATCACAATTCATTTTACAAAAATTGAAGAGCACTACCAAATTAACGAGCCTGAAGGTACATAGAAAAAATTATCAAAGGTATATGAACATTTCTCATTTCTGAAATAATGTAGAAAAAAAATAATAGAAAAATAAATGTAATACATTCAGGATAATAGCAAAAGCTTTCTAATCAAGTCCTTTTATGGCTAAAAAACTCCTAAGTGTATTAGGTTTTGAATCTTTAGGATCTATTATACAAATAAATGAGGATTTAATGGATGATATAACTTTTAGAATTACTGTTAAGCGGTTGAAATGAAGAATTGCCTTAGAACTAAGGCTGAAGCTTTTAGTCTGAGTATAGGAAATCTAGCTCAGTTTGGAATAAAAATTTTAATTCTTTCTCAACCCAAAATCAAATTGAATCAAACTCATTTCAAGTTGAGCCAACTCAACATGAAATATTCGATCTCAACATGACCCGAAAGTTATATTTTAGTTAAACTATACATATAAATATAAGTAGTATACTATATATTATATTATCGTGTTATGCATTTATGCAAAATGCTTGTTGTAAGTAATTTTGAGTCTATTCAAACATTATTAGACCAAATTGAGGCAAACATTAAATTGATTTAGAATCTAGTGTGGAACTCAAAACCAACTTGAAATGAAGTCAATGTTTAAAAGGGAGAGGACCAAGGTTTAAAATTGCGTAATTAAGCCTCGAGGCGGTTTTCGTCCGTGAGGCGAGGCGTAAGCCTCGAGGCGGTCTGAGGCGTAAGCCTCACGGACACAGAATTGCGTAAATGAAAAATTAAGGGTTTTAGCAGGAAAATAATAGCAATATTCTATCTTACAATAAAAATATCTAAATGATATAGGAAAATAGTGGAAAGTAAGAAAGTAGATGCAATAAAATCATGCCCCAAAGTTCAAAATCACAAAATATTAGTTTAACAAAACTCCCAAAGTACAAAGAACATATAAAATGCAATGACGTATTCGCCTTTTCTTTACCTCTAACCATGTCTCCTAAAGCAAAAATCCAAAAACACAAAAAAACAATAAAAAAAAACATAAACCCTAGATTTTCTTACACTTGAAAAATCTAACCCTAAACTAAAAAAAAAATACCTAAAATCCAATGTGGAGTACTCCTAGAGGGCGGCCGGAAGTTTCAACTTCGCCGGAGAGAGGCGGCGCCGGCGGGAGAAGCGGCGGGAAGGGAAGCCGACGCGTAAGCACCGTGCAGGCGAACCTCTGTTTCGCGAACTGAGCCGTGCGGGATGGGAAAATGTCGGGAGAGGTGTTGCCGTTCGGATATAAGGAGAAAAAGAACTTCATTTTAAGTGAGTGGGCCCATTCCCATGAGGCGTATGCCTCACTAAGAATTGCGCAATTGCGCCTCTGAGGCGCGCCTCAACCCCAGTGAGGCGTACGCCTCTTAGAAAGGTGGAATTGCGTAAGCTTCGAGGCGGTTTTGGGAGGAATTGCGCAGAGGCGCATTGCGCAATTTTAAACAGAGGAGAGGACCATGGGTATGTGTGTGTGAAATCCACTGCAAAATACAAAATCAGGTGTTAATTTAATAATTAAAAAAGATGCCAAATAGGCAATTGGTGAGGGGAACCAATTTAAATGTTGACCTAATCGAGAGTATAGCATGTTCCATGTTCCTTGAACAAATTAAAGCCAACTAGGCCACTCACTTTCAGCTCTCATTAGTCCAATGCATAGTTAGAAGGCTCAGTTCTTGGTTAAAATCATTGATCTCTAATGCATCCCCATGTAAATAGTCATACGAAACCGAACTTGAGAAGATTAAACCACAACCATACAACATTACCCCTTCAAAGTAAAATGATCCTCCAGTTTAGCATAAAATTCTATTGCAAATCAGTAAATGTAAGAGGTAAATCTGGAAGAAACATTCTGGCATGAGTAAGAATATAGTAGATATCCAACAATCTGGTACATGAAAGGAGAATCTCTATAAAATATTTAGTACATAACCCCATATGCCTCACAGAACAAAAAATAAATGCGCTACATATCAATCTACCATAGTCACTTAAAGAACAACTTCACAAAAATATTACAGAGCATCAATCTCAACAAACTGAATAATCATAATATACATTTAACCAGATTTATTTTAAACAGTTGAAGCTAAATAAGCATAAAGATATCATTTCAAATAACCAAATAATAATCTTTACATTTCCCAAAAAAATTCAAGAACATACTTAACCATAGCATAAACAAGAGGATTCAAACGAGGGAACATATAGATAAGAATCAGCTTCAACCAAAGTTTCTTTCACCGATCTTTAACCCGAACCATGCTATCCAGTATATGCAAGAAGAAAACATAAAGCAAAATAAAGAAATAAAAAAAATCCACAAACTCATCAAGCACGGAACAGGACGAGAAAGAATCGTAAATTGGATAAACAAACAAAACACCATTAAGCACTACTACAAACTCTCCCTTTGAATTCCCCACATAAAAAATCTGAATCCCATCGAATCTAATCGAGATCCATACCAATTAAAACAGAGGAGAAGAATCAACAGACCGATTATACCCCATCCACCGCTATCCAATTTCCACAATAACACAACTCATCAGTTACATGCGGGACGATGAGAAGAAACAGAGAAGCGTACCGTGGCCACCTGAACTTCTCCGAGAGGAATAGAGGAACAGCTGGATTCGATACAGATTTTAATCTTCTTTCCCGATTCGATCGATAGCGTTGGTCGCCGAAGCCCTTCCCAAGCGGTGTTGTTTGTGTGCAGTTTACCGCTAACTGCACCCACAGTTGGACCGCGCGCACCGCTGCCGTGTTGGATCTGGGTGGGAATCAGGGTTCCTTTCACCATTTTTCTCGTGAGATTTGACCACATGATCGCTATGCTGGTACTGTTGTGAAATCGCAACCGTTCGTTTTTTTTCTTTTTTTAATATTTAGACCAATTAAATCAAATTCATGCACACATTATATAACCAAAGATCGAACTCAAAACTTCTTAATTGATAGTTAAAATGCCCAACAGATAGACCAAAATGAGTTGCCTAATAGTTCGTTAGTGGATTTGGGAATTCGTGGACCGAATTAGGTAGACTTGGACTCAATGCAGCATTGGTTCAGGTCGAATGAGAATTGATTCAAATTTATTTCATAAAAAATTGGCAAATCACTTAGGATGCCAAAATGGATTAAAGGGTAAGGTTTAGGTTCGAATCAAAATTTACCCAATCTGAATCTGACCCCGTTCAATAAATCGAGTCAAAAAGATAGACCAAGCCCGTCTTGTCGGCAACCAAGAACCAAACCCAAGTGAATAACATATTGTGATTTAAAAAATTATAATTATTCAACCATCAAGTTTAGATTAATCGATAAAAAATAAGAAGATCATACAAACAGATAAAAGAATTTGAGAAAAATTTTAAACAAGTCACTTTCGAGTCAAAATTGGATTCGCGTGTCAATTTATGCCGACCCATTTAATAAACGAGTTAGAATTTCAAATCCAAACTTGACTCATTTATTAAATTGGTCAACCTAAACCCCTATTTTTCATATTGAGTCATTTATTGATATTTCTAATTACTATCAGCATAAGTGTCATGTCATGCATGCACAAACATAAATGATACACTTTTTTTTTTTACTTTAAAAAAGACATTAAAAACTCATTTTATGCGCTTTTTTTTTATTTGAAACTATATATTACAAAATTGCTTTATAAAGTAGTAAAAAAGCTATCGCAAACAAAACCTTACTGTAATATTTTAGAACATTAAAGTTTTACTAAATTGCAGAGAATATCTATACTACTATATAAAAGTGGCTTGGGACTTCACCCATAGCAAATCTTGACCTTTTATTTCTAAAGTTTAAATTAATCTACAGCGTTCATTTATAACTCTTCAAATTCTTTTAATTTTCACTTCCTCCAAAACATTTAATCTTGACCTTTTATTTCTAAAGTTTAAATTAATCTACTGCGTTCATTTATAACTCTTCAAATTCTTTTAATTTTCACTTCACTCATTTATTTATTCATTGTCCTGCTTTTAAAGCCAGTTCACATCACCTCAAAAATAAATATCAAGTAATCTATACTACTATATAAAAGTGGCTTGGGGTTCCACTTTTAGCAAATCCTGATCGTTCATCTATAAATTTTAAATTAATCTGAAACGTCTATTTATGACTCTTCAAAAAAGAGTAATAAATGTTTTATTAACTGATTTTTTTTAATTCTTATCATTTATTAATAATTATAATTATATTAATTATTTTATTAATGCCAAATACAAATATTTATTATCGTGATGTTTTATTTGTTGTGGTGACGTTTTATAAATCTTTAGTTGTGGTGACGTTTTATACTCAAATTGAAATTATTGCAGATAAACGTCTTTTTTGATGATGCTTCTTCTCTATTAATTACATATCAAATAAAACTTATTTTCTCTTAATTACAACCAATGAATGCAGAGATCGAAATGCCTTTTCGTTTCTCTTGATAATTATGAACTTCGTTTAATTACAACCAATGAATGCAAACAAATGCCTCTTTGTTTCTCTTAATAATTATAAACTCCGTTTCTCTTAATAATTATATATATATATATATATATATCGATAGGCATTCCTATTATGGGGAGATCATTTCTAATGACGTAGAAGGATGTGGGGATATCATTCGTCTAACTGTCTAAGTGAAATAGATTTCCGTGGCTATAAAATACAGTGAGGTCCTATAAATCGGAGAACATCTGGTCTCGGAGATTCTTCCTTCTGCAATCAAAAATAGTAAGAAATTCTCAGCCCTTTTTCTACAAAACAAATAAAAACATATTATTGAGATTTATTCTTTTTTTTTTTTCTTCTTCCATAAATCAAATGATAGTTGCTGGAATCCTTTCTTTCTTCAGCTAAACATCAAAGCCAGCAGCAATTTAGAGTTTTCTCCTTTCTTGGGATAGGGAAGGAAATAACATGATAAGGGAAGTTGGTTTTATCTTTAAATGTATTTTATCATTCTAATCATCCAGATATTATATGATAAATAAAGAATGGCTCTGCTAGAATTCTTTTGAGGAAACATATAGTCTCTACACAGCAAGTTTGCGTAGGTGCTATATATATATATATTTTTTTTTTTTTTTTGTGATTGATTAAGAAGGTTTAGAGCAAGTCACCATATCCCCGTTATGTTAATATTTTTTCAGTAGAAACTCATAACCCCAAATCTGCAGCCAAAGCATGTCAAATACATTATGTCTCATGGTCTATCCTCCATTCACTTTGCAACACTGTTGATCTCTTCCCGACGTCTATTGGTGTCGTCTATTCACAGGATACCAATTTGAACCGGAAGGCACATATTTTTTAAGCATTGCGTAGATGAAGTTTCATAATAAGAGCAATTCACCATGCGGCGGTGCACTCCAGGTAAAGGTTGATTTCTGATCTTCCCATTTTTTGTGCGAAGATTTGGATATAATTGTAATATGTATTTCTTATATTTGCCCTTGAGTGGTAGATATTTAGATTTTTTGACTTATATTTGTAGAATTATATTAATGAGCATTGTTGTTTTAAGTGTATTTAAAATGTGGGTGCTGAATTATATACTATACATACATACAACAATATAAGTGTGGCTTTAGATTTATCACAAATGCAATCCTAGCATTCTATTTCATTATCAAAGATGAGTCTCATCCTCTCATTTTATCTATTTATTTAATTTACTTATTTATTAACTTCATTTGTTCATTTAAATGCATGACGTTTTTAATTTTGTTTACATTAATTGCATTTAAGTAAGATCCAATTGGTGCATTCAATTATATTTTCTTTTATCTTCAATTAGATTTAATTTTTAATTATTTATTAATTAATACATACTCTAGCAATTAATAATATAGTTTATTAATTAATATTCATCATATATATCTATATCTATACATATCTATACTATCTATTATAAAAGCCACTTGAATTCCCTTTCATATCAAATCCTAGCCTTCTATTTTAATTAATTTTAATTATTCAAATCAAATCCCATCCTTTCATTTTAATTATTATAATTATAATTATTTTATTAATGTCAAATATACTATTAATTATTAAATTACTGTAACATTTAATGCATTACGTTTAGATCCATTACTTTTTTAATTTCAATTTCACAGATGTACATTGGTTTAATACTTAAATAGCATTATGTTTATATTAAAATATGTTTAATTTATCTATTTAAATGCATTGCTTTTTTATGACCTTAATACTATTAATTAATAAATCTATATATATATATATATATATATATATATATATATATATATATATATATATATATATATATATATATAATAACTTTATTTTTAAGCAATTTAATGACCCATTAACTATTTGTTCAAATTTTCATTTAAGAAAATTAAAAATCTGTTAAATCTAAATATTTATATACTACTACATAAGTGTGATTAAGAATTCTTCCCATAAAAATTTTGATCTTACATTTATAAACTTAAAATAAATCTCTAACGTTCATTTTAGATGCTTCATATTCCCTTGAATGGTTTGCAAGAAAAAAAATTATTAATACTTCACACTAATTTTTTATTAATACTTCACACTTCAATTTCTTCGGCCGAGCATTTTGAGTAGGTTAGTAACCTCCTCCAGTGAGTTAACATTTACTTGCTGACAAACAATGCGGTATTGGATAAGACCATCTTTTGCATATCTTCCTTTCCGCATATCAACACATAATTCAACATATTTAAACATAATTTTTTCAAGGGTCTTTTGCCAAGCCCTGTAACGCTTTGAAGTGATGAGATCATGGAGCGCTTGTAAGGCAGCTTGCTTTTGACCCACATTAATCAACTCCTCAGCCCGCTTCAAAGCATTCTCTGGCTTCGCGAAGGTTGCCATGGTCACACTATGATTTAATCAAAACCTGATGGAAAATATCAGGTTTCCAGCTAGCATTTTAGGAGAGTAGCAGAATGGTTCATTACCGCTTCGATGCTATTCCCGGTTTATTCTTCGGTTTACTTGAAAAATAGTCTTAAAATTGACAACTTATTTGCCTTCTTCGTCCTTCGTCGACTATGACCAAAAAATGCTTTCAAGTGTACAATGGCATCCATAAGTCTGTTTGGAACTCTATTTCAGACATTTGGGGATCAAAAGGCTTAGCATCAACGATGTTCGACGACTGTAGTGGACACTTTAGAGTCCAAGATCTGTCGATGGATTCACGTAGCAATGGCTTCCTTGCGGATCATATTCGCCAGCGAGCATCGCCTTTGCGATTGGATTTTTTATCTCCTATTGGGAGACGATACCCCCTTTGTTGAATCGGTGAAGCGTGCGGCTATTCGACTTCTAAGTTTCGTTGAGGCCATCAGCATTGGTCATCGGTCTTCAGAGAAGCTTTTAAGTTCCTTGACCTCCATGAAGCCCTTACGGATTTGCTTCCTGACATCGCCATGATAATCCAATCCAAATTTTTGGATTCAATAAACACAGTGTATAGAGATCATTGTCAGGCTTGCCAAAGGCTATTCGATAAATTTAACCTTATCGTAGTTTGAGAGTGCCGTTCTCATACAATTATTCATAGCATTAATTTTAAGTATGAGCCCAATGGTTGTAGAATTAGGTCATTGAATAGTTTCAAAAATAGGGAGAAATAGTTAGTACTTGTATCTTATTAATTGATCATGTTTTAATCTTTAAAAGATATTATCCTGCATGTGTTTCTTTTCAAGCAAAATCTTTGCCTTTTGGCCTTTTATTTTAATTATTCAAATAAAATTATAGCATTTCATTTTAGTTAAGCTAATTAATATATTTAATTTTACATTTTATTTTATTTTATGTGCATTAATTACAAATAAAACTGTTTATCACTGGGTGATTATTAAATTCAGATTTCTAGATCTGCTTGTAGAAATAAGTTTTACATTAATATTTGGTGTTATTATTTTTATTAATTATTATTTTTAAGATATTTGGTTTTATTTACATCATTATTTTAAATATACCTTAAAATTATTAGCTCTATTTGCAACCTTTCATATTCCAAGTCATAACATTCTCTCATCCAATCGAAAGAATGCACAAAGCCAGATAGATATCTCTTCAAGTTCCAATGTAAATTACCACTTCAAATATTAACCAAATTCAAATTAAAGAGTTAATTCTTAGCTTGAAAACCTTCCTACCCAGTCTCCCATTTATTTTTTAGTGAAATAAACAACTCAACCTCCATCTAATTAATTAAAGAGCTCCCCTTCCACTTCTCTCTGCTCGTATATATATTTCACTTCCACTCTTTCAAAAAAAAAAAAAATCACAAAAGATAACAAATGGAGAAAAATATTGAGGAGAAGGAAGAGTTTTCTTTTTCTGATGAGACTTCTAATCTTTTAAAAGTTATATTAAAATGTGAATTCTGCATAATAATATAGAAATAATATATATAAGTATTTGATTAAAATAATATAGAAATAACACAAGTATATGATTAAAATGACAACTTAAACTTCTTGTTGAAGTGATTTCATGGATGTTTTCTCTTACTGAATCATTTCAATATTAAAAAAATACTAATTCTATTTCTTAGATTTTGTATTTTAAGCATTTTTTTTTAACATTTTTTACGCAAAAATTATGTGAAATTTGTAATCTCATATTTATTAATAATTCTTGCATTAAACAAAATTAAACTAATTATTTATATAAATTTACAAAGCACTTTACCATAATTACATGTCATATTAATTTATATTTTAGAATTTAATGTGGGCTTTTTGTATGGTAATTGAAGTAAAATGTCTATGTGCATGAAACAAATGATATATGGTAATTGAAATGCCCTGTAATGCTAATTTAAATTGATATATGCACCACAATGAATGTGAACTTGATTGAGAAGACATCAATGAGAGCAATAACATTTTTTTTTAAATTAAAACCCACGGAGGGCCTACATGTTAATTAAAGGTAAAATTATAAAGTCCTTAAAAGGACCTCGCACTCCCTACTGCTCATAAGAGCTACAAAATTAAATATAAAAAAACATACGAGCACAAGGTCCTTACTACAGAAAAATACATAATAATCTAGGTACATTCTACGGTGCTTAAGAACGAGCAACCAAAAAGAGGGAAGCAAAAGAAACCTATCCAGCACGAGCTTCTTCCCAGCAAAAATCCAGATATCCCTTCTACCAGCACAGAATACCTGCACAAGCATCAACAAAAACACAACAAAAAATGATACAGTAATAAGCATTAAATACATTGATGGTACCGGCACCAGCAGCTAACAAAGATGATAACAACAGTTCTACGACGTGAACAAGTATACGGCTTCCAGGTAACGGGAAACAATCTCTCAGGTAAGCAAAGAACCACAAAATTTCCCACAGCCAACCAAAGCCACACACCCAAATAATAAACCAAAGGAAACCAACTCTTCTACACCACAAAATTCCCTAAGTAAAACCTCCCCTCCCAGCCAACAACATTAGGAATAAAACTCCACATCATCAAATAATACAAAAGGGAAATCCTAATACACAGCCAAAACAACATCAGGCCACAAAAAACAAAAAACACACCCACCTCACCAGAACTAGGATCCCACAGCACCAGTAACAGCTGTAATGCCCCAAGATCTAACTTGGAAAGAATGTCGATCAATAGCCAAACAATTTGCCAGAGTTATCTAAAACCTTCAATAAGCGATCTATCAAACATCTATAACATTTAAAACATCAATATAATAGTCGATTCATATCTCAAAACATCATGTACAATACTCAGGAACTAAACTATCAATACAAGTAGAGAAATCTATCCTGTCCTGAGTACAAAAGAATCATCAATCGATCAAAAGAACTAAAACCTGAAGATCTGGATCAACTCCTATCTCCTGCTCCCGAACCCTGACCTGAAAATATCAACCACATATAATGAGCTTTACAAAGCCCAGCAGGTCACCTAATACCTATAACTGAAATCAAAGCACGGCGATGCTATCAATATGCATGTCAATCTATCAATCTGAATCAGTCAATGGTCAATGAATCTATGCAATCCGGAAATCCATGAATCAATGATCATCAATTCTATGCAGTGGAAATCCATAGTCAATAAAACCAGTCAATGCAGCGGCAGGCAATTCGATAAATCAATGCAATCAATCAATATCCGTCAATCAAATCAATACGGTCAATTCAGTACGATCTAATCAATGAAGTCAATTGAGAAAAGCGATACGAGACAAGGAATCTATAAAACAGTCAATACGATATAGAACAATAGCAACAGCGAGTCTATAAAATCTAGGCGGCAATACAATGAATCCATACGATGTCCATGTCCATGCTATCAATGCAGTATCTATATCTATCAATATCCATATCAATGCTCAGTAATCAATGCTCGGTAATCAATCAATGAGATCAATGAAATCGTACGATACAGTAAATCCGATCAATCAATAAGGCAGAAATCGATAAAGCAATAAATCCGTAAATCAATACAGTAAACATGCAATTCAATACTATATACTGGACAAGTAAAATCAACTGGTCATGTTGCTGTTGTAGAATCCGTTGCTGTTGTAGTCCGTACGTTGGTCTATCAATAAGAGTCGTCACTCTTTTTGCCCGTCGGCCGCCCGTCGGCATATAAACTCCTTATAACTCCCAATCGTTATATCAATGATCAATGGTTTAAAGGAAAGCCCGTCGGCCCACCATCCTGTACAGGTCAATATCAATCTTCACCAACGTTCAACCAGGTTCCACTTGGGTTCCAGTATCAATAGTCAATTCAATCAATAAGCAATTCAATAGTCACTATTAAAGCAATCATATCAATAATCATATTCATATCGATTCAATCTATCAATCTCAGGCAATTCGGAAATCATACGAAAATCGGGCAGCGTAACGGCAGTCGGTCAAATTTACACAAAAATCCTGCAAAAAGACACGATTTCCAAATTCTACCAAATTACAATAGAATATCTATAACATCAATGCAAGACTTTTATTCTACAGAAACCAAGTCAGAAAACATCCTGATAATTTTCTATTCGATTAAAATCACGTAGAACCAATTCCGACCGGAAGAAAATTCGTAGAATACAGTCAAATCGTGTAGAATAATCATATCTATAACACTCTAAAAGTTGTGCGGTGAAAGTTGTGTTAAATCAAAATCATGTCGAAAAGTCGACTACGAAAACACAAAACAGATCTCAACTCGGTCAAAACTCAACTTCTTTGAAAACAGAAATAGGATTCGGAGTCCTTACCACGAGATCTTCACTTTTCCCAACAGCAGCGTCGGCCGAAAAGCGCTCCGCGGTCTCCGAAAACCAGCTTTTCTCTTTCTCTCTCCTCAGATATTTTCGTTTTTATAAAATGACTTTCTCTCTCCTCAAAACGAGCTGATTTTCTTATATCTGTGAACTGATCGGCCAGGCCGATATTCACATCGTCCCGGGACGATCAGACCAAATCCTGATCGTCCTGGACCTCACCCAGGGCTATTGTCTGGCCGATAATTTCTACAGTACAGATCGGCCTGGACGATCTCACGATCGGCCCGGACGATCCTGTCCAGAAATCATCCAGAAAACACTCCAGAAATCAGCTGTTTTCCATGCACTGATCGGCCTGGACGATCTCAACTTCGTCCCGGCCGATTCTGGGAGGAAAATCCAATTCAGAGAGGAACAGTAAGGGAACGAGATATTACAATCTCCCCACCTTAGAAAAATGTCGTCCCGACATTTCCCCAAAGGTACGAAGCAAAACACGAAGCAAACCAAATCGATCGAAATCCAAATCCAAAACAAAACTCGTCGAAATCCATACAAAACACACAATGCAATCAATCAAATGTCAATATGCAATGTGCATATGTCAATATCAATCGGTTAGTCAAATCAATCTTACCAGTAGAACTCTCTGGTCGCTGTTGATCCTGATGCTGTAAACTCTGTAGACTGTAGATGCGTGGCACCACTGGAGGAAGTGCAGGAGGTCGTGGCGCAACTGTCTCTCTCTGATCTCTGACAGCTCTATCATCTATCCGGTTCCCTGATCTCTCACTGTAAGTCCTCGGGCCAACAGTCCTCTGCTGTCCTGAACCCGTGCCAGAATCAGTCCGTCCACCCAGTCCTTTCTGAGGACAAGCTGCTGCTCTGTGCCCTTGCTGTCCACAGTGAAAGCACTGCCCCATCAACAGGTAGCATCGACCTGCATGTCGTTTACCACAGTGAACACATGCTCCAGAACTACCAGACGATATTACCGATGCAGATCGCGGTACAGATCCCGATGCAGATCCTCTCGAACTCTCATATCTGCTTCTCTTCTCTCTATCTCTATCTCTACCAGAATCATCTCGTCGTACCTCATCTCTCCTCCTTCTGGTATCCTCGTACCTCGGTACCGGTGTCGCCAGATCAATCTCTATCAATCGAGCTCGCTCCACTAGCTCAGAAAACTCATGGATCCGGAAAGGTACTAGTGGATGCCTCAGCTCTCTGTTCAATCCGTGCAGGAATCTATAACATTTTTCCTCGGCCGTAGGAATCAAATGAGCAGCATACCTCGCAAGAGCAGTAAACTCGGCCTCGTACTCCATCACTGACTTGCGGCCTTGCTCCAATCTCATGAAAGCTTCCTGCATCTGTCGCTGAGCTGACGGTGGTACAAACCACATCCTGAATACTGTAGTGAACTCATCCCAGGTGATCTCAGCATTGGTCTTCCCCTGGAATTTCTCTCTCTGCTGTCCGATCCACCATCTCTCTGCCTCACTCTCCAACATGAACACTGCCAATGGTACCTTTCTATTCCCCGGACACTGCATGCTATCAAAAATCTTTTCCACCCTCATGATCCAATCCTCAGCAGCCTGTGGTCCTACAGCCCCTTTGAACAACGGAGGCTTCAGCTTGTGGAACATCTGCAAGTGTCTGTCTACCTCTTCTTCCTTGCTTCCACTCATCTTGCTCTGAGCGTCCCCCATCACATGTGCAATCGCAGTAGCCAACTGCATCATACTCTCTGAAGGCATTGGAGCTGCGCTGTGTTGCTCATTTGGTACACTGGATTCTGCTGGAGGATCCATATCTTTTTCACCTGCACAATTCAAAACAAATGATACACACATGCAACGATGTATGCCAATGAAGCTCTTAAAGCTACCCAATCTACCCAATCTCTCAATCCAAACCTACAACTCTGGTAACAATCCATTCTTCCAATAACACTGCTCTGATACCAAAACTGTCACGCCCCAAGATCTAACTTGGAAAGAATGTCGATCAATAGCCAAACAATTTGCCAGAGTTATCTAAAACCTTCAATAAGCGATCTATCAAACATCTATAACATTTAAAACATCAATATAATAGTCGATTCATATCTCAAAACATCATGTACAATACTCAGGAACTAAACTATCAATACAAGTAGAGAAATCTATCCTGTCCTGAGTACAAAAGAATCATCAATCGATCAAAAGAACTAAAACCTGAAGATCTGGATCAACTCCTATCTCCTGCTCCCGAACCCTGACCTGAAAATATCAACCACATATAATGAGCTTTACAAAGCCCAGCAGGTCACCTAATACCTATAACTGAAATCAAAGCACGGCGATGCTATCAATATGCATGTCAATCTATCAATCTGAATCAGTCAATGGTCAATGAATCTATGCAATCCGGAAATCCATGAATCAATGATCATCAATTCTATGCAGTGGAAATCCATAGTCAATAAAACCAGTCAATGCAGCGGCAGGCAATTCGATAAATCAATGCAATCAATCAATATCCGTCAATCAAATCAATACGGTCAATTCAGTACGATCTAATCAATGAAGTCAATTGAGAAAAGCGATACGAGACAAGGAATCTATAAAACAGTCAATACAATATAGAACAATAGCAACAGCGAGTCTATAAAATCTAGGCGGCAATACAATGAATCCATACGATGTCCATGTCCATGCTATCAATGCAGTATCTATATCTATCAATATCCATATCAATGCTCAGTAATCAATGCTCGGTAATCAATCAATGAGATCAATGAAATCGTACGATACAGTAAATCCGATCAATCAATAAGGCAGAAATCGATAAAGCAATAAATCCGTAAATCAATACAGTAAACATGCAATTCAATACTATATACTGGACAAGTAAAATCAACTGGTCATGTTGCTGTTGTAGAATCCGTTGCTGTTGTAGTCCGTACGTTGGTCTATCAATAAGAGTCGTCACTCTTTTTGCCCGTCGGCCGCCCGTCGGCATATAAACTCCTTATAACTCCCAATCGTTATATCAATGATCAATGGTTTAAAGGAAAGCCCGTCGGCCCACCATCCTGTACAGGTCAATATCAATCTTCACCAACGTTCAACCAGGTTCCACTTGGGTTCCAGTATCAATAGTCAATTCAATCAATAAGCAATTCAATAGTCACTATTAAAGCAATCATATCAATAATCATATTCATATCGATTCAATCTATCAATCTCAGGCAATTCGGAAATCATACGAAAATCGGGCAGCGTAACGGCAGTCGGTCAAATTTACACAAAAATCCTGCAAAAAGACACGATTTCCAAATTCTACCAAATTACAATAGAATATCTATAACATCAATGCAAGACTTTTATTCTACAGAAACCAAGTCAGAAAACATCCTGATAATTTTCTATTCGATTAAAATCACGTAGAACCAATTCCGACCGGAAGAAAATTCGTAGAATACAGTCAAATCGTGTAGAATAATCATATCTATAACACTCTAAAAGTTGTGCGGTGAAAGTTGTGTCAAATCAAAATCATGTCGAAAAGTCGACTACGAAAACACAAAACAGATCTCAACTCGGTCAAAACTCAACTTCTTTGAAAACAGAAATAGGATTCGGAGTCCTTACCACGAGATCTTCACTTTTCCCAACAGCAGCGTCGGCCGAAAAGCGCTCCGCGGTCTCCGAAAACCAGCTTTTCTCTTTCTCTCTCCTCAGATATTTTCGTTTTTATAAAATGACTTTCTCTCTCCTCAAAACGAGCTGATTTTCTTATATCTGTGAACTGATCGGCCAGGCCGATATTCACATCGTCCCGGGACGATCAGACCAAATCCTGATCGTCCTGGACCTCACCCAGGGCTATTGTCTGGCCGATAATTTCTACAGTACAGATCGGCCTGGACGATCTCACGATCGGCCCGGACGATCTCACGATCGGCCCGGACGATCCTGTCCAGAAATCATCCAGAAAACACTCCAGAAATCAGCTGTTTTCCATGCACTGATCGGCCTGGACGATCTCAACTTCGTCCCGGCCGATTCTGGGAGGAAAATCCAATTCAGAGAGGAACAGTAAGGGAACGAGATATTACAACAGCAACACCCAACACCACTTAGTAATAAGCACAACCCAGCACAACCAAATCGACAGAACAATATCAATAATCCTGAAGCCACCCGAAGAAGGAAGAGCCAAGAAAATAGAGCAACATATAACAGGAGCCAACACCGCCCAACACTCCACACATAAATGGAGAGACAGAGCACCCAGACCGAAGCAAAACCACCCACCAAAACAACCAAAATTAATGACATGTGATGAATAATAGGTATTTAAGTTTAATTTGGCAAAGGACAGCATTTACTAAATTTGATATTTATTTCAAAACATAGGAAAACACTTAAGATTTTGTAGGATTTAACTTTACCATTTTGGTTGTTTAGTAGATTTAGATTAAACGCTTGTTAAAATCTACTACCTAACAATCAATTAAATTTTAATTAGAAGATTTATTTTTGATTCAACTATGTAAACAAAACTCATTTTTCTCTCTAAAAATTTAAACAAAAAAAAAGAAATATTTATCCAATTTTTTTCTTGAAGGGCTATAAATTATTAAATTTATTATTATAATAATTATTGGAATATTCATTGGGGTATAGTTATACTTGCTTCTCTATTTAAAAAGAAAATTAAAATTTATGAACTATTTTTAATTTTTTTAAATTGAAATATAAATTCATGGGATAAAAGATAAAAAATTTCAAAACATATATCATATAAGGAGAACAATGTATCATATTGATTACAATCATGATAAAAAAATCACAAATAAAGCTTACTCTTATCAAATATATTATATTATAACTATAAATTGATAAAATAAAATTATTATTTTAAAGGAAATATATGAATTAAAAAGTAATTTTCTCTCAAATTTATTCTATTAAATTTTTTTATTTATTATTAATGTTTAAAATTTTATTAATTTGTAATTAAAAAAAAGAACTTATAACTTTCTAGAAAATTTGAATTAAAAAATAAATAGATTGTTTATTAATTAATAAACAAAATTTAATACCAAATTAATTCATGAATAAAAGAAAATCCAAATATCATATAAAACTACTTATCTAATCATTTAAAACTTATCATAATGATTTTTATTGTTTAGAATAATACATTTTTTTATCTTAATAATGATCATATAATTAAAATATTTCTAATATAAATTTTTATTTTTAAATTTTTAGTAACGTGCATTTAATGCACGGGCATGTATACTAGTTTCATAAATACCTTTTCATTTAGGTCTCCACATACCAATAAATTCTTTACATCAAAATGTAACAAATTATAATCCACAATAAATTAGGTCTCCACATACAAATAAATTCCTTACATCAAAATGTAACAAATTCTAGTCCACAATAAGGTAAGAAAAATGAAAGATTGTGACACCTATGCAATTTTTTTTTTACAATATCTATCTTATGTATTGGGATAAAATTATGTATATTTATAATTAGGACCCATACTTTCCTTTTATTTATCTCTAGATGCTATCATTATCCTTTCCTTGCATGACAAAGGGTAATTCCTTTATTTCACGCATCTTATAACAATTATTGCAATATTTACATGTGCATTTAGTTGCTCCAAACATAATTATCAAAGATTTTTTCATGTATCAATATTCAATAGCATAGACTAAAAGTCCTACACGGCTCTCACTATTATTAGTGAATATGCCTAAATAAATTGACATGGTCATGCCCATAAAAATATCATAATTCTTCATGATGGCACCATTTTTCTATTACTGAAAACAATAGCCTTTGATTGGAAAAAAAAAAATCAATATTGAATTTTTATATAATGTGATTTATCATTTTATTTTATTTATTATGGATTGCCAGGATTCTCATTATAGATAGGGGTGTCAAAATAGGTATGCGGGTTGGGTTCGGGTCAAACTTGGACTGACCTGGGTTTAAATAGGTTTCGCCTAACCCAACGCATTTTTACAAACGGGTCAGGAAATTCAACTTGGACCCAACCCACATTGGTTGCTGGGTTGACGTACCCAACCCGACCCGTGAACACAAAAGAAGCGCATATCCAGTTGCGTGCGGGGGAGCCTGGCAGAGGCGTAGAGCGCGGCAAGGTGCAGGCTGTGCAGGTGGCCGGAGGATGGTCGACCTAGGGCTAGGGCCGATGCGGGTGCAAGTCATGTGGCTAGTCTAGATGGCTCGACGTACAGTCTAGTTAAATCATCGCAGAAGAGGCGGTGGAAGAGGCGGCGGCAGGCGGGTTAAACTGGTCAACCCAGATCATTTTCAGGTTTCCGGCTCAACTCGAACCCGACCCGACTTTTGAAATGGGTCGACTTTCTGAACTAGAACCCGACCTATATGTCAAACGAGTTGGCCCGAACCCAAAATTTTTAGGTTAGATATATCCTAGTCGAGTTTCAAGTCATGTCAAATGTTGACACCCCTAATATAGATAATTTATTATTGCTAATTAACTTTTGGAAGCTCATCTCAAATAAATTAAATAAAAAATTTGAGTCATCACTGAACATAGTTCTTTTATGAAATAAAAATGTATGATCATCCTGTACGTGAACTCCTTTAAGAAAATAAAATTAAAATTTTAAAGTGTATATCTTTTGGTGTGCTGGTTATAATTTCTTAGAAATTTCAAAGTTAAGTGTACTTGTTTATGAGCACTCTTCGGATCGGTGACCTCCTATGAAGTTACACCAATAGATCAAAATCGTAAAGCTATTAGGCCAAAGTGGACATTATCTCGATAGTTGAGAGTTTGAATTGTTATGAATTGTATTAGAACAACATACAATCGAAAGATGGGAAGTGCTCCAATATGTCTAGTAGATGATTCTAAAATTGATAAGAGCATAATAGCTAGACTTTCAGTAGAAACTCATCTGAATCGAAATGTGCACGTATCAGAACACTCCGAAGAGGCTAAGATAAGTGACCTCATAAGAAGTTATACCAAGTTGAGAAAACTGTAAAATCATTAGGTTGAAACAGACAATATCTCGTTGTCTAAGAATTTGATTTGTTACACTACCAGAATTCTCTAATAAAATTATTTATTTTATGAAGCGAATGTGTCAATGATAAGAAAATATTGATCCAAGTTTACATTTTACTTTTCATAAAAGTAATGATGTTATGCTCCATAGTTTTGAGATTTTATATAAATGTGGATGTGCCCCTAATTTGGGACATCTTTCTCTCTATTTTCTTTTATTCAGACTGCTAAACATATTCGGTTAGCTATTATTATATCGTTACTTTTTAGAAAATTTATTTTTCCTTGTAACCGTCATTTTTTAAAAAATTTACTTCAGCCCACACAAATCTTTGGCATTATTCTTTTTAAGTAACAGTCTCTAAAAAACTCAGCAAAGAAATCAATGCAATTCACTAAAAAGAGAAAAATTATTACGTGCAGTAATCAGATCGTTTAGAGGCGAATTAGAATGCGCCACATCATCCAGTATACAATATCGATACACAATAAAAAAATGACGTGACGAATTCTAAATTACGTCCGGACGACATCCGAGCGTAATATTTTCACCTAAAAAGAAGGCATAATTGAGAAACAAAGTGCTAAAAACTCGGTGAACAAATGAGTCCAAACAAGTATAAAATGTGCACACACGTAAGCCAAATCACTTGCATCCAATGAAAATATTGCTTGGGCCCACACATTATATATTTCCTAACATAAAAAAGCTCAACTTGTTGCACGGCGGCAGTTGAGCTTCACTCCTTCCTATCTCCTAAAATGGAACATTGACGAAGAAACAGTTCCTTGCCGACAACTTCCATTATAAAGCCTTATCTTCTTGTTAGGACTATAACTAAATCAGATTACCCTTAAACATTGCCATCAAACCTTCGCCGCCCACTACCACCACCTAATCGACACCGTCTGATTGTTGTTACTCGACCGCCATCTTCATATCATGGCTGCCTAGTTTCTGTTGTTTGACCATGGCTACTTGATTGTCGTCGAACACTCACTATCGTCAAAATTAGGGGTGTCAAGTTCAGGTCACGGGTCAGATTCCAGTCAACCCAAACCTGATTTGTTCTTACAAACGGGTTAGTTTTTCAGACCCAAACCCGACCCGCTTCGGGTCCAGGTCAAACTGACATGTCTCGAATGACCTGGGGCCGACCAAAAATTGCTAGCTTTCGGGTAAAAAAAATAAGTCAATCTTCAATTTTTGGGTCAAAACGGGTCAATCTCAGTCCACTCCAGTTGGGATCTCACCCCTCCCGACCAACGGAGTTCTTTCTGCAGCTGTGGATGAAATTTCTTTGATTTTTACCGATTCGGTCCTTGAGCCTTTCCCGGAGAGTATCCCGATCCAGCATGGCTACCGATGTGGATGATTCACCTGGCTCGGCGTGTGACAAGGCCTTCGGATTCCGTTCCGGCGACTGAAAAGACGGTAATGATTAGTCGTAAATCAATTGGATTTTGCATCCATTAAGATAATACAAATGGAGATACAAAATTCAGAGCTGTTCGCTAATTCAAAGTAAGAAAAGCAGCTAGGTATTTTACGGCTATTACATGTAACACTTCACCTTATTAAATACAATGTAAAAGTCAGGGTAGTAATCCTTCCATTAGAAGAGGGTGGGGATGTTACAGGCAATCAGTAAGCGTTCCTTGTCTCCCGTCCGAGCTCTTCTCTTTCAAATCTTCATAAAGGGAGGTTCTCGTGTCAAAAATAGGTTTTCGGATAAAAACGGATCAATTTCGGGTTTCTGGGTCAACTCGAACCCGACCCATTTTTTGAAACGTGTCGATTTGTTGAACCCTAATCCGACCTGTTTAGGATCTGAGTTGACCCTAACCTGAAATTTTCGGGTCGAGTTCATGTCAAATTTTTGGGTCGTGTTAAATATTAACACCCCTGGTCAAAACACAGTTGCCCTAGCAATGCTGTCAGGCCGTTGTAAGTTATCACTCAACCACAACGTTCAAGCAAAATGCGCGCATGGTTGGATCAAACTCATAGTTTTTCACATTTTCATATTTTTCATGTAAATATTCACACAAAATTAAGATACAAAATGCTCTTATTCTACGGCTGTGAATTTTCTAGCCCGTAATAAATTGGAATATAGTGGTATAAATAGAACATTTGCCTAAATAAAAAAAATGTGGAGGGCTCCAATGGCTGATTTGACATATAAAGAGCATCTCTACAGTTCATAATTTGTCTGAAAATATTTACATAAAAAACTGAAAGAAATTTAATTAGAAAAAAAAAAATTTACAATCATTAAATTTATCTAAGATATAATATTAAATCATATAAAGTAATTTAAAATCACATAGGCGAATATTGTCGGCTTGTACCTTTAAATTCATATTATAATCATATATATATATATATATATTTATATAAGTTTTTAAAGCTCAACTTGTTTCATTATTGCTATCTAATCATGCACGCATCTCTACGCACGCACCTGCTCGCGTTGCCGCCCATGTGCTTGCTGCTGCGCTGGTTGCGCGCGGGCCGCGCGGTTGCGCAACAGAGAATACTTAACGAATTTAGGGTTTTTTTTTTAATTTTTTTTTATTTAGCGAATTTAGGGTTTTGTAAACGTTTTTTTTAGGGTTTTGTAAAGGTGTTTTTAATTTTTTTTATTTATTTTTTTATTTAATTTTATATTTATATATATATAGTTATTTTTTTATTTTTTTTAAACCCTAAAGGTGTTTGAGAAGAGTATTTAGCAAATTTAGGGTTTTGAAAAGGTTGTTGAGAAGGAAGAGAGAAGTGTTTAGGGAATTTAGGGTTTTGTGAAGGAGTTGAGAAAATGTTACGAAGAAAGTAATTTTTTTTTTAAATTATTATGAAGATTATAAGTATATATTTTTTATGTTGAACTTTTGGTTTTTAAAGTTATCAGATATTAGCAATTCTGATTGTAAAAAATAACTTCTCATAAAAAAAAATTATAAGAAGTACATAAAAGTATTAGCAATGAGACAGATTTTTCAAACACACCCTTAATTATGATTTAAATTTAATTATATGTGTTAGGATGTGCGCGAGCATGAGTTTCATCGGATGAGAAAAATCTCGCAACTACTGAGACACCGCCCTTTGTCATGAAATTTTTTAAACGTAATCTAAGTTTTTAGAAGTTAATAGGAAGTATGCTCAAACTCCTATTATCAAAATGGAAGTCAAGTCGCTCAATCACGAAACCTCATAACCTTACCTCATCCACATAATATTTTTTTGTACATAATAAAATAATTCATATATTAAATTTATTAAGAACATGATTACTTAGGGTCTGTTTAAGATAGCTTTCTCGGGTCTTTCTTTTTCAGATAGCATTCATAATTTTATTTGGCCATTGTTTCATTGTTTTATTAAAAAAAATTATGATAGAAAGAGTAACTAAGTTGTTTTACCCAAAGCAACTTCAAAATCAGCTTTATAAAAGCTGCAATCATACCGACGAACAAACTCTTAGAAATCAAACTTTGTGATTTAAAATTAAATATAAATAATTTAAATTAATACCTATCTACTTTATTTAAATATGAAATTAAATAATGAAATTCAATACTTCAACATGGTTGTGACATTTTTATCATTGAATAAGCTTCAAATGCACTAAATTCAACTCATAGAGTACTTAGGCTCTACACTCCCAAAACCAAACTATAAGCTTTAAAACCAATCCAAAGAATAAGTATGCATGCTAACAATAGCCATGTGAAATAATTAAACAAATCCCAAGCTTAATTATTTGATTAAGTATTTATTAAATATTTGAAATAATTAAACAATTAGGTACAAAGCTTGTTGATTAAGGCTTCATTTGAATGACTTTCTTACTGTTTCTTAAAACAGTTTTTTAGTACAAATTTTTTAATTTTTGTAATAAAAAGTTGCTTTAATAAGCAATAAAAAAGCCGTCCCAAGCGAAACCTAAGCATACTTAAATTTGAATGAAAATTCTATTCTTTAAATTCATTTTTAAATTAATATAATATACTATTAATCAATCAATTTTTATGCTATACTCCTTTTAAAAAACAATAAATAAATAACTCACTTGAACTAAAAATTTTCATCAATTCACTATAGAAAAAGAAAAAAAGTAAGTATTTTTGATAGATTTTTTTTTTGCCAAAACAATCCAAAACAAATCAATTATTTTGTCAAAAAAATTATCAAAAATTAATTAAACTATTTCCAATGACATACAATATCGAGAAAAAAAAAATCAACAGTGATTGTTCATTGCTAAATTATTTCCTCCTTAATTTCTCTCCAACTTTTGTCCGACCTTACATATTTCTCCATCGCTCCCCTGCAACGTCCTAATTGCTTTACATCATCGTTGTTGGATGGACTTAGGCTTCATTTGGGACGACTTTTTTACTGCTTCTTAAAGTAACTTTCTAGTACAAAAAATTTAATTTTTGTATTAAAAAACAGCTTTAAGAAGCAATAAAAAAAGCCGTCTCAAATGAAGTCTAAGAGTGCAAGACAAGCTGACAGGCGAACTTAGGGTTTGTTTGGGACAACTTGTTTATTGTTTTCTAAAATAGTATTTTAGTTAAAAAAAATTTTAGAGTTAGAATTTTTTGTAATAAAAAACTTTTTTAGAAAGCAATGAAAAAGTTGTCTCAAGCGAAGCCTTATAGTTTAGTTGCAACTAATTTTAGAATTTTTTTAAAAGAAGATTTTCATCCACATTGATTTTATCAATAATTTTGCCAAAAATTACTTCTTAATTTTTTTAGTGATAATAATAAAGAAATATGTTAAATAATTATACAAAATATATAAACTTAATAGAGTAAGCATTTCATGTCAACAGAAGTAATTACTTTCCTTTGAAAAAAAGGGCCAATTAATGAATAATTTCCATTTTCCAATATGATTTTCCAAGTAGGCCCCATCATTTCTTCATAATTATTTCGTTAAGCGTATACGCCAGCCTTTGCAAATCTTCATTGCTTCCTTCCCTTTTAAATAACGGCTCGGAACCCACAATAATGCCTTTCACATGCCTCGAAAACCCTAATAATATTTTCAATTTCATCCTTCTCATTTTTATTAATTACAAAATGTTTCCACTATTATTTTTATGCTTTACAAAACTGTCGGCCGTAAAAGGACGTACGTTTCCAATGTCATGAAGACGACGACGGCTCGCCCAACTTGATGAGAATTTAAGTAGTCGAAAGAAATCAAACAAAAGAGGGGAGATTGTAATATAATTATTTACAATTCAAACCAAAAATATAGGTCAATTAAATAATATTTATAGGTTTATATAGTATTTTATAAAATGGCTTGTTCTTGGCCTTAGGGTAAGGGGTTGGGCATTGATGATGTGAGGAGGGTTTCTCCAAAAAGAGGTTGTGATATCATTTTCATTTCCATAATTATTTGATGATTTTATTTATTTATTTACTTCATATTAATTTCACGAGAGATATAAAAGACTTTTTTTTTTTGAAGTGGTTCATATTATTTAGGGATGTGATCGAGCTTGATGAGGTAACGAATCAAACTTGAGTCAGCCCTGACTCGACTCGTTAGCTCGTGAGCCGATATATTTAAAATATATTTGTTGCAGGCTAGAATATACGCGACGATAGAGTTAGAATACTACGTCTTAGCGTTGCACGGATATCCAGCTCACACACAAAAAACACAAGATTTTTACATGGAGAGCCCTGAAAAAAGGGAAAAACAACGGGGTTTGGCCTAGTTGAAAATGATTCCACTAGAACTTGAGTTGGTTACAACGGGCTGACTCGCCTCCAGGGGCGATCAGATTACAAGTAATAATTATACGCAGAAGTCCGGGTGTCAGGTGATGAACCGGCAGAACCTCGGGCTTCAGGTAATGGTCTGACAGAACTTGATCCAAGCCTGAGGTGGTGATCCGGCGAAGGCGAGGACCTCATGTGGTGGTTCGATGAAGATGAGGGCCTCAACTGGTGGTCCGGAGAAGGTGAGGGCCTCAAATGGTGGTCCGGCGAAGGTGAGGGCCTCAGGTGGTGGTCCGGCGAAGGTGAGGGCCTTGGTGGTAGTTCGGCGAAGCTCCTGCAGTGGTCCGATGAAATTCTGACGATGGTCCGGTGAAATTCCGGCGGTGGTCGAGGAGGAGCCTCTTCCTTCTCTTCTCTTCTTCTCTTCTTTCTTGGGTCCCCTTTCAAGAGAAATAAGATGTCTATTTATAGATTTCTTGAGTGGCATGGGCTATAAATAGGTGAGAGATCAAGGGTAAATGAGGAGTGGTTGGATGGACGACCGATATTGAATCCCTGATCATGGATCGTTCGTCAGACATTTGGAGGCCTTAATGATTTCGGAATTCAGTGATCTTGGTCTCGTTGGATTTATCTCGTCGAGTCGCTCGATTTGACTATAAGCTCGTCATATTTGGAAATAGTTTGTTAACTCAAACAGTGGTTCATATTAATTTCATGAGAGATATAATGGACATATCATTTTCATTTCCATAATTATTTGATGATTTTATTTATTTATGTACTTCATATTAATTTCATGAGAGATATAATGGACATATTTTTTGAAGTGGTTCATATTATTTAGGGATGTGAGTGAGTCAAGCTGACTCATGAGCCGGCTCGAGCTTGATGAGGTAACCAGTCGAGCTTGAATCAGCCCTGACTCGACTTGTTAGCTCATGAGCAGCACGTTGAAAATATATTTATATAAAATACACTTAAAATATATTGACATTCATGATTTCAAGAACTATATCTCAGTTTATTATATTAAGTAAATTTTTATTATAATGATTTCATGAATAACAGTCATTTTCCCTCTTTCGTTGCAAACTAGCCGACTTAATTGGATTCGTAGATAAATCTCGAATTCGAGCTCAAACTCTATTAATTAATCAAACTCAAGCTCAAACCAAGAGTGACTCGAGCTCCACTATACTCATTTACACCCCTAGTACTATTTACGATTTAGGGTTATCAATGCATGCTATAAATTTAAAATAATTCTTCGTCCGACATTAATATATATATATATATAACTTTTATATTTGGTGATGATCAAGACTGTAGGCGAATCAGGGGGGGCAATTGCCGCCCTTGAATTTTTTTTTTTTATGGTTATTTAAGGAATTTGTCCCACTCCATCACTTTTTAGTCTTTATTATATGAATTTGTAGGCAATTGCCCCCAGCATAATCAAATGATGAACCAAATACAAAGATAAATAGTAAAGAAAATCTAAAAATATCCTTACAACAAAAAATTGTTCTAAGGGCGCTGCCCCTGAAAACCCCAGCAGGGGCCCTGCCCCTTCACCCCGCGACCTGACGGTCAGGTCAAATCTTGCCAAGGGGTGCTGCCCCCTTGGACCCCTGACATATATGTGAAACGTACAATGATCAAGGATATGAAAAAATAGGGGTCGAACCGACTTCAAGAAAAGAAAAAAAAAAAACTCTACACTTTTTGTCCCCTTGAAAATTAAGGCTGGATCCGCCCCTGAATTCAAGACTGAGAAAAAAAAAAAGCATACGGTGATCGACATGTGGAGTCTATGTACCTCTTTTTAGATTGCGAATCCGATCAAAACGATTTCTGATGACATATTAATGATGTATATATTTCTTTTAACATTAACATTAATTACTCAAATATAAACTCCCAAAAATAATAATCACCTATTTGTTATGTACAGTTATTGAAGTACATACATCAGCTTGAGATAGACATTTTAACAATTAGAAACCATGAAGAGGTTCTCAGACTCTGAGCCAAATCATTCTCCACGATAACCACCACATGAGGTAGATAATCAACAGGTACAAATAATTATTGCTTATGACAATTTATAAATTTGAATGATTTGGGACTCTTAGAGTCTCTTAGGGGTTTTTTTTTTAAAATAAATCCATTTATTTTTTAAAAAATATTTAAACTAATTTTATTATTTTTTATATTTTTAAAAATAATCATAATAAATAGTCGCCGATGACCGTTATCATTGTTGTATAACTTATTCAATATTCAATAAAAATAAAAATATTGTATTTTTAATATATTAATCATGTTGTATTTTATGTCATAATATAAATAAAATAAAATAAAATTAAAATTAAAATTAATAAATAATATATAAAAACAGAAGGGAACATAAATATCTATGATCCTATCAGTTTTCAAGAAAAAAATTAGAAAGCTACAAGCATTAAATTGGGAAATAGCTACAATTTTCTTATTCAACAATCAGCATAGAAGAAGTTTATCAGATTTTAATGCTGATCAAAATTGCATTAAATCAAAAGAAAATTTTGATTAAGACATCTTAATCAAATTTTACTCCATAATGCAACAAATTTATGAGTAAATTTTATTATCATATTTCAAGACATTTATCTCTCCTGCAAAATGTAAAGAAGTTATTATCTTCCAAATCCAGAATTGTCCTCTTTTCTAACTAAAATTGTCCTCAGTGAATAATTTTTAATTTTTTTTTTAAATTTAGATTGTGATAAGAAATAGAATTAAGCTACCTCTAAAGCAAACAGCAAATCAAGCAGCAATACCATATTCATTCAACTTCACAATTTAAGCTAATAAGATAAAGACATTCAATAATGCACTTTCTAAGTCTGTTAAACCAACTAAAAACCTCTCCAATGTTTCCTTCTTCAATTACTCTTCTTTGTCTGTAATGACTATTAGTACTGCATCAACCCCACAGGCTTCTCCTTCATCATCTAGGCCCTTCTTCTGCTAATGGGACCTCCTTTCTTCCTATTTAAATCCACACTCTTCAGCTCTAAAGGTACAATATTCAGTCTTCTCCTACCATTAACACTCTCCAACCACCTCCACTCACCCTATCTTGCATGGCCCTCCTCCCTCTCTTGCTCTTCTTTCTTTTTCTCCTTCTTGTCAATTCTCAGCCTTCTCCTGGATACTACCCAAGCACTAAACTAAGTCCACTTAGCTTTTATCAAGGATATAACAGCTTATGGGAACCTCAGCATCAAACAGTCTCTCAGGATCAATCCTCAATCACAATCTGGCTTGATAAATACTCAGGTAAGATTTCATACATTTTGAATTACTCCACCCTTTCTTCTAAATCATGTTCTGAATTTTGATCAATATAGGAAGTGGATTCAAATCGAAAGACCCGTATCAAAGCGGCTACTTCGCTGTTTCAGTTAAGCTCCAGAGTGGCTACACTGCTGGAGTCAACACAGCATTCTATGTGAGTGAGTTTTCATTTGGGACGGTTTTTTTTCTGCTTCTTAAAACAACTTTTTAAGCTGCTTTAAGAAACAATAAAAAAGCAGCCCAAAGAAAGCCTGAATCTTCTTTAAAAAAATTACTTTGCAAATAAAAGTAAAGTAAATCTTTCTTTTTCTGCTGAATACAGCTTTCAAATAATGAAGCTCACCCTGGATATCATGATGAAGTGGACATTGAATTTCTGGGGACCATACCAGGCAAGCCATACACTTTGCAGACAAATGTTTATGTTAAGGGGAGTGGTGATGGAAGGATTATTGGGAGGGAGATGAGATTCCACCTTTGGTTTGATCCAACAGCTGATTTCCACAATTATGCAATCCTGTGGAATCCTGAAGAGATCATGTGAGTAATCTTCCATCAGTTCATCTAAAAAGATCACAAAGTTAACAGATGTGCACATTGATTTGATATAAATTTAGGCCTTGTTTGGAACGGCTTTCTTTCTGCTTCTTAAAGCGACTTTCGAGTACAAAAAATAAAATTTTTGTACTAAAAAGCCGCTTTACGAAGTAGTAAGAAAGCCGTTCCACCTTAGTCATGAACATGTGTTACTCTACCAGTGGAAGGCTAATTATATGTTGTTAATGGTACAAATTTATTTAGAATTGACAACTAAAATGGGACCCTTACCTTTTTAATTTTCTTGTCTTCTTATCCTTGTTGATAGCAGCAGCAATCAGCATTACATCACACATGTTCAGACAAAATAAATCAATACAGACTTCTCCTTACCTGTTTCACATAAATCAAAAGAAAGCTATTTGTTTTTAGTGAGAGTAAAGCCTCATATTCTCTTAACCCTTCACTCCTCCTACTTTATTTCTCAATCATTGCCAAGAAAAAACTGCTAAACTTCATGAATATCTTCACTTTGTAAGAGTAAATTTCATTTAGAAGTTACAAGAAACATTTTTTATGATACAAATAAGCTATTTCTGCAAATAAAATGAAGACTAAACTTCTAAACTCTTCTCAGATTCTTCGTTGATGATATACCGATACGACAATACACAACAAATAATGACGCAACTTTTCCTCGCCGTCCGATGTGGGTGTATGGCTCCATATGGGATGCATCATCATGGGCTACAGAGAATGGAAAATACAAAGCAGATTACAATTATCAACCCTTCATTGCCAGAATGACAAAGTTTCTAATCGGCGGATGCTCGGCGTATGCAGCAACAAGCTGCCGGCCGCTGCCGGCATCTCCGACCGGCGTCGGGCTCAGCAGCACACAGTACATGGCCATGAGATGGGCTCAGCAGAACCATATGGTTTATGATTATTGCAGGGATTCTTCAAGGGACCATTCACTCACTCCTGAGTGCTAATTAGTTGGGAAAATGTTACTTTCTATAAAGAAATGGTCACAGGCACAGCTGCCCTTCTACTATACTCCAAATATTTGGCTTTGCTTAGTAGTTGAGGCGTTTGAGGTCTTTTTGTTGTACTATTTTGTGTGTGCTTTGTAACTGTGAATGATTGTTGCTTTGCTTTTGCTTGTGGGAAAAGAAAGCCTTAGGTGGAGTAAGTAAAACAAGAAACAGGAAAACAGAAAGATAATAATAAATGGCATTCTTTTGTCAATGTTGCATTTGAATGATTAGAAGATGATTTTGCTATTGGAGTAAGATAGATTTTGAATTGTGACATCTCTAAATAAAATATTTTCTTGATATCATATTTATTGCTATTGCTAGTTCTATTCAAAGATAAAATGTCTTGAACAAAGGCATGAAAAATAAAGGATATTGGAAAATCCATTTCATGTGATGCAAGAAATATTCATTTTTTGTGAAGATGATTAATTAAAAAAAGAAAAAGAAAGGATCTTAATATGATATTTATTTATCTTAAGAAATAAGAAGGTTGATGAAGCAACATGATAATTCATTCAATATGTATCAAGAAAAGCTATGTGTCAAAGATCTATGAAAGTTATTATAGAATGTATGATGAAGCATTGATTAGTAGGAATAGTTAGAAAATGATCAAACAGTATGCAAACACTATAATTTTTTCAGTAAGTATAAGCATTAAATTAAATTTTTTTATTTGTTATTATAATAATTATTTTTAATCATAGCAAAATTACTAGATTAAAACTAGGGGATGGCTCTTGGGCTCCCTATGTTTGGGATAAATCATCTTACAATTATGTATAATATGAAATTTTTTTCTTCTCTTATAGCCATATAAAGTATGAAAACATTCCAAGTATTATTATTAATTATCAAGCATTATTGGTATAAATTAAACGTGACACCTAAGTCTGAAATATTTAATGATCTTGAATGTTTTATAAAGTATTCGAAAAAATTTGAGTAGACCAATAATAACTTTGCGAAAATTTAATCAAAAAGACTTGCAAAAAAGAAAAAAGATTTAACGCTTTATGTAGCGCCGAGTCTACGTGAATGAAAGAAAAATGAATATTGTCACAAAGAAGGCCGCTCAAAACATTTAGAACAAGGCAAATGATAATAACACTAAAGACTTTTATATGGAATGCCAAAACTAAAAAAATGATAAAATTGAATTTAATTTAATTGAATTTAGTGGAGAGAAATGCCTTATCCCTATCATAAATGTGGGTGGTGTGGTGGATCTCATTTCATGTACAAGAGAAGATTAGTTTCTACTTATATAGATAAGGTTTCTATTATATCCTAAAGCATATATGGTCAAGAATTTGGCCCTCTACATTTTATATTTTTATAATTCATTCCTAATAATGCTTTAGCTAGTGTAAGATCTAGTTGAAATACCCATCAATGTAAAGAACGTTGAATGAGCTCTAAGGGCATCTCCAACCGAACTCCAAACGCTTGAATGGCGTCTCTGGCCAGCTCCAGTCGAACCGCAAAATTTTCGTTATTTGGCTGCGGGTGAACAGTTGGACGCCAATATTGGCGTTGTACTGTTCATCTCCGCCATTTTTACCTCTCTACCGAACTTGCGGCGGGAAAAAAGAGTCGACTGTTACCTGCAAATGGGTGAAAAATGGAGCTCGATTGGAGATGAATCACGGCATTTTGCAGTTTCACGGCATTTTGGAGTGAAAAATGAGATTTTCGGTTGGAGATGCTCTAAGAATGACCACAGAAGATGCTCTCGAGGGGTAAGCATACATAATGGGGGAATTAGGATTTCACATAAGAAGTGTTGCAAGAGCTTCCCACAAAGCTTCTATAGTATATTTAGCTACATGTGAATATTTTAATCTAACTACTTAATAGCTAATCTAAAACAACATATGCCATTATGTGGAGACCTATAAACATGACAAAGATAGGAGGGAAAGCTGATGAAGAACACTAGCTGTTACTGTTGAAGATGAGGCCAATCATGACCATATTGGTGAGTAGTTTAATCATTTCAAAGAGATTCTTGGATGCTTAACTGCTTCACCCATAAGGTTTTAGGATAGCATCTTTGAAAACAAAACTTGGGCCAATAATATACCTAATGCTTTTGAGTTTTGATGCATCAGTATCAAATGCAAGCTTAGAAACGGTTAAGTAGTACAGAATTTAGTTGGGAGAAAAGCACCACACTCCTGCCCTCACCAACTGGTGTGGACAATCTCATAATATGTTTCAAAGACCAGCATTTTTTTATGATAGTGATAGAGACTTCTACTATATCATATATATATATATATACACACACACACACACGGGTATGGGGCCAATCCGAAAATGTTTGACCCGACTCGTTTTTTTTGCAAACGGGTCGATTTTCCCAACTCGAACCCGACCCACTTCGGTTATGTTTTACTAAAATTTTTTTATTTAATTTGATTTATTTAAATCTAAATCAAATTAAGATAAGATTTACTTCAATCAATTTAAAATAAATCAAGCTTAATTTAATTTGGACAACAATGTTTACTATTTTTTAGAAATATCATTTACTATTTCATAACAATCTTTTAAAACTCTACTAAATTAATTAAAAAAGCGTCAAATCGGGTTGATTTCCAGCTTCCGGGTCAACCCGAACCCAACCAGGTTTTACAAACGGGTCAAAATACCTAAACCGAATCCGACCCGGCTCGAGTTCGGGTTGACCGAGACCTGAAATTTTCGGGTCGGATTTGTGTCGGGTTTTTCGATCGGGTCAAATATATATATATATATATATATATATATATATATATATATATATATATATATATATATATATATATATATATAATTTGTCTCCCTCTAATATTTTATGAAATTTGCTCCTAATAAAATTTATGTTTTCTCCTTCTAGAAGAAGAATGATTATTTTCTTCATGATTTCCTTTTAGCAAAGTTTGCTTTAGAGAGCTTTTAAACTAAAAATATTAAAAGATGTGAATTAATATTTTTTTTTCATATTTTAGAATAATATAATTATTTATTAAATATTACAGGATTTCTTTCTTGTGTGTTTATGGCCACTGTAGAGCAACGTGTTATGGGCCGTTATGTACGTGATGGCAGTGGAATGAGTAGAAGTCTTTAGTGGGCCTGGGCTGAGTCTAACAACTTTTTGGGCTTGATTTAGTGATTATTGTTCCCAGTGGTTTTACCCTTGAACTCATTTGAGTTAAATCTAGCTAATTGGGGTTGGGACAGTGGGTTTGGATTGAGTTAGTCAATGAGTTAGGACCTTTTGAGGGACATTAAGCCTTGTTTAGGTGGCTCGAGTTCGGTTCATTTGCTAATTGAGTCAATTAAGTATAATTGAGGTTACTAATGAGCATAATTGAGCTTAGTTTATTGATCAAGGTCAAGCTAGGAGGGCCAATTGAGTCAATTTAATGTCAATTAGAGGTAAAAAAGAAGAAAATCAAACCCATTGATTGTTAATAGAGCTCGACCATAAGTTCGATATTGAATCAATCGAGCTTTTTCATTTGCAGTCCTAATCCTTCCCCATGAAATTCTCAAAATTTCTACTAAAGCAATCATAACTACTTCCAAAAAAGTTCCTATGTACATCCACTTAATTATTTCTTAGAAGATGATATACACTCTTTTATCTTCCATTTGAAGAACATGCTCATAAAGTTACTTGGGAAGAGAAATTGGCATTCTTCTCACAAGCATAGTAATCTATTTATACAAAAAAATAATCATAGTATTCATATTCACCTCGAACACATGCTAATTAAGGATTAAATTTCACTAAGTTATGATAGTTTTCATGAAGATTTAGGCTTCGTTAGAGCCGGCTTTCTTACTGTTTCTTAAAACAACTTTTTTAATAAAAAATTAAATTTTTATACTAAAAATTGTTTTAAGAAGAATTAAAAAAGCTGTCACAAACAAGGGCGTAGTTAATAATAAAGATATAAAAAATGGTAACTTTGTTCACTTTTGGTCCATGAAAACAAATTTTTACATAGGAAGAGATGTATTAAACTTAAAACCAAGATTGATTTCTCATTACATCCAAAAAAATCAAACATTTAAAATATAATCTAGTTTATAATATTTAAAATATATTTTTGTACAAAAAAAACAGCTTTAAAAATAATAAGAAAATTATCTCAAATAAAATCTTAATAGAAAGAAGACTCGTTTAATTAAAATTAATAGATTATCCGACCCAAAATTAATCCCAAATCGATAGCATTCATGGACATATTGAAGCTTCAACTACCATACCCCTTTCATCAATGACCAAATAATTGTAAAACTGAGCCCATATAATTATTGTCATTTGAACACGTAATTATAAACATTTTTAATACTAACAAAATATAAGAAAAAAAAAAACAGAGAATTTCATCAACATATAGGCCCACGCACATGCATTTAGAACAACTCTGACGAGAAGAGCAGTTGCAGTTGCTGGGATCATTGTGCGCTGACTTAGGCTTCGTTTGAGACGGTTTTTTTATTGCTTTCTAAAATAGAGTTTTAGCACAAATTTTCTTATTTTTGTATTAAAAATCCGTTTTAGAAAGCAGTAAAAAAATCGTCTCAAACGAAGTCTTAGGCTTCGTTTCGGACGGATTTCTTCCTACTTCTTAAAGCAAATTTTTAGTAAAAAAAATTATTTATTTTATTAGAAAGCTGCTTTAAGAAGTAAGAAGAAAGCCGTCCCAAACGAAGCCTTAATAAGGCTTTTTTTTATTGTTTTTTGAGAGCAAAAAAGGGAAAATAAGATGCCACAGGGCTTAAATGATATGGATGGCCTACACAATAATTTTTTTTTTTAAACTTTGTGTATTTTTATTATAATTATTATTTATGAATTGCATATCATTTGTGGAAGCTACACGACCAACATGTTTTGATTTACTGTGAGATTTTTGTGGGAACAAAGAGCTCAACCAAATCTGGAGAGTCCAAAAATAAGATTCAATGTAGAGATTGGGGGTTTTAACCATATTAAAACATAATTGTTTCATTGTGAAGCCTAATTTTTTTTACCCTAAATCAATCATGATTTGACTGTGCTAGCATTTTTAGTTGTTTTATTATGAGTTGTTTGGTTTGTTATGAAATGGGTATAAAATATTCTAAATGTAGGGATTATGAAAATATTAGAATTTAGTTTGAAGTAAAAAAAATGCAAAGTAAAATTTTGAAGTAAAATGAATTCACCCTCTAATTCAAATCCAGTGTATTTGAAATTCCTCAAATTTGAGTGATTTACAAATACACCGCAAGCTCACCGCCATTGCCTCTACCGGTTGGCACGCCCATCGCCGCTCGTTGGCCACCATCACTGGCCACCCGCCATCCACCGCTGCTCGACAACCAACACCAGCTACCACCAGCCATTACCCAATTATCCTGGCCACAACCCTTTTACACTTTATATTGCATTCATTTTACTTCTGATAAAAAAAAAAAAAAAAATCTCATGCATTTTTTTTAGAATCACCCAAACTTAAAAATATTTTTTTACCACTGCATTCCTTTTTCAAGAATCAAACAACCCTTAAGATATTGTTAGCTTTTATTACTTTACCTTCTTAGGTTTCATAATTTCTTATAGAAGAGAGAGGCAGCTCCTTCACATGATTGAGTAAATATTTTACAATCAAAACTCCAATGAAATCTGCAACGGTAATAATAGGAAGTTATTATCAAGACAGTAAACCTATATAAAATCGTTGGTATATTTTGTGAGTTGTTCTTCTTTCTATTTTATTTTCTCCCAATATTTGAATTAAATCTCATCTAATTTCCAATAATAAAGAATGGGATAGGACGATTAAGAGAAATTGCAGGGAGTAGTGAAAAATTAAGAAAACAAAAAAACTCCCCATTCTAAGTGAAAAGCAAACAAAAATATTCTAGAATGAGGATAACTGTACACAAGTATGAACTCAGAAGCAGTCCAGTTACAAGCATTGACAGAAATATAGAGCACAATGAACTTAATCTAAAGCAATGGGAAATTCCAAGCATCTGCTATGGTTGCTACTGGTAATCAAAATATCCATTAACAGAAATAGAAAAGACTCATTACAAATAATACCACTCTGCATGAAAATATCGATTTTTTTTACGCAAACTATTATATTCATTTCCATTTAATAAAAGGAATTTACAACTAAGGCCCCCCAAAAACAGACAATCCCAAAATACATCTTTAAAAGAAAAGGGAAAACATTCTCCAACGAATGGACAACCAATGACGAATGCAAAAGAGCCAACCAACCGGACTCTGTAAATGGCAAGAGGTTCCCTGCAACCACCCCGCAGTTTGGCAAGGACCATCCAATAGCGGCAGCAACCCACAAAACACAAGCATCATCTCACAAGCCACACAGACAACCGCCGAGCACGAAAGCATGACCACCAACGTTGCCAATAAGCCAAGGCCTACAAGATGATGAACAGAGAGCCGCCTCATCATCGTCCAAAACACCAATACATTCTGCAGAATTGAAGCACACAACATTGAAAGAAAGGGGGTTAACCAAAAGGACTATTTCTTCTACGCCTTTTTCCACCGCCATTGGATTCTGCTTGATCAACAACGCGACCCACCATGAAACTGTACATATCATGAGACTCATTTACATACTCACCAAAATCATCATCCCCCCACCACCCCACCCCCTAACCCAGGGTAAGTGAATCATCCAACCAGACAGATTGATTCAAACTTGAGTTATTCAATGACATAACCGTGAAAATATCGATTAAATATACTCAGCAGCAGTCTTTACAAGCTTCCCCCAATAAGGGAAGAAAACTAATAATCAAGGGTTGAACTTAAATCAGGCGAGTAAATATTAGCACTTATAATCATGAAAGTAAATAAAGGTTTCACAACAGAAAGCTGTTACCAGCTGAAAGCTCCTACCAACAACCCATTTAGCTATAGGAAGGTCAATAAACAGTATCTAAAAGTTGCCGGTTAATGACAATGTTGCCGCAGGTGTTTGTTTTGAGTTGACAAGAATTCACATGAAGCCTTTTCATAATTGCTCTATACTATAAACCAATGCCATTAGAAAGCAACGCAAGAACTAATAATAGCAAAGAAACAAATAATTTATCAAAGCCACTGATGAGAATGCATACCTGTTCTAAAGCAACAGGGATCAAGAAAAGCCTTTCCCTGGAATCTTCAAGGAAGAAATGCTACATGAATCTAAAAACAAGAAAAAACCTGCAATTTATTCTCACTTATGCAACCAAGTAAACCCAATCTCACTGAACATGAATACTTTATGTCAAGGATTGGATATTGATGAGGTTGGTGACGAGAATGAAGTTGAAAGGATGGCAAGTTCCACAGGCACAGACCATGAGTTGACTCATCACCACAAGCAAACAATGGGTTCTTTCCTTCAGCGTATATAATTGCAGACTTCGACATCCTCACTTCACTTACATAACAACTAACCACATGACCCTTCTGAAAATATGTGCCATTAATTCTCTTGAGGTGAACATGAGAGCCCAATTTCCCTGCTAAATGGAGAGGCTGTGAGGGTGACGCTGGAGTTTGTGAAGGCATAGGATCCCTGGAGATCTCCATCTTAGGACGAAAGGAGGCTACAATATCAGAGCCAGAACTGTCACATGCAAGTGAAATACATATGCCTTGACTCTCTAATTCAGGTATCAAGAATGGCCTGCATTTGGCATTAAGGAGAAACATTCATTAACGTTAAAAATATGATTTTCTAATTTAACAATAAAATAAAGTTATTCTGATTGAAAAAATTGAAAGTGTAAGCCAAGCATAATGTCGTAGGACCTGAACTAATATATGTTTCCTGAGAATATGAAACCGGGGGAACCAATGTGTAATTGCCTATATATATATATATTGGTGTGTGTGTGTAATTGCATATGATGAGATGGAGGAGAGGAAGGCTTTGGATGGATTGAATTTGAAAGCACATTGGTCTGGATAGATTTCAGAAATTTTGCCCGAGGGACAATAAAGAAGGTCAACAAAAACTTCACTTGTAAGGGTAGGTAATATGGATTGTTTAAACACCAGATTCACTATCACTGGAAAGAAAACATTATTGTAAGTAACAAAACGAGCTTGTATTTATACCTGCAAGTTCTAAAAAAGATGAAATAGTACCCTTCACCCTGGAAATTGGATCTTTATGATCCAAAGATGAAATCATAAAAGGGGGTCGTCAATATAAATATTCACTTCAAAGAAAACTACAATAAGAACCATCCCTCATAATTTAAGTATCAAATAGTTAATGGATCAAAGATATCGTGATTTTTTAAGTTTAAATGGTCAATTTTTATTGAAGTTGCAGATGATGATGACTTTTAGATCACAATTGAAATTGAAGAGGAGTGATTATAATCAATTGGATATTATGCAAGGGAGCTCAAGGTTTTGGAAGCTGGACCGTTGTATCAAGTTTGATATTATAGCAAGATAAGAATGAACTAAAAAAAACTATAAGTTTATATTTATATTTAAATTTAAATTAGGATAATCCCTACTGGAATTATCATTTAGCTTGAAAATCAGAACTCATAAACTCTTCCTCTTCCCCTACTTAATTTTCTCCAACCAAAACCCATCCCTCGGATTTACATGCACGAGCCCAGTAGCATACTACTTGGGTGCTCTAGGTACACTTGTCTACAACAATCTAAGACTCAAACAACTAGTTGTTTGTTGTCCCAGCACAAAGGCAACCCAAAAAGAGCGAAATATCTAAAAGAAAAATCAAGGAACAACACTTTATTGTTGTCTTGAGAAGAAAGAATAGAACAACGTGGGGAGAACTTGCTGGAACAACGGGGAGAGTCCAAAACAGATGGAAGAAGTCATCTACAATATGAAATAGAGCTCGCGATACCTATAATTGGTTAATAGATAAATAGGGAATCTCCTACAAAATTCCTAAAGCCTTTCTGAAACCATTGTAACTTCCCGTTGTGATCTTATGCAAGAGCATTAAGAGTTTGGCTACCAATCAAATTAGTCGGAATGCGCCGTTCTTTGGTGCATGGTACAAACAAAGAGAGGATATATAGACAAGGTAGAGCTACTTCTTGTCTTGGAGTAGCATCAAAAGAAAAGAAAAAGACAAGGAGGTAAAGGAGAAGAAGAGCAAAGTGAGGAAGAAAATCAATCAATAGCTAATAATTATTCTACAATAAATCTAGCTAATCGATTGGCTAGGCTAACAGAAACTATAGCAGTATTCTTCATTCCCCATGATGACAAACAATAATCCAAAGGCATATTGTGGTTGTGCATAGTGTTGCTTCAAGAATGCCTGTCTAGGAAAATATAAAAAAGGAAAAAAAAAAGCACTATCACATATTATAAATCTCCGAAGGCTGATTATAAACGTCTAGGCAAAAATGTTCAGGAAGATTACGGAAAATAATGTGAAGACCCTGTTTGACTAGCCTTTTGTATAAGTTTCTTTAATAATTTATTAAAATACATAAAGCATTGGCACATTATGAATTAACAACAAAAAAAAACATCAGTAGGCAAAAAAAAGGAGGGAAAGACTAATTTATGGATAGAACCCAATGTATTGTGGGTAGCATAGTAGAACAACCTTTCTCTAGAATCACCAACATCCCACAAGCATGGGCCAATTGAAGAAGCAGTGAGAACCTTTCTGGAACAATGATTTTCCTCAAGTGAGCATATAGAATGAATAGGGAATCTGGACAAACCCTCAATGGATTCCAGGCAACCTGCAGTTTGACGTACATCGAACATCAAGAGCATCCCATTCTGTTCATAGTAAAGAGAAATGGCAGCCTAAAAATTAAGAGATTATGAAACTTTCTAACATACAAAATGAATGAAGAAATGCTTCCATAAACTAGAAACCTGCAATCCAGCATAGATATGGTAAGGTTCATTCACATCTCCTGAACATGACCAAGCAGGTACCTGAGGGGGGAAAAATTCAAAATAAAGCTTCAAATGCAGATCATACTTTTCTTAAAAATTATCCTAGAGAAATGCCATGTTATCTTTTTTATAGAATTCCACTTAGGTTAAAAAAACTTGGAGATAGCAGCGATGGTTTTCAAGTGAAGAAAAAATTGATGGATCACAATTCAAATGCTCGCATTGAAAATAGCTTCAAAATTAACCTTATTAGTGCGGGTCATTGATCTACCCGTGTGATAAGATTGCATCATGCCCCTACACATTTTCACAGAGATATCAAAGAAAATTGAGAAGAGTGACTTAGTTTAGCCCAAGTAGACAAATAAGCAGAATCAATGGCCCAACATTCAGTCACTACATGGACTACGGGTTGCTCTGCTCAAGTTTAGTTCAAATGAGCTATCCATTTCATTGCTTCATCAACAACATGGCAACAACCAGACTCTTTCAGGTGCGTCAATAGTGAGAGCTTGATTCTCCAGAGTTGAAACCAAAACCATCAGGCCTCTCCACTCCACTTGGTCCAAATGACTTGCATATTTCCAACAAAGTTGCAGTAAGTTGATCCAGCAACAAAGGCAAATGATAACTACTCCAGTAGAATCCACAACCCAACCGGTTGTGTGCTCCCCAATCACCAAGCAAAATACAATCAATCAGTTAGGCATATCTAATACATCCCGTGCAGTTACAAAATCATGAATCAGACCACCACATGCGTCACAGTTATTTGAGCATGTATACCAACTGGAACAGAACCTCGAATATGTAGGGTGGATTTCAAGATGCATTGCCTCATACACATAGGAGAAAAAATTATATCAATTCATAAATACCCCATCACCCTCATTATTCAAATTATGCTAATGCATTATTCAAATTATTATGGGTGACATAATGAATCCTTCTTTTTAATTTGTTCTAATCAAGTGTTGTACGAGTTGTTAAACCTACCTACTTCAAATCACTTTGAGCAACTTCTATATAATCTTAAGTTGACAGCTTTTCTTTCTTAATCCTCTTATATTAATTTTGACAGCTTGTCTAATAGGTGCCTTCTTACCATTCATTTCACATGTCCAAACCACATAAATTTATTTCCAATCACCTTATCTTCAATAGATGTCACATAAAATCTAATGAAATAAAGCTTATAAATACTTATTTGGATAAAAAATTTAGGATCTTTTAGAATCCTCATGCACTTGAGAAAGATAATTTGGCTTTTTTATAACAAGGGGTTCAAGGAATGAAGAAAAAAGTTTTTATTATAATCTCTCATCTCATCTCATCTCCTCAAAGTAATTTCTCCTATCAAACTTTGTTCCATTCAATAACATTAATCCCAAAGCATTCACATTTTGGCAGTTTCACTGAGTTCATGAGGAAGAAAATGAAATGCAAACCTAGAAACCGTAAGGAACCTAGAATGCCTACTTCTTGTCAGGATGCAGGAATCATAACATGTCATCGTGAGTTTCCCAAAATTGCTTTTGCAATTTAAGCTCAGTTGAATGAGCTAAATGCAAAATTGGACAACTTGGTGTAGTTGTTCGTGAACACGGAAAACAAAAACTGTAGTCACAACCCTCACTCTCAAAACTTACAGTAAAATAAGCTTGAAGAGGCCACCCACTCATTTTGATCCTGAACGTGTTATTAGTAAAAATTTATCCTATTCTTAAAGCTAAATGCTAGGCGAAGAGGGTCCAATTAAGGCGTGAGAAGAAATTTTAATGCCCAATAAGGATCAAAGTCTTGTGTGGTCAATGTATCATCTATCTTAGCATCATCACTATGATTCTAGAGAAGCCATCCCATCGAAAGTTCAAGGTTCCAAAACTCGAGTCTTTTAAGAGGCTAACCAACCCAACTAAGCACTTGGTTGAATTCGAGGCCATAATGCCCCTTTATTCGGTATCTGATACCACTAAATTTTATATTTGCCTCACCATCATCAAAGATAACCATATACTATTTCTCAAAGATATCTCCATGAAGCTATGGTTCTTTTAAAGAGTTTTAGCAACAAATTATCATGCAAATTTTTATTTTTTCTTTACTCTCCTATGCTTTAGTTGAGGCGAATTTGAGTCCTACTCTTTCCTCACATGGTTCGCAAGTGATATGTTGAATTTTTTTCAACCAAAATCCTTCAATTTCTAAGTTGATTCTCTTTCAAGTGCTCAAAGATAGACACTTCAATTTTGCATTTGACAAGAGCCTGCCAAAAATGATGGAAAAAGTTGTTAAAGAAGGCAATTAAACATGTTAACACAAAGTAATTCATAAGAGCCTCAAAGGAGCCATCATCCTATACCACAATCCTTCTTCGGAAGAAAGGGAGAGATCGAGCAAAGAATATTGATGGTTATTGAAATTACTCGATTTATGCAACAAAAACAGCCCAACTTGACCAACAATTGCTCGGACTTTCCTAAATATGCATCACTCGAGCCAAGTCGAGCCACTCCAGCCTCTAATCACCCATTGGCAACTATTATAATGACAATTCAAAGCCAAAAGCAATTTCAATGGCCGAATAAGATCAAAGCCTTATTGAATAATAAAGATGTGAAGATATTATGTATATAATCCAATAACCATGCCCACAACAGATAATCATCACCATCTCAAGAAGTTAGTATAGAAGATAATCAAGGAGGATGCTTGAAGTAGTTCATAGTAGAATTGTGTTAGTACAAGCAGCAGCCAATCATTGAGCATAGTCTAAATAGCTAACATGATTATAAAAATGGCCAATAAAATAGAATCAAACACATTGCATTAAATAAATTTGTAGAGGGTCAAGTACAACGAGTTATTTCACTCGTTCTTACTCACCTCCAACTATTTTTACAACAGGATTTATGGACAAAGCATCGCATCTTTAACGATGTTGTGGTGAGAGAGGTGAAATGTCCTAATTGACTCTAGGAGCTCAATAAACACCATATTCCTTCACACTCTAGAGAAGCACATCATTAAAGAAGAATCTTCAACCTTTTGAGGGCATTTAGATTGATTTTTTATGATAAAAGGCATGAACCAAAATGCACTGCACTCTTGTAATCATATGGTTTAAAAATTGATTCTATGAGATGAGCCATGTTGAGTTCACTATATAAAGAGCTCCATCAACATATAATGACATACTGAGTTGTTCATTATTAAATAGTTATCAAGCCATTGCATCAAACCATCAACTTGTTCTGGAAGTTCTAACTTGACATGGTATCATTGTCATCCAAGACAACCTCATCCAATCCAATTTGTGCTACTAACACCATCCAAGCCAAGATGTCCCATATGCTTCAAACTAGAAGTGAGAACAAGGATCTTTTTAAAGTAGTCGAAGAAGTTATCAAATTCCCAGTGTTTAAGAAAAATTCAGCCTAAAACCTTTTTAATACTCTCTAATCAAAGGTAACTTCAAAATTGAGCTAATGTCACTCAAAAATAGTGTTGATACTTTTACTTGGGAGTCATCCGAGATGTCAAGGGAGAATCTGACTGAGCTATTTCTATCACTGATTACATGTTTGTCTTAGAAACAAATCAATCACTACTCACTAGGATAAAAGAGGAATGTTGCTGTGAATGAGGTAGCATATCTGAATGAAAGAGAGCAAACTCCTTTGGGTTGAATTAGTTCAAGAGAAACTACTTTGATTGAGTCTCCAATCTGATGATGACTAAAAGGTCAAACAATAAGAAAAAGATGTGCAATGACTTCAATCCAAACCAAGTTAATCTAAAAGACCATTGACCAATAATGATCATCCATGCTTTAGCAGACTCATTCATGGCGTATCCTGTGCTCAACTTCCTCATTACACTGCCCAACTATCGACAGATTAAGATGCACCCAACCAATGAAGAAAAGCAAGCTAATTGAATTGTGTTACTAATTTCATTTGATCTAACGAATGCAAGAGTAATTTATTAGAGACCAATTGATAATATCTTCAAATTGCACAAAGTGTTAAATATTAAAGTGTACATTTACAACCTCCAAGTGAAGGTCAGCAACCCATATGAGCACCATGCAGGGATCATTTTTCCAACTCTAATGTAGTACAACAGAAGGCTCAATCCCACTAAATGTGTTATGTAGGACTATTCAAAAAGTTCTTGAGTTACTTGATATCTTGGAGTAGCATAAAAACAAATCAAGACAGTTTGAACCACTATGGAGATTATTTCACCTTGCTTGATCAAGATGGTCCAAAAGCAAACTGGGAGGTTGGTCGGCAATAGTCATTTCATCATTCACTCAAGAAATAAGCATACTCCGCTATGTAAGAAATTAAGGAAGATAATGGAGTTAAATGAATGAAAGCACATGACAAGTCTTATCTAGAGCTTAAGACTACGTGGTATATTAACCTATACTCAACAGCACAAAATTGAGTGATCCTTCTCAACTATATCTCTTAGTCAACAACATACCCATGCTAGACTTTACTATCTTGAAAATCTTCCTTAGGGTTCCACTAAAAAAATTGATATAACTTATTTAAATGTGTTAAAATGTTCACCTTATCAAGCCCACTACACTTACTATCCTAACCTACAATAAAGACTCATTGGGCAACGTAAAGGAACTAATCATCAACCATGGATAAATAGAAAACCATAAGTTAGCAGATAAATATGGAATACGAGAAACATAAAAGTTGCTACATTGTCTTCTTAATAGTCCTATGTCATATAATCTTTTATTCTTCCACATTGCCTGAAAAAATAACTTTACAAAGCAAAGGTAATGCTGAAACTTTGAGAAACTCCCACTTGTCATATTTGTGATGCATAGCACACAAAAAAAAAAAAAAACATAAATATCTATAAACTTGTTCAAATTACATCACATATATGCATGTCTATTTGTATTATGTTCATATATGCATGCATGTAAAAAAATTATGATGAGGACATAGGAGATCAACGGCTACGATCTTGAGTTATTTATTTATATGTTTCTGTACCAGTTTATTTTATATTGTTGTTTTTCCCGTTATACCCTTACGGGTGGTCATGTAGTGTTGTAGCCCGAAGGACATTTTAGTCTTTGTTTCTTTTCTTTTCTTGAGGCCTATTTATAGGCTCTCTCTTGTAATTTGGTATGATGATTGATTAATGAAAATTCATATTTCTCTTTGTCTCCCTCAATATTGAGTGTTTGAGAGAAGAAAGAAGACCCAAGGTGTGGGCAATCGCAATACCCGTCAACCTTTGGAAGAGTCTAAGGTTCGCGGTTCTACGATCTCTTTGTGAGTTCGTTAGTTTACTTTTATCTTATTTGTGTTTTCTTTCATCTCCTTTCTCCCCCTCTCCATCCACCACCCCGTCCTACTCCTCCACCACCAAGTGCTTAACCTCCACCATCCAATCCCTCCTCAAGCTCCACCACCGGCTTCAACTCATCCTTCCCCAACCAAATTCTCCCAAATCCCACCACCATGCCGCCAGCCCTAGTGCCCATCCCCCATTAATGATGGACTGATGGTTAATGTCACCATCATCACCAACCTAAATAACCTCCATTGAACTAGGAAGAGAACTCCTCAATTTGAAATTCAAATTTTGAAATTTCAAATTCTTTCCTAATTTGTCAAAGCCAATTTAATTTTGAATTGAATCGGATTTAATTTTCCTTTTCTTTATTTTGAAAGCTAAATAAAGAAGCTTTTAAATCCTCACACCTCTCCCTCTCCCCCTACATGCCGCCAGCCACATGTATGGTTTTACCCCCATTAATCCCCCAATCCATGCATTAATAGCCTATTAATTTGAAATCAAATTTCAAATTAGTTTCCTCCAAAATCACTCAAAATCTGAAATCAATTTCAGTTTTGAATTAAACCCCACCTCTTTTATTTCTTTATTTCTTTCCCTTAATGATCCCTAATTAGTTCCGTAACCTAATTGATTGGAATTCAGCCTAGCCATTCCTGATTAAGAGTTTGGGCAAGAATAGCATAGTTTTCCTGCAGCCATATGGCCGCCCCCTTCCCAGGCCTCTCCGCCCCTTCACATCCTGTCTCTTTGGAGGTTCCTGGTGGCTGTCCAAGATGCTACAACAAACCAATCCTGCTTTCCTGATTCCCGAGATGCCACTCCTGCTGTCCAAGACCACTCCAACTTAGCCAACTATTATCCCGTCGCCCAGGTTGCTGTTTGGACTGCTGTTGGAAGTCCTTGTGTGCCAAAACAAGGGTTCCAACCATCACCTGCTGCTGTTCACAAGTTCCCAGCTGCTGCCCATTTAGTTTGGTGGCCTATTCTTGCTGCCCTGCTGTCCAAGAAATCAAGGATCACCTTTCTAAATATGTCCAAGCCTTGACGTTGCTGATTGTTCTTCATCCAGTGCCTTGGTGATCAAACCAGAAGCTTCGTATTCTCTTATTATTTGGGTAAACTCTCCCCCAAATCATTAAACCTCTTAGTCACTTTTTCAATTGTGGTTTATAAATGATTCATGAAGATTCTCGTCACTCTCTCCGCTAAACCCTCTTAACTAGATAAGTTCAGTGAGGGATCTCCTTATAGTGACTAGTCTTATTGTTAGTGTAGGGATTTCGTGTTGAAACTACTTATGCATGCAACATATATTAAGTTGAATATTTTTCGATCTTAACTTCTATACATGTGGTTTAGCCTAAGCTTGTTTTACCGCTCTTTGCGTTTTAATGCGTCGTTTAAATTCACCATTAAGGTATAATTATTTGTTCTAGGAATATTAAGTGTGCAAATTTCATTAAGCAATTCATCTTTGCATGTTCGTTCTACATCAAATTCTACACAGATGCAAACCTCTAAATACATTATATACATCGAACAAGAATTTAAATGCGAACAAGGAAAATAACATCGATATAGAAATGCACCAGTCTATCAAATCTGGAATGTACATTTAAACATAAACAAGAATATGATAGGAAATACTTGATTTCAAGTATTCCCTAATCACTTTAGCAACAAATCTCAAGGCGAGCTGCTGTCCATAGCAGGAAATCAGCCCAAAACAGTAGGAAAACGAGGAAAACTGCTGGAGACTAGGAGAAAACACCGGTATTTTACTAGTAGATGATGAAAATAGCAAAGATACAATTTGTTCTTCGATTCGAGAGGAAGAACGTACTCTCCAAAGTCTCCGGCGAAGCCAAGAGCCCAAAACAAAACCTAGATCTCAAAGAGAAAACTCAAATTCAAGATAAGATGCAAATTCCCCCCTAAACTCCTAATTATACAAAATTAATCATAAAGGACAATAATAAACTTCCTAAAACAGCCCTCACATTCAAAATTTCCCTCCTAAACCTCCCCCCAAGCGCCCACGTGGACCTCACGCTCCGCCCGCCCCCTGTTTTCTCCGCCTGGAGTAACAGTGGACCGGTCCGGGTTGGACCGGTCCAGCCGGCCCCTCCTGGGCCGGCGTAACATTACCGCCCTCCCAAAGAATCACCTTGTCCTCAAGGTGAAAATCAGGGAACTGCTGCTTCATCCTCCCATATGGCTCCCACGTAGCCTCGTAGTCAGGAAGATTCTTCCACTGGATCAATACTTCCTTAGTATTATCTTCTTTCTGGCGAACACCCCTCAGCTCCAACGGTTCCATGATCACTTCTAACTCCTCCGTCAGTGTGGTCGGCAGCTCGGGAATAGTAATGTGGTCACCAATGGCCTTTCTCAACTGTGAGACGTGAAAAACCGGGTGTATAGTCGCCGATGGGGGTAATTTCAGTCGATAAGCTACTGCCCCAATCTTTTCCATCACTTCATAAGGACCAAAGTACCTTGGAGCCAGCTTTTCATTCCTCCTGTTGGAGACTGTCTTCTGCCTGTATGGACGAAGCTTCAAGAACACCTTATCTCCTGCCTCAAACTGGATATCTCTTCTATGCCCATCTGCTTGCTTCTTCATGATTTGCTGCGCCCTCAGCAATTGCCTCTTCAACTCTTCAAGCACTCTGTCCCTTTCCTCCAAGTACTCTTCTACTGACGAAACCGGGGTACTACTGCTCCCAAAGTGTACCAGGTGTGGGGGATCCCGCCCATACAACACCTTGAATGGAGTCATTTGTGAAGCCGAGTGAAATGACGTGTTGTACCAATACTCAGCCCAGGATAGCCACTTTGCCCATAGCCTTGGTGTCTCCGAAACAAAGCATCTTAGGTACGTCTCCAAGCTCCTGTTGACTACTTCCGTCTGTCCATCTGTCTGTGGGTGGTAGGCTGTGCTCCTCTTGAGCACTGTTCCCTGCAATCTGAATAACTCCCTCCAGAAATGGCTGAGGAATACCTTGTCCCTATCTGATACGATCGCTTCTGGTACTCCGTGCAGTCTGACCACTTCCCTGATGAAAGCTGACGCTACTGTCACTGCGGTGTAGGGATGTCTGAGTGGAATGAAGTGTGCATATTTGCTGAGCCGGTCCACCACTACCAGTATCACCGTGAATCCTTCTGACCTGGGTAATCCATCGATGAAATCCATGGACACTTCCTCCCAGACTTTGTTTGGAAGTGCCAATGGTTGTAGTAAACCTCCTGGGGTCATGGCCATGTATTTGTTTCTTTGGCAGACCTCACAACCCGCCACCATCTCCTCCACGTCTTTATGCATCCCCTTCCAATAAAGTTCTGTTGCCAGCCTCCTGTATGTCTTCTGAACTCCTGAGTGACCCCCAACTGAGCTGCCATGAAATTCCTGCAACAGGTGGGGAATGTGTATGGAAGTTCGTGGCATCACAAACCTCCCCTGGTACAATAGTCTCCCCCCTTCAATGCAGTAACCCGGGTGACTACTCCTATCTTTCTCCAGATCCTCCCTGATCTTCCTCAGTCCCTCGTCCAGCATACTTTCTTCTTTGATGGCCCCCCAATCTACTATCAATGGCGCTGACACAACCAACTCTTGAATCTCCCCAACGCATCTGGATAAAGCATCGGCCGCCTTATTCTCCAAACCAGGCTTATAGTGGATCTCAAAATCATAGCCTAATAGTTTGGATAACCATCTCTGATGCTCTTCGGTCACCATCCTTTGCTCTAACAAATACTTCAAGCTCCTCTGATCAGTCCGTACAATAAAGTGTCTTCCCAAGAGATATGGCCGCCACTTTTGGATTGCCAAAACAATGGCCATCAGCTCTCTTTCATACACTGACTTCAATCTAGCTCTGGCTGAAAGCACTTGACTGAAGTACGCTACTGGCCTGTGATTCTGCATCAACACCGCCCCTAACCCATATCCTGAGGCATCTGTCTCTACTACAAAAGACTGTTCAAAGTTTGGAAGAGCTAGAACAGGGACAGTCGTCATGGCCTCCTTCAATCTCTCGAATGCCTGAGTGGCCGCCTCTCCCCAGCAAAAATTATCCTTCTTCAGCTGCTCAGTCAAAGGCCAAGCAATGGTACTGTATCCCTTCACGAACTTCCTGTAGTATCCAGTCAATCCTAGAAAACCCCTCAATTCCTTGAGGTTCCTAGGTAGCGGCCATTTCTGCATTGCTTCAATTTTAGTTTGATCCGCTGCTACTCCTTCTTGTGATACCACATGTCCCAAGTATTCCACACTTGCCTGAGCAAAACTGCACTTCTTCAGGTTGGCTTTCAACTGGTGCTCCTGTAGCACTTCCAATACCACTCTCAAATGCTCCCAGTGTTCCTCCACAGTCTTGCTGTACACTAGGATGTCATCGAAAAAGACTAGGACAAATTTCCTAAGGTGCTGCTTGAATACCCGATTCATCAGGGACTGAAATGTTGCAGGAGCGTTAGTCAATCCAAAGGGCATTACAAGAAATTCATAATGCCCTTCATGAGTCCTGAACGCTGTCTTTGGAACATCAGTCTCCTTCATCCTGATCTGGTGGTAGCCAGATTTTAGATCTAGCTTAGAAAACATCACTGCACCATGTAGCTCGTCCAATAGTTCATCAATCACAGGAATTGGGAACTTGTCTGGTACAGTGCCTTTATTCAGAGCCCTGTAATCCACACAAAATCTCCAACTCCCGTCCTTCTTCTTAACTAGGATGACTGGACTGGAAAAAGGGCTGTTGCTGGGTCTGATAATCTCTGCCTCCAGCATTTCCCGGATCAGCTTTTCAATCTCATCTTTCTGAATCTGTGGATAGCGGTAAGGACGGACGCTGATCGGAGTCTCACCTTCCTTCAGAGTAATAGCATGCTCCAACTCTCTCTGAGGAGGTAACCCCTGGGGCGGTTGAAAGACTTCGCTGAACTGGTGTATGAGTGGCTGTACTGCAGCGGGAACATTGCCTTCCTTCTCCAATCTGACTCCTTCCAGGCGGTGTAACTCTACCAAGAAGCCTCCTCCTTCCTCATGAATGGTTCTGATGAGGGATTTGAGAGAAACCCCTGCTTTGGTCAGCCCGGGATCACCCTGAATCGTTCTCTTCCTGCCACCAACCACCAGCTCCATCTTTAGTGTTCCCCAATTGATTTTGGTCTCTCCCAGTGTCTGCAGCCATTTCATCCCAAGGATGACATCCGTACTCCCCAATTCCAAGGGAAGGAAGTCTTCCTTTACCAGGATCCCTTGAATCTTTAATACCACTCCTCGGCAGACACCTCGACCCATCTCCACCTTTCCGGTGCCCATCATTACCCCGTAACCTCCGGAATCCACTAGCTCCATTCCCATCACATCAACAATCTGGGTGGAAATGAAATTGTGTGTCGCTCCACTGTCTATCAACACCACAACCTCACGACCAGAGATCTCTCCTTTCACCTTCATAGTGTGACTCGAAGTGAGTCCCACTACTGAGTTCAGAGAGACTTCTGCTACATCCATATGCAACTTCTCCTCCTCCTCCACCTCGGGGTCATTTCCTCCTCTCTCTTCGTCTTCCTCATCTTCACAAACGAGGAGAACCTGAAGAGATCGGTCCTTGCATCTATGCCCCGGCATGTACTTCTCATCACATCTGAAGCACAACCCTTTTGCTCTTTTGTCCTGCATTTCTTTGTCGGTCAATCTTTTGAATTGCCCCCCATTTCCTCCTCCACCGGATTTCTCCTTGGGCACCTCCCTCTGGTTCCCTGGGGCTACCCCTTTTGAGGGTAACACAGCAGTAGTCATTTTGTATGATCCTCCTGAGTAGTTGCCTCTAGCACTTCTTTCTGATCTCTTCTGATCTTCCACCAGTTGAGCAAGCTCCATGGCTTTGCCCAAGTTCCTTGGCTCCAGCACTCTGACAGCTGTTCTTATCTCCGGTTTGAGCCCCTTCATGAAATTCCCTTCCAAGGCCGATTCAGAGATGTGATCTAGACGGCTAGCCAAGTACTCGAATCTGTCCCGGTAGTCGGCCACGGTCCCCTCCTGAGTCAGAGCAAAGAACTGTTCATAGAAGTCTCCTCCCCCATCGGCCCGGAAACGTTCTAATAAACAATCCTTGAACTCTCTCCAGTTCCTGATAGGCTCTCTCCTGTCTCGCCATTGATACCATGCCAACGCCTTCCCTTCCAGACACAATCCTGCCGCCGTCAGCTTCTCATCATCTGTCAACCCGTTGACAGCAAAGTAACGCTCCACCTTGTAGATCCAGCCATGACCATCTTCCCCCTCAAAGATGGGCATCTTCAACTTCCTCACCTTCAGATCCCTTCCGTTACCCCGGAACTCTCCATAACCTCCCATTCCTCGAAGAGGAGGTGCTCCCCAAGTGTCCCGGTCCTCCCTCCGTCGTTGGTATCCGAGTCCTTCGTCATAATCCCCTCTTCCGCTTTCAAAATCAGCACATCGATGCTGAAATTCAGCACCTCGACGCTGAAATTCAGCACCTCGACGCTGATAGTCTTCTCTTCTCTCGCAAAAATCTGCACTTCCCTCATATTCTCCCCTTCTGCCTTCAAAATCCACGCCTTGACGCTGGAAATCAGCACCTCGACGCTAAAATTCAGCACCTCGACGCTGAAAATCAGCACCTCGACGGTCATTTCCCATGCTCATCTCCTCTCTAGAAAGTGGCTCTAGAGGTAGCATGTCATCGTCTCCTTCAAGGATCTCCACATCTTGATTCCTCCTCCCCCTACGCTGGTTCGGATTTCCTCCTACACCCTGGTCTCCGGTATTCTCTCTTGCTTCTGACATTGTCGGATTTGTCTTCATCTCCAACAATTTCTTCATCATCTCTTCTATAGCCATAAACTTTCCCTCCAACCTTTCGTTGTTGGTAGTGATCTGGTTCTGAAAGTCTAAGAATCTCTCCTCCAGATCGGTTTTCAATTGACCGACTTTTCCTTCCAAAACGTCCACCTTCTTTCCGGCCATTTTTCTTCTATCGGATCCACAAAAATCCTCTTCCGGAGGCGAAGATCTTGCTGAAATTTCGGGATTTCAGTCGCCGGTGGTCCCGAATCGATGCTCTGATACCAATTTGATAGGAAATACTTGATTTCAAGTATTCCCTAATCACTTTAGCAACAAATCTCAAGGCGAGCTGCTGTCCACAGCAGGAAATCAGCCCAAAACAGTAGGAAAAACGAGGAAAACTGCTGGAGACTAGGAGAAAACACCGGTATTTTACTAGTAGATGATGAAAATAGCAAAGATACAATTTGTTCTTCGATTCGAGAGGAAGAACGTACTCTCCAAAGTCTCCGGCGAAGCCAAGAGCCCAAAACAAAACCTAGATCTCAAAGAGAAAACTCAAATTCAAGATAAGATGCAAATTCCCCCCTAAACTCCTAATTATACAAAATTAATCATAAAGGACAATAATAAACTTCCTAAAACAGCCCTCACATTCAAAATTTCCCTCCTAAACCTCCCCCCAAGCGCCCACGTGGACCTCACGCTCCGCCCGCCCCCTGTTTTCTCCGCCTGGAGTAACAGTGGACCGGTCCGGGTTGGACCGGTCCAGCCGGCCCCTCCTGGGCCGGCGTAATAGAATATAATCTCATTTTCATATATATAACATCACAATCTTTCTCACATTGTCTCCTAGCAAAAGAAAACGATAAGAGTAATTGTTCTATTAACTTATAGCATTATGCTATATTACGAATCAATAAGTTTGATATATTCACCACGGTTACTGAAATTTTCAACAAAGAAACGTAATTTTCACAATTATAACAGTCCGTCCAATAATTTTTCCCCTGTTATTCACAAGCTTTATAATTCTCGAAACTATTAATTTAAAGAAATTTTATTAATTTCTGCCCAAAAGAAACTTGATTTTTTAGGTATTTAAGACAAAATAAAAAGTTGCATTGACAGTCGTGAAATTTCATATCACATCAAAAAAGTTGCAAAAGAATGGATAATTACCGGTAAATCGTACTTTAGGACAAGGTTGTTGCTAAACATGCTGAAAAGTAGACAACAGAACAATTAATTTCTTCAGGATAAACTTTAAAAGATGAGCATTTCAGAAAGAAAAAAATAAAAGAGCATCATGTCCACAGAGCATTTTTGACCTCAAAAGTGATAATTTTTTTCCTAACGATGCAATGAGTGCAAGACTGCCAGGAAGAATACACAGATCTCTAACAGCTCCAGTGTTAGGAGGAAGCTGGATTTGACCTATTTCTCGTTGCCCTAACAGGCTAATCTGTATAGATGAAGAAAACTCGTTGTTAAGTTCTTTAAATTATCAAGATAGAGAGCATAGAAAGAGTTAATTTGCAAAAGTAGACAATAAAAGCTATACCTTATTCAATATATGCTCACCATCTTGTCCGGGTTTCTTCCCTGAGACTATCAAAATTTGACTAGATGCATCAATTCCCAGAACTCGAGCGCCATCAACAGGAATTTCATTCTGTCCAGATGGAATGTTAACAACATACAGGGGGGTCGTATCAACTTAACCATAGAGAACAAGAAAGAAGGTCACATGCGTAAATGCAAATGTCAAAGTTATCAGATACAGTAGACACCCAAGTTCAGCATATCTAGCAATATCTATATATAAATGGGTGCAACACGAGGACTTCCCAGGAGATCATCCATCCTAGTACTACTCTCGCCCAAGCACGCTTAACTGCGGAGTTCTGACGGGATCCAGTGCACTGGTGCTGGTATGGTATATGATTATGCATGTTAAACATAAATCTTACTCCACTACATTACTAGCATACAATGCCTCACATACATATTGGTCCCAAGAAATCATATGATGCGGACATCAGATCATGGAAAGTGTATCAGCGATGAGGACGACAATCTACGGCTACGATCACATCTCTTTATTTCTGATTGATGTATTGTATTTTATTATTAGTGTCCTTTTCCACTTTTACCCTCACTTGAAGGACTAGATGCATTTAACCCCAAGGGGGTAATTTGGTCTTTTGTTTTGTTCTTGTATGAAGGGGTATTTATAGCCTTCTTTTCCCTCTTATGAGGTTAATGAATGAATTATAATTAAAAATTCCTGCACGTGTTTCTGTGGAGAGTTGTGAGAGTTCTAGGAGAGAACTTTGGTGAAGTCCCTTGGTGAAGGGCAAGTAGATCACCCACTAACCTTGGAAGAGTCCGGGTTCATGGCTTTCTTGTTATTCTCTATCCTTTCTTTCATCCTCCCCTTTTCCCTTGCCGTTGGCTTAGGGTTTTCCAAACCCAAAACCGCCGGCCTCCACTTCAAGCCCAAGCGCCACCACCGGCCAACACTCCTTCCCCTTCCCACCTAGTCGCAGGCCATCCAAGGTGGCTCACCCCTTGATGGGTTCATCAACTTAATTCCCACCACCACGCCTCCAAAACCCACAACCCTAACCCTAATCCTAGCCTAGCCGCTGGCCACCCCATCTCCCTCTTGCCTCCAAATTTCAAATCTCTCTACTACTTCTTTCCTTTTCCATACAAATCATTTTGGGAAAGCTTTCATCCCAATCAACCAATCAAGATTTGAAATTCGAATTGTTTCCTAAAATAAAGTTCTATTTTAGGAAACTTATCCAATCAAATCCAAATCAAATTTGAATTGGATTGGAATTAATTTCCCCTCGATTTGGAATTCCCAAAGAGGCAAGCCATAAAAAAATTTCCCCCAATTCCCCTTGGTGCTGCCGGCCCCTCCTAGTTCCCACCTCCTTAATGCTTTCCAAAATAAAACTTCTCATGTGGGAAGAATTAAATACTTTCCTAATTTAGATCATCTTAACTTTGGAAAGAATTCAAAATTCAAATTCCAATTAATTTGAATTTGAAATCCTTTCCTAATGAGATTGATTTATTTTTGGAAACTCCCAAATCCTCTCAAATCTTAAAATTGATTGGAGATTTCTCTCTAATTCTCTTTCCACAATTAACAACCTAAGTTTGGAAAGGAACTCTAAATCCCCTCAATTAAATCACCATGTATGGCCGGCCCACTTCCTCTCTCCAATCCCCTTAATCCCCATAATTACTCTCATTAATTCCCTCACCCCAATTAAATCAATTCCTGAATTTAATTCATAGGAGGAGAGAACCAAAAGGAAAGCTCTTAATCTCATACTCCATCTTCTTCCCTTCAACGGATCAGCCAAGACCTGATTTTCCCTGAACTGAGTTGTCGTCCAGGATTTGAAGCTTGCGGACCTGGTGTCCAAATTCTTCCACAAGCCAAAGTTGCTGCCCCTACTGTTGTGGTTGCTGTCCATAATTTTAAAGCCTATGAAACTGCTGTCCAGCTTCTCACACAAGCCCAAAACTGCTATCCCTGCTGTCAGAGTTGCTGTCCAAAGGATTCTGCACCTTTCCTTTGCTGCCCCGCCAATTGGAAAGGTCTCCGGCTGCTGTCCAAGGCCTCCAGATTGGCAAAATGCTGTCCCAAGACAGCTAGGAGGCTCGTGTCGCAGTCCATTCATTTCTAAAGCATCCAAACAACCACGCCGGAGCTCCGTACTTGTCTGTCCCTTGGATAAACTTTTCTTCCTACTCTTATATCTTCCTAATTCACCTTTCAATTGTGGTTTATAGTTTGATTCGCGAAGATTCCTGTTGATATCTCCGCTAAAGCATAGTCATTTAGGACGTTGAGTAAGGGACCATGTGGGCTCCAAAAATTCGGCCCCGGCCTCCGCTCGCTTTTCTTATTCGGCGAGGGAGTTTTAACTGAATAAGTTCCGAGGTAAATTTTGGAAGGCAGATGGGTTTGTAGATAAGACACTACCCAGAGATTTCGCCCTCATTTCGCGAGGACTTTATGATCTGAGTTCTGGTTTCCTATAGGCGCAAGCCCCTATAGTTAATTACCCCTCTCGATCACGAGAGAGAACTTTCGATTAAGGCTAGTCGTCAATCAGATACGTATAGAATACGTGGTATCTGGCATATAGTAGCAGCAATGAGTTTGGATTTGGAAATTGAGGAGTTGAGTTTGGATTTTTGAAGGTTTGAAAGATTTTGGTATTTAAAATTGAAATTGCACCATCTTGCACTTAAAGCGGATGGTGGGGGAATGGATTATGGGCCCGATCAAGATCCCATGGTTCCGTCGTCCCGGGCCATCATGGACCCTGGTCTACTTAGTCAGAGGAGGTAGTCGACCCAACCTGACAGAAGGATCCTTATCGGCAGCCATGGGTTGCTTCGTCCAAGGGGACCTTGTAGACCTGGGGTGAATGTTTGTCTAAGGGGACAAATTTAAATCCACTTAGCTAATAAAGGGGTTTGTGCCCTATCGATCATATCCTATTGATTCATATCTCAAGGATTTGATGCCATAAGGAACGTATCGGCGTTGGCCATAACCGCTATCCGTGGTGCCATTTGGCGGCAAAACCACTCGGTTCAGAGGGCCCCGGGTCAACCGTTTATCCTGCGGTGCCATTTGGCGGCAAACCGCCGGTTAGAGGACACGTACCACGTCCTTAATGGCAGGAGACTATTTTGAGAATGGATCCTAGTGATATTCTCGACCAGGCATTTGGCTCTCTTGTGAGCTGAAGTAGTTTTTTGATTTGTCCGCCTCGACAAACTGTTGCGGAGGGCGGATGTATTTTTGTTTTAAGTGTTTGATGGTTTTATTTCAAATTTAAATATTTTGGAATTTGGGATTTTGTAGAGTTTTGGGTGGAACTTTGGAGTATTGAGTGGACTTGTGGGAGGTATTTGAAAATGTTTGTGAACCCCTCCGGTTGAGATAACCAGTCAGTACGGCCATCATCGGGGTGTTTGGAATCATTTCTATTTATGGACTGAACCTTGTCACTCTGTCGGGCTGTCGACAGAGGAACGGGTTTCGTAGGCTTTATGCCCTTGATAGTAAATTCTCACTGTTATAGGCATTGAAGGCCTAATATGAATGTATTAAGACAAATATAACGGTCGCCACAGCCGTATATTTGTTTGTTAGTTCGAACCCTGTCGACTTCTATTGAACCGTATAGAAGGATCGGGTTCGAACTAGAATTCACTTGTCAATCCGCACAGCATCCCTAGACGTCACGTGTGTACCAATAACACGCTCGCCGGGGCCCATGCGGGTTTTTGATTGTATTTACCCCTTTTAGTGTATCTATGTGTATACAAACTACTGTGCATGGGAGGGGTATTTTTGAAATATTTATAGACGCCTTCTGTCTGCTTGTACGAATGTTGCAGATTCGGTGGCGTGGCGTAGCAGCTTCTGAATAGAGTCGTTCGCTGCTTTGTACAGGTAGACTGTCGTGCACTACTTGTTGCTTTCTGCAGGTGGATCGTAATGTACTAACAAATCTCCTGCTTTTGTTCGTAGATGCTTGTATTCGTTGTAGTTGTTTGGCTCAGGTAGTATATTCGTCATTGTTACGAGTGGGCAGGTAGATGTATTCTTTCACGGACTGAAATCGACTTCAGGATACTGCATTTACTGAAGCCTTTCTGCATCTACCCATGGACGGATGTTATACATACATTTGTATTCGTAGAGGATTTGTATGTATTGCAGATCTTTGTACTTATTTGTATCTTGATGTTGACTACAAACAAGTCATATCCATTATATTCTTCTCAAGTATCTGCCTTTGGTGAATTACTATCTTCTTTATATGAACCAGGGTCGCATCCGCTGATAGTTCCCTTTGTACGACATTCAGCATTATTCAAATAGACTCACCGCTTAACTAATATGAGCATTTGTAAGTTTCATAATGACTATGTACAAGCCAAAAGATTCTGCAGCGTTGCATGTCTTTTCTTATATTATTCATGAATATCCCCCTCCTTGAAATTATTGCTACTTTGCAAACATGATAGGGATGAATATTATTCATGAGTACATTGGAGATCTCATGCCACTATTCGTAGTAGAATTGGGTTTTTTTTGTCTTGATGTTAACCTCTGTATAATACCCACAGGAAATAAAATTGAAATCAACGTACCTGTCTCTGCCGCAAATCCCCGAAATCCCGCTCAATACCTCGGCACCGTCGAAATACCTGAGAGAATCCCGCAAATACCGGAAGAAATCCTGCACCTCGGACTGTCGAACCCGCAAAATTCGCAAGAAATCCCGCCGAGGCACTGTAGATTCGGCGCTGTTCCGGGAATTGCTCGCCTCGATCGCATGCCTCTTGCATCTATAAAACGAGAGCAAAGTGAAGACTTCGACACTCACGAATTGCTTCTCTGCTCCCGATCTCCCTCTGCCTGCTCCCGATACCTCTCCTCTTCTCCCTGCACCGACGCCCAGCTTCCGATTCCCCCTTGCCCGACCTACCTCCACATCTCTCCGATCTCCATCCCGACATCCAACCGAAGACGCCCCTCGACATTCCGATCTCAAGCCCGAACTCCCTCTCCACATCCGGCTCCTACCTTCGATCCTCTGCCTGTGCCGACATCTCACGCAAACAGAGAGAGAGAGAGAGAGAGAGAGAGAGAGAGAGAGAGAGAGAGAGAGAGGGAGGCACCGAACCCTACCTCTCTACTTGCCGCCGGCTTTGCCTCCTCCGACGTTCTCTCCCTGTCGGATTGGAAGTTGCGACATTTTGATCAAAGCAACCACAGGAGCTCTTTTGCTGTGAAGGTAACTCTCTCCCTTATGCACGCATCTTCGGCCGAATCCCCTAAAATCATCGAACAGAGAGAGTAGAGAGGGAGAGGTTAGTTTTTATTAATTGATATTAATTATAATTAATCTAATAATTAATTTTTAATTATAATTAATTATTAATTATACTAATTATGATTAATTATAGTTGAATATTATTAATTACTATTAATTATATTTAGCTCTTAATTATAATTAATTGTTAATTAATTATTATTAATTATAATTAGGCATAACTAATTATAATTAATAGGTTAATTATAATCAAATAGTTAAATATTATTAATTTTAATTAATTGTTTAATTATTTATTTAATTATAATTATTATAATTAAATAACATTAATTATAATTAAATATAATTAATGGATTATTTATAACTAAATGATTAATTATCATTAATTGCAAAAATGTCTCTCTTGCCTCGATTCACGAGCCTCAACCACCGTCAAAACCCCGCGCAGGTACGAAATTCTAAACTCAGATCCTCGCTTCCGTTGTGTGCGGCGGACCGGAAAACCGCCTATACACGCCTTTATTGCGCGTGGTGGGATGGGACCCCGGTCCGACGCCTACAACGAGGCGGGAATCGCCTAAATTCTACTTCGGTGTTCGTGGCGCGCCGGAAAACCGCCTATACACGCCTTTATTACGCGTGGTGGGAAGGGACCCCGGTGCGGCACCTACGGCGAGGCGGGGTCATTCATAAGTACCCCCGAGCGGGGGGAAAGCAAACTGTGCATCTTTAAACCGCCACCGTCAAAGCCCGCGAAGGTACGAATTCTCTAAACTCAGATTCTCGCATCGTTGTTTGCAGCAGATTGGAAAAACTCCTATACACGCCTTTATTGCGTGTGATGGGATAGGATGCCGGTCTGATGCTTACGACGAAGCGAGCAATCGCCTAAACTCTACCTCGGTGTTCGTGGTGCACCGGAAAACCGCCTATACACGCCTTTATTGCGCGTGTAGGGAAGGGACCCCTGTGCGGCACCTACGGCGAGGCGGGGTCACTTATAAGTACCCCGGGCGGGGGGGGGGAAAGCAAATTGTGTCATTTAAACAGGTACCGTCAGAGCCCCATACACGCCTTTATTGCGCGTGGTGGGAAGAAATATCACGGCCGCGGTGCCCTCGCAAGAGGACACCTACCATACACGCCTTTATTGCGCGTGGTGGGAAAGGCCCAGTTTTCTCGTAGTTTTTTCCCTAAACGGGGGAGACGCCGGGAGGCTGCCGAAATTTCGGGTGAAGACGGACCGTACTTGGACTTGATTTGCACATCAAATGAACAAAAATGGGACTCGTACATGGACTTGATTGAACTCCAAAGACATTAATAAAAGATTAAATTCAAGTTCAAAATTGAAAAGAACATGAAATTGGACTGGACTCGAGCAAGAATTTGATATTGAACATTCAAACTCAAATCAAATTATAAGACTTGAAATTGCACGACGAGCAAGGATGTGAATGAACAATCAACTTGAACTTGTACTCTGGACCTGAACATTAATGGCTTGAACAATTCTAACTCAAGCGAGTACTTGAGTTGGACTACAACGGGCATAGAAATGATCTTGTACATTGAGCTCATGAATTTGATTTGAACTGGACTTGGAAGAATCCAGGCTTGAGTCCGATTTGAACATCGTTGGGCCCTCACATCCAACACCAATCAAATCACACCTTCTACGGATGTGTTTAGTGAAGCATACAACGAATGTAAATGCCCGCTAGTGTCAACAATCATCTGATCGAAGACAAGTACATATATTCCTTGCAACTAAAAGATGGTTGATTAACAGACTAAGTGCAAATGTCTACGAATGTGAAACGACCTACAAACAAGTGCAAATACACAAAAACCACCCGAGATTGGTGAAAGGGTGGATTCGATGCAGAAATAATGGATCTTCTACAAAATACTTCCAGGAGGTCGTCGTAGAAGACATGTATCCCCTACGAATAAAGAGGTCAATGAATGAATGAAGGTCATTCATTAAAATCCCAAATATGAGTGAATTGTTGGTTCACTCACATCGATATTCGTTCCCACAAGCTTTCAATGAATTGTTGGTGCACTCACAAACAACGATATAAGCTTTCAATAATATCACAAAGGTCATTATATTCGTTCCCACAGTCAGTAGCCCTTCAATTGCAGCCGGGTTCATCGCCTTCTTACAAGTAGAACTGTAATACACGACAAGTACAAATACCTCCTACGATGATTCCTACGAGGTCAAACAAGTACAATCAAGCCCACCTGAGATGGGTGAAAGGTGGTTTCAATGCAAAGGCAAGGGTTCTCCTACGAATACTCTTAGGAGCTCGTAGCTGATACAACGGTCCCCTGGAAATGACTACAAGCCACTTGTGGATAACAACAGTAAAAACCTCGTAAGCATAGCGAACCACTGTGGGCACAAGTGTAGATATCACATACGACAATGGTGATCAAGATCTTCTCGATCCTGTATTCAAGAAGGGAAACAACTCTAGCCTCCACAAATATCAAAAATCGCAAGTCCACTATACTAAAGATCTTGAAAGGAGATCTTTCCAAAGCAGGGCAGCAAACTTCAAAGTCAAGAAGAACCCTACCCCCGGTGAATGAGAAAAGGGGGAGTCGATATCAAGACAACAATGCCACGCCACCGGATCTGCAACATTCGTACAAGCAGACAGAAGGCGTCTATTCCAAAAATACTCCCTTGCACGTACACTATAAATTGTATACACATAGGTACACTAAAGGGGTGTATAATCAAACACCACCCGTATGGGCCCCGGCGAGCGTGTTATTTGTACACACGTGACGTCTAGGGATGCTGCGCGGGTTATCAAATTTTAAACCCGATCCTTCTTAGCAGGTAAAAAGGAGTCGACAGGGTTTAATTATAAAATACCCCCAAACCCGTATGGGCCCCGGCGAGCGTGTTATTTGTACACACGTGACGTCTAGGGATGCTGCGCGGGTTATCAAATTTTAAACCCGATCCTTCTTAGCAGGTAAAAAGGAGTCGACAGGGTTTAATTATAAAATACCCCCAAATCCGCATGGGCCTCGGCGAGCGTGTTATTGGTATACACGTGACGTCTAGGGATGCTGCGCGGGTTGACAAGTGAATTCAGGCTCGAACCCGATCCTCCTATACGGATTAATAGGAGTCGACAAGGTTCGAACCAATAAATAAATATGTGGTCGTGGCGACCAGAATATTTATTTTAATACATTCATATTAGGCCTTCAATGCCTAAAATCAAAAGAATTCACTTTCGAGGGTACAAAGCCTACGAAACCCGATCCTCTGTCGACAGCCCGACAGAGTTGACAAGGTTCAATCCATAAAGGGAATGACCCCGAACACCCCGATGATGGCCGTGTTGAATTCAGATTTCAACCGGAGGGGTTTCCAAATATCTTTCAATTATCTCCCAAATATCCAAAGTACATTTCAAATATTCCATAGTTCCACCCAAAATACCCATAAAATTCCAAAAATATCCAAAATCCCAAAAATATTTAAAATGAAATAAAACCATCAATCGCTTAAAGCAAAGCCCATCCACCCTCCGCAACAGTCTGCCGGGGTGGACAAATTCAAATAAACTCTAGCTCACAAAGAGCCAAATGCCTAGTCAAAAATATCACTAGGATCCATTCTCAAACAATCTTTTGCCAGTAAGGACGTGGTACGTGTCCTCTAACCGGCAGTTTCGCCGCCAAATGGCACTGCAGGTAAACGGTTATGACCCGGGGCCCTCTGAACCGAGTGGTTTTGCCGCCAAATGGCACCACAGATAGCGGTTATGGCCAGAGCCAATACGCTCCTTATTGACATCAAATCCTTGAGATATGAATCAATAGGATATGATCGACAGGGCACAAAGCCCTCTGTTAGCTAAGTGGATTTAAATTTGTCCCCTTAGACAAACATCACCCTAGGTCTACGAGGTCCCCTTGGACGAAGCAACCCATGGCTGCCGACAAGGATCCTTCTGTCAGGTTGGGTCGACTACCTCCTCTGACTAAGTAGACCAGGGACCACGATGGCCCGGGATGACGGAACCATGGGATCTTGATCGGGTCCATCATCCATTCCCCCACCATCCGCTTTAAGTGCTAGGTGGTGAAATTTCCTATTTTAAATATCAATTCCAAATCCTTCAATCCAAACCCAATTTTCAAATCCAAATCCTACCAATATCCAATCTTTCCAATCCCAAACCATTGCTGCTACTATATGCCAGATAACACGTATTCTCTACGTATCTGATTGACGACTAGCCTTAATCGAAAGTTCTCTCTCGTGATCGGGAGGGGTAATTAACTATAGGGGCTTGCGCCTATAGGAAACCAGAACTCAGATCATAAAGTCCTCGCAAAATGAGGGCGAAATCTCTGGGTAGTGTCTTATCTACAAACCCATCTGCCTTCCAAAATTTACCTCGGAACTTATTCAGTTAAAACTCCCTCGCCGAATAAGAAAAGCGAGCGGAGGCCGGGGCCGAATTTTCGGAGCCCACACTTGATTATCTTGTGAGTGAATTATGCTTGTAAGAGATTGGCATATCATCACATTCTCTACAATCATTGTTGATTGATTGTAAATGGTCATATGAAATATTACAAGTCTTCTACCATCTTTTGAGGATGATTTGTGACTTGTACAGATCTTCCTTTAACTTAGTCAATTGACATATGCAAGAAAGTTGCATTGATGTTTCATTTGGACAATTCAAAGTCTTGAATAGCATTTGTACTCTTTTTGTTTGATTTATTTATCATTCGAAGTTCGGGTCTTTGTAGTCAAATTGCAAATTCTTTGCATGAGTCTATTTCCAATTCAAGTTCTCTGATGATTATATTCAAGTTCACTTGTCTTCTATTGTCCGTCTGATTTGGTGTTCAGATCATGATTCAAGATTGACTCAAGTCTTTGCTTACATCATTTGATTTCCAAACCAAATGTGAGTTCAAGTTCAATTAAAGCTCAAATCAAGTTCTCTGTCATCTTGTAAAGTCCCAGTTCGAGCTCAAATGAGAGTCCAAGTTTAAGTCCAAGTCTTGTTGTCCAAATCAAATCCTTATTTGATTTCAAATGATTGAATCAAGTTCAAGTCCAACTTTGTTCAAGTATCAAGTTTGAGTTCAGTTCAGCTTGAGTTTCAAATGAGAGTTCAATGTGCAAGTTCAAATTTGTCCAAGCTTGATTCAAGTTCCATTTCATTTTACTTGGGTTCAATTCTTTATTAAGTCATTTAGATCTTGTCCCAAGTCCAAGTACAAATCCTTCGTTGTTCTTCTGTGTTCAATCAAGTCTAGTTCCCAAATTGTTCTTTCAAATTCAAAGGTTCACAATCCGAGTCCAAGTTCAATCGTCCTTCGAGTTCAACCAAGTCCAAATGTAGCAACACTTTCACCCGAAATTTCGGCAGCCTTCCAGCGTTTCCCCCGTTTAGGGGAAAACTTACGGAAAACTGGGCCTTTCCCACCACGCTAAGAAAAGCGTGCATGGTAGATGTCCTCTTTCGAGGACACCGCGGCCGTGTAATTTTTCGATCCCCCACCACGCTAAGAAAAGCGTGCATGGGTATTATTTTTGTTTGTAAAAAAAATATATATATATATATATATATATATATATATATTTTTTTTTTTTTTGAAAATATTTTGTAAGCAAGGTAGTTGTTTCCCCGCAAGCGGGTACTTATGGGTATCCCCGCTTCGTCGCGCGCATCGCACCGGGATCCCTTCCCACCACGCTAAGAAAAGCGTGCATATGCAGGGTTTCCAAGGCGATACGAACTTCGAAGAAGGAATTTAGGTGATTACCCGCTTCGTCGCAAGCGTCGGGACGCACTCCCTCCCACCACGCTAAGAAAAGCGTGCATAGGTGGTCGTTTTGTCTCGACGCATGCGTTGAAACGGGTTCTCGGAGTTTTAGGGTTTAGAATTTATACCTGCGCGGGGTTGTAGATGTCGGCACGAGAAAAGGGAGAGAAGTGTTTTTTTTTATAATTAATTTAAATTAATTATAATTAATATTAATCAATCATAATTAAAAAAAAGTTAATTTAAAATTAACTTAATTAATTATAACTAATTATTATCAATAATAATCAATTAAAATTAAAATAATTAATTACAATTAAATTTAATTAATTATAATTAATTATAGTTAATTATAATTATTATAAAATAATTATAATTAAAAAATAATTAAATTATAATTAGTTTATTTAATTATAATTCATTATAATTAATTGTACTTAAAAAAAACATAATTAATTATAATTAAACCTTAATTTAATTATAACTAATTATATTTAATAGTAATAATAATAATAAAAAGAATTCCCTCCCTCCCCATTCTCTGTGCTCGGCAGATATACGGGATTTGGCCAGAGTAGCGCACGGGAGGGAGAGAGCTACCTTTACAACAGCAAGCCGCTCCTGCTTCCGATCAAAGATGTCGGACTTCCGACCGGACAGGAAGAGGGACGTCGGAGGGAGGAGCGGGGTCGGACAACACAGAGGGCTCGGCTTGGGGGCAGACGGGAGGAGGCCGGGCGGCTCTAGTCGATCCGACAGGAGGGGGGTCACGGCTAGGTAAGAGAGCTTCTCTCTCTCTCTCTCTCTCTCTCTCTCTCTCTCTCTCTCTCTCTCTCTCTCTCTCTCTCTCTCTCTCTCTCTCTCTCTCTCTCTCTCTCTGCGGGCTGAAGAAGCAGAGGGAGTCGGCGTCCTAGAGCAGGGGATCGGGTATGTGGAGTTCGGGCAGAGCTTTGGTCGGGAAGAGAGTGTCGTGGGAGCAGAGGGAGAGCGAGAGTAAGAGTTACGGGAGCTGGGGTCGAGCGTGGAAGGAGCCGTCGTCGTGTGTGGGAGAGCCCCTTCGTTTTATAGACACGCGAGAGGCGAGAAACGAGGCCGTCGTCGTAGGATTTGCGCCAGGTTTACGGAGAAGTGATCGTTCGCGGCGCCGATTCAGCGGGATTTCGGCAGGTTTCGCGGCTGGATTCGAGGATCCAACGGGTACGAAATTTGCACGTTAGATTTCTTCCTTCCTTTCTTCTTTTATTCTCTCTATATTGGTTAACAGACCATTGCATAGTGACTACTCTTATTGTTAGCATAGGAATTTTGTTGAAAACCTTTCATTTATGCAACGTTAGATTAATTAACTATTTTATGATTTTAACTTCTACGCATGTGATTTGGTCTAAGCTTATTTTATCGCCTTATTGTTTTATCTTATCGTTAAATCAATATAAGTTTTGGTTATTATTGCTCTCTATATTTAAAACATGCAAATTCCTTAATCAATTCATCTTTACATTTATGTTCTACATCACCACATTATTTTCAAAAGTACGTAGTTACACAAACACCGTCCTCTTGAACATGTCATGATATGAGATCAGGCCATAAGAAACAATGATTAACATAGCCATGCTCTTGAAGTCAAATCATGACAGATCTTTAACACACATAGACGTTGTGATTTGGGAAAATGAACCTGATGCGGCAGCTAGCAACAGCCCAAGTGGGGCCCATTCCTTTATCACCTATTGTAGAAGAGTTTTTTTTTTCTTTTTTTTTTGTGTGTTGGGGGGGGGGGTACTCTTTGGGGAATGGAGAATGCAATGATATGCCTACAATCGACAGCAAGGAATCTCACTGGAGTGTCAAGGGATCATCATGTCAATCAACATACAAATATCAATGAGGAAAGTCACCACACAAGATATAAGCTATGTTTAAAGGCAATAAAGGACTCAATGATTCATTAGCCAATACATGTGAAGGGATGCAAAGTCTTTTGGACAGTGAGGCAAACCGCATATGGAGGAGGATGATCAGCATGTGATGTTTGTATAATTTATGCAAAAGATACAAAAATCCTCACAAACAATGTGATCTTTGGCCAACAGGTTTATTGTAATATATGATGAATATTGGGACACTACTACAATTAATGTCAATCCACTCGTGAAGGAACACAATAGTTCTCTGCAGACAAAGAAAGTTGACTTGTAGAATAATACAGTAAATTTGCCTATAGTTGAAAACATTCTTTGTATGTATGTACGGGAGCGTGTAACCAATGCTAGAACATTCGCATAGTCCCTAGCAATACAATGGCAAGCGGATACATTTAAACCCTACAAGCAGATGGATTCAATGACACTGTTGGAGACCCATGCCACATTCAACATATTAGTTGCAAAGGATTCGACATGCAGTGAAGACGACAAGGTGAAACATCTAGATGTGTTGAAATGTATGTCAACACACACTGTATGGCGCCTACCAGAATTAATGATCAATGTTTGACAAATGTGATGTTAAAGATCAATGCAAATATTGGTGATCTAAACTCACAACTACAAGCAGAAAGTACATACGCTACTCCAACTACGTCAATGGCTGCAACAATCATTTTAGGAATGAATATCTCGTATATTTCTCCTGCACGACCTGATGTGCTTTTGTTAGACCGGCCCAGTGGACTGGTCCAGCCGGTCCACACGAGACCGGCATTTCACTAACAGAGGCAGGATCTCCGACTCCTGCAGAGATCGGGCGGTCCGAACGCCCAATCGGAGCCCTTTAGGAAGGATTTTTTAGGGTTTTGAGAGGGAAATTTGAATGTAGGGACTGTTTAGGGATTTACTTTTGATTTGTATGCATTAAATAGTTGATTTTCCTAGGGTTTGGGCATCTTGAATTTGGCTGAAATTTGAGATCTCTTAGATTTTAGGTTTTCTTGGGGCTCTAGCGGCGTCTAGAGATTTGGGAGAGATCGATCCTCCTCTCGAATTGAGGATCAATTGTATCTTGTTATTTTCTGTTTTCCTTTCATCAAATAATACAAATTATCAAATGTTTTCGTGATTTTGTCAAGACTTTTGTGAAGAATTCTCGCTGTTTTGAGAAGATAATACAAAACCATAAAGCCTACGAGAAACCCGATCCTCCGTCGACAGCTCGACCAAGTCGACAAGGTTCAATTCACAAATGGAAGTAACCCCATACACCCCGATGATGACCATGTTGAATGCATATCTCAACCGGAGGGGTTAATTAACTATAAGGGCTTGCGCCTATAGGAAACTAGAACTCAGATCATAAAGTCCTCGCAAAATGAGTGCGAGGACGAAATCCCTATGTAGTGTTTTATCTACAAACCCATCTGCCTTCCAAAATTTACCCCATAACTTAAACCCATTAAAACTCCCCCCGAAGAAAAGCAACGGGGGAGGCCGGGGCTGAATTTTCGGAGCCCACAGTAAAACATCACCTTTCCTAGAGAGATTCTATTCTTATCAAATGAAGATTGAGGTAGAGATAGAAAGTGGAGAGAAGAAAAATAAAAGACCCCATCCTATTTACTAAACGCTAGGGGATTTTCCACAGCTAGTTGATTTCTCTTAGGTATTCAAATCAATTAAACAAAGGAAGGCCAACTTTTCTTAGGTCTCATATCATTTAAACAATGTACAAAGGCAGTCATCTATCAATCACAATAAATCATAAAAAATGAAAAAAAAAAAAATCAAAGGGCCACGGAGGAAAATAGAAATCATGTTATTTATAATGCTTAAATGGAAAAAGCAGATAAAACTATGCTTTTTGTGATCAATGCCATCGCAAGATATTTCCTAGAAACCAAACCACGAACTGTAAATGATAACTCCAAGCATGAGTCTCATTCAAAGCTACATAACATAAGCTAAAAAACTGGAACACATAGCAACAAGGTAGAAGGAAATTTCATCAATGAGAACATGAACAGAAGCATTAGTGTAATATATCTCATGTTTAGTTGAATATGAGGTAAATTATCAAGGTAGAGTTGGTCTGTTTTTAAGTATGCATCCATATGAAATAGTTCTCATCATGGATCAGGATATTTCAATTACCATGGCACATGAATGGTAAAATTACCTCATGAAAGTGATGTATGCATCAAAGGATTGCTGGAATTCAACAGGGGAAAAGCTAGAATAGCTTCAGAAATGTTGAATACATGGCTTTATCCCAATAGCCCAAAAGTGGAACACATAGCTAGATGAAGGTATGAGCAATTTTAAATGCAACAATTGCTGGCAAGGATCCTGATCTTTATTATGACAAAGGAATCCCGCCAGGATATGGGAACTATAACAAAAAAAAGGACATCAAAATACGAGAACTATAACAAAAAAATAAGGGCATTGACATACTTTCAAGTAGAAAATAACAAAAAAGTAAGCAACTTGTACATAGTTATAACTTGTAACCAGAAGAAAACGGCAGCTGACCTGTAAAACGCATCTGTGATGACTGGAACCATTTATATTGCCATGTGTATAGAGATTGTTCTGCGACATAAGTCTGTTTTCTGCAAAAACATGCAAGTAAAAGCAAGGAATTATGAAATGTCAAGAACTGTAAGATAGCCCTAGAAAATAGTTCAAAAGAAAAAATGATTAAGCATAAGATGTATTTGAAATTGGAAGCTTTACCCAACATGGGTTCTGTAACTGAAATCCACCCTTCATCCAAATGCCTGGATCTCCTTTGCAATGCCTCTGCGGACGCAACTTCTAAACAAGCCATTTTCTACAGAGCAAAAGGTAAATTGTGTCATAAATAAATTATGCCACAAATTTCAAACTATCAATTAAAAGGAAAATATAGTCCAAATGACAAAACCTTCTGATGCGGACATCCAACCGTCCATGACTATCCGAGGAACTGAAGATCAACGGTTGTCATCGTCCCATGTTATCTTATATTTTATTTGTAATTTTTAAATTTTTATTATGAAATTTCCATTTTTACCTCACTTAAGAGGGTCGTCCTATGTAAGCCTTAGGGGCATATGTGTCTTGTTTTAGTTTCTTGGGCCTATATATAGAGGCCCTTTCTTATGTAATGGGATGATGAATTGTTAATGAAAATTTGATTTTTGTGTTCTCTTTGTGAGTTCCATCTTTTAGATCTCTTAGTGAGTTCTTTTCTTTTGAGATCTCTTAGTGAGTTCTCTACTTTGTGTTCTCTTTGAGAGTGCATCCCTCTCCTAAATCTCTTAGTGAGTTTTGGGAAGAGCTAGATCTCTTTGTGAGTTCTAGACCTTCCTCCATTTTTTCTTTGTGATCAATTAGTGTGAGAATTCAAGGAGAATCCGTCTGGATCGCATTCTTCCTTGAACTCCATCCCCTCTTCCCTCTCCACCACTTTCCCACATCTCCATTCCCTAGTTCTCATTGGAATTTGAATTTCAAAATTCAAATTCTTTCCAAATTTGGAAATTCCATTTATGAAAAATTTTGAATGACTTCAAATCTAAAATTAAATTGATTTGGATTTATTTAAATTTTTCTAATCATCATTCATGTTTGGAAACCCCTCCCTCTTTCCCTAACTCCCCCTTTCTCTCTCCATACCGCCGGCCACCATGGGGCTTTCCTCACATTAATTCCTCAATTAAAGCATTAATGGTCTCTTAATTTGAAATCAAATTTTAAATTAAGTTCCCCCCAATTTCAATCAAAACTGAAATTAAATTCAGATTTTGAAAATTCCTAAATTCAAATCAATGAGCCATAAAATTTTCAAACTAATGGCTCCTTGATTCTTGCTTGGCCGAATTCCCCCTCATGCCCCACCTCTTGATTTCTCTCCTTAATTTTTTCCCTTTCCTTGCTTTAAGGAAATATTTTCAAACCCATTTAATCTCTGTTGGCCGAAATCCAACCTCCACCCATATCTCTAATTAATTCCTAATTCACCTCACCAAACCGTAACTCTCACCTAGCTGAATTTGTGTTTTGCTTGATTTATTCCAAAAGGGAAACCCCTTGTTTGGAAACAAATCCCATCAGTTAATCTCTCCAAAGCCAACCGCTCTTCCCACTTCCTTCTCAAGCCCGTAAGAGTGGATGGGAATTTTCTCCTGAGTTTTTCTCTTCACGTGCAGGCAGAAATTTTCCCAAAACCTGTACAAGATTTTGCTCTCGGCTTTCTATTCCCAACCACTAAAATCTGAGAATTTTCTCTCAGATTTTTGGTGGAAATCTGAGGCTGTTTTCAGAATTTAGGAGAAGAGGTGCAGAGATTGCAACCTTTCTCCTACCAAGAGAAAATCTGAGATTCTTTTCAGGTTTTGGGCAAAGAAGTCCGAATTTCCTTCAGATTTTGGAGAGGTGGTCCTCTCCCTAGCAAATCCGATCCTCGTTTCACATCACCTTCCCCACCAATTGAATGCTTATGCAAGATTCCCACAAGACTGGATGTGTTCTCTAGTAATTTTTAGTGGTTAAATTTAGTTATTCAACCAATCAATTCCAAGTCAACACATCTAGAGTTCAGATTAAATCCAATTATTACTACAAATAAGAATTGGAAAGTAGTTGTTGCTGGACAACTACAAACTATTTCCTATAATTGAGTTTTCCTACTCAACAGAATGTTGGTTCCTTCCGCTTCTTTGCCATTTTTGGTATCTTCCCATTGGTCCCTGTATACTCCATTGCGTCCCGTTGTGTGCTGCCACTGATACAAGCTTACCCATTGGGCCCTGTACAATCTGCTTCTCCTAATGTTTGGCACTTCATGTCTCTCACTGCTTCCCACTATTATTTACTATTCCTATCTATATATGTTTTCTACTCAACATAATTGTTTCCTTGCTTTCCCATTGCAGTTGATGCCTTTACTTCCTGCTAAACCCTTTGTTGTTGCCTCTGATTCCCATTTCCCACTACACACGCTATCACAATTCTCTATTCCCGTTGTTTGTAGACTATAACAGGTGGCTTTCTTCTTCAACATATATCTCCTATACTTGTGTCGGTTCCCCTATTTTCTTTACTAAGCTTGACTAATGTATTTCGCACCGGCACCTAAACATTAGACTTTAAACCAGGACTTGGATATTCTATGGAATGATTTGATGTTCTTGCAATTCATTTGAATTGAAATCTATCATATTTGAATAGATTTTGACATATTATGAGAATTTTCATATTTTGGGTCCTTTATGTGCTATAAAAAGGACGCATGAGGCATGTTAAGAATATTTTAACATCAAGTATTGCAATAGGAATTCCAACGTCCTTCACGCGTGTTTATTAGTTGTATTTGTATTCTTTGACTGCTTCGTAGAGGTTCACAACTAATTTTCAGGGCTAACATCTTTGTACCAGTGTGAGACCTAGTTTACTCTTTGGGTAATTCTAGTCTTATTCTTGTTTAATTTCATCAGTCATTGATTTAGATGTATCATTCGAAAAGGAAATGTATTTGTTGTTTTGCATAAAAAAAAAATAGATTTTTGCTAGTGTTAATAGTTGGTGACATACATAATGTGGATTTTATATTTTTTTATAGCGCATCTCATTTTAGGTTATATTAAAAATCCTAGACCCTTAACAATCCTACGTTACATCTCACACAATGAATTCATTAGCATTACGATGGGTTTAATCTCATTATGATCTTTGTGATACAAATAGTTAATTGATGTAAATTTTTTCCCAATATAAACAATTTTAAAATTTAATTACCCAATTTAACAATGACCTCAAAAGCTATCTGTAACAAAAATAATGAATAGTATGCTAATTAGGGCTGCAAATGAATCGAGCCGAGCCGAGTATGTGAGTGTTCATACTTGTGTTCATTTAGTATCAGCTTGTTCAAGTTTGGTTCATGTTTGTTCGAGCTTTAGCGTTTGTGTTCATATTTGGTTCATTTAAATTGAGTGTTCATGTTCGGTTCATGTTCGGTTCATGTTCGTTTGTTTAATGTTTATCGAGCTTGTTCGCGAACATATTTAATAAATTTTTTTAGCTATCAAACAAACACATTCATGAAAATATGATGGGGACATCAGATCTTCTTGGAGAGTTTACCAGAGACGCGGCCGTCGATCTACGGCCACGATCGAGTCTTTATATTTTTGAGTCGATGTATTTTATTTTCATGCATTTTATTATTTGCTTATGTGTATTTTAGTATTTCCCGTCGTACCCCTTTTTTATGGGAGTTGTCATGTGTAAGCTTAAGGGCAATGGTGTCATTTTATTTGGAGTCTTTTGTATGAGGCTATTTAAGGCCCCTTTGTTTTATTTTCAAGGTTAATGAATGATTGATGAGGAAAATTACTTCTTGCATGAGCACTACGAGCTTGAGAGTTCTAATGGGGAGAGCTTCCTAGGAGAGGAAGAAGATTCGCGCAATACCCACCAACCTAGATAAGTTGGGTTCGTGGTTTCTCCAATTATTTTGTTTTCTTCTTCTTCCCATCTTCACGACCAATCACCCATCCACCACCGAAACCCGCAGCCACCTCACCCGATTCCCCCACACCTTTCCAAACCCCACGGCCCCCACCCGAATCCCCCTTTTCCCACTAAATCGTCGGCCACCTCCTCCCTAACCGCCGGCCACCTCCTCCCTAATCCACCGGCTGCCACCTCCTCCCTAATCCACCGGCTACCACCTCCCCTCCCTCCGTATTTTATTAGTTTCCTATTATGGTTGATTATATTTTGGGATGTATTTGAATTCAAATTTCAAATATTTGAAATTCAAAATATTTCCTAATATATAAATTCCATACTAGGAAAGTTCATAATTGAGATCCTATTTGAATTTTCATTAAGAGAGGAATAAATCACTACTTTCCAATTGTATGAATTTCAATTAGGAAACTTATTTACTCTCCAATTTTTCCCTCCCATCCTCCCTGTATGCCACCAGTTTCACGCCTCCACCTGCTAATTACTTCTTCAGTTATTTCCTAAATCTTAATACTATACTTAGGAAATAATTTGAAATCATTTTAATGCCTGTTGACCGAAATTCCCTAACCCGTATTGAATGGCCTGAGCGATAATTCCACTGCTGGAAAGGAATTAATTCTCCCGTTTCTCTGTTTTGTATTACCGCCTCCCACCCCACTCCCCCCTCTAGCCCGCCAAACCCATCTCCCCGTCACCACCCTCCCCCTCTCTTGAATGCATGAGTTAAATCTCCTCTTCCTAAAACCTGTAGGGAGATTTGCTTTCATGCTCACTAGTCTCACTAAGGCTAGCTTTTCCTCCTGGTTTTCCCCACCTTGGTCCAATAGAATCTGAGAAAACTTCTCAGATTTTCGGGATTGACAAGCTGGAAATATTTTTCAGATTGCAAGGGACGAGAGACGCATCCAATCGGTTCAAAGGGAAGTCAGGGGCAAAGCCGTTGAAGATAGTGATTGACGGATCTCCACATCTCTTTGAGCAAAGGTTTTCTTCCTTCTCCACTTGCATTCAAAGTCTTCTAAAATCTAAATTCTCGTTGGTTAAGATTGTACTCGCTAAAGGCTACTCCCAATGCTCTTGCTAAGCCTAGTAATCATAGGAATTGAGCGTGCTTTATTTGCATCCTAATTCTCGTTGTTAGATTAGGAATTATTTTGAAGGCTACTACTTTGTATTGTTATATTTTCTTATTTATCTTGAAAACTTCAAACTCCGAGCATGTGATTTCGCCTAAGCAAAGTACCTCTTTATTTGTTTTGAATCTTCGTTGAGAATTGCTCGTAACTTTATTCTAAAATTATTCAAATCGAAGGGTTGTGCAAAGCCTAATTGAAGTTCCTAAACATTGCATTTAAGTAGTCCTGCATCAACATATCTATGAACAAACACATTTAGAATAAAAACAATTGTCTATGTAACAAAGGTAATGATTGTGTTATATTTATTAATTATATAGTCAAATATTAATTATTTTTATCGAGCTTATTCACGAGTTCAAAATCGAACACGAATCGAGCTTAATGTCGAGCTTGTTCACGAACTTCAAATGATGTTGTTCGCGAACATAAATGAGCCGAACACATTAGGGTTCAAGTTTGTTTATTTAAGAATCGAGTATTTAAAATATTGTTCAAGTTTGTTTGTTTAGTTAATTAAATGATCGCAAACGAGCTTTAATCAAACCGAACAACGAGTAGCTCGTCGAACGTTTGGTTCGCTTGCAGCCCTAATGCTAAAATGTTGTTTAAAAAAATATTGGAAATTTGAATTTATATGCCTCTTACTATCCCTAATTGGAGAAATATGATGATTGTTTGCTTTTTTGGAAAAATATGCTCGAAAGTTCATTTCAGACCAAAATACCCCTGCCTTTGACCACATACTATTTATTTAAAGCCTAATGTGATAAAGTTTTCATCAATCAAAAGCAAACCCTTGAGGATCTCATTCTACTAAATATCTAATCTCGTTCATTTTTTTGGGCCTTACGTAATTTATGCTTAACATTATAAATCTTTCTTTTTTTTAAAGACTAAAATGTTTTTATTAGGTGATATTTATTTGGTCAGCTCCAAAATTCAAGGGAACTTATATTTGGTATTTCTCTTATATTAGAGAGTGGGTAGCCCTTAAGAATATGTATTGGTTGCACTTATTCAAACGGAATATGTATTAGCTTACAAAAATTACTCTACCTACTTGATGAACAGAGGAATGTGTATTAGCTTGCAAGTTTTCTCATGGTATATTAATATGTCAACCAAAATTTTTAAAGAAAATTTAACATTAAATTACCTCCAACAACAACAACATCAAGCCTTTATCCCACTGTGGGGTGCGCTACATGAATCTTTTTTCTCCATTGTACCTTGTTAAAAGTTAAATTCTCATTTAAATCTAATAAAGAAAGGTCATTTCTAATATTTTCTAATCAAGTCTTTTTTAGGTCTATCTCTACATTTCTTAACATAAGTCAAATCTAATACATCTACTCTCCTAATTGGGTCATCGGAAGGCCGCCATTTTATGTGACCAAACCATCTAAGGCGACTCTCTCTAATCTTATCTTCCACTAGAGCAACTCTAACCTTTTCACATATATGTTCATTTCATATCCTATCTCTAAGAGTAAAGCTACTCATCCACCTGATGTTAACCTCACTTTTGGTGAGGTCAACCTTCCTTTATGGTTCTCCTAGAACTTAGGTGATGAGGACATCGTTCAGAAATTCATACACGCGTACCGACAACGAAATCGTAGATCGACAGCTACGATTCAGCACCTCTATTTTGATGCATTTATATTTTATGTTATGTTTGTTTGCTAGTTCCGTTTTTACCCTTTTATTTGAGTCTATGGGAGTTGTAGCCCAAGGGGCATTTGTGTATTTTCTTTTTCTTATTTCAGGCCTATATATTGAGGCCCCATCTATTGTAAGATGATGATAATTTGATAATGAAAAAAAATTTATGTGTTTTCTTCTTCTTCTTGTGTGAGTACTAGAGAGAAGGGAGAGAGAGCCCAAGGTGAGGGCAAGCGCAATACCTACCAGTCGTTGGAAGAGTTTGAGGCTCGTGGTTTTGATGCAAGCAAAAAATCCGAGGGACCCTGATTTTTTGCTTGACGAAATAATGACTCTACTAGGTACTAGAAGAGACAGAAAAGGAAGAGATTTACTTAGAGATATTAGAACAAACTCTTACATTTCAAATCTAAGACCGACTTAGAAATTTAAAAAAAAAAAACAAAATTACGACTTACAATCTTGACTCAAAATTAAAGACACCCTAAAATTGCTTTACTTAGAGAAGAGGGATACAGGTGGAGTGGCACTTGCGGAGAGACGAAAGAGGTTAGAAGCCAAGACGATTGTTGGAAAGAGCTCGCAAGATTTCCGGAGAGGATGAGAAAGAAGACGGACAAAGATCACAAGCTTTTCCAAGCAAACCCGCAAGTTATAGCTTTTCCAAGCAAACCCGCAGGTTATAGCTTTTCCAAAAATAACATATCATTCACATATCTTAAAACATAATAAGCCTCTCATATTTATAGGTATGAAAGGGGAATACAAAAGGACACAAACAATGAATTCTCATAGGAATTCTAAACATCACTTAGCATGGAAACCCCCTCCCATGCATTCACGGAAAACCGCCCAAGCCCAGGAACCGAAGGAGCAGTCGCGGGAGCCAAGGAGGCCGCACGGAACCAAGGCGCCACAGCCACGGGAAAACACCCAAGCTCGGAAAACCAGCAGCCGGCCAGAAATCCAAGGGGCAAAGGCACAAAAAACAATAGCCCATGGTGGAAGCCAAGGAGCCACACATGGGAAACAACACTTCTTGGAATTCCAAAAGCCGGTTTGAAATTCCAAGAGACAAATATAAATAAAACATAAAAAACTATAAAAATTACATTTAATAAAAAGATAATTATGAACTAAAATGTTAGCTAATAAAGAGCTAACCCTTAGTTCAATAAGTGAACTAAAGACCAGCTCATAAATGAGCTAAAATTTCAGCTCAATTTTGATTGAGCTTGTAAACTCGAGGGAGGCCAAAATTGATTTATTTTGGACATGAGTTGACCCCCCCTTTGTCTACATCAGACTCCCCTTCTTGAGGACTCAGCTCCCGATGAGTCAGTTCTGGTTGTTCTTGAAGAGATGGAGACGGAACATCCAGTTCTTTGATCTTTTCTTCAAATTTCTTTAAAATTTCTTCCTGTTCCTTCTCGAACTGTTGTTGTAGATATCTTATCAACTTCTCGAATTTTTGATCACAAAGGAACATGTGATACTGAAGCTTGTATAAACGGTCTTGAAGCGGATCAGTTGAATCACCTTCTGTAGGAATCCATCTGTACAACGGGAGAAGGACATCAAGATTGTCATGATCGTTTTCTTTCATGAATGAAGCTATTTTTTTGTTGTTTTCCATTTTTTGACTGACTCAAAAAATAATCTAAACTTAAACTTAAGACAAGACTAATGACAAGACTTGACTTGACAAACAAAATAAAACTTGACAAACTAATTTGACAAACCAAAATTTGACGACCAAATCCTAGGACTTCCTAACCTGCTCTGATACCAACATGATGCAATAAAAAAATATAGGGGACCCTATATTTTTTTATCATAAAAAGGAAAAAGGAGACACAAGAAGAAAGAGATTTACTTAGAGATATTAGAACAAACTCTTACATTTCAAATCTAAGACGGACTTAGAAATTTAAAAAAAAAAACAAAATTACAACGACTTACAATCTTGACTCAAAATTAAAGACACCCTAAAATTGCTTTACTTAGAGAAGAGGGATACAGGTGAAGTGGCACTTGCGGAGAGACGAAAGAGGTTAGAAGCCAAGACGATTGTTGGAAAGAGCTCGCAAGATTTCCAGAGGGGATGAGAAAGAAGACGGACAAAGCTCGCAAGCTTTTTCAAGCAAACCCGCAGGTTATAGCTTTTCTAAAAATAACATATCATTCACATATCTTAAAACATAACAAGCCTCTCATATTTATAGGTATGAAAGGGGAATACAAAAGGACACAAACAATGAATTCTCATAGGAATTCTAAACATCGCTTAGCATAGAAACCCCCTCCCATGCATTCACGGAAAACCGCTCAAGCCCAGGAACCGAAGGAGCAGTCGCGGGAGCCAAGGAGGCCGCACGGAACTAAGGCGCCACAGCCACGGGAAAACACCCAGGCTCGGAAAACCAGCAGCCGGCCGGAAATCCAAGGGGCAAAGGCACAAAAAACAATAGCCCATAGTGGAAGCCAAGGAGCCACACATGGGAAACAACACTTCTTGGAATTCCAAAAGCCGGTTTGGAATTCCAAGAGACAAACATAAATAAAACATAAAAAACTATAAAAATTACATTTAATAAAAAGATAATTATGAACTAAAATGTTAGCTAATAATGAGCTAACCCTTAGTTCAATAAGTGAACTAAAGACCAGCTCATAAATGAGCTAAAATTTCAGCTCAATTTTGATTGAGCTTGTAAACTCGAGGGAGGCCAAAATTGATTTATTTTGGACATGAGTTGACCCCCCCTTTGTCTACATCAGGTTTCTTTTATTTTCTTGTATTCTTCTCCTCCTTTTCCCCCACCCCACCCACCGAATCCCCTAGTCGCCAGCTCCGGCCATCTTCCCCTTCCCGAATCACCCCATAACTCCACCACTAAAACCCCCCACCCGCCTGCGTATTCCCTCTCCCCACCCCAACCCGGCGCCAATCTCTCCCTTTTCCCCTTGCCGCCGGCCACCTCATCACTCCCCATCATTATGATGATTCCAATCATCATAATGACCCCATAGATTAGCTCAGGCAAGAAAAGGAAACATTTGAATTCATTTGAAATTCAAATTTGAATTTCAAATAATTTTCATATTTGAAAGTCCAAATAAGGAAAGTATATAATCATGAGTTCAAGCTGAAATTAAATTAGATTGGATTTAATATTAGCCTTCCTAATTTTCAAGACTTGTTTGGAAGCTAATATTTCCTCTCCCCAATCCCCTCTTCCCCCTCATTAAGCCGCCGGCCCCATGATGGGCTCCTCCCATTCAATTCTCATTTAACCCCTAAGCCCTATTTGAAATTTGAATTTAATTTCAAAATATTTTCCCCCAAATTCACTTAGACTGAAATTAAATTCAGATTACCTATTTCCAAACTCCTCTTTCAACCCTAGCCACCTCCCCACTTCCTCAAGCCGTCCCACCCCTCTCCCTCCTACTCAAGCCGCCGGCCCCTCTCTCCATCACCACCTTCTCTCCTAGTTCCACCTCCTTGTGTTCTCTCCTTTCTCTTGTCAATGGAGCATGGCTGATCCTGAAATCGACCATGGATTTGTATTCGACAAGGAAGGACAAATATCCTTCGATCCCCATACTTTGACGTTTTCTTTGGCAACGAAGAAACTGTTGAAGGGTGCATCGATCGCATCCTATACCAATTGACGTTGTCGATTGAAGAGCATCTTCCACCAAGTCGTTGGATCATCGTCGGCCACCCACTGCCTCCTCCACCACCGGCTACCGCTCCATCAATGAAGGTCCTCGGCGCCGTCTTCTTAGTGGTAATATTCTTCTTCGTATGGTTCATCTTTCTCCGCTAAAGCCTATGAGTGGTTGAGTGAGAATGTACTCAAGGTGAACATCTCGTTATTAAGTATTGGATTATGTTATGAGCTTGTAACATTTACTTTTATCTTTGAATTTTGATTGAATTGTTTGGTTAATCACAATTGCATTTCTTTGGCCTAAGCATGTTGAATACTTTAGATTCTTAGTTTTCTTTTATGTGCAAGCAATAAATTTTCATTGGCAAAGTTTTCTTCGATTGTTCCTTTAATTTCGCACGTAACTCCTATTAGTTTCACATCATTAGAGCTCCTTAACATAGTGTAGAAGTCACCTCTAGGATTTCCCTTAGGTGGACGTTGGATGACACAGTGTCGATTCAACCTCGATCGCATTGATTTGATCTCAATCGAATAGGTTTACACCAAATTTAATTTAATTAATTTGACTTCAAATTAATGAAGGCCAATTCAATCTAAATTATGCTAAATCATGTCATTTCAAGTTAATTCAATTCAATGTAGGGTCAGTTCGACTCGACTCTACTCGTGTTCAATTCAACCTCAACGACGTCGTCGACCCATTAAATTGAATCGAGCTCAGCTCGAATTAACCATAACTAATTTAATTTCAATAAAATAAGTTCAATTGAGCAACATCGAGTCATTCGACTCAACTCGAATGTAATTTAGTGCTCGACAATTTTAATTGGCCTAATTTTATTCGTTTCGACTCGATATAAAACAAATATTAGTTCAAATTGATGTTGTTAAATAAGCATAAATCCAAATCTAAACAAAGTTTAGTTGCATAATTCAACTTTATTTAGCCAATTGGCAGGATTTAAGGATTAAATTTCTAAATTAAATGTTAAATTTCCAACTACCTAAAATCATGTCGCTACTATACGCCTGATACTACGTATTCGTTTGACGACTAGCCTTAATCGAAAGTTCTCTCTCACCATCGGGAGAGGTAATTAACTATAGGGGCTTGCGCAATATTAAACCTGAACTCAAATCATAAAGTCCTCACAAATTGAGGGAAAATTCTCCGGGTAATATTTTATTCAAAACCCAATATGCCTTATGAAAAATTTCCTCAAAACCTACTCGTAAAAACTCTCCTCAACAACCCGAAGAAAGATAAAGGGGTCTGCGGAGAGGCTAGGGCGTAATTTAGGAGCCCACACATGGGTAATTTGGTTTGAAACAATTTTTCAAACAAATTTCCTCAAGAAAATAAATAGCGGACATATTTAGCTAATTTCAAATATAATGAGGAATTTAAAATCAAATTTACCAAAAAGTAATGAAATAATAAATGAAAGAATATAAAAAAAACTCAAAAAGCGGCACAAGAAAGTAAGCTCCTATCAAAACAAAAGCTACATGCATACCTTACTTTTCTTTATTTCCTCCATCAAGCGATCCCTCTGCAAAATCCAAGCTATGCAGGATCATGATTTTAGTCAAAATGCTAAAAAGAATTATTTAAATTTTTTAGCATGGTGCAGTTTTTGTTGGGCTGAGGAACAATCTTATGGCATCCCAACATGTGAGATTCAAAAAGGCTCCAAGCGCACACACCAAATATGCAACAAATAGCAAGATCCATCAATGGATAACCACCACATGGTTTTATCATGATGCTAAAGCCATTAGCTTCAATGCTACTAAAGACATTTTGGTTACCATCACGAAAAGTATATGACAGCTAATAAACTGTTAAAAGGACAATGCAGTGCAAGACATGTAATCTTGTAACATTAACATAATATATAATTTTTTGCGGGAAGAGAACTGCCTATTGATGACAAGGATTCAGGTCCTAGATATAACGTACCAATGGTTGGATAATTAGCAAAAAAAAATGTGATTCTCCGCTCAGGTATCCTTTGGTAAAGAGTTTACAATGAAAATCAGGGCCGTTGTATCTCATACTAGGAAACCAAAAATAAACCAGTAGCAATATTCTGGGCACTTATTATAGGATTAAGAACAACGCTTTATGCAGATGGCGCACTACAGTATGTTTTGAATTTGGCCATGTTCAAACCATACAAGTATTGCCTTGTAATTTTCACGTCATTCAAACTTTCACCTTCTCCTTTGCAACCTCAGAGAAAAAATCGAGATGATTCTGCTAAGTGATATGCAGCTACTCACTCTAAAGCCAGTACCACTTCATTAGGCTACTTCTGATATTGCAACTTGGATACCAAAGTCAGGGGCCGAACCAGCTTTCTTTTTTAGGGGGGCAAACTCATTATAAAAAAGCTAAATATTAAAATTTTAAAATATATATAATAAGCTAAAATTCTAAGTAAAATCTTGTATTTCATTATAATGTATGAATTTTAAATAATTATAAACTCTGCATTCTACTTTGCATTTTCTAATAATATTGCATAATTACTTCATTGAAAACATAGTCAAATACTTTCTTCTCGATGCATGGCACTAGACAGTCATTAAGTCCGGCACTACTCATTTTGCTATGTAATCAATGTTTAATAATCTTCATTGCACAAAATGCTCTCTCCACTGTTGCAGTAGCCACTAGTCAAGTCAGTACCAAATCAATAAGTTTAAAACCAATTGATATACAATATTCTTTCTAGTCTTTACAATCTGTTTTGCAAAAGAAACAATGCTAATCAAAGATGTGAACTCGCCACTTGTAAGTATATCAATAATATAAGTAGATAACTGATGTTCAAGAGACAATATTAATAATGGAAAATCTGTTAGATATAACTCTGTAAGACAAATTAATTTTATCTTATCATAAGCAGAGAACATACTAATTGTATTTAGACATGTCACATAAAGAAGTAACTCAGTATTAATTTCTAAGAAGTAATTATTCCTAAGAAGCGATTATTCAGTTCTTAAAGTTGCATATCAATAACAATGTAAAATAAGTCAACCCGATAATGATGAAAGTTTGTTATTTTTTCACCTTTTCATACTGACCGTCGATAAGTCTTGAATATAGAGTTTATATGTGGAACTTTAATGTCAAAAATATTACAAAAATGTTAAACTTCTTCTAGTAAAAGCTTTCATCCATGTTCACTTATCATCTGAAATCATTACTTGGACACTTGTATTAATTTCATTATATTTATAATTTCTTGATCATTTCTTTATAAAGTTTGTGATAATTCATTTATAATTTTTAAAATGTCAATCATTAAATGCAGTGATAAGACAGTTAAAAGACTTAATAGTTTAATTGACTGTTAATCATGTATCAATTATTCCTTGATAATTTCAAGCACTCGAGCACAGAAGCATAAATTTTCATCAAACTAATTAGGGTTTGAAAATATGAACTCCAACAGGTGTCACCAGCTCATTGTAAATTAGTTTGTTATTTAAATATCGACCACTAATTAACTCTCCGGTACTTAAATGAAAAACTACTTTATCATGTTGAATTGTGCTCAAAGCATCAATTCTCTTGTATGAAGCTCTAACAATATTCAGAATTCTTAAAGCAATCTCAAATAAATATTACATTTATTAATGATTCTTTGCTACAGCCACTAAGGATAGTTGGAGTTGATGAGTAAAACAATGAATGTAAATTGTCTGATGGTTATCTTTTAATATGAGTACTTTCAAACCATTAAACTCCTCTTGCATATTAGATTCTCCATCATAATCCTGATTGTGTATTCTATATATGCTTAATGAATGTTATGCAAGAAGAGCTTCAATAGATACCTTCAATATTGTTGCATTTGTTGAATAAATATAATTAATACTTATGAACATTTCAATTATTTGTCACAACTTATCTACATATCGCACTGAAACAGCTAACTGTTCTTTTGTGGACATATCACGAGACTCATCAACTAAAATTGTGAAGTAAGAATCACCGATATCATTCATGTTTGAAGACAAGGTCTCAGCTGCATTAGAACTGCATATCTCCTTTTATTTTTTGATAAGTCAACTTTAACTTAACACTTGCATTTTTAAATATTACTTTTCCAACTTTTTCATTATGATCGATAAAAAATTGAAATAATTCTAAATAATTACATTGATTATCTGAGCTAGATGATTCATCATGTCCACGAAATGATAGCCCTTAGTGAATAAGAAATCGAATATAGTCAACATTTTTCAACAAATCTCCTTTTAAGCAAGAGCGTATCTTAATTAACATCACACTCAATTTTCAAATTACAGGGTGGCACTTCCTCTCATGATCAAATTGGGGAGAACCACCAAATAGTTCCAAAATGCCCCAAAGGCTTGCATATGTTATCTATTCCTAACAGCATGATACCTTATTATCCAAGGGTTATTATTCCATGGTCATGATAAATCATCTAGCTCAGATAATCAAGAAAGTTATTTAGAACTATTTCAATTTCTTGCCCATCATAATGAAGAAGTTGTAAAAGTAACATTTAAAAATACAAGTGCTAAGTTAAAGTTGACTTCACCAAAAATATTAAAGGAGATCTATAGTTTTGAGGCAATTAAGACCATGGCTTCAAACATGAATGATATCGATGATTCCTTCTTCACCATTCTAGTTGATGAGTCTTCTGATGTGTCCACAAAAAGAATAGTTAGTTGTTGCAGTGCGATATGTAGACAAGTTGGGTCAAACAATTGAAAGATTCATAAGTATTAATCATATTTTTTCAACAAATACAGTAGCATTAAAGGTATCTGTTGAAACTCTTCTTACATAACTTTCATTAAACATATATAGAATACAATCAGAATTATAATGGAGTATTTAATATACAAAGTGAGTTTAATGATTTGAAAATACTCATACTAAAAGATAGTCCTTAGGCATTCTACAATTATTATTTTACTCATCAACTCCAACTATCCTTAGTGACTATAATAAAGAATCATTGGCAAGTGAAGCATTTATTTGTGAAAAAAAAATATAAATATAAATCACATAACTAATATGTATATGATGAAACAAAATTTTGAAAATAATATGAATTGGTCAAAATAATTTAAAATGAGTTATTATGGTAAAATAAATAAATAAAATTAAGTGGTGGATAGATATATATTAATTTGGTATGCATCACCAATGGCTAGATGATATAAAAAAATAAAAAATAATGATGAAATGTAAATTATACATTCAAGAATTTTGAATAATGTTGGAACTTCATGCAAGAGAATTGATGCTCTAAAAATAATTCATTATGATAAAATAATTTTTCATCTAAGCACTAGGGAGTTAATTAGTGGTCCAGGTTTGAACCAACAAACTAATTTGCAACGAGCTGGTGACACCCATTGGAGTTCACATTTTCAAATCCTAATTAGTTTGATGAAAATGAATGCTTATGTACCTGAGTGTTTGAAATTGTCAAGGAAGAAGATATACATAACCATTAGTTAGTTAAGCTGGTATTTTAATATAAGTTATGGAGACTTTTGAATTTGTTTTATCATTGTATTTAATGATTGATATTTTGAGAATTATAAATAAATTATCACAAGTTTTACAAAGAAATGATCAATTTATTATAAATGCAATGAAATTCATATAAGTGTTCAAATAACAATTGCAGATGATGATTAAAAATGGATGGGAGCCTTTACTAGAAGAAGTGTTACGTTTTTGTAATATTTCTTACATTGAAATTTCAATATGAACTCAATATTCAAGACTCGTCAATGGTCAGTACGAAGAGATGAAAAAATAATAAACGTGCATCACTATCGGGTTGACTTATTTTATATTATTGTTGATATGCAACTTTAAGAACTGAATAACCATTTCTTAGAAATTAATACTGAGTTGTTTCTTCGTGTGACATGTCTAAACCCAATCAATATGTTCTCTTCTTATGATAAGAGAAAGTTAATTTATCTTGCAGAGTTATATCCAACAGATTTTTTCATGATTGATATTGTCTTTTGAATATCATCTATCAACTTATATAATTTAGAGTACAAGTGGCGAGTTCATATTTTTTATTAGCATTGCTGCTCTTGTAAAACAAATTATAAAGGCCAAAAAAAAATATTGTGTATCCACTGGTTTATAAACTTATTGCTCTGACATTAACTTTATCAGTGGCTATTACAACAATTGAGAGAGCATTTCTGTAATGAAGATTATTAAATATCGATTGCGTAACAAAATGGGTAATGTTGAACTTAATAACTATCTAGTGTCATATATTGAGAATGAAGTATTTGACTCTGTTTCTAATGAAATCATTATACAACATTATCAGAAAATGCAAAGTAAAATGCAGAGCTTGTAATTATTTTAAATTCATACATTAAATGAAATGCAATATTTTGCTTAGAATTTTAGCTTATTATTATTTTTTTTTTAATTTTTAATATTTAGTTTTTTTATAATGAGTTCCCCCCTTCGAAAATAAGACTGGTTCCGCCCCTAGCTAAAGTGCTCGCACATAAAAAGCCTGAACTAATTCAATTCTGACCTTGAATAAAGGTTGATTAAGTTCATAAAAGCCCTTCCTTCAATTTGGCCAACATGAATTCTATAGCAAGCATAGTTCTTGATTTAAGGGTCAAGTTTTTTCACACAAGCTTCAAGACTTTGGCGAGGCATTGAGAAATCTAATTTTGACTACAAGTATGCTCCAAACTCCAACGATAAAAATGAAAAATATAGCAGATTCTAGAGGTTAAGGCATGAAGCATGCGATAGATTTTTCCAGAATATAAGGCTGGTAAAGGCACACATACAACAAATACCATATTCATTATATTAATTGTTGAAAAATTCAACTATTTCCTTGATACTTTGAAGCTCCTAACTTTCCTTATAATATTATAAAGTTTTTTATAAAATAGATACAATACATTAGGCAGAATTCAACAATCAATCAAACATAAACACATATATCAACAAACACAAAATTCTGCCAACGATGACAAAATTAAGAAAAAAAAAACAAACACAAAATTCACACAAACATATGCACAAAAACACATGTAAAAACGTAGGGACATTGGGACAAAATATTGATATCAAGTAAATCCTAAAACTCACCTCCAATTTAAGGGATTCATTTTTTTCCCGTAATGAGAGCACTTCCTGAAAAAAAAAAAAAGAATAAAATTGTTCCTCAATTCAAATCTAAAAGATACACGTGAAGTAACGTGAAACCTGCCAATGTATTTCAACCTTTTCTAGGTCAGTATTGGTGATTGCAATCAGCGGAGCATATAGGTTAATCATCTCGGTTTGCTTGAACCTTGCGCTACATTGTGGACACTGCAATATGAATCATTTAAATCAAATACTATCAGTGCTTTCCAAAAATTCTACAATCCTGTCTCAAATTAAACAAGATCCACCTCAGCAATATCTACATACCTTCGCTGCACTCTTTTTGCATTGTTTGATCCATTTTTCTAAGCAAGATCTACCATAAACATGTCCACAGGGAATGCAACTACATAAGAAAGAGGAGTAAAAAACTACAGCATGATAAACACATAAATAGAAAGCAAACGACCAAAAAAAAAAACTTTCTCAAATCTTTAAAACTTGGCAATGAAGCTCATAAAAGTGAAATTTTACATGGAACTGTGTAGAAAGAACCAGCAATATGTTGTAGAGTCATAATGCAACTATGTGCAATGCAGCGCAACAGCAAAGTGGAGGCCCTGCTAGAAGTGATTTATAATGGGGAAAGATTGACCTGAATATGACGTGTGTTTGATTTGCCCGTGAACTTTCAAGGAGAATGTGTATGCATGTCAGAGTGAGAAGGGTCATTGTGGGGTTTGCAGGAAGAAGAAATAAATGCCAGTTTAGTGAAAGCATTGCTAACCTAGTTTAAAAAAAAAATACTGAAATCATTTTAATTAATGTGTGAGTATAAAATTGCTCACTGGCATCTTACCTTTAGTGATCGACAGCTGGATTTCCAAACAAAGAAAACAAGCCAAGGCCTATTTCAAATGCATAGATTTTTCAATAAAATAGCATTATTTCAAATCTCTTAAACTAAATTCTACTCCTATGCATGATCCTAAGCTCTCAATAATCACCCAAAAGCTCTTATGTTTATAGTTTTAAATGATTTTAGAATGAGTTTTAAGTCTCAAAGTTGTTCTTAGCCATGAATATATGACACAAATAACAGTCATATATTATAGAAACATGCAAGAGGATTCAACTAGACTGTAATTGATGAGGACATCAGTCAGAGATTTCGACACGTGTACCATCGGAGGAATCGTAGAACGACGGCTACGATTCGGAGTTTATATCTTTGATTTATTTTCATGTATTTTTCTATTTGGTATTTTCAGTTTACTAGTTTACCCCTATGGGTGTTGAGTCTTTGTTGTAGCCCATGGGGCATACGAGTCACTTTGTTTTCTTTTGTTGAGACCTATATATAGAGGTCATTGTCTTTGTATGAGGTTAATGTTAAATCAATAGAAAATTTCATATTTCTGAGTTCATGATTTTGTGAGCTTGAGAGGAGAGGAGTAGCCTAGGAGAGGCTCAAAAGAAATACCCAACAGCCCCCTTTGTGGGAGTTCTTGGTTCTTTGGTTTTTTTTTTCTTTCTTTTCTTCCCTTTTCTCCTAGTCGCCAGCACCCCAAATCCACCTCCTTACCCCTGCCCGGCCAGCAACCCCCACGCCTCCCCTTTTTCCCTTAGCAGCCTGATCACGCACCCCCCCCCCCCCCCCCAAAAAAAAAAATCCAGCCCAAATCCCCCAAAGCCCCTTTCACCGGAGCCAACACCCAAGCCACTAGTCCCCCATTGCACCCCCACCCGCCGACCAACCCAAGGCCAAGCCTTGGAATTTGATTTTCAAATTCAAGTAGGCTTTCATTGCTTTCCTAATTTGTCCCATTGTCATTTAGGAAGTTTCCTAATTTAAATTCAATTTGAAATTTGAATTTCAAATTTGTCCATAAATGATAAAACCCAATTAGGAAACTATTCATATCTAATCAAATTTGAATTTAATTCAGAATTTGATTTAATTAATTATTCAATCACCTGGGCCCCACTTACATTGAACCTAGACACAAATTAAAATCCCCATAGGGCCGGCCCCCTCTCTCTCTCCACTTTGCCACCGAAGCAAAATTTAATCCCTCCCTAAACCCCCTAATAGCCACCGACCTCATTAATCCCTTAATTGGGTTGATTTGAATTTCAAATTGGCTCTCCCTCTCTAATGAAAATCTGAAATTTAGACTTCAGATTTTTCCTCTCACCTTCTCCCCCGAACCACTTGGCTTAACCCAAAAGAAACCCTAACCCTAGCCGCCCCTCACCCTCCCCAAGTCTTCTCCTATCATCCTCTCCCTTCTTCCTCACAAATCTCAAGCTTGTTCTTCTCCAACCGCCACCACAGCTATGCATGGCCAATCCGGAAACCGACCATGGATTCTTATATGATGATCAAGGACGAACAAACATTCTCGAATCTCCTTTCTTCGACGTGAACCTAGACGCGGATGCTTCCGTGGAAGATTATTTAAATCACATCCTTTTCACGTTGGTACCTCCATCAAAGAGCACATTCCTACCGGGCGTTGGATATTCACTAGTCAACTCGTGGATCCCCGTCGGCGGCCACCTCTCCAACGAACTACACCTTGGGCGTCACTTGTCTTTTAGTGGCATCGCTAAGCTTGTTCTCAATCTTCCTCACTAAAGTACGTCCACCACGAGTGTGAGTGAGGGACCCAAGGTGAGCAAATTTATTTGTTAAACCGTGGATTAGTGTTTCTTTGCTGTAACATTACTTTCTCTATTTTATGTTGTTAACTTATAAGCATCCTGTTAATCTAGTTGTAACCGTATGCCTTACATAATTTTTACTTGATAATTCTAAAACCTAATTTGGGAGAACAAGAAGTTTATAACTAATAAAGCTTTAGTAATCAAATATTAACATTCCTAAGCAGTTCTTCTTTACTTGCATGGTTTTACATCATATTTGGTATCGGAGCATGTTAAGCATGTATTGCATGAGCTAAAAGTTCCTAGGAGTATATTTAACATTTTCAAAACTCATTTGCATGTATACCATTACCTAGTTAATTTAGTTCACTATTTTTCCTTGTTGTCCATTAAATTACTGCACCAATTAGTGGCCTTTAGGTGAGCCTAAGCTAGTGTTTAGGTGCTGTCCACACTCTAGAAACCTTCCAAAACACTTAGACAACGTAGGTCTTTGTTGTAGCTTGCTGTCCTGATCATCCCTGCATCATTTAGAGGCATTAGGAGCATATTATCTTAGTGTCTAGGTGTTGTCCCTTACCCCATTACCTCCCCTAGCCTCCCCTAACACCTACCCATGGATCCGGAACATATTCAGGCGACTTTAGACCTCATCGTGGGATAACTTGGGACAGTCACTCAGCAAATTAGGAACACCCAAACGGATTTAGCGGACTTTAGACGCCAAACTGGTGAACGCCTCGATAACATGGAACGTAGGAAACCCAGCGATCTACACTCCCTCTAGGCCACATTCTCCTTACGGTGATGATACCCGAACTGAACATGGGCCTCCTAGAGACCACTACCGTCCCAACCATCGACCCAATCAGAAACCTTTAGGGCGCGACATTCCCTGGAGAGATAATGATGCCCGATTGCTTAAAAGCATCCGTATAGATGCCCCGTCTTTCGATGGTACGTTAGAACCCCAAGTTTTCTTAGACCGACTCAAAGGAATGGATAGTTATTTCAAATGGTATAATATCTCATAGGAAAAAAAAGTTAGGTTTGCCAAAATGAAGCTAACTGGTAGAGCTAATCAATATTGGACCAGCCTTGAACACATGCGCGAAACCCGAGGAGAATATCCCATTAATGACTGGAGGACCACGAAACAAGAGCTCAAAATAAAATATCTCCCACCTTCTTACTACCCTAAGCTTTTGGATCATTGGAATAGACTAACTCAGGGAAGTAAATCAGTAAAAGATTATATAGCTACTTTCGATGACTTTATGATCCGCTATAGTGAGAAAGAGACCACTACTCCCGCCCAACTTCTTTCGATGTTTAGAGCCGAATTAAGAGAAGATCTCCGAAATGAGCTTTTCTCCAGAGGAGTGACTACCTTAGAAGCTACTTGTAGTCTTGTGTTTGATTTAGAAGAGTCTAGTAGCCATGCTCCTTCTAGAAACCAAGACTCTCGTCCTAACCCTTTCAAATCCTCCTCTAGCCAACCGTACAACAAGCCTACTGGACCCATGACTAGTCAACCTACCCCTGGCCAAGCCCAACCCCGCCTTGACTATAAGGGTAAAACCCCTGAATGGGAAGCACCCAAGACCCTTGCGGGTACTAAATGTTTTCATTGCCATGGGTACGGGCACATTGCCTCTCAATGTTCCAGCCCGTTTAAAGTCACCATCATTGAGGAAGCCATCGACGAAGATGATGAACCAGACACCGAATTAGTTCACCACATTGATGACGACGATGAATTTTTCTGTGAGGAAGATATTGCTGGGGTCCACTGCCTCTGGAAGATGAACCACTTAGACCTACAAGTCGTTAGGTGTGCTTTTTCACAACCTAAGTTGAGTGACGACTGACAAAGAACCTCAATCTTCCACACTTTCACCAAGATAGGTGACAAGAACTGCAAGGTCATAATTTATAGTGGAAGTTGTATTAATGTTGTGTCATCTGCTATGATTTCTAAGCACCACTTGAGCCACACTATACTCGAACCCCTACAAGGTCGCTTGGATCAACTCGACCGCCTTAGAAGTACAAGATAGGAGTCTCATCCCTATTGAGTTTGTGGGATACAAGGAGAATATATGGTGCGATATTTTAACTACGAATGTTGGCCAAATCATCCTCGGTCGCCCCTGGTTGTTATATAACGACGTGCACATTTATGAGAGATCAAACACCTGCGTGTTTGAGTACGATGGTAAGAAGATTAAGCTCCTACCCACCCAACCCAAGTCTACCAAGGAAGAGGTAAAGCCCGCCCTCCTTAAACCCAGTACAGGCCTAAATCTATTGACCGCTGTTGACCTCGATTTTGCCCAAACCCTTGGTCAAGGGGTTGACCTGGTCAAATTGACCAAGTCAGACCCCAAGACCCTCCCCAATGGGTTCAGTGGGTCGAGTCGAGTCTGTTGAGCCCGAGCTTGGACCCTGGGTCAACCCGGTTGACCAAGTCAACCCAGGTTGACCACCTAGCCCATTAAGAGCTCAAATCAATTTTAAATCTTTTTTAAACCCTTTCTTGAGCTCGAGCCTCCTCCCCGTGGACCTAAGTGACTGGTTTGACTAAGTCAAACATTGACTTGGTCAAATCAGGTCATGAATAGGTCTAAATAACCTATTTTATTGCAATTAAGGCCTAATTAAGGGGAATTAAAGCCTCCAAACGTTTTGGATTTCAAAACCACGGCCAAAACTGCCCCTTTTCCCTCCTAATTCTATCTTGATGCAATCCTAGCCGTCCCCCTTAGGTTTAGGAGTTTAAATAGGAGAAATTAGCATGTTTGAGGGACTTTTTTTTTCCTTGCTCTCAACCGAGACGCCCTCAGCCCGAGATATTTGGTGTGAGAGCTCTCCTAGGTTTCCTCACCTTTCCCCACGCCGAACCCGACCGGTCAAGGCCGCCGCCGGCGAGTTCTCCGGCGACCCGTGGCTTAGGATCTCCCAAGCCATATCCCGTCTGATCGAGGCCGTTTTGGAGCACGAGTTCAACAGGAGACTTGTTCTAGAGGATTCCACGAGTCCAACAAGCCCAAGATCTCCCGAATCCACCGTGTGGATTAGGTAAAAACCTAAACCCTAGATAGAACACTTAAAGCTAAATAGATTTTCATACGCTAAATATTTTGTCTAGTTATTAGTTCCCCATGAATGCTCTTCGTACATAGGACCTAAATCTCGAATTTCATGTTATTTGGTTGAGTATCGAGCGAGAACGAAGCCAAAAACCGTTTTGGTCTTCGGATTCGCCCTAAGCCTGGATTCGCGGGATCTGGACCGTTGATCCTGTGATCAACGGTCAGAACCGCGTCGTTCCGCGGTTCCGTCCGACCGCAGGAATCGATCCCGCGGTTCCGCGTGTGGTCCGGCAAGATCCAGACCGTTGATCTCATACCGCGCAGATCCGACGGCGTCGAGTTCCCGCCGACGTGGCAAGTGGCTTGACCGCCGCCTTTAATCATCAGCCGATGATTGCGGCGACAGCGCAATCATCGGCAATGATTGCCGCAACCGTGTGGACGAACCCGGGGCCGCCACGCGTCTGACCGCCGCCGCCACGTGGCCCGCCGCCGCCGCCGCCGTCCGATTTAATTAAAATAAATTTAAAAAATTGTTTTTAAACCTTAAAAACTTTAAAAATTCGCCATAAATCCATTTTTCGTCCGATTTTCGCGTGCAATACCTCGTTTTGCTCGTATTCTCGAGCCCTTTATTTAAAAATTATTTTTATTTAAAAGTGTTAATTATATTTTAAATTATTTAAAAAACAGTAAAAATAACTTTTATTTTTTTAATTTATTTATATTATTATTTTATTATTATTATTAATATTATATTATATTATTATTGGATTAGTGTTTTACTGTTTTAATGTTATCATAATTATGTTTTATTATTATTATTATTATTATTATTATTTTAATATAATTATTATTATGTTATTATTATTTGATTATTTATTTACTTTTATTTTAAAATTTTTTTTTTTATTTACTTTATTGTTACTATTATTATTATTATTATTACTGTTATTATTATTATTATTATTATTATCATTATTATTATTATTATTATTTTTAAATTTTTCTTAAGTTCTTTTCAAAAAAAAAAAAAAAAATAATACCTTTTAAGTCCTTTAAATTTTCAAAAATCATAACTTTCCCGTTTCAAATCGGATTTTTGCGCACAACCCCTTGTTTTGATCGTATTTGATTTCTGCACATTCTGGAACTGGGTTTACTTGAAAGTTTTGGGTCTGTGTGCAATTATTTTCAAAACAGTCAGTTGCATTACTTTAAAATTATTTATTTATTGCCTTTAAACTTCGAAATTACATAACTTTGTCGTTTTAAGTCCGCTGTCGACGCACAGCGCCTTGTTTTGTATGTATTCTCAATTCTGCATATTTTGAAACTATTTTCAGGTGAAAATTTTGTCTGTATTTTCTGTTATTTCAAAAACAGCAAAAGTACACTATTTTAAAGTATTATTTTATTGTATTTGAACTTGTAAATTTCGTATCTTCGTCGTTTTAAGTCGGATTTTGACGTATAACCCCTCGTTCTTTTCAGAAAGACGAGCTTTATGTTTTGAAACCATTTCCAGCCCTTGATTTTGGCTGTTTTGACAGATCACTATTTGGATTCGATTATTTGGATACTTTTGAGATTAAATATTGGTTATAGCATTATTTTCAGGATACAAATTACTTTCAAATCGCTTGAGACTTCGTTAGGGTAGCCAGTGGGTCTCCCTTATATGTATTTATCATAAATTGATCTATCTTTAATTATGCTATTTTCCAAATGTTCATATATTTGTAAGTATTTTTAATATTTTAAAACTACTTATGTATTAAATCCCTTAATCTTGGGAGATTCACTACTTATGAAATTTTAGACATGGATTCTAGATGTGAAGAGCAATCATGGGGGAGTGGGTTAGTGGGTGATTGGTTCCCAATCATTCACTAATCCCTTCATTAGATGTCTTTCCTTTTCTTGTTTTGTCGTAGTATGCATGTGTAGGATCGCACCACGAGCACTTAGCCTAGGCTCTCCTAGACCTAAGGACATGGTGTGTTTCATTTTTGTACTCCCATGCATTTATTACCTGAAGGGTTAGACTAAACATCACTTTAAACTCCTACAACGTAGTGACACCCTAAGGACAAAAATTAAGGACTCGTCTAGCGAACTTAGAAGTTTTCTAGGAGCTAGGATAGATCCCGGATTGACATGAAAACCTCAACACTTTAATTTAGTGACATCATAAACACTCTATAATTTTCTGGAAATTTTTAGGAGCTTTTAGAGCCCTTAATTAACCAACCATAATTAACCTACTAATTAAGGCCCCGAGACCTTCTAGAAATTACAATAAATACACCTTAGGTCAGAAAATTACCCATAATACCTCATACTGACCAAAACCTGATCCTTGACCTTAGATAAATAGGGCTCCCTAGTTTGACTTTAGGTTGACCCCTAATTTGACCATAGGTGGAAATTACCTTTTTGCCCCTAATAAATCATTAAAAATTATTAAAAATCCCAAATCTTCTCTAAACCCTAGGGGATCACTTTCTCAGGTCATCCCTGACTTTTGGGAGTGATTCGACTCAGTTTGGGGCTGATTTGGGCCAAAATTGCAAAATAGGGCCTTCTCTTTATTAATTTAGAAATTTCCATAAATACCCCGATCTTTAGAAATTCATAACTTTAGCTAGAGACCTCCGATTTCAGTGTACTACCTGTCTAACTACTCGTATTAAGGTCTAGTATTTTCCTAAGGTGTTAGGGATCCCAAACTTAGCCTTTTTCCCATAGTGACTTTTTGGACCCTTAGCTTAGTTCCTAGGAGGACCTAGAACTTTCTAAAATTGGCTAATATCACTTAAACTTTAAATGTCAGTGTTCTAAGCTCTTAAAATTGATCAACAAACTGAAATAATTAAAATGGACCTAATTCACTAATATTTGAATTTCAATTAAAATATCCTTTTCTGACTTTCAACATACTTGAACTCTAGATAACTTCAACTAACTACCCTGCTTAGGATCTATCCAAACCACACTAGCCTTACACACACATAGAATTGTTTGCTAGGCCACCACTTCTAGACCTAGGTTAGGCCGCTGGGTTTTATTTTTCTGCTGTGTGCCGGAGCTTTCCGTGGTTTTCATTGCATGCTGTTTGAAATTGCTGGTGTGTTTGCTTACTTTTTCTGTACTCTGTGATGTGATGAGCGCTAGATTTACCCCTAGGTTAGGAACGTCATATATATATATACTGTTCTTCCGTGCAGGTGGCCATGCTCAGGCTAATAAAAGGGGGGAGCATCATAATGATTTCTAATAATATTTTATGCAGGTGCTTGCTCAGCTTCCCCCCAAATAAAAATGAGGGCTAAAATTAATGATTATAACTGCACAGATGGAGCTGCTTAGCCCTCAAAATTAAGAGCATGGCTTGGCACAGGGTCAATGGTGTTAGCTTTTTTCATTTTTATATATAAACTGCTTGGGATTTTATTAGGATAACCATGCAGGGAGTCTAGAATTTTTTTTTTATTTCCAATGAATGTAAAAATTTGTAATAATTGTTAAGAGTTGTGAAAACAACCTTGAGTCGGGATATTCTTATCCAACTCGGATTCCAAAAGAAGAAGGCATCCCTAAAGGGGAGAGTCTTCTTCCATTTGGAAGACTGGGTTGGATGGCTTTAGATATCCAAAGAGAAAAGGCAATACCCCCATACTGGGGAAATTGTCTCTTCATTTGGATATTCAAGCCACGACGGATCCAAGGAGTCCAAGGAGGAGATTTCCAAAGAGTCTGAGGAGGAGAGATCCAAGAAGTCTGAGGAGAAGATATCCAGAGGACTAAAGATTTGAAGACTCAATATCCCACTCAAAGTTGTTGGCGTCTGTCATAGGCTTAGAAATCCGGGTTGTTGGCAGTGGTGCCCGGCCACTTTACTTTATGCATATCTGGGGTGTAATAAGGGCAATTTGCCTATGGCCATTTAGTTGATTAATTTTTGGATTTATATTGATGTGTTTACCTGATTGCGCAGTAGAAATACTTGCTTTTCCTAGGTTTCTTTTCTTGCATGTCGCTTTTGTTTTCGCCTGGATTTCGTTAGGCTCTTTAAGGACTGCAAAAATCTTTTCTACTCATAACCAAAATTTAATATTTAAGTTTTAAATAACATAGAAATCTAACGAACCTAGGGAATTGCCGGAACCGTCCGGGGTCGCATGCATATTACTGCATCTTCTCTCTCCTTCTTATAAGACATCTCCCTGCCTGCGGGTAGAGTCCGGATAATCTGGCCTATGAGGATGAAGTGCCGGACCTAGGGAGACCCAGTCTTTTCTAAAAATTATTTTATATTAAGCCTGTTTTTTTTAAAATCTATAGCATTCATGAGCTGACGATTCAACTAGCATGCATTGCATTAGTAACTAACTAATTAAAATTTAATTGCATTAGCTAGGAGCATCTGACCCACATAAGTCTAGGACCACTTAGGAAATTCTCTAGATGTCGGTCCTATTTCCAGAAACTGTACCTCCCACCCATCTTTCATAATTGACTGGACAACATGGTTTTGAATCGATTAGGTGGTTAGCTGGCTCCCCCATCCAGGCCGGGATAAGTCCAGATCTTTGCATTGCATTAGCTAGGACACTGGTCTTAGTGTGTGTCGAACACTAAGTCCAAACTAGATTTAGGATTCAAGGCTACTACATTCGGTCTCGTAGTATGCCTAAAATAGTAGGTAGGTCCCTTCTTTTCAAGGACCCTAAATCCTACTTATCTGCGTCACAGGATGACGCTACCTCCATCTTTTCTCTCACGCATGTGATCGGATGCCTGACTTTGATTTTCTCCAGTTTCTATTTAGTACCCTAGAGCCTCCGAATGCTGGTATGAGCCATGTATGTTTGATTCACCCCTTTGAGACCCTTCTTTTCTTTTGAGTAGGACTTCTTAGTCTATACCCCTGTGTCAATCCCATTTTAGGAAAGGATAATGTATGATCCTTAATCGAGAGTTTTCTCAGGCTCCGGCCTGGGATGTAATTAACCACGGGGGCTTGCGCCCGTGGGAAACTTGGTTCCCACAATCTACTAAACCCCATTCGAACCTTTTCGGGTGGGGGAAACCCGTGACTAGGTCGTGTATATTGCTACCCATCGGGGATATGTTGGTGAAAGCCTCTATCCCCAATGGTTAGTCGTATGCACGATCCAATCTGCCCTTCCAATTGACCCGTTCGCGCGGTGCTCTTTCGGAGGTCCACAGGTTTCTGGCGACCACGGTGGGACCAGTTTCTCTCTCCATCTTTGGATCATATATTATCTTTTCTTGTGTGTACTCCGGGATTGGTGCTCCTTAGATTAGGTCCGTCCCACTCTTAGTTAGGGTCTTTCCTTAGTTAGGGTTCTTTCCCCTTAGCTAGGGTTTCCCCCCTACTCTTCTCCTTTCCAGCCTAGCAGGCTATTCCACCCTTTATCAATTCCTATCTATCTTCATCAAATCTCAATCAAATCCTTCACTCTTTTGTGATTTCAATTTTAACTAATTCTTTTCACTTTCTTTTCTTGGCAGCAGTGCCATGGCTCGTTCAGCCCCTTCCGTTACTTTTGCTTTCGGTTCGGACGCGCGGGTGACTCTCCCTGAGTCCCTGCTCGCTAGTCCGCCAGCTGGAGGAATCACTTTTGGTTCCTTCACTGACTCGGCTTTTGTCACCCTTGGCGGGCCGACCCCGGCGGAGGCTGCAGCATTCTCTCCTCCCCAGAGGAGAGGACGCGCAGCCATGCGCCCGTTTGGACGTCCTGCTGCTCGGCGCCCAGTCCGAGCACCACGTCCTGTTCCTGTTCTTGCGCAGCCAGTGCGCCCTGTGGCTAGGCGACCAGTGCCTAGGCCACTTCCTGTTCCAGCGGTCAGGCGTCCAGTGCCTGTCGCTCCTGCTGCACAGGTTGCCCCAGCCGCTCAGCGCCGGCAGCCTGCTGTAGTTCCCCCTGTTCGACCAGCGGTCCGGCGTCCAGTGCCTGCCGCTCCTGCAGCACAGGTTGCTCCGGCCCCTCAGCGCCGGCAGCCTGCTGCTACTGTTACTCCCGTTGTTCCAGCGGAAGTACCTCCTGTTCGGGTTCCCCCTCCCACTTCCACCAGGAAGAGGGGTGCCCAGACCGAGGTGCCTTCGCCTTCCACTGGTCGGGTTTCTGTTTTCGCCCGACTTTCTCACCCCGAGGTTGTTGGGCAGACCCCGACACCTCCCGTTGTTCCTGTTCCCGGTCCTGATGTTCCTTCCTCTTCCACCTCCGGCCTTGGGAGAAGGGCCAGGAGGAATAGAAATAGGAGGCTCCGTCTAGCTGCGTCAGAGGCAGAGAGGCAGCAGATGGCTGATGCTATAGCTCACCAGGAGCTAGTTGAGAGGACAGTGGCTCCCAGGCAGCGGAGGCCACGACGAGTTACAGTTGTGCCAGTTCCAGAGGTTGTAGTGGCTCCCGAGATAGAGGCAGTTCAGGGAGGACGCTTTTCCCCGTTGACACATAGTGGGGACGAGGAGGACGTTGCCCGCATTGCGGCGGCTCCTCCTGTTACCACTACCCTACCCCGTGCTAGGATCCCTAGGGACGCTGGTGTTCGAGCCCTCACCCAGAGGATTCGAAACATCGTCCGCCTAGCAGGTAGTAGGGGTCCTGTCGATCGGCAGAAGATACTCCGTCAGATTTCTCGGGCCACCTTTCAGTTGCGAGGACAGACTGCTAGGAGGCTTTACAGTTGGCGGAGGGGACAGACAGCTCAGCAGCCTGCAGATACAGTTCCAGTAGTCAGACCCCCGGCGGTTACTCCTGCTGCAGGACGGCGCCCACGTCGTCGAGGACGGAGACAGCAGCGGAGGCCTGCCCAGCCTCAGGTCAGTTCAGAGGTAGTAGCCCCGGAGCAGCCAGTTGCCGGTACAGTGCCCCGCCGTAGAAGGTGGGTTTGGAGACGTCGACAGGCGGACACCCCTGTTGACCCTGTTCAGTTAGTTGAGTCAGCGCCACTGGCAGGGACAGAGCAGCCAGAGGAGGCGGTTGATCAGATGGATTTGGCAGTTCCTTCTGGGTCTGAGGCAGTCCCGATGGCAGTCGATGATGATTCAGTTTTAGCCCCAGACAGAGCGCCAGTACGGATTGAGACAGAGGTTGCCCCTAGTCCTCATAGGATCGGTTCTCCTATGAGCCCGTACATAGAGGCGATGCGACGAGCCTTTCTTGATGATGATGACACACTAGTTGATTCCGATGAGGAGGTGCCGGTACACCGAGTTTGTGTAGTTACCCGTAGAGGTCACTCGGATGAGAGAGAGCCCGAGGACCAGGATGAGCAGGGAGAACCCGAGGTGGGTGGATCTCCCAGATCAGTTGATACAGATGCTACCGTTTTACACCTCCAGGCACAGATGGCAGAGATGGCCAGGGCCATGGCGGCCATGACAGCACAGTTGACAGCTTTGGGGGCGATGCCTCAGATGGCAGGTATAGCCGCCACCAGTACCTCCAGAGACCAGCCAGCAGTGCCACCTGTTGTACTAGACCCCGTTGGAGTGGACAGGGTCCAGAGAGCAGTTCCAGTGCCTCCTACAGTACCTACCTACACTCCTCCAGTCCCGAGTCAGCCAGCTCAGTTGTCAGCAGGTCAGTTGCAGGATCTGATTGCCCAGAAGGTAGAGCAGGCGATTTCTTCCAGGAAGACTGGAGAGTCAGTCAGCAGGGGGCGTCCTTACCCTGTAGAGTACGAGCAGGAGCCTTACCCCCCTGGTTTCATCCCTCCTAGGTTCAGAGTTTTTGACGGGTTTGGGAACCCGAGGCAGCATATAGCTCAGTACCGAGCAATATGCTGCAATATAGGAGGGAGTGATCCACTGATGTTGAGATTGTTCGTCAGCAGCTTGGCGGGGGTGGCGTTTGCTTGGTACGCCGACCTCCCCAACGACTCAGTCAGGACTTTCGCAGAGTTAAAGCAGTTGTTTGTGCAGAGATTTGTCAGTACGGAGCACAGAGTTACAGTGGGAGAGCTAGTGGTGACCAGACAGCGTCCCAGAGAGAGTCTCACAGATTACATAGTCAGGTGGAGGAACCTCAGTTTGCAGTGCGAGCCGCAGTTACAGGAGCAGCATGCAGTTGAGATCTTGTTGAAGAACATAGATGGTCCGATAGCACCCTACCTTAAGGGATTCAGCATTAGAACCTTCCAGAAGTTACTCACGAAGGTCACTAGCCTACAGGACAGCATACCCGCTGCAGTCCCTCCTAAGGTTGAGAGTCAGCCTTTGCGCAGACCTCAGCGGCAGGAGTCTTCAGGGGCACCTCCACCTAGGAGAGGGGAGGTTCACAGTACTCAGGGACCATCGGATAAGGGCAAGAAGCCCTTAGTTACTTCAGCACCACGGCAGCCACGACCAGCTAGTCAGCCACACTCAGCTAGCAGATCGTACTCAGTTGACCAGCCAGCAGGACAGCCCAGGGCCTCCCGCAGGACTCCAGAGAGTCAGCAGTACCTGGAGGAGAAGCTTAGGAAGGAATATCCCTTTAAGAGGGAGAGTGTAAAGAAGATCTTCAAATTCCTTACTAAGAACAACTTGTTGGTATTCCCCGAGAGCAGTAGAGCAGAGGAGGAAGGTCAGACTGAGCACCCCCTTTACTGTCCTTACCACAGACATGTCGGACATGTGTTGGAAGACTGCTATGTCTTCAAGGATAGAGTAGAGAGACTGATGATCACAGGACAGATACGCCTTCAGGACAGTGATCTAGTGCAGCCCAAGGGCAAGGCCCCTCAGACAGTTCAGCTAGTCTCCAGCCCCAGTGATTGTCAGAGTGATGCTCAGGGCACTACTAGCAGTTTACCCACGAGTTTTTGGCAGATCTCACTTTCCAGGAAGACCAGGAGGATGATAGACAGAGCAGTTCAGAGCTCAGAGGCAGTTGAGAGTAGGCCACCTCAGGCCAAGTCGACAGTTGCCGTTGCAGTTACCACTCCAGCACTTTCTTCCTCTTGGATAGGATTTCCTAGTCTATACCCATGTGCCAATCCCACTTTAAGAGAGGATAATGTATGATCCTTAATCGAGAGTTTTCTCAGGCTCCGGCCTGAGATGTAATTAACCACGGGGGCTTGCGCCCGTGGGAAACTCGGTTCCCATAATCTACTAAACCCCATTCGAACTTTTTCGGGTGGGGGAAACCCGTGACTAGGTCGTGTATATTGCTACCCATCGGGGATGTGTTGGTGAAAGCCTCTATCCCCAATGGTTAGTTGTATGCACGATCCAATCTGCCCTCCCAATCGACCCGTTCGCGCGGTGCTCTTTCGGAGGTCCACAACCGCCAAAGACTTGGATACTGAGTTAAAATTTGGATCACCTTTATACGCCTTAGTGGCACGGGAAGTGAGTGCCGATTTGGAGGAGCCTATCCCTGAAGAAGTAAAACCTCTCCTTGAAACCTTCGCTAACGTTTTCCCATAATATTTGCCCAACCAACTTCCAAAGTTAAGGGACATTCAACATGTTATTGACCTGGTACCCGAGGCTTCCTTATCCAACCTACCCCATTACCGTATGAACCCTGTTGAGCATGCTGAGCTCAAGAAACAAGTGGATGAGTTGTTACAAGTTTTATTAAAGAGAGCCTTAGTCCGTGTGCTGTCCCCGCCCTTCTAACCCCCAAGAAGGATGGGTCGTGGAGAATGTGTGTTGATAGTCGCAACATCAACAAAATCACGGTCAAGTATCGTTTCCCCATCCCACGATTAGACGACATGTTAGATATGATGACTGGAGCCACCCTGTTTTCTAAGATCGATCTTAAAAGTGGCTACCACCAGATTAGAATTCGCCCGGGAGATAATGGAAAATTGCTTTTAAAACCAATGATGGATTATACGAATGGACGGTTATGCATTTCAGTCTAAGTAATGCACCGAGTACTTTTATGAGAGTTATGACCCAAGTCCTCAGGTAGTAGTTTACTTCGATGATATACTGATCTATAGTAATTTGGTGGGGCAACATATCGATCACTTAAAACAAGTTTGTGATGTTTTGAGGAAAGAATAGTTATATGTGAATCCTAAGAAGTGTATGTTCCTTACTGAACATGTATTTTTTCTTGGATTTATCATATCCTCCCAAGGCATATCCGCTGACCCTGAGAAAGTGAGAGCCATTAACGAGTGGCCCCAACCAAAGAATATCAGAGATGTTAGGAGTTTTCATTGACTGGTCACATTTTATAGGAGGTTTATTCGAAACTTTAGCACTATTGTAGCTCCAATAATTGATTGCCTAAAGAAGGGAGAATTTCATTAGACTATATCTGCCACTAAGTCTTTTGAGGAAATTAAGAAGAAAATGGTAGAGGCTCCCGTTATGCGTCTACCAGATTTTTCCAAGGTTTTTGAAGTGACTTATGATGCATCTGGCATAGGCATAGGAGGAGTATTATCTCAAGAAGGACACCCTGTTGCCTACTTTAGTGAAAAGATATATGACATTAGGCAATGATACTCTGCCTATGATAAGGAATTTTACGTCAACATTCAATAGGTATTAGAGACACTACCTTCTCCCTCTTGAGTTTGTTATTTTTTCTAACCATGAAGCCTGACGTTATATAAATTCCCAGAAGAAACTCAATGCTCGACATGGTTGTTGGGTTGAATTTCTTCAAGAGTATAACCACACGATCAGACACAATGCAGGATCTAAAAATAAGGCAGTTGATGCTTTAAGTCTTCGAATCATGGTAACTAGGGAGATGAGAGCTGAAGTCATTGGATTTGAACAAATTAAAGAGACTTATATGAATTGCCCTGACTTCAAAGAGACATACATGTTGTTAACTAATGGGAGTGAACGTATAATTGATGATTTCCTTTTACAGAATGGATACTTATTTAAGTCCCAAAGTCTCTGCATCCCCAACACTTCGCTTAGAGAATTCCTTATTTAGGAACTTCATGCAGGAGGTTTAGCTGGACACTTTGGACAAACCAAAACCATCGCTGCAGTCGAACACAGGTTTTTCTGGCCTAGTTTTAAGCGTGCGTCAGCAAACTTATAAGGAGATGTCATACAAGTCAGCTAGCTAAACAGCGGAAACAAAACACCGGACTATACACACCCCTCCCTGTACCTAACCAGTCGTGGCAAGATGTTAGCATGGATTTTGTTTTAGGGCTACCCAAGACCACTAGGAAGCATGATTCCGTGTGTGTAGTGGTAGATCGATTTTCTAAAATGACCCATTTTCTATCGTGCTCTAAAACTTTTGATGCCTCTAGGATAGCCAAACTGTATTTCGATGAAATTGTGAGACTTCAAGGGTTGCCTAAAACCATTGTGTCAGACCAAGATGTGAAATTTACAAGTTATTTCTGGAAAACGTTATGGCACAAAATGGGGACCAAGCTCCAATTTTCTACCGCCTTTCACCTGCAAACAGATGGTCAAACTGAAGTGGTGAATAGGAGTCTAGGAAACCTATTAAAGACTTTAGTCGAGGAAAATATCTGGGACTGGGATTCCAAACTTCCTATAGCTGAGTTTACCTACAACAATTATGTTAATCGGATTACAGGTCTAAGTTCAGTTGAAATCGTGTATTGATACCTACCTAGACAGCCTATAGATTTAATCCTCATAGGTCCCAAATTTAGAGCGTCTAAATCTGCATCTTCATTTGCATCGCATTTACATGAACTGCATAAGGATATTAATAAAATGATTAACCAAAGCAATGCTAGTTATAAACTTAATGTTGATCTCAAAAGACGGTTCAAAGAATTTGATATTGGAGATTTTGTAATGGTTCGGATTCGTCCGAAGCGATTCCCACAAGGAACCGTTAAAAAAGTTACATGCTGGAAGCGCTGGACCCTTCAAAATAACAACAAAAATAAATACTAATGCTTATGTGTTAGACATTCCTAAAGGTTTTAATATTAATCCTACGTTTAACATTGAAAATCTTGTAGCCTTCGAGGGTCCAGAGTTTAACCCTCCTAATCCATTAAATAATGAGCTTTGTGAGAACCCACCTGGTGAGAACCCTAGCCTACCTCCACCCTCCTAATCCATTAAATAATGAGCTTTGTGAGAACCCACCTGGTGAGAACCCTAGCCTACCTCCACCCCCAAAATTACCTACTTTACCCCATACAGAGAAGATTGATGCAATACTTAGCGATGTGATAGGAAGTACTTGTATCACAAGTAATCCTAGCCCAAATCAGTAAAAATCCACAGCAAAACTGCTGTCCACAGCGATAAAACAGCAAGAAATAGGGAGAAACTGAGAGAAAACACAAGTAGACTTGTATTCCACTAGAAGCAAAGCAAAATAACCAAGATACAATTGTTCTTCGATCCGAGAGGAAGAACGTACTCTCCACAATCTCCGGCGATGCCAAGAGCTCAAAACAAAACCTAGATCTCAAATTACAAATTCAAATTCCAGATCAAAACTCAACTCCCACCATAACTCCTAATTAAAAGCAAAGGAAAAAAGCAAATTCCCCAAAACAGCCCCTCATTCAAAAATTTTCCCTCCCACAATTGATTTAACCCCAGCAGCCAGGCCCCGCCTAGCATACACTTGGACCGGTCCAGCCAGCCCCTCTTGGGCCGGCGTAACATTACTCCCCTCCCAAAAACTCACCTTGTCCTCAAGGTGAAAGGAGGGGAATTGCTCTTTCACTCTTACAAATGGCTCCCATGTCGCCTCAAAATCAGGGAGGTTCTTCCATTGAATCAACACTTCCTTGTTTCCTTCTTGATCTGATCTTACCCCCATAAGCTCTAGGGGTTCTAACATCACTTCCCAATCCTTCGTCATTGTTGCTGGTAACTTGGCGCTAACTGCATGCTCCCCCAAAACTCTCCTCAGCTGTGATACATGAAACACCGGATGTATAGTAGCGGAGGGGGGTAACTTCAGACGATATGCTATTGCTCCAATCTTCCCCAAGATCTCATAGGGACCAAAATATCTTGGGGCCAGTTTCTCGTTCCTCCTGCTAGCCACTGATTTCTGCCTGTAGGGCCTTAGCTTCAAGAACACTTTCTCCCCCACCTCATATTGTTTGTCTCTTTTGTACATATCCGCTCGCTTCTTCATTATTTGTTGTGCCCTCTCCAGATGTTTCTTTAACTCTTCCAACACCTTGTCCCTCTCCTCCAAGTACTGTTCGACTGAAGAAACAGGTGTGTTACCCTTCCCATAATGTACTAAGTGTGGGGGGTCTCTTCCATAGAGCACCTTGAAAGGAGTCATCTGGGATGCCAAATGGTACGAAGTGTTATACCAGTACTTCGCCCAAGGTAACCATTTAACCCATTTCCGTGGTGTTTCCGAAGAAAAACACCTCAAATATGTCTCCAAGCTCCAGTTAACCACTTATGTCTGCCCGTCTGTCTGTGGGTGGTATGCGGTGCTCCTCTTGAGAATTGTGCCCTGCATTCTGAAAAGCTCTCTCCAAAATTGGCTGAGGAAAACCTTGTCTCTATCCAACACAATTGATTCTGGAATCCCGTGTAATCGAACCACTTCCCTGATAAATGCTGCCGCCACTGATACTGCGGTGTATGGGTGTCGTAGGAGGATGAAATGTGGATACTTACTGAGTCGATCCACCACGACTAAGATGACGGTGAATCCTTCTGAGCGGGGTAGGCCGTCGATGAAGTCCATAGACACTTCCTCCCACACTCTGTTCGGAAGTGCTAATGGTTGGAGTAATCCTCCTGGCGCCATTGCCATGTACTTATTCCACCGGCACACCTCACATTTTGCCACCAACTCCTCAACATCCTTAAACATCCCTTTCCAGTACAGCTCCGATGACAACCTCTTATATGTCTTATGTACTCCTGAATGACCCCCAACTGCACTGCCGTGGAATTCCTGCAAGAGGTGAGGAATGTGTACAGATGTTCGTGGCATCACAAACCTTCCTTGGTATAGCAGCCTCTCTCCCTCCAGGTAGTACCCTGAGTGGCTGCTACTGTCCTTCTTTAATCCTTCCCTGATCTTCTTCAGCTCTTCGTTCTGCATGCTCTCTTCCTTGCCCAATCAACCATCATGGGTACTGAAACTGTCACCTCCTGAAGTTCCCCCACACACCTAGATAAGGCGTCAGCTGCATTATTTTCCACCCCAGGCCGATACTGGATCTCAAAATCATATCCTAGCAGCTTTGACAACCACCTCTGATGCTCCTTAGTCACCATCCTTTGCTCCAACAGGTATTTCAGACTGCTCTGATCTGTACGAACAATGAAATGCCGACTTAAAAGATAGGGCGCCACTTCTGAATGGCCAAGACTATGGCCATCAGCTCTCTCTTGTACACAGATTTCAATCTAGCTCTGGTTAATAACACCTAACTGAAATATGCTATGTGTCACGACCCGACCCGACGGGGACGGATCCCGCCCGAGCCGGATTGCGACCAGCCTAACAAACTAACCAGGATCTAGCTTTGGAATTGGTTACTAAACTGAATCTTCCAAAATGTTATACACAAAACAAACACACATAGCTACTATAGAACATCAAATGCAGCGGAACAAATCATCTATATTTTCTTTCTTTTCCTCAAAACAATCATCTACAAATACAGTACATGGCTGACAGAAAAATAAAACAGAAAGAGCCATGACTGTACAAAAATCAAAAAGTACAAAATACCTATACTGATCAGACTCTAAAATCTAGTCCTGGACTTCCTTCCCTTTCCCAGAACCTGAAAACCACCAGAAAACAAGAGTGAGCTCAACAGCTCAGCAAAGCAACAAACCTCCAATCAAAACTCTCAGAATCCAAAACCAACTCATCAGACAATAATCCGTACAGAATTCGGAACAGAATCGTATCTCGAATCAGAACAGAATCAAAATCAGAACTTATACGGACATATATCAAATCAGAATCAGCGTTGTACAGATCAGATCACATCAGAATACAAATCAGAACGGATTAAATCAACAGAGTCAGAATCGTACAGAAATCAGAAATTCAGCTCATATCGTATCAAAACATAATCGTATCAGAATCGAATCAGAATCATATCAGAATCAGAATCATATCAGAATCAGAATCATTTCTCAGATATCAGATATCAGATATATATATAATTAATAGCTAAATTCCCTGACACTGACGGAATCTCTACGGATTCCGGCCCCTTATGCCTCCCTTTGTGCTCACGGCACCAGAACAGATGTGCTTATAGCACCAGAACAAATGTACTTATCGTACCAGAATACATATATATAGTGCTTATAGCACCTAAACAGATTTCCTCGGATCCGGAACAGAACAGATATCAGATTTCATATTTGAGCTCATTTCAGATTTCCCAGACACTAACTGAATCTCATAGGATCCAGGCCCCTTATAACTCCCTTTTTATAGCTTATACAGATAGCATTTCAATTCAGAATAAATCCGGGCAAATCAGAAATCAGACAAAAATCGGGCAGCACAACGACAGTATACAGAATTTACACAATTTTTCCTGAAAATCAAAATTTACCAAATTCGCACAGAATATAGATAATCACATTTCAGAACATTTATTCTACTGCACAGATAATTTCAGAATACACAGAAAAATCTAGTCGATGAAAAACACCGTCGAATCAAAAATACCCAGACAAAAATCTTCAGAAAATAACCGAAATGTGCACACTCGGCACGTCAACAATATACTGAAAGTTACGCGGTAAAAACTGAGCCAATCAACAGATACGGACGAAAATCATTAACGGAAACGAAATCCGGACAGAATATACCGCCAAACACGACGGTTCTGAAAATTGAGAAAGGCGGAATGTGCCTTACCTTGCGTACAGCAATATCTCGAACAGTCTCCTCGAACGAAAACGGCTCCGCGTCGTCCGAAAATCAACTTTTCCCAAATTTCTCTCGACTTTCTCTCTCCTCAAAAGATATTTTCGTTTTTATTTGATTTTCTCTCTCCTCCAAATAAGCTGAATTCAGCTTTAAAAACTTCAGATCGGCCCGGCCGATCGTCAGATCGTCCCAGGACGATCAGACCATTTAGGATCGTCCTGGACGGTTCCCAGGACTATTCTCAGGCCGATATTTTCTACAGTGCCGATCGGCCTGGACGATGTCCTCAATCGGCCTGGACGATGTGTACAGAAAATCACCTGGAGCAAATTCTGGAGCAGATTCTGGAGCAAATTCCACTGATCGTCCCAGGACGATCTAGATCGTCCTGGACGATCCTGGAGCAGATTCTTGATATTACACTATGGGCCTGTGATTTTGCATCAGTACTGCTCCTAAACCATACCCTGATGCATCGGTCTCCACTATGAAGGTCTAACAGAAATCTGGGAGGGCTAGAACTGGAACCGTGGTCATAGCTATCTTCAACCTTTCTAAGGCCTGGGTCGCTGCATCACCCCAGGAGAAGTTGTCTTTCTTTAGCTGCTCCATCAATGGCCAAGCGATAAAATTGTACCCCTTCACAAACCTCCGATAGTATCCCGTCAGTCCCAAAAAACCCCTCAACTCCCTGATGTTTTTGGTCATGGGCCATTTCTGCATTGCTTCAATCTTTGACTGGTCAGCTGCCACTCCCTCTTGAGACACTACATGTCCCAAATATTCCACTCTCGACTGGGCAAAACTGCATTTCTTTAAGTTAGCTTTCAGCTGATGTGTCTATAGAATCCTCAAAACCTCCTCTAGATGCTTCAAATGTTCCTCCTCGGTCTGACTGTACACCAAAATATCATCAAAGAAGACTAGCACAAACTTTCTCAAGTGCTGCCTGAAAACCCTATTCATCAAGGACTGAAAGCTAGCGGGGGCGTTAGTGAGCCCAAATGGCATCACTAAGAACTCATAGTGCCCCTCGTGTGTTCTGAACGCTGTCTTCTGAATGTTCCCTTCCTTCATTCTGATTTGATGGTAGCCCAATTTCAGATCCATCTTTGAAAACACAATTGCTCCATGCAGCTCATCTAGTAGCTTATCGATCACAGGAATGGAAAATTTGTCCGGTACTTTCTCCATGTTCAGGGCTCTGTAGTACCTCCAGCTCCCATCCTTCTTTTTGATCAGTAAGACTGGATTGGAGAAAGAACTCACACTGGATCTGACGATCCCTGCTTCCAGCATCTCCTTGATCAGCTTCCCAATTTCATCCTTCTGAATCTGGGGGTAATGGTACGGTCGAACACTGATCGGTGACACTCCCTCTTTCAGAAGAATGGCATGCTCCTACTCTCTAGGTGGTGGCAATCCCTGGGGTGGCTGGAACACCTCCCTGTATTGTTGTATGAGCGGTTGCACCATCGGTGGAATGTCTCCTTCTTCCCCCACACTAACCCTCTCCAAGCATTGCAGCTCCACTAAGTATCCCCCTCCCACCTCCTGTATGGATCTGATCATGGATTTGAGAGATACTCCTGCCCTGGATAGCCCCGAATCGCCTTGGATTGTCATCCTCTGTCCCTCCACCATTAGTTCCATCCTCAGAGCACTCCAATTGACTTTGGTCTCTCCCAAAGTCTGCAGGCATTTCATTTTAAGGATGACATCCGTACTCCCCAATTCCAGGGGAAGGAAGTCTTCCTTTATATGAATCCCCTGAATCTTCAGTACTACTCCTCGACAAACTCCTCATCCCATCTCTACCTTCCCGGTGACCATCATTACCCCGTAACCTCCCGTATCCACCAGCTCCATCCTCATGGCATCAACAATTTGGGTGAAGATGAAATTGTGAGTTGCCCCACTATTTATCAACATCACAACCTCTCAATCAGAGATCTCTTCTTTCACCTTCATAGTGTGACTCGAAGTGAATCCTACTACTGAGTCCAGAAAGACTTCTGCAATATCCAAGTGCAGCTTCTCCTCCTCCTCCCCCTCGGGGTCACTCCCACCTCCCTCTTTGTCTTCCTCATATTCACAAACGAGGAGAACCTGAAGAGATCGGTCCTTTCACCTGTGCCCCAACATGTACTTCTCATCATACCTGAAGCACACCCCTTTTGCCCTTTTCTCTTGCAGCTCCTTCTCAGTCAGCTTTTTGAACTGCCCACCATTGCCGCCTCCTGTCCTCTCCTTTGGTGCCTCTCGTGATGCAACTCCTTATGGAGCTAGGAAGGTAGTCATCATCCTGTAGGATCCCCCAGAGCTGCTGCTACAAGCCCCTTTTTCCAGATACCTCTGATCCTCCACCAGCTGCGCCAACTCCATGGCTTCCCCCAAATCGTGAGGTCTCATCACCCTGACAGCTGCCTTAATCTCCGGTTTAAGACCCTTCATGAAGTTCCCCTCCAACATGGTCTCAGAGAGACGATCCAGCCTGCTCGCGAGGTACTCAAACCTGTCGCGGTACTCAGCGATCGTTCCCTCCTGTGTCAGGGCAAAGAACTGCTCGTAGAAGTCTCCTCCCCTACTGGTTTGGAAACGCTCTAGCAGACAGTCCTTGAACTCCCTCCAGCTTCGAATGGGCCGCCTCATGTCCCGCCATTGGTACCAAGCTAATGCTTTCCCTTCCAAACACAGTCCTGCTGCTGTCAATTTCTCCTCCTCGATCAACCCATTGACCGCAAAGTATCGCTCCACCTTATAGATCCAGCCATGTGCGTCCTCGCCCTCAAAGATGGGCATCTTCAATTTCCTCACCCTAGGATCTCCCCAGTTTCCTCTTACTGCTCCATAATCTCTGATTCCCCGAGGAGGAAAAGCTCCCCAGTGGTCACGAACTTCTCTCCGCTGATTATACCCCTGCCCTTCCTCATACTCTTCCCTTCTCCTCTCCTCCTCAGCACCTCGACGGTAGAACTCCTCCCTTATCCCAAAAAATTCAGCACCCCTTCTCTCATAGCACATGCTCATCTCCTCTCTAGAAAGCGGTTCTAGCGGAGGCATTCCGTCATTCCCATCAAGGATCTCCACTTCGGTAGTCTCCCTCCCCCTCAATGGGTTCGGGTTCCCGTTTCTCCCGTTGTCGCCAGTGGCCTCCCTTGCTTCTGTTGTCGTCGGGTTTGGTTTGCTCTCTAACATCTTCTTCATCATTTCTTCTAATGCCGTGAACCTCCCATCCATCTTTTCATGGATGGATGCAAATTGATTTTGAAACTCAACGGTTCTCTCTTCCAAATCGGTCTTCAGTTGGCCGATTTCACCCTCCAGAACTTCTACTTTTCTTCCGATCATCTTCTCTTCCACGACAACCGAAAATTTCCCTAACAGAAGAGGGTTTCTTGCTGAAATTGCTGAATTTTCAGCCGCCGATGGTCCCAAGATGAGGCTCTGATACCAATTTGATATGAAGTACTTGTATCACAAGTAATCCTAGCCCAAATCAGTAAAAATCCACAGCAAAACTGCTGTCCACAGCGATAAAACAGCAAGAAATAGGGAGAAACTGAGAGAAAACACAAGTAGAGACTTGTATTCCACTAGAAGCAAAGCAAAATAACCAAGATACAATTGTTTTTCCATCCGAGAGGAAGAACGTACTCTCCACAATCTCCGGCGATGCTAAGAGCCCAAAACAAAACCTAGATCTCAAATTACAAATTCAAATTCCAGATCAAAACTTAACTCCCACCATAACTCCTAATTAAAAGCAAAGGAAAAAAGCAAATTCCCTAAAACAGCCCCTCATTCAAAAATTTTCCCTCCCACAATTGATTTAACCCCAAGTGGGGCCCACAGGGCTTCCGCCCTCCCCCCCTTGTCGTTTCCGCCCAGCAGCCAGGCCCCGCCTGACATACACTTGGACCGGTCCTGGTTGGACCGGTCCAGCCGGCCCCTCCTGGGCCGACGTAACACGATGAAATCATTTCCATTAGAGATGGTGGTCAAAAAAGGTATCTAGTTCAATGGGCAGGGAAATCATAGACGGAGAACACATGGGTTAACCGTGACGAGCTATAGCAACTGGACCCCGACTTACTAGAGTGGTACGAGAGCTCCAGAGATGATCACTCGACGGGGTCGAGTTTTCTCCCACCTGTGGAGAATGATGAGGACATCAGTCAGAGATTTCAACACATGTACCATCGCAGGAATCGTAGATCTACGGCTACATTTTGGAGTGTACATCTTTGATTTATTTTCATATATTTTTTCAATTTAGTATTTTAAGTTTACTAGTTTACCCCTATGGGTGTTGAGTCTTTGTTGTAGATCATGGGGCATATGAGTCACTTTGTTTTCTTTTGTTGAGACCTATATATAGAGGTCATTGTCTTGGTATGAGGTTAATGTTAAATCAAAAGAAAATTTCAGATTTTTGAGTTCATGATTTTGTGAGTTTGAGAGGAGAGGAGTAGCCTAGAAGAGGCTCAAAAGAAATACCCAACAACCCCCTTCGTGGGAGTTCTTGTTTCTTTGGTTTTTTTTTTCTTTCTTTCTTTTCTTCCCTTTTCTCCTAGCCGCCGGCATCCCAAATCCACCTCCTTACCCCCGGCCAGCAACCCCCACGCCTCCCCTTTCCCTTAGCCGCCTGATCCCCGTCCAGCCCAAATCCCCCAAACCCCCTTTCACCGGAGCCAACACCCAAGCCGCCCGTCCCCCATTGCACCCCCACCCGGCGGCCAAGCCTTGGAATTTGATTTTCAAGTTCAAGTAGGCTTTCATTGCTTTCCAAATTTGTCCCATTGTCATTTAGGAAGTTTCCTAATTTAAATTCAATTTGAAATTTGAATTTCAAATTCTTCCCTAAATGATAAAACCCAATTAGGAAACTATTCAGATCTAATCAAATCTGAATTTAATTCAGAATTTGATTTAATTAATTATTCAATCACCTGGGCCCCACTTACATTGAACCTAGACACAAATTTAAATCCCCATAGGGCCGGCCCCCTCTCTCTCTCCACTTTGCCACCTAAGCAACATTTAATCCCTCCTTAAACCCCCTAATATCTGTTGGCCCCATTAATCCCTTAATTGGGTTGATTTGAATTTCAAATTGGCTCTCCCTCTCTAATGAAAATCTGAAATTTAGACCTCAAATTTTCCCTCTCACTTTCTCCCCCCAAACCACTTGGCTTAACCCAAAAGAAACCCTAACCCTAGCCACCCCTCACCCTCCCCAAGTCTTCTCCCATCATCCTCTCCCTTCTTCCTCACAAATCTCAAGCTTGTTCTTCTCCAACCGCCACCACCACTATACATGGCTTCTTATATGATGATCAAGGACGAACAAACATTCTCGAATCTCCTTTCTTTGACGTGGATGCTTCTGTGGAAGATTATTTAAATCGCATCCTTTTCACGTTGGTACCCTCCATCAAAGAGCACATTCCTATCAGGCGTTGGATACTCACTAGTCAACTCGTGGATTCCCCGTCGTTGGCCACCTCTCCAACGAACTACACCTTGGGCATCACTTGTCTTCTAGTGGCATCGCTAAGCTTGTTCTCAATCTTCCTTCACTAAAGTACGTCCACCACGAGTGTGAGTGAGGGACCCAAGGTGAGCAAATCTATTTGTTAAACAGTGGATTAGTGTTTCTTTGTCGTAACATTACTTTCTCTATTTTATGTTGTTAACTTGTAAGCATCCTGATAATCTAGTTGTAACCACATGCCTTACATAATTTCTACTTGATAATTCTAAAACCTAATTTGGGAGAACAAGAAGTTTATAACTAATAAAGCTGTAGTAATCAAATATTAACATCTCTAAGCAGTTTTTCTTTACTTGCATGATTTTACATCAGTACTTGATGTCACTCTTAATAACAACTACTGACAAACAAAGGATTCAAAAACCCAATTGGCCAATTCGATATGGTAAATCATCTAATAATGAAAATGATAATAAAAATACTTCCTTGTGTCAATATCCTTTGCCTCCTTTAAAGATCTAAAATTCTCTTAGGGTTCATGATTTTCAACAACCCTAATAATGGCTTCCAATAATTCATGACCTCCTAGGAAAACCAAGGTTTAGTTTTGGGACCTTCTCTAAGTTGATTTTCACTCACCCTTGGATTCATTATTCATACTTGATAGATAAAAATGTCAAAATCCATTCATCAAAATCTTGTTATGTCTATTAGTATTGGGCATGACCCTTGGGAATTCATCCCGATAAAATATGAATGACTAAATATGCAGCAATATTAGTGATTTAACCTAAGAGGCTCTCCAACACATGGCTCAATCAACCCATATCACCCCAATCATATTGACTCAACTTAGGGTTAAGCATTTTCATGCTAAGCTGATCGAGGGTGGGCCTAATTACATTCAATGAATCTAGATAGAACATTCAAAAAAGGCTACATTAAACCTCCATTCAAGTTGAGAAAAATGACTTAGTGCAATTGAGTGATACATCAACAAGAAATGTCGCATCACCCAAAAAATTATCACATCATCATATCCTCATGGGACATAGGGTGACCAGCTGTTAACTCCTTATCTAAGAGAAGGGTTTAACCTCTCATTTTCCTATCTACATTCTTTTTCCCAAGATGTGGATGGAGATATATTATCTTTCCTTAATTTGTGAATGGATGACCCTTTATATTTAGGTTAGAAATTGTTATGCACCTATGTTTGCAAATAGGAGTCTAATAAGAGCCTTTGTAAGGATTGGATCATTGAATCAATCGTAAATAAGATTTATATGGATTTCCAAGCATTGACTGCCCCAAGCATTGACTGCCACCCTTTATTTATGACTTTCACGACCAAAACTCTTCTCTGTAGTTGCTACCTATGAATCTTCTAAGGGAATTACACAGGTCAAATCTAAGGAATCCAAGCTATTAAAAGACTTATTCTAAGACAAGGTGACTATCCACTTAAACCTTCACCTCACTATCCTAATCTTATTGTTTGAAATCCTCACCTACGCCTTAATAAAAAAAAACCTTACAACATAAATTGATCGAAAATCCTTGTCATAACACAAGTGCAAAGATCACTACCTTGCATCCTTGCTCCACTTCAAACATTCAAGCACATTCCTCCTTATAGCATTATATTAGTTTTCAATTCATCTTGCATCTTGAGTTAGATAGACCCATACTATCACCTAAGTTTTAAATCACATTTCATAGGTGAACTTGACATGAATGATGAAAAATGACAAATTCATGAAGGCCTCTCTACTTTTTTATGGTTTATGGCTTTATGCTGATCTCTGGGAAAAATTCTTCTAGACCTAACAAAACCTGGGAGTTTGTAGTCATAAAGTCTTTACTACTCTCATTAAATCTCTTCTCCCAGCTATGCCCTGAAGTTTTCGCCTTTTCTAACATAAATTAGCCAAAAGAGATTTTATATATACATAAACATCCACTCAAATGTTTTTAACTTCAAAATCTTAAAAAGCATTAATGATGCATATCCAAACCTAAACACAACGCCCTCATGGATATCAGGCACAAATGGCATGACACTGAACTAATAACCAACCTATGGCAAGAATGTGTGTCGTTACAATTTCACCAAAACCTGAAGAAGAGATTGGACTAATTATGAAAACAAGAGGCAAGAGAAGCTTAATTATACACTCCAAGTTAACCCATATCCCCACAGGAATAGGAAATAAATGCATGCCAACCACTTTTACATTCCCACCTTCACGAATTCTGCATTCTTCAACTGAAAATTCACGTGAATGATTCGATATTAGAGAAACTAATTAAATCCATCATAAAAGAAATAGCATTCACTGGAGAAAAGCGTAACATAAACATAACCGTCTAAGGTTACATCTCCTTCGAGAGGGCATGGGCATCCCATGAGATTATATGAATTAGTTCAGCTCAAGGGAAGCAAAAACTCACCACACTCGGTGAGGACCATCAGGAGTCCAGGGAACAAGGCAGATAGGGCAGCTTGGAAGGCAAGAGGGGTCCGACCCGGCCTGCAACTGTCCCTCAGTGCCGCTGCTACTCTCTTCGCATTCTCGCCCTCGACCTATACCACATCCCGGATCCTCTACCACTACCACCTCTTCCTCCTCCTCCTCTTCTCCCTCGTCCACGCCCTCCACTCCGGCCACATTTCCTCCACCAGCCGGAACAACCAATATTTCTATTTCCGGCGACTCCACCACGACAGCCTCCGCTTCCTCGTACTCTTCTTCAGTCTCCTCGTCATCAGGTGCGTAATCTTCGTCGTCGGTTTCCTCATCAGACTCTTCCCGGTCGTCCCGATTTCCCCGAGAAGCCATGGCGGGGAGTTTGGCTATGAGCGTTCAAGAAAATAAATAAATAAATTATGTCATTTTAAGCAGGTTCTAAGGTATATGGAGAGGCGCATCCGCGCGGTCACCAACCCGACGCTTATGTAAAGCATAAGATTATGGTCTATGGATGTATATAAAACGCATAAAATTAATTCATTTTTATCCTAATTCTGAATTATGAGGTATGGAGTGGACCCTACTCATAAGTCTTGGAAAATTACTTGATTAACGTGATTATCTAATAATATTTGAATTAAAAAATTTTAAAAATAATTTATAATCATTTTAATTTTGATTTCAATAAATTTATTATTGAACATATTACATCATAAACTCACCGTTTTCATTAGTGAATTGATCTAATTCCAGTGAAATCAAATAAAATACTTGAAGGCTAAAGCATATTTGAAACTTCAAAACATTAATTAAAAGACTAAATAATCTCCTAATCATGATTATAATCAAATTGAGAAGCAAATATTAAATAATTGATTATGATCAAATGTGGCAATATGGATTATTCGATGGAGCAACGTTCAAGATCATTCAATTATGAGATATTTAAGGATTTTAAGGTGTGTGTGTATGCTAGGTGTGTAAACTGGCAATTCGGGTCTAACTTGACTCATGAAAGAGCTCATACGGCAAGTTGATCAAGCCATAAGTTTGAGCTCGAGTCTATGCTCAAGTTCATATATTATATGAGCTCGAATATAGCCTGATTTAGCTCTTAGCTTGTCAAGCTGCTCGTTTGAATTAAAATAATATAATAAAATATATGCTAAACATTTTTAGTTATTTCTCGAGCCAAACTCAAGCTTTTAAAACAATCGAGTCTAATAAAATGTGAATGATTTGAATTCAAGCTCAGTAAAAATTAAACGAGTTCAGCTCGATTAGATAAATATTATGCTCAACTCAACCCGGCTTATTTACAACTCTAACATATATATATATATATAATACCTCACATCTAATAATTTTTAGTTAAACCCTAAGCTGCTTATTTGGCTGCATGCTGGAGAAACTACTAGATATAAATGTCTAAAAAGAGAAAATACACAATTATTATATTGAGATGATTTAACAGTGCATAACTATATGAACATATGAGTATAAAATATATAATTATCAGTTATGTACTCATGTTTTGTAAATTTAGATCAATCTAACGTTTTCACTTTTATAATTTCTCTGATCATGAAGTATAGAATAGAAATTCAATAAAAAAAAGTTTTAAAAATTATTTGGAATCACTTCATAAATAAAAAGTCACTTAAAAATATTATGAAAACTTTTTTTTACTAATTCATTTATTTAAATGATGATGTAAAATTATATATATAGTAATGAAGAAAAATTTATATAAATATGATTTTGTATGATTTTGTATGAGTGGATAAAGCTTTCATAAATATAACGTTGTAGACATAAGTGGATAATCCAAATAAGTTACTAGAAAGTTATTTCATAAAACAGTAAGAAAATTGTGCCAAACAAAGTCTAAGGTTTTGTTTGGGACGGCTTTCTTACTACTTCTTAAATCGGCTTTTTAGTACAAACATTTTAATTTTTGTACTAAAAAGCCATTTTAAGAAGCAAGAAGAAAGCCGTCCCAAACGAAGCCTAAATTATCTTGATTTCGGCTTAGCTTTGGACGGATTTCTTGCTGCTGCAGTAAGAAAATCATCACAAACAAAACCTTATAAAGCACAATTAATCAAACATGAGAATTTTGCAAGGCTGAGCCATTGGTTCTCTATATTGGTAACATAAGAATCCTATTATCTGAATTTGCTATAAAAGACATCAAGACAAAAAGATACCTTTCCTCCATAATAATGTTGTCAGCCCTTCATTTCCTTCATTAAGAATGATAATTAAGCCACCAAAATAATACAAAAAAAAAAATCATTATACCAAGAAAGAAGACATGCAATTCCAACTAATCTTCATATGTGAGGGCATTGGAGCTACAAAACGGAGCACATCAGGCTTACTAGATGACCATGGATTTCCCTCATCAAACCACTCATTAGAGTTGCCTAGGAACTTGGCAATATTGGGGATCACCAGTTCTCTACAATGGAGATGAAGAAGGGGCACCTTGGATAGGACGCTCCCTTTTTGCACGGCAAGGCCCTCCGGCCGCCGAAGTTTATAGGAAGCTCCGGTGAATGGCTCGTAGTCCGGACGAGGCATTTGCTTCCATCTCTTGTGCACAAGCCACCCATAGTTGTAATCTCCAACAATTGGTGTGCCTAATGCTTCGGCGCAATGCACTCGAAGCTGCAAGAGCATAAAAGTTTAAGAAAGAATAATAGCAAAAATGGTCAGTTTAACAAAGCCATGCATTGGGTACCCATACCCAAACCCACCCACGTATCGTGGGAATGGATACCCCCATGGCCTCGTGGGTGGGTACTCAACAATGGGAGATAAATCAATTTACATTGTTAATCATTGTATGTCATATATTACCACAATCCTCACTATGCAGTGCGCATTAATGAATCACACTACAACCACAATAAATTCTAGTATACGGCTTGAAAGTTTGCAGTCAGAGCAAAGGACAACGAGCCTCAATGTCATCAGTCCGTAGCGGATTGCATTCAAAAAGCATGGAAAGTGGGTGGGTACGGCATCTCAAAAGTCACCATGGGTGGGCGTGGGTGGCTAAAGCCTGCTCGTGCAGAGAGTAGGTACCTAATGGGTACCCAATCAGGACCCTATGTAGGGCTTTGCAGTTTAACCAAACATTCATGATTTCAATAATATAACAAAAGGAGAGCTCAAATTTACTTCAGAATGTTAGACCTGATGCTTCCTGGCAGTAAGTGGACGAAGCTCCAGCCATGAGCAGCCATTAATTGTTGGTCCCAGCACGCGGTATTCAGTTATAGCTTCTTGAAAACCATCAAAGCCTGAAGGATGGGCAAGCATTATTCGTTCTGTCTTCCCATCATTAAGAAGAACCTATGATCGCATAGTAAGAAGATTAAAACATCAAACATGGTCCATGCTAAAGATAAATTTTTTTATACTAAAAAGTTATTTTAACAAGTAATAAAAAAGTTATCCCAACCGAAGTCTTAGTCACACAAAACGGTATCTAAGTTAGCAACCCTAATCATCCCCATAGCTTTCCCATATGTCCTTCCATTGCGCTCAAGCACTTGATCCTGATTCCCAATCCACAAACTGCAAGAGCTCGCTCAAGTCAAACCCAACTCGCAAACACTGCTCATGACCACTCCCAACAATCCACAAATTTATGCCTCTCCCATTGCCACCGCCGCTGCCACTCACCTAACTCATGCTCGATTATGCTTGCAACACTCATACCCACTATTGCTCACACCCTATCGTGCCATCAATATTGCCCGAAATGATTCTTCTCTCTTTTCTCATATAATAGACAACCAACAATTATTTATTTCGCTTATTATGATATCCATCCCACCCACCATTATCATCAAGGGATCTCCCTCTCCTATTATCCATCCCTCCTTAATAAGTTTAGAAAATATTTTAAATATTTCATATTTTCCTATAATACTTCACTCTATAAATTCTATTATCAAATTCCACAATTGCTTTAGAAATATTTTATCATTCTCATTGCTGTTATCAGGATTGCAGCACTACGAAGATAATTTGTGAATTTGTTGAACTTGGAGGCTGTAATATCCAAAGACCCATTTTTCAAGTATGCGCTTATATTGTGTGAAGCTTTGATTAGTAGCTATTTATTTAAATAAAAGGATAATTAAGGATCAATTAAATAGTGGAATTAAAATAATTAACAGAGTTTTTAATTAGCAGCCGAAAAGATGCTTTGGGGAGGAAACTATTGGAAGTCGGTTGTAGAGTGGAACCCACTCTTTTATCCATCTCTGGAAATCATTCCTAGGAAACTGCCGCTGGTTCAGTAAAGGAAATCAGAGAAATCCTGTAGCGATAGGCTAGCAAGGGCGGAGAATTTCTACAAAATAAGGAGGGCAAGGTGCGGAGTCTTTAACAGAGTATTCCTGTAGCAAATCCCTTGGAATACTTGAAAGGATTTCAGCCTGCTTGCGGGCTGTAGGTGCTTGCGGCTGGAAATGTTTCGGCATGTGCTAAAAGCACTGTAGAAGGGGCGATCAAGGGCCATCAATTCACAGAAATTCCTTGTACAAACAGTGATTCTTTGGTTCAAAGGAATTCTGTATATTTCAGTGAAGGAGAATTTTGTAGAAATTGTGAAAGGGAAACAAATTGCAAGTATGTGAAATAATCAGATTTTTTTTATGAATCGTAATGAATAGTAGTGATGTGATTATGCAAACTAGTTGAAAGAATTATGAATTAAGGTGGTAGCTTGGAGAAGAGAGAAAGGAAGAAGAGAAGAAAAGAATAACGGAAAGAAAGGGAGATAAAGGTGAGAAGTATACTATTATTCTTATCTTTTATGTCACCTAAACTTAGTAACATGTCTAACAATGATAACCTAATTGTATGGTAGGATTATTCATAGATTTATGCAGAAAGAAAACTTTGGATTTGTATATCAAAGAAAAAGACTTCGTGGTGTGAGTTTTGAAGAGATCAACCGTCAGGAAAGTAAATTATGTAATTGTTTTTATTTTAAACATCATGAATTAAACATCATGAATGGCTAGTTTATCCTTAATGGTTAAAGTTTTATTATAATGAGATGCAATATGAGAATTTGATTAGTCAACATAAGAGTACATTAAAGTACTCACAACTGTCTATCCATGAGAATAATAGAGATTAAATAAATGTATAAGTGTGCTTATCTCAGCCTTTTCTTAACTGCTAATTTATTGCAAAGAAGTTTTTGTTTTGATTTAGTAGCTAATAATTTCTTAATAAGCCAGAAGTATGAGTATAAGCACATTTGCATGTTGTACCCATTAAAATGAGAGATAAATTATAATGGCATGATGTAGGAATATCAAGTTAAAAGTAAAGATTGGCTATTTATAATATGATGTCTACAATATCAGGTGGGCAAAAGAGACCCAATTACTAAACATGTATTGTAGGTGGGGCAAAAGGGACCCCAATGAGGCAAAATGGACCTCAATGTATTCAATGGTGATAATGCCAGGTTTACCTGGGCTCTATTGAATATTGTTCTGAATGTATAGCCAAGTCTTTTACATATTTAATATTGATATTCAGTGTAACTATGAAGAAGTAAAGAATAATGCTTATCAAAAAAATTATGTTGTTGTTATTATTAAAAGTGATATTTAATGCTTTATTTCTTCAAAGTTTAGATTTAATGCTCTTATCATATTATAACTGTTAATTAGATTACATAATTTGTTGGGCCTCATAGCTCACCAGTTACTTCTTACTGGCTGTCTTTACAGGAAAAGAGAAAGGAAAAGCAGAGGAAGTTTGATTACAAGTAATTAAGTTTTATGTCAATGTTTATTTAAAAATTTAAAATCCACTCTTGAGGTTAGTAAACTTGTTTAATGTAGTAATACTTTGAATTGTTTTGGATTTCATTAGTGGCTCTGTACAAAGTCTTTGTTGTGATGAAATTTGAGGAATTATTAGATGCTTCCTTTGATATTCCAAATGATGTTTATATGATCTTTTATTTAGATCTGAAAGGAATTAAATAGAGATGAGAGGTAAATGATGGAAATGTTATAGTTATTCTTGTTACATTCTACAGTACAGTAAAGTTATATTGTGGGGTGTTACAGAGGCAATTACTATCTCGTTAATGCTACTTCCATTGCCTTCTCCTCCACTATTATACCTTATCAAAGACATTTTGCTATCCTGGTCACCTTACAGCACAACAACTTTGAGGTTCCATTAATATTTGCTTTTAAGTTTCTAAGTTTGAAGCACGATAATATAATAAACACCACCATCTCATTTCCTCTGTGTACACTTTCTCATAGTAGAACACATTTTGACCTGTTACATTCAAATATCTAGGGTCAAGTCATTTGTCAACTCATTTGAATATTCATTATTTTAATTCATTTATTGATGACTACATCAAGGTTGCTTGGGTTTATTTATTAAAGTTCCATCATAAATTTTCACTATAGTGAAAAAATTTTATCGAGAAATAAAAGTCCAACAAAATACTAAAATTAAAGCCCTTTGTATCGAGAATACTCTTGAATATATGAAATATATATTAAACCCTCTTGTGTGGAACATGCAATTATACATTAATCATGTCTTTATTCATCCCAACAAAATAGCGCATATAAACAAAAGAATCAACATCTTGATGTTTCTTGTATCTTAATGTTTTTCACGAATGTCCCATAATAGCTGGGGAGATGCCACTCTCATAACTTGTTAATCAATTATGTCATTCATTGTTATAAGTAGTGTTACACCTTTTTCAGTTGTTTAGCCACACATGTACGCTTTTACTTTTACTCCATGAGTTTTTGGCCGTGTTTGTTATATCTACTCTCTTTGTCCTAAACATGATAACCGCTTCCTTCATGTCATTAAGTGTATCTTTATGGACTATTCCCATACTCAAAAAGATTATTTGTGCTATGATCCATCTACACATCGATTATATGTCTCCATCAATGTTACCTTTTATGAGGAAACCCTCTACTACCCTCCTGCTTCAACCTTTATCGCATTTTCTCTTGATGTTCCACTTCCACTTATTGCTCTAGTGCCTGTCCTTCGCCATTACAGTTTCATATTTGCTTCCCTCTCATTTACCTTCATTTGATGTACGCCCTCTCATCCCATTTACTACAATTAGCCATTTACCCACCAAAGACCCAGATCTACATATCCCAATTGCCTTACAAAAAGGCTCACAACATTGATCCTCATTGCATACGGCGATGACATTTTTTCACTAGAATGATATTTTTACTGTCAAGGAGAAAAAATAATATTTTCAAAAGATGTCTGATACTAAAAATTTGGGAAGACAACGAGTTTGCTTAAAGCAAAGAAAGTGCCTCCACTCAAAGGAAATATGCTATAAACATCCGTAAGGAAACTAGGCTTCTCAAATGCAGGCTTGTTGACTCTCCTATGAGTATTCTGCAGGCATTCAATGATGATAAAACCTTTGATGATACTTCTCACCATCGACATTTGTTTGTAAGCATATCCAATTGAAACCTGGTCTAACAATCATAAAATTATAATGGGAGAAAATAAGCAATCCCTGCATTCGAAATTTCAGGAAAACAGGAGTTGAAGTAGAATATCTGAAAAATACCTTGGAAAGTGGCGCAGAAATAACCCCCTGCTTTTCTTGGGGAGAACCTATGACCAATGCCCAGTATCGCTGCATTGTTCTTTCACAAGCATAATTCCAGACCTAAATAACAGACCATCACGAGGAAAACCTCAAAATTCAGGAACGTCAGAATGTTAGACAAGAAAGAGAAGAAGAATCAAATTCTATTTAAATAAAATGAAGCAACACAAACTATTGAAGTTCCTCTATCACATAAATAAGAGAATAAATGTTTACCAAAAAGAGACATGAGGAATTTCAAGAAGTTGTAACCGAGAAATTAAATCAAGGCACAGGCACATTCCTTTACCTTCAAATTTTTAAAGACAAATAAGAACTGAGATTGCAAGTATAAAGCAACATTTAATTCATTGTTAAGCTTTCACTCAATAGAAAAGGAGTTATAAGCATGGCTTTCACCTACTCCAATACATATTGCATGTGTGTGTGTGTATAAAACTACTTATTGGAAGCAAGGCACATTAATTGTGTAAAACTGATTTCTATACATGATTTACTAAAGATTCCTTGTTGCTTTGAACATTTTTATGTTTAATTTTTTATTTAAATCAAAATTTCATTCTAGGGCTTTGTAAGGAATTGTTAGAGGTAAGAAGAAATTCACAATAGGTCATAGAAAATGCCCGACATGCAATTTGACAATGGAAGGAATGACATGACTTAAGTTTGTCTAAAGTGCAACTATTTCAAACAAGTTGTGAAGGGAAGTGTTACAAGAATGAAAAAGCATACTTCTAGCTCTCACAAAAATGTTGCACTGTGTGCCAAGATGTCAGAGGTGATTAAAGAGGAGATCCGTGCTTATATGAAAAAGAAAATATTGTCAAAATATTTAGCAAAAAGACACTTAGATGATGGAATAGATATTGGTTCTTTTTTCGGAAATGGGCCTGATGATAAAAATTCCCCATCTTCTTTGCCAACAATGTCATGTAGAGGTGCAAGGCAGCCAATGGGTCAAATATATGAATGTAGCAGATGCAAAAGATGAAGAAAGGGAACCTAAGAGGATATTGGAAGGTTCTTTTATGGGAATATCATTCAATTTAATGTGGCAATTTCTCCTTATTTCAACATGATTTGTTCCCTAAATTCTTATGGATGAGGCTTGAAACCACCACTATGTATGATTTGAAAATATGGTTATTAAAACTTAAAAGGGGAGCTGAAAATGTTGAAAAGGTCGTTGAGAAGATTGGTAATACTTGGAATCATACTTGAGTGACAATTTTGTATGATGGTCGGTTTGATATTTAAAATAAAAGCTTGATCAATATTTTGATATACGATCCCCATGACACTATTTTTTAAAAATATGTTGAAGCATCAAATCAAGTAAAGGATGCGTAGTACATTTTTGTACTTCTCGATGGAGTGCTCAATAATATTGGGGACACATGGTGGTGCAAATTATGACAAACAATGCTAGTGCTTACAAGGTAGTTGAAAATAAGCTTAAAATAAATTGATGGAAAGGATAAAGCATTTACGCTATATACCTTGTGCAGCACACTCCATAGATTTAATTTTAAAAAAAATTGGTGACTTGCATCAACGAGAAGTTAATTATTCAAAAGGATGCTCTCATGGCCTGTTAGAATGATGATTTGCTACTACTTATTCAAATATATCAATGAAATTTACTTCAACAGAATGGTTTAACATTACCTGGACAAAGAAATATGAGAGGAAAGAAGTTATGAGAATTATTTGGAGTGAGATTTTGATTGAGCGTTACATATGCAATAATAACAACAAAGCCATTGGTTCAATTTCAAAGGATGGCTGATGTAGAGAAAAAGTCAATTACGAGCTTCATTAATAATATAATGGATGGGACTATGATGCGGATATCCGATGGTGGACGTTAATCAAAGGAAGAGACGAAGATCGACCACCGAGACCCCTCCATTTTTATCATAGTTTATTAATTATATTTTTTATTTAATTATGCATTTTCCGTTTTTACCCTTACTTAAGGTCTTGTTTTATGTAAGCCCAAGGGGCAAAGTTGTTTTTTAGTTTCTTTAAAGGCCTATATATAGAGGTCCTTGCTCTTGTATTAGACAATGATGAAGTTTTAATAAAAAAAATTGTTCTATACTTTTGTTCCTTGAGAGAGCTTTAGTGAGATCCCTATGGGAGGGAATCGTAGTTTCCACCAACCGCATGATGGGTTCGAGCTCGTGGCTTGAACTCCCTTGGTGAAGGGCAACGCATCACCCGTCAGCCGCAGGAAGCGTCCGGGCTCACGGCTTTATCTTTTTTTTTTTATTCTCCTTCTTTTTCCTATACCGCCACCTCCTTAATACCTAACCCCTCTCTATCCTCTCTCCTTGGTCGGCCCTTCCCCCTGCTCTCTCTAATTAATTAGATCCCATAAATTAAGGAACTAATTAATACAATCCTTTCCCCACTTTCCCTCCCAATTCCACAATTATTTCAAATTCAAATTTCAATTAAACATAGCCCTAATTACTCATTAAATCAGAAATTTATTTCAGATTTAATCCTACCCTTTCCCCACCACCAAACTTTAGAATTCAAGTCCCAATCTCATTCCTCTCCCCCACCCTATTGCTTCCAAACCCCTACCCGCCCCCTCCCCTCTTACTCTCAAGTTTTCCATCTTTGGACAATCATGCATGGCCAATCCAAACGTCAACCATGGTTTCGTCTTTGACTCCCAAGTGCGCGTAGACATCTTGAGATTGTCGTTTTTTGACATCGACGTGGAGATCGACGCAACCGTTGAAGGGTATTTGGATCGAATACTATTTTCCCTATCAACCGCCATCGATGACTTCTACCTTCCAACCCAGTGGCAAATCATACATCCTCCATCTACTCCTCCTACTCCGGCTAGCTTTCTCTTGGACAGTATTGCAAGCTCCCTCCTCCTTGTGGTGACCACAACGGTAAAGCTGACAGCTTCCTTCCGCAAACCCTAAGAGAGCTTGAGTGTGGGAAACTCAAGGTGAATTTTCTAAGTATTAACCCGCTGATTTGGTTGAGCACATTTGGTTTTACTTATATGTTTGTTATTGTTTTGAATCGCCCTATCTTCAAAGCATGTACTATTGCCTAAGCAATTTTGCAACTAAGGATTCCTAAATCTATAATTGTGAAATGTTAATCTTTATATTGGCTAGTTAAGCAATTATTTGATTATTTCCGAGCAATTCCGACCCCGTTTCACATCAGACTAAGAAGTTGATAGTCCATAACTTAAAAGGAGATGAGTCCTAAAGAAGCGAACACGAAGAGAGACGACGGAACCAGATGAGAGAAGAAGACGAAATTGAATTTCTTGAATCAATGACAGTGTACAGGAAAAGCCTATAAATAGATTCTAGGAACTATAGATACACGTGTAAACGTCTGAATGGAGAATTCCTAATGAAGCTTTTAATACATGTTTAAGTATGCTAATATCCCCCCTCAAACGAACGGATCTGAGCTGATGGTGAGTTTGTCTCGGAGCTTTTTGAAGCGCGGTGTAGACAGCGGCTTGGTGAAGATATCAGCTACCTGATCTTCAGTTTTGATCGGAACAAGCCGTAGATGATGGTTGGTGATGTGTTCCCGGACAAATCTGTGGTCGATCTCTATGTGTTTGGTTCGAGCGTGATAGACGGGATTGGTGGCTAGGGCGATGGCTGAAGTATTGTTGCAGTGTAGAGCCACCGGATCTTCATGAGTAATACAAAAATCAGATAGCAATCGCTTGAGCCATATGGTGTCGGCAATGGCGGAGGCAAGAGCTCTGTATTCTGATTCCGTTGATGACCGGGATACTGTCGTTTGTTTCTTCACTGTCCAGGAAACCAGAGTTGATCCGAGAAAGGTACAATAACCCAAAGTTGATTTTTGAGTTACTGGATCGCTTGCCCAGTCGGCGTCGGAGAAGGTGGATAGTTGTAGGTCCGATTTCAAAATCGGAAGACCAAAGTTCATCGTTCCTTGAAGATACCGAATTAGTTTTTTGAGGAGAAAAACGTGATCCGATTGCGGAGCGTGCATATGCTGTGATAGAGTGTTGACGGCGTATGCGATATCTGGTCGAGTAATGGTTAGGTATTGCAGAGCGCCGGTGATCTGGCGATATGTTCTGGGATCGGCCAGGTTAGCGTAATCCTTTTCTGTGTTGGCCGGAAGCTTGGTGCAGGATGGATTAGCTGCAGGGTTGCAGTTAGTTAGATTTGCTTGTTGAATGATGGAAAATGCATACGATTCTTGTGATAGAAAGTACTTATCTTGTGTGTATTGAATTCGGATGCCGAGAAAATGATTTGTTGTTCCGAGATGTTTTAGTGCAAATGTCTGATTGAGTTGATGAAGAAACTGAGAGATGGTGTCTTCGTCGGAACCGGTGAGAAGAATATCGTCTACGTAGATGAGTAAGAACATTTTTGTCCAACCTTGATTGAAGATGAGGAGGGAGGGATCTGCTTTGCTCTGGTAGAAGCCGAATCGAAGCAGTTGGTTGCAAAATGTAGTATACCATTGCCTTGGAGTCTGCTTAAGACCATACAGTGCTTTCCGTAGAAGACATACATGATCAGGATGTGTTGTATCTTCAAAACCTTTGGGCTGCCTCATATAGACTGCTTCTTGTATGTCGCCGTGAAGGAAGGCGTTCTCGACGTCTAATTGGTGTACTTTCCAGTCATTATGAAGGGCAATAGTGAAGAGTACTCGAATTGTAGGTAGTTTGGCTACCGGACTGAAAGTCTCAACGTAGTCGAGTCCGAATTCTTGTTGATTGCCCTGTGTTACCAGCCGTGCCTTATACCGAGCGACGGATCCGTCAGAGTGGAATTTTCTGCGATATGTCCATTTACATCCCAGGATTTGTTTGTTCGGAGGCGCAAGAACTAGTTGTCATGTATCTTGCTTATGGAGTGCTAGGAATTCGGCAGCCATGGCATTGCGCCACTCAGGTGTTTTATTGGCTTCAGAGTAGCTAGTAGGATCCGGCTGAGAAATGTGGTTGTGAAGAAGGTTTAAGCGGATGACTGGCTTTAGAGTTCCTGTTTTGGCGCGGGTTAGCATAGGATGCCTTGCTGCATATTTGCTGGTGTTTATTTGGGTGTTGTCCAGTATGGATTTGGCTGTCGGAGAGCAGGTAGGAGAGTTGAATGGCAGTGGTGGATTGCCCGTGAGAGAATTTGAAGAATCGTTCGTCGTGGTTGGTTGGTTTGTAGAAACCTGCTGCAGGGTTGAGGACGGTATTAGAAATGAGGGAGGCAAAACAGTGGTAGGAGGTGAATTAGTTGGACGAGAGTTAGAGAAAGGAAAAGAATTTTCTATAAATTGGACGTGACGAGAGACTATGATCTTGTTAGTTGCTTTATTTAAGCACTTGTAGCCTTTGTAGTTGTGGGCGTAGCCAAGAAAAACACAGGATGCGGAGTTAGGTTGCAGCTTGTGCCGAGAGTGCTTTGGTAGAAGGGGGAAGCACTCGCATCCAAAGGTACGAAGTTTGTTGTAGTCGGGGTCGCTGTTGAACATGAGCAGAATTGGAGGGGTGTTGTTGGTCGTGGGTGTCGGCATCCGATTGATGAGATGAGCAGCCGTCAAGATTGCATCTGGCCAGTACTGATGAGGCATAGACGCAGTGTGAAGCAAAGTTCTGGCCGTGTCGACTAGGTGCCGGTGTTTTCGTTCGGCGACACCGTTCTGTTCGGGCGTATAGGGACAGGAGAGTTGATGATGAATTCCTTTGGATTGAAGGAAGTTCCGGAACTGGTGGTTGACGAATTCAGAGCCGCTGTCGGTGCGTACCACCTGAACTTGGTGAGAAGCTTGTTTTTCAATGAATTTAATAAAATTAGTAAATATGATCGGAACTTCAGTTTTAGCATGAAAGGGGAAAACCCAAATATATCGAGAATAGTCGTCAACAATAAGCAAATAATAGCGGTATCCTTGTATTGAAGAAACCGGGGAAGGTCCCCAAATGTCCGAATGTAGCATAGCAAGGGGAGTTCGTTTTCGGGTTACAGAGTGAGGAAAGCTCAACTTGTGGCTTTTACAAAGTTTACAAGAAGTGCAGCTATTATTTGTATTCTTTATGTGCAAGATCGGATAGTCTTGAGAAATTCGATCAAGTATGCGTTGGTGGGGGTGACCCAAGCGTTCATGCCAGTCTGGAGAGCCGTGCTGACGGGTAGCGAGAGCCAGTTGATTTGCTGCAGGATTCTTGATCGAAATGGGGTAGAGGTCGGCCTTGCAGGGACCGCGAAGGAGAGTCCTGATAGTCTGCAAATCTTTCATCAAGAAACCGTGAGGTTCAAATGTAATAGAGATGTTATTTTCACAGACAAGTTTGGAAATCGAAATTAGATTGTGAGAAATAGCGGGAATGTGAAGCAAATTAGACCATAGCAGCTTACGCTCGGGGGTAGGAAGAAGTCCTGTGCCAAAGTGCGCGATGGGAACTGATCTTCCATCCCCAACCATGACACTGTCGATGCCGTGATAGGCCGACGGTTGAACAAGGTTTTCGTTACCGTTCGTCATATGAGTCGAAGCGCCGGAGTCGAGGTACCACTCTGAGGAAGACGAGTCAGCTGTGGCGATCAGAGCTTGGCCATTTGTCGTTGGCTGAGAGGAGGGAGTGACATAGTTTGGATTATGTCGGTGCCAACAAACGTCGGCGGAGTGACCTCGTTTGGTACAAATTTGACAGACCAGGGCTGATTTTGAGCCCTGTTTGACGGAAGAAGTGGGTGGTTGCTGGGAGCGCCCACGACCCCGTCGTCCGCGTCCACGGTTAGTGTATAAAGCAGCGTGGTTGTCAGCCATCGTAGAGAACCGCTGGGAGTCTTGACGAAGGTGTATTTCTTCACTAGTGAGCATGGCGTAGAGACTGTCAAAAGACAGTGGGGATTGCAGAGTGCGAATTGCTGTTTTGAACGGTTGGTAGGGAGGTGGGAGACCATTGAGTATGTGGAGAATGATATCTTCGTTGTCCAGTTGACAGCCGGCAGAGATGATCATATCCACGGCTTTCTTGATTTCCATGAGATAATCTTGCATCGACATGTTGCGCATTGAGATATTTTGGAGCTCATTTTTGAGCTGCATCACCTTAGAACGATTTGCGGATTGAAATCGTGTTTGAAGCGCACTCCAGATTTCGTAGCTGGATTCAAGATGCATCACGTAGGGGATGACAGAGGCAGAGATAGTTGAGGAGATTGCTGCGGCGAGATTTCTGTCGGTGAGAAGCCATTTGGAAGCATCGGATTCTGGATCCGATTGGGCTTGATCAGCGGAAAACGAGGGAGGAGAATCAAGAAACGATTCGAAGCCGTTGGCCTTGAACAGTTTGAAGATCTGATTTCTCCAGATTGGGTAGTTATCCATGGAGAGTTGGTGGGGAACAAGAGATTTTAGGTTAGATATGATGAATTTGAGAGAAGGATAGAGAAGAGGCTTATCGGAAGTATCGCCGATGGCCGCTGTTGTGCGAGAGGAAGCAGCGGTGGAGGCAGAGGAAGCCATGAAAGGAGGTCTCAAGGATGGGCCACGTCTGATACCATAAAGAAGCGAACACGAAGAGAGACGACGGAACCAGATGAGAGAAGAAGACGAAATTGAATTTCTTGAATCAATGACAGTGTACAGGAAAAGCCTATAAATAGATTCTAGGAACTATAGATACACGTGTAAACGTCTGAATGGAGAATTCCTAATGAAGCTTTTAATACATGTTTAAGTATGCTAATAAGTCCAACTATAAGGAGATTTGAGAAATCATTGATGAGAAAAGGGCGTTTCAACTCCATCATCATTTGGATGCTGCCAGATATACCATAATCCTCAATTCCAATATGCTGAAAATAAGTGAACAAATCCTAAGATCAAATTATAATTATATCATTATATTGATAGGTTGTTAACTAACTCAATAGAGAGAGCAAATATTGATATGCAACTTATACCATTCAAAAATAAGGAATGATATTTTGGATTGCAAAAAGCCAAAGATATAGTTTCAAAATAGTCTCCAGGTAAATTTTAATATTTATTGATTCAAATAAGAACTCCCAATTCTAATGACATTTAATGATAGAGGTTGGGGTACATAATCTATCATGTTGGGGTACATTAGTAGCTTTCAAGCATACATACGTGCATATATACATATCTATCATGATACATTCATATATAAATATATATCTATCATGATACATTCATACATACGCACATATATATCTACCCAATACCATGCAATATCTATGATAGATTATTCAAATAAGGAATTATCCCTAAGGGTTGGGGTACATAAGCAGCTTCAGATAGCTCATAATCCATTGCAGAAAGTATAGAAGGCACATAACTTCTTCATTATTCAACCACTAGTCAATTTCAGAGTTTTTATCAGTTTTTTTTTTTTTTTTTCACGAACATAAGAAATAATATTGTTGTGCGTGAAAACTGTATTCCAAATAGGCAATCAAGTTTTCTTAGTCAAACAGTTCCGTGTTGTCACTTGCATAATCATCAATAAACTCCATTCGTGTTTTCATGGTTTTCCCTCTTCCTACACACAAACTTGGCATCAATTAGTAAACACTTAGTCATCAACTATACTGAAGGCCAGGAAAACATCTCCTCGTATATTGCATAACTTTTGGTCCACATCCAGCCACATACTAATTGGAAACGTTTTTACATGTTGATAATGATAATAAAGCAAGGCTAAACTTATACCTGAGATGATGTCTTGGCAAGATTAACATCAGTAAACAACCAATGAAGTTTAGCAAGGCTTTCTTTTTTCCTAGCCAACAGCAGCAACCCGCTACTCTCTTTGTCAAGCCGATGCACCTGTTATGATCAAGAAATATATTATTTATATATATATATATATATATATATATATATATATATATATATATATATATATATATATATATATATAATTCTAAGGGAAATATAGCAAAAAATAAACCAAAAACTAGACATTTGAAACACATATTTTCAGTTTTTAGAATGTATTAATCATAGATAACTATATAAGTTAATAGCTCACACGATGACACTGCACGTACCAATTTAGGACCTTCTTCACTCCCATATGAAAACGCTGCTGCAGCTAGTACATCCATGCTGTTATGAACTGGTAAGTGTCCCTAGAAAACATAACAAAAAAACAATAAGATAAAAATAATTTAATAACGGAGAGCTAACAGAGATCCAAGAATACACGAGAACAAACATCGTTCTATGAAAACCAACCTTCGTAGGCACTCTAGGAGGTTTATTTAATACGATTATAGAAGAATCCTGAAATGTCAAATACATGTCAATAAGCATGACTGCATATATTTTTCTGGTTTACAAAAAGCTTTCAGAGGAAAATGAAATCCACAAAAACCTATTCCAAAAGGACCAAGAAACAAAGAAAAATGGTTATGCCTTAAACATAACAAGCCTCTGCAAATATTTTATTTCATCAGCATTTGGATGCAATGTTGCTGTTGGAATAGTGTCATATCTCTTCAATATTCTTGACTCTACAACAGATACAGGAACATAAATCTTCTGGCCAGCCTTCATAACATGATCGTGTTTGATCTGCATATATACTGTAAATCATAGTCACTGGATAAGATACTAAATACAAAAACTGGCATGCTTGGGAAAAGTGCATGCAATTTGAAGTAAATGACCAGGCAATGGTAAAAGTGTGTGCAATTTGAAGTCAATGGCTATCCTAAGGGAAGCTCGTGATATGTGAAAATCATTTCCTTTAGATTATCAAGGTAGAATTCAGTGTTCAACCATTTAATTTGTACATAAAGCTTGCTTGTTGTATCCATACTTAAGTCGAGTGGGTTGGGAAAGCATAAGCAATTCATGTGCAGGCTCAGCAAGAGTGTTGATATTGGTCCTAGATTTAGTTGTGTACTTTCTTGAATGGCTTGTATTGCCATTGGTGTGGCTTTTGAGCCTATAAATAGAGGCTATAGGTTGTATTAGTGAGTATGGTTAAGCAATAGAAATTTCAGTTTGCTGCTCTCCCTCTCTCCCTTCTCCTCTCCCAAGAAACTCATGAAGGAAGAGCTTCTTCCTCGTTCAAGATCCTAACAAAGAGCATTTCGGCAAACTAGCGTGAAAACAAGTAGGTAAGAAATAAGTGAAATTGACTAGAAGAAGACTTCCACTCTACATAAAGTACAATCTTCTTGTCTGTTGAGGGATAACAGGCGCACTTAACATTTTTCTAGCTCTTTACTAAAGCAAAGAGTCATACACCAAGTCAGTATATTGTTCCAGGTGTGGAAGGATCGGGGAAGTAGCTCATAGCTCTATGGACAAACTCATAGCATGAGTGAAGCCATTCAGCATGAATCTTTAACTTGTAAACTAAGGTAAAAAAAGGAGAATAGTATAAAAAAAAACTAAATATCAGCTACTAAGGCAAATATCCAGGGCTCAGTTTAGGAGTAGAACAATAGATGGACAACTAATTGGGTAAATGACCTTTTGAACTGCATAATGGGTAAGTTCAAATGAAGCCTTCTTCTAAATAAGCAGTGAAAAGAACATATTATTCTTAAAACTGACAAAGAGAACATCTTACAATGTGCAAACTTGAGACTGTCTAGGAATGTGCTTTCAAAATAAGACAACAATTTGTAAAATTTTCTTGTGCCACATAAGATTGCAGATATCAAAACTAGAATTTTTATTACCATTTTCAGATTAAGCAATTGATGATGATTTTTCACAGTAGAATCTTCATGATCTGAGATTTGCAAATGAACCTGATCAAAATAAAATGAACCGGATGAGTAAGCTTACAATTTCAGTATCATGAAAATTATAGCATCGAAAGTGTCTCAAATAGAGCAGCATTCTGTATTCATTTCTCATGGGTATTACATTATAGGCCCAGTAATTGCTGCAACATTGGATGTTCGACACTTCTTATGCCCATAAAAATGACACCACCGCGATGATTGTTCCTTATAATGCACCACCTCTTAATAAGAATTAGAACAACATCCCACTAAATCTGTAGGTATCAGGTCAAAATTTCACAGCACAAATGCGAACACCAATAAATAAAAGCTCGTGTGGGTAATGTTGGGTAGAACAACAACATAACTAAGGCAGCACTTAGTTCTATACCAACCAAATGATTACACTAACTCTTTAATCCCCTAAAAACAAAATTCGGGGTATAACTCCCGGAAAATACGCAATCAATAAAAAATAAATCACAGCAATCCATCGAAAGAAGGATCATGCTCACCATGCCAGTCCTAAAATGTCTCTGGATGACATCGGGAGGGACTTCGTCGAAATAATGCTTAACCCAGGTGATGGCAGTAACCCTCCGCCGAAAGAAGCTTCCACCAAGGACGTGTTCGGGAGCAATCTTTCGGCCGGGAAGAGGGTCGACGCCGTCGGGTGGGAAGGGAGGGAGAGAAAGTAGTTGTCGGGGCTTCGGTCCCTCCTTGGGTGGGCCCAGGCTTGCCAGGTTATTGGATACGCGGATTACAGGCTGAGCGGCTGTATCCGCCGGAGGTGCCAACCTAGAGAGTCCACGAGCGAAGGCCGCTAAAGACGTTGGGAAGCGACGGCGCCGGAGCATGGCGGTGACGGGTCGTTGAAGTGTTTGAACTTTCAACCGAGCAGCCGGAGCACAGGCCGGAGGTTTTAAGGGACTGCGGAGCTCGACTGGCCATGAAACAAACCGCAGAAATGATCAATGAACCGGGTTCAAATGGAAAAATGGTACCGCAAGTAGCCAACTACCCCCGAGGTTCTGGAAAAATTATTTTGGGTGAATGTGAAACTTACTCATTTCCAATCACTCAGTGAGTATTATTTCTATTCTATTTGTTGGTTGAAAAATTAAGTTTTTATTTTTTGCAGGTAGGATCCAATATTTGAAATTCAATATTGCTAACACCATAGCCTACTGGATTAGAGGAGCGATCATACAGAAAAGTTGTTGTAAACAGTTAAACAAAATGTGTTCTAAATTTCTTTATCATTGGTCATTGTCTGAGAAGAAACTCCACCTTATTACTTGGCATAAGACCTGTATTCCCACTTGCTTTGGGGGTTTAGGCATTGCTGACATCAGATACAAATATATATCACCCTTCAAATCTCCTCCTCCGACTGTTACAAAATTATGGAAATTCATTTGCTCCATCACAGTTCGTATTAAACACTTGATCAATTTCCATGTGATCAAGTCCCATAGCTGCCTTTCCATGACCTGGTACTCGTGGCTCAACGGACAATCTTTAGCGAATTTTTCTTCTCATTTACCCACTGGGTTCTTTGGTGTTAAAGAGTATGTTTTTTATGGCATGTGGAAGTTAAATGATGAATTTTCTTCTCAGGTTTCCCATGCAATCTCCTCAATTCTTATTTCTGATAGCTCCTCTAGTATCTCCTGGAAGGGTGAGGGGGTGCCTAGCTATAAAACTTTTAAAATGCTTTACCTTTCTGAACTAACTAAGATTAGCTGGTACAATTTCATATGGCACAAGCGCGTAGCCCTTCGGTTCTCTGCGTATGATTGTGCCGTAAGATCTGGATCCTTAGTTGTACGCTGATTTGCTGGTGAGTTGATACCTGCTGGGCTCTCGAGTTTTTTTGGGGTTACCTCCCTTGGTTTACCCGACTGTATGTTCTTGGTTGTAATTTTAAGAACAGTTGATTTCTTTGTTTTGTAAATCTAGGACCAAGGTGGAGATTTGTTGTACTTTGTTCCTAGATTTAGGTTTTAGGCTTGTATAGCCTTGTGTGTAGCATTTTATATTACATTTGGTGCCTATAAGTATAGGCCTCGTAGTATGTAATAGGGATGGTTTAAGAAATATAGTTTCTTGCGTTGGCTGCCTCCCTCTTCCCTTCTACTCTCTCCCTCCTCCTCCTCTTTCAACTTCAAGAAGAGGAAGTGTTCTTCCTCTCTTGCCGGAGTTGGTTCTCTGCGTATGATTGGTTAGCTATGATGAGAGGCCTCAAATATGTAGAGGTGCTTGCGAAAAAAAAAAACAATATTATTCCTCTTAGTTGCCCTTTATGTTCTAAGTAAGATGAAAGCACCAATCACCTTTTCTTTCAATGCGATTTTTCTTTCTAGATTTTACGCATTCTTCTACTTGAAGTTCAGGAGTTTCTTTTGAGACCTAATTTGCTTTAGCTTTTTAAATTTTTCGATGAAGTTCAGCGGTTTAGCTCTCATGATAAGAACTTCTATTTTTTTGTCACTTGTTGTTTGGCTCATTATATTTGGCGGGAAAGAAATGATAGAAGATACTTGAGGAAACAAAGCTCTCCTAATGCTTTCTATCACTTGGTTACCTCGGCCATTTTGTCTAAGGCTAGAAGATGGAAAATTTTTGAAAATTTAAGCTGTAATTTTCCTTACTGCTTCTCTCGCCAATTCAACACTCGGGACGGATTTTGGAATGTCTATGGGCAATGATGTGCCGAACTGATTTTCTAACTATTTTTTCTCTGGACGGCCTCATTTTCCGCTTGCGTCTTCATCCAGCACTTGGTCTAGCAATTTGCACCTTGCTGGATCGTCTAATGGCATTTTGATGGCAACCGGGTAACCAATGACACTTTCGAAGGCAATGAGCGGATCCTGCTTTGATGTTTATGTTGCCTTCCTACCAGTTCGTGATATACCCTGAGCCCAACAGAGACTGTTTTTGTTTTTTTGGTCGGTTCCATTTTTTTCAGTTTTTTATTTACTTATAAATCATTAGAGTTGGGGTTTGATTTCTTGTATTTTTTTTATGATCAATATAAGGGCTAAGCCCGAAAATCCCCCAAAAAAATGATGTGAAACTTCATCCGGAGATCAATCAGAATGCGTCATGTCATTCCTATTCGGTACCGCGACACGGTACTACTTGGTACCATGGCTTGGGACTATTCGGTACTGGGCTCGATACCGCTGACGTTGCTGCACCTAATTGGCCTCCAAACATAGAGCTATGTCCGGCATCCGCACAGAATAATCTCTGAGAAACTATTAACAGGCTATTTGATTTGTATTTTTGAGCTATAAGATTTTTTAGTTTTTACTTTTAGAATTTTAAGATCTAAGTTTTTTTTTTTTTTTTTTTTGCGAATTATGAATTTCCTCCATATCTTGAACTTCTCCATCTTCACTTGTGTTGTTGACAACTCCTACTCATTAATGAGATCAACCCTTCTTTGCTGCCAATTTGGACTTCAACTTGATAGCTCTTTGGCATCAACTACTTTTATCACTTTCTTTTACCTTGTCTATTTCTTGTTATAAGTTCTAACACCTAATGGTGACCAACTTTAATGGTTGTCAAATGCTTTTTTTTTTTTTTGGACCGGGGGGGGGGGGTGGGATGGGGAATTTTTGGGGCATAGCCGTATCATTGATGTAAAGAAATTTACAAGTAAGTAATAAAGAAAAAAATTGGAGATGCTCAGAACAAAACGAGCATCAGGTGTACAATAGAAGAAAGAACAAAAAGGTGCCCAGAGGCACAAAGGACTCAGGCTAATCCCTTAGGATTAAAATGATGACCCTGGTTGCCAGGAGGCCATCCAAGGGTCATCCATCTTCAGAGAGAATACATCATCGTCCTTATAAAAATCGGCGAGCGAAAAAGGGTGGTAGTAGAAGTCATCCCAGATAGCTTCTGAATCAGCAACAAAACCACAAGACTACGGCAGCAGATGAACAATATCATGAAATTCTTTCCAAGCTTTGATTTTGAAAGTAATTGCTTTCTTGATTTTCCTCAAAATTGTGGCTTTGCATTAAAAAATGGAGCCAAAAATCCTATCAGTCCTCGCTCTCCAGATGTGATAAATAATAACACTAGTAGTAAGCTTGTAAAAATTAATCCAGCTAGAGTTAAAGCCTTGCTTAAATATACTTCCATAAACCTGTTAGAGGTTGGGCCGAAGAAGAAGGGATCTCAGCCAAGGAAGGAAGGTTTTGATAACATCGAAGGAAAAGCAACAGTCAAAATATTTTTTTTTCTATTATTTAGCAACAGTCAATCTCTACGGGCTAGAACATCAGACGTTTTCAAGCCTCCCTTGAAAGCCAGCCACGCATACACCGAAAATCTGAGAGCAGATTTTTATGCCAGATAAATTTATCCCAGTTCACCCGTGGAATATCAGAGAAAAAATGCAATTGGAAATCCTTAAACTTAGGAGTTTTACCATCCAGCCAACAACAAACAGAGTTTTGTTCAACAATAGGAATTGTTTTGATATGCAAACAAAGGTTGTTACAAAATTCCTTCGAAACATTCCAGTCACTATGATTAATAATATTCTTGACTTGCTAAGAGGAAAAAAGTGAAATGTAATTAGTGGGATCAACATTCTTGGATATAAGCCATTCAAAAATCGAGGAACCTCCACACCAAGGGTCCCAGTTAAGAGAGAGATGACTATTAGGATGAATCGAAAAATCAAAACAATTTTTAACATTCACAGCCACATTGCACAAAATTTTCCAGTAGGGAGAAGCTTATTTTTAATAGGTTTCCAAAACGATTGATATTTTTTCAGCCTCTAATCCAATAAGAGATTATTAGAGCCCAAGAATCTCCAAATAAGAGAATAGGAAAATGCAAAGTAAATTGAATCCAGAGCAGGGATACCAAGTCCGCCTTTCTCTTTTGGCTTGCAAACATCCTTCCAACTAATAGTATGAAGTTTCTTCAAAGAGGTGCTGTCATAGAATAAAAACCTTAAGCACATCCTAGCAATTTTTGGGAATAATAGCGCCTCTTATCCAATATGCCAGGGTGTTACTTATAATGAATTTAATGAATTGGACTCTCCCAACTAAAGATAATGTTTTGGCCTTCCAACCATCAAGAGATTTAGAAATTTTTTGGATAAGCGGTGGGAAATCAAATTGCCTCAACTTCTTATAAAATATAAGAATGCCTAAATATTTAATAGGCGTGCTGGATTGATCAATTTGAAGAACATTGCAAATATCAGTTGCGAGGTGGCAGTTTTTTGAGAATAAAATCGCACTTTTGCTAGGATTTTGCAAATCAAAACTTAAAATCGCACTTTTGCCAAATGCTTTCAACATCAAATATGTTCCCAACAATCTAGCTAGCAATACATTTAGGGCACCTACCACGCCCAAGAAAAATAACTCCTTCCCTTTTATAGGTTCTAGATAATTTTGAAAAGTGAGACACCAAAGCTCCCAACATCCTTATATAAGAAGGCATCAGATACTATTCAACTCCCCCAACATCCTATTGAATTCAGTAATTAAAAACATAGGTTGAAGAGTTAACCACATCGGTTTTGTCATCTCTGCTGCCAAGTGGATTGTCCCTAATACTTTGCTACCTCCTCTCATTGATAAGATATTGGTGGCTTCCTAACATGAGCTGTTTGAGAACTTGTCAATACTTGAGCTTTAGTTGTCGCCATTATTGTTTCATTTTCTTGTTTCTAAAGAAACAAAAAAAGCATAAATTCTACTACAAGTACTTTGCCTAATGCACTTAAAAGAGTGATAAGTACTTTGACATAATGACATCAACCATGTGAACCTATGATATTGGAAGAGGTGCATGATGACTCAAAACATGAGAAAATTATTAGATTCGGTTATCGGACATAGAAATACGGTCGGACACTAATAAAATATTGATATGTGAAATGTACACGTGTCTGCAGAATTTTAAATCAAGTGCGTCAAAAGCGCAGGTAAATCACAGGTACAGTGCAGATAAAGCGAAGTCAAAGCACAGTAAAAACGCAGTTAAATCACAGAAAGCGTAGTCCACGTGGCAAGTTTTAATTGGATGGTCCGATGATCGGACCTAATAATTTTCCCAAAACATGAGAGATTATTCTGTGTGGAGGTCAGATATAGCTCTACGTCTGGCGAATCATGTGCAGCCACATCAGCAGTACCGAATCACGATATCGAACAAAGAGATGATGCAAAACATTTTAATTAATCTCTGAACGAGATTATACGTCCGCTCCCAAAAGAGTGACGTAGTTATTGGGCATCAGCACAAGGATCAATTCACTTTATATAAGTAGATCCATACAAAGAACCATTCAGGTATTTGTATTTGTCATTTGTGCCACATTTATAAAATAAAATAAATTAAAAATGAGCAAGAGGGATTAAATGTGAGGGCGACTGTGGAAAAAAAAAATTATTATAAAAAAACTGTAAATTAAATAATCTTCAAAATAACTTAAAATGTCTTTTACGTGACACCCACCTAAAATTACTTTATTTGCACTCGTCAAAAAGCAGTTTTACATAAACAAAATTAATTATTTTAAAGAAGACACGACCTCTATACAAATAATTTTCATTTTCAACCTTCCCGCGCTGCCAACTCATCATCCTCGCGGCCCGCACGCCGAGATTCAGCACTGTCACCATCTTTTTTGGGAAAAAAAAATAAAATAATAATAACAATATAATACAACAGATCTACAAATAATCACGTGGGTCAGCCGAAGCTTTGAGCCAGTTCCCACCAGAGGAGGGCCCACCAGGCACTTACGACCACCGCACCCAGGAATCCAGGTTAGCCTGGCTCGGCCGCGGTCGCCACCGCCGCCGCCTCCATGACCGCCGGTCGAGCTTAGCTTCCAGAGCTCGTAGTACGTTCCAAGAAGCATCGCCGGAAACTATGCCACGAGGGTTAAAAAGCAGAGCTCGCCGAATTGAGGGATCCCATAGCCGGCGTTGAATAGCGGAAAGGTTGGTGGCGGCGATGCGGTCGAGAACACTCTCGAGACTGGCCACGTCGCGCTCGGCGAGGGTCAACGAGATCTCCGGCCACGGAACGACATCAGGGAACGGGAGACGGATACCGTCGGCGATGATCACCGGTACGCAGCCGAGCGCTACGGATTCGACGAGCCGAGGACTCCATGGGGCCCACCCCAGCGGACAGAGGCAGAACACCGATCGCGCAATCTCCGATTGGTAGCCGTCGAAGCGGTGGCGCCGGAGGTAGAACCGCTTGTTGCCGCCGTACCTGTTCCAGATCTCCGTCCGCACCTTCCTGTATTATATAACGCCAATAATTAGACAATTATATGCAAAAGAACGATTTTTGTGAGCTGGAAAGCTGTTTACCGGCTATAGAAACGGCCGCTGATGTTCTTTGGATGGACCTCCATCTTGCCACGGAAGAAGACGAAGATGTCCCGCTTTGCGGTCTCAGGCGCCGGCCACCGGTTAGTTCCCAGCGAGATGTACGGCGGAATAACCACATGTTCCGCCTCCTGGCACCGGTGAGGCGATTTCATGCCGAAGGTCTGAAGCAGAATGGAGTGTTTCAGAAACTCTGGTATCCCATCAGCGATGGCCACGTCCTCCTGTTGCCCACAAAAGAACATCGCAAGCTGATTAGTAAATTCTGGGTGAATCAGAGATAGATAGCTAGGGATCTATATACACTCCCTGGAAAACTGTAAACTTTCAACTTGATGGATAGACTAATTCGTAACGCACTTGCAGCACGAGAGAGAAAGTATCCCAGATACAAACAGAAGAAAAGATCCACTTATATAAGAAAAAGAGGAAGAAAATTGCGATTTTTGATGATGAAAGGGGATTACCATGGCGTGGAAGCAAGCTCCATAGTCGTGGGAAGCAACAAAGATGTGATCGACGCCTGTAGAGCGGTTCCAGAAAGGAAAGTTCCTGGAGATGAGATCGACAGCGGAGGAAAGGAGAGGGCGAGCATGGTGGAGGGAGGGGAAGCCGTTGATCGTTGAGAAGTTGCAGGAGACATAGACTGGGACGAAGAAGTAGTCGGCTTCAAGAGGGTTAACGGCGCGAACAGAGGAGTGGATCAGGGCCTCATGGAAAGCGACCTCGGCGGCGAAGAGGTGGGTCGCACAGCGTGGATTCGAGAGCCATACTCGATTGAACTCCGGCGGGAGGTCGTAGACGTAGATCTTCAGAGAGGGGAAAGAAGATGAAGAGGAAGAGGAGGACGTGGGGGATTGAGAGAGGGCGCGACGGGAGATAGGGGAAGGGAGGAAGGAGGAGGGGGTGGAGGAGGAGAGGAAGAGATAGACGGATAGAAAGAGCCAGAGGACCCAGCGGTAGTATTTCCTAAGAAGTTGATGGTAAATGTGCGATTTTTCAGAGTTGCTCCGGCGATAGAGCAACTGCTTCATTTGAGCGGTGGTTGCGGTGGCGGCGGTGGAATGATGGAGTAGAGGGGAGGTGGATTTGGCCATATAGGGCTCTGGTTTGGGCTTTGGTTGAGAGAGAAGGTGGGATAGGGCTATCAGAATGGTGGAGTAGGAATTGGAGTAGAGAAGAAGGGATTTGACGCAAGGACAACCGCATTTGTGTTCCTGATGTTATTTTTTTCCTCTGGAATAATTTATTATATAACGCTCCTTCTATTTTTAAAATAATTTATTTTAAATAAGGTTTATAACATATTAGACATAAATGTGATAAAAGCTGTTAAGAATTATCATTATTATATTTAAAGATATATAAATAATTGTTAAGAATTAAAGAATATGGTGCTCCCATCTCCATTCTCTTAACTAATGTCACCTAATTACTCTATTCATTATCATCATCATAATAATATCGGTGCATAATGTCAACAATAAATTTGACTCCAACTTCAACATTAAGATTATGAGGAATATCACTAAGGTCTTGTTTGAGATGACTTTCTTATTGCTTCTTAAATCAGCTTTTTAGTACAAATTTTAAAGATTTTGTATACTAGAAAGCTATTTTAAGAAGAAATAAGAAAGCCGTCCCAAACAAAGCCTAAAGCAACAATCAAATGACTTATTACATGTGATTCCTTGTCATGGGGTTTTTCTAACTATAACCAAGTTATTCAACTACGGGCGGACTCCGTCTTAATTTTCAAGGGGGGCAAAAACTTATAAGTAATTGTTGGTGTTGCCTCAAATTTGGCTCAACCATTCATTATAAGCAAATGGGTTAATAGTGACCCATATTTGTTTATATCTTTGATTGTTGTACGTTTCACAGATATATTAGGGATCCAAAGGGTAGCACCCCTGTAAGGGTTTTCAGGGGCAATGCCTCCAGAACAAAATTTAGTTGTAATGATATTTTTGGAATTCAAATTAATAAATAAAATGATGAATTCTATTTACTATTTTGTGATGTCAATTGCCTCCCTACCTAAAGAGGGTTCTGCCCTTATATTCAACTATGTCAGACCATATAATTTTTTCAGTATTTGAGAATTTCATATAAAAATTATGAAGTCGTTTATAATTTTTTCACTCATCTCATATATACGTGTGTTATATCTTCGTGAAAATTTAAGAAATTAAACTCTATCTCTATCTACTATTACAAATGTTTCAGCACATAAATATCATTATTATAATATATTATTATTTAGTATATTTTTTTATGATTTTTTCCTGAATTAATATATCTATATGAAAAACTTATAAGTTATTGTTGGTTTTGCCTCAAATTTGGCTCAACCATTCATTATAAGCAAATGGGTCAATAGTGACCCATATTTGTTGATATCTTTGATCGTTATACGTTTCACAGATATATTGGGGATCCAAAGGGTAGCGCCCTTGTAAGGGTTTTTAGGGGCAGCGCCTCCGGAACAAAATTTAGTTGTAAGGATATTTTTGGAATTCAAATTAATAAATAAAATGATGAATTCTATTTACTATTTGGTGGAGGCAATTGCTTAAATACCATGTTATTTAAAAAATTTAAAGAAGGGGGGGGGGGGGGGGCGGCAATTGCCTAAAAACCTTTATAATAAAGACTAAAAATAGTTTGATTGGAACAAATTACCTATATAATAATATTAAGGGGGGGGGGGGGGGGGGGGGGGGGGAATTGCCCCCTAAAGAGGTTTCCACCCCTATATTCAACTATGTCAAACCATATAATTTTTTGAGTACTTGAGTATTTCATATAAAAATTTATGAAGTCGTTTATAATTTTTTCACTCATCTCGTATATGTGTGTTATATCTTCGTAAAAAACTAAGAAATTAAACTCTCTATATATTGTTACAAATGTTTCAGCATAAATATCATTATTATAATATATTATTATTTAGTATTGATATATCATCAAAAAATTATCTTGATTTGGGCACAAATCTCGAGGCAAAATCAAGTTGGAGACTTCAAAAATTAAATCCAGGAGCACAGTCTTTCCGACCTCCGTCGCCCGCCGACTATGGACCTCTTGACTTACGTCGCCCACCGACTACAGTCATTCCGACCTCCATCGCCAGTCGACTACGGTTCTTCTGACTTACGTCGCCCACCGACTACAGTACTTCCGACCTCCGTCGCCAACTGACTACGGTCCTCCTGACTTACGTCGCCCACCAACTAAAGCCCTTCCAACAAAACGAATGCGTTAATAGTGATTCTTTGTATTCACATCACGTAATGTACTATATAAAATGTACATCAAGCTAAGGCATTTTCCCAATGAAGGGCCTCTTTTGTAATCAACTGTAATACTAGTAGATTCATGCAAACTGAGCTAGGCCCCATGGTTTTTCCTCCTTTTCAGAGGTTTTCCACATAAAAATATTGGTGTCTCCTATGAATGTTACACACTCTCTTATCTGATGGCGAGCCGGATTTTCCTAAAACGCTAAGATGTTAAAACTTTATGTTTCTGTACTGCCGCGAATACTCCTGGACGCAACAAGTATATTTTTATTATGATTTTTTCTTGAATTAATATATCTATATTAATATTATGATTGATTTAGTAAAATATATCTATATTAATATTATGATTGATTTAATAAAAATATAGCTCTTTATATCTGCTAATATAATTGACAAATGATTTTTGCAATCAATAAAAGAGTTGACGTTAAAAAATAGGCACAGCACAATAAAATCTCATAAAATATTTTTTATTTTCATCAAAATTATAATTGATTTTTAATATTCCTTTAGCTCTATTTTAGTATTTTATGGCAAGTAATTATCTGCTGCATTTTTCTTTTGTGAAATTAATAGCTTTATTCCATGCTATTATAATAAAGAGGCACTAAGGCAGAATATTTTGATTTATTTTTTATTATTAAATTCATCAGATTAATTCAAACTTACCAATACAATTTCGTACGTCAGATCTAATAATCAGCTAACTGCCTCCGAAGGAGCAAAATAAATTTATGCAGTTTAAATGTCATAATTTTGTGCTTGACTATTTCGGTAGAAGTAAAAGGAGCTTAGAGTTGTTGCTGGTTGAGAAATTTGTTGCGATAAAGTGGAAAGATTTTACGTTTTAGCGGTAAATGAAACATCAGTATACAAATAAATAATTGAAATAATAGAGAAACACCAGAATTTTAACTTGAAAAATTCTGAAAGGGGAAAAATTGCGGGACCTCACCCGGTTGAAAATATTTCACTATTATTTGAATTGGTTACAAAAGTCGACTTGTCCTTCAACTCGGGGACAATGTGAATACAATATGTTGATGATTTTGTTGAACTTTGGATGGATACGACAGATGTTAGAGATCTGATGTCAATAGTTAGAAGAATGTTCAATGGAGGTCTCAGGAAGGTTGGAGATCCAACTATATCCAATGAACAGGCTGAACGATCGGTGGTTTGAAAGAGATCCGACGGTCATCGATGATCGAGTGGAAGTCAGGTGGCGGTCGATGGTTATGAAGAGATCTGACAGTAGTCGACGAATGTGTACTTAGTCCAGCGACGACCAATGGTTACGAAGGTATTCAATGATGGTCGACGGACGAGCAAAAATCCGACGGCTGTCAGTGGTCAGAAAGAGATCCAACAGCGGTCGACAGCAAGAGAGCTCTCCAAAGTTATTTTTTTTTCTTCTTCTTCCCCCTCATGTGAAAAATGAAGGTTATTCATTATTTATTTAGAGTGACATGACTAATAAATATTGAGAAGATCTAGGGCATGTCACGAGTGTTCCCATCAGATGACTCATATTGATCACCTTGATCACGAAGCTTTTATCAAGCATTTAGATGGCCTTAAGATGTAAAAATTGAGTAATCTTGAGCTCGTTGGATTGATCTCGTCGAGTTGCTCGATTCGACTATAAGCATGTCATATTTGGTTATCATTCAATCATCCAATTAATGCTCAATGTTTAAAAAAAGCTTTGATCCATTTATTTGAGCCCATTTGGGCTCGAATTGGGCCGATTTTTCTGTCGTTGGGGTTGTCTCTCAAAGATGTTCAATTTGACTATAAGTTTATTGAAATCAGAATTTGGGTGGTCCCAATTTTAATTTTCGAAGCCTCAATCTCATATTTACATTGAGATTCATGCTTGAATAAAATAAATTTCATTTGACATATCAGTTGTCCCTCTATTTTCTTATGGCAAAGCTTATAAAATTTGAAAAATATGTGTCAAACTTTTTTAAGAGCGACGGATGCAAAATTACAAATTCAAACAAACTATATGACTTGAGTACATCATGGATGTCCATATGGTCCTCCCCTCAAAGTCATGAACCAAGTAAAAATGTCTTGAATTATGAATTGATCATTATTTTGAAGTCTGAATGTCAATTTGAACAAGAATTTGTCAAAAAATTGTGTTCCCAAACTCTTAAAATTGTTGGATATGTACTGCATAGACTCCGTTGGACTTTAAAAGTATCAAAATGGAGTTTGAAACATTAAAAGATGGTCTTGGGGACTCAAAAAAAATGTCTGGCTTAGACCATCCAAAAATTGGGCTCAGACGCACGTTGGCGACCGAACCGGCTCCTGCGATGCCTGCGCGTGCGCAAGCCGCGTGATGCACGCACCCTTTAACCGGCGGTATTTTATTTTATTTTTGAAGTTATCGTTGCTATAGTAAGGCGGTAACGACAGTTCCACCTCTTATTTTTAGGAAATAATTAATTTTTTATTGCTTTTTTGAATTTATTTTACTTCTCTTGTTACCTAGAAATAATTATTTTTTTTTACTTTTAATATTCCAAATTTTTTTTTTAAAAGAAAATTAGAAAATTAAAAATATTTAAGTTGGTCCAAGATTTCTCTCAAAATTTGAAAAAACAGTCTGGAAAAATTTTTTTTTTGTAGGTTACTATCGTCAAAAAAGGCCCGACCCTCCGCTATGGGCTTCAATCTTCATCTGAAGACCATCTTTAAGGAGTCACAAGACCGTCTATATCTGATAAGGTTCGATCTTCCGTCGCAAGCTCCTATCTTACTCAGAAGATTGTCCTATCATTGTGGATGTTCGAAACCATATTACCTAAATTTAATTGCAAATTATCTAAAATTGGTTATGTTGCACACTTATCAAATTCCCTAAGCCAAATTATATGGGGCAAGTTGCTGAGAGCATGGATTTTTAATCTTAGGCTTCATTTGGGACGGTTTTCTTAATGTTTCTTAAAACAGTTTTCTAATAAAAAAAATTATTTTTTATACTAAATAGCTACTTTAAGAAGCAGTAAGAAAGCTGTCCCAAATGAAATCTTATTTAAACATCCTATTTTACGATCAAACCCTCATAGTGTCTGATTTTAGATCCTTAATACTTAGACTTCGTTTGGGACGGCTTTCTTATTGCTTCTTAAAGCAGCTTTCTTGTATAAAAATTAAAATTTTTATACAATAAAGCTGCTTTAAGAAGCAATAAGAAAGCCGTCCCAAACGAAGCCTTAGTGTTTATGTTTACCACACCTCTCAAGATGTTAAAAGGATCATATTGTTAGAGCTATAAAGTTTTATCAAATATAATGTGATGAGAGAGACACATAATTAAATGCAAAAAATGTATTTCTTACAATTTAATAACAAATCATTTAATTGAGTGGTATTTTTTTTTATCTCTTATATATAAGGTGTTTTTTTATCTCTAAAATATAAAATCGTACTATTAATTCCTTACAAAAAATTGTTGCAAGAATTTGATAATGCGCTATGTCCTTGGAGCCCATTCACTCCACCATTTTAGTGTTAACTCAATGGATAAACTAAGGCTCGGTTTGGTACATTTTTCTTACTGTTTTTTAATACTAAATTTTTTTAAAGTAACAAAAAAATTTGACCAAAAGATGTCACAAATGAGAGAAATTATTGTGTGCGGAATCTGAATGCATTCGGATTCCAATCACAGCTTGCCACGTCAGCAGATGAACTCCGGGGCCCAGTGCATCCAGTGACATGGCGCATGGTGATTGGAATCTGAATGCATTCGGATTCCGCACACAATAATTTCTCCACAAATGAAGCCTATAAGATTATTTGGTTTGATGTAAAAGGGGTGTAAGTATTCTAAATACAGGGGTTTTGAAAATATTAATATTTGATTTGAAGTAAACTAAATGCAGAGTAAAATTTTGAAGTAGAAAAGAATTCAGTAATTCATCATTTAGTTCAAATACAGTGTGGTTGGAATTCCTCAAATGTAGACGATTTTCAAATACATCGGAAACTCACCGTCTTTGTCATCGCTGGCCACCACCTTTGCTGCTGCACGTTGCACGCCACAAGCAATTATCATCCGCCTCCACCACTGCCTCTACCCACTGTTGACCATCGCTTCCACCACCTCCATCTGCTGCCGGTCACTGCCACCACCACCTCCATCCTCCGCCGACCATTGCTGTCAACATCCAACGACCACCACCCTTTTTGTACTTTACTTTACATTTATTTTACTTCAAATAGTCTCTAATCTCATGCATATCTAGCCCTAAATTAGAATTAAAAGAATTGGGAGGAAAGTTGATCGAACTAATAACACAAATTAAAATAATAAAAATTTAAATTAATTTTAAAATTTTACTTAACTACACCAAACGTTTTAAGTTTTAACAGCGTAGATTTGATAAACCCGAATTTATGCTTGTTGCTAAACAGTCCGAAGAGGAGGAGATCGTCGAAACAGGCGAAGCTTTGCCGGCGCGAGGCTGCCGTCGTCTGGCGACGTGCTGTTGCAAGGCGGTAGCGTCTTGTGTTCTACGGTCGGTAGGTCAGCAAGATTTCAACAGAAGTTCAGCCTTGGGCAAGTTTACTACGGTGAGGAGGGGAGGTCGCGAGGGCTTTCGAAGACACGGGCTGAGAACTCGAGAAGGTACTAAAAATTGCTTGATTAGGAGGCATTCCACTTGGAGGTAAAACTAAGATTGTCGGCATTTAAAATGCCTCAAAATTACTTGACCTGTTTTATTTGGACGAAAAATCCCCAAAAGAAGTAAAATTTCTGCAAACCTCTTATTTGATTTTTTTTCGTTGCATGCAGTCAAAATTGATGCTGTGAGTGACTCCGTGACTGGTGGTTCATTACTAAAAGACTGTTGTTTTGTATCATATGTTCTTTATGCTCTTGAACCTTGGGTTGATGGGTGACATTTCTTGAATTCAGTAAATGTTTCCTTGTTCCTGAGTGAAAAATACTGACTGATCTTTGATTTGTGGTAGAAATTTCGTATATTGAGTAATGCAGTTATTGTTTTTCTTTCTTGTAATCTATATCTATTGTGCGTTAAATTTGTTGCTCTGTTAATGCTATTTTGAGTATTTATACCGTTATTGACACGAGGGATTTGATTTATTCCTAATGAAATCATGATAAAATATGATGTCAGGCCTTAAGTAGGCATTACCGGCCAATTACTGCGTTACATTCGGGATTGAGAATGTTCATCACTTAGTTTGTATGGATCTTTGCTTTTTACAGATAACTTGGTCTTGCATTTTTTGGCTGGTAGAGAGACCTTGCTTTCATGCATATTGATGTGGTACAGGATATGGGATATACTACACCGGTGGACTCTACACCTCCTGCTCCATAACGAACTACTGACACCACTTCCTCTTTCCGTTATTTAGCTATCATTGCTTCTGCTTTTCTTTTTTTACAAATTACTGCATATTAAGTATTAGTCTTTTACTTTCCTAGACAAACACCTAGTATAATACTAGTATTTCGGCTGTAGAAAGGCATAGACGATATATGCACTTTTCGGTATTACCCACATTCCCCTGAAATCCCTGTTCTTCTCCTTCTTCTTCTTCTTCTTCTTCCTTCTTCTATTCCTTGTTCTTCTTGTTTTATTGCAGGTTTTGTGTTCCATACACCACATATTCATCTTTTGCTCTTGAAGATATGCTAACTCATAACCTTTCTATAGTTATCTACACAAGGCTTTGAAGCTCATTTAATGTCCAAGAGGATTAACCTGACAAAAAATTGTGAGTGTCCAAGAGGATTATTATGGCAAGAAATTGATTGATGAGGAGAAGACTGAGAATGCAGTAATTGGTGGAGAAAATGGCCTAAAATGCTTGAGAAAAAGAGATAGTATTGAAAAAAAAAGTAGATTGATACATCAAATTGTATGAGGTATAGAGTGACAACTCAACGAGGAAGATTGATCAATATTACAAAAACTTATTTAATGGTCATTGAGTAATTATGTAAAATATAGGCACATCTATCCTAATTTGATTGTATGGGTCTAATCATATATATCCTTCCTCCAAGGTATACATTTGTTGTGGGAACACTATAGAAGGAAATAAAGATAACTTGTGCTATTCACACATTAATCTTCCTTGATTGCTGGTTTTCGTTAGTTCACTGTATTTGATGATTTATGGAGATCAATAACTGAATGATTCTTGTGAGGAGTATTTGTTGAATTTGTTTGCCTTCATGATATTCACTTGTGCATGAAAATTTTTTTTTAGTTATTTATTTATATGTTTTTGTACTAGTTTATTTTATATTGTTGTTTTTTCCATTTATACCCTTATGGGTGGTCATGTAATGTTGTAGCCCGAAGGGCATTTTAGTCTTTGTTATTTTTCTTTTCATGAGGCCTATTTATAGGCTAGCTTTCTTGTATTGAGGGATGATGATTGATAATGAAAAATTTCATGTTTTTTGTTGATCTCTTAGTGAGTTCACGTGATCTCTTAGTGAGTTCATAAGAGGAGAAGCCCGAGGAGGGTAATTCGCAATACCCGCCAATATTTGGAAGAGTCCGAGGTTCGCGGTTCTTACGATCTCTTTGTGAGTTCGTTAGTTATCTCTATCTTTCTCGTATATTCTTGTTCTTCTCTTTTCTCCGCTCTTCATCCACAAAATATTCCCCTAGCTCCATTGCCACCGCCCCCTTGGAGTCCACCCGCCGGCCACCCTCACGGCTCCGTCCGGCCACTTTGCCGGCAACCTCCCCAACCATCCACTCCTCCCTCCCGCATGCTCCAAATTTGAAATTTGAATTCCGAATTTCGAATTCTTTACTAATTTGGAAATCCAATTTAGGAAAGTTTTATTTGATAAATTCCAATTTCAAATTAAATTAAGTTGGAGTTCTCATAACTTACCTCCACGTCATCACCCATCTTGTTCTTCAAATTTCGAAAATTCAAATTTGAATGAGCTCCAAAATTTCCATAATTGCCAAAGTCCAAATAAGGAAAGAATTGGATTGAATCCAATTCAAATTTTATGGCATGAGGAGTTACTAATTCTCATCCTATGTGGCATCCTCCTAATCGGAAATTGATTTGTTCACACTAATCTCCCTCCTCTCCTCTCTACATGCCGCCGGCCTCATCAAGGGGGAAATCCATTTAATGCTAGTTTAATGCCATCAATGCCTTGATCCAAAATTCAAATTTCAAAATAACCCCCTTAATTTCATTCATAATCTGAAATTAATTTCAGATTATGAAATGAAACTCTCATTCCCCTCTCTTGAAACCGCCGGCCTCCTCCCTTCTTGGCTCCCCTCCATTAATTCCTCCATTCAAGGCATTAATGCCTATGACTTGAAATTCAAAATTCAAGTCTTTCCCTCCCAATTTAATCAAAACTGAAATTAAATGTCAGTTTTTTGATTAATCTCCCTTTAATTCCTTCCAAATCCACTACTCCTAAGTAAGGAATTAATTCAAACGCTTCCCCTCCTTGCTGGCCGAAATTCCCCACAGCTGTTGGCTGATTTTTCCTTCCCAAATCCCTTCCAAAACTCCAGGAAAACTGCTGCCCAACATCTCAATTTGCTGTTTGGAAATTCCTGCAGCAGCCCACCGACGTCCAGCCATCCTGGGAGCGATAATTGCTGTCCAGATCTCAGGGACAGCCCTTCTTCCTGTCTAGAAGTTTCCCTGAGCACAATAGGTTGCTATCTTGTTGACCACAGCAAACTAGGGTGCTGTCCAGCTGTCCAGAACCAGTCCTAGCTGCTGTCATGAGGGGATCTAGTGTTGTCCAGCCGCCCGAAGAGACACCCATTGTTGCTGAGTGGTTCCAGAAGTTTGAAGGCTGCTGCCCCTTCATTCCCGCAATCGTCATAGCTTCATAACTCCTTTTTTTTGGGTAAACTCTTCACTCACTCTCTATCTTCTGAGTTTACTCTACTCGTGGTTATAATTTGATTCACAAAGCGCATGTTTTATCGCCTCCGCTAAACCTAGTATTTGAATGAGTTGTGAGAGAGGCCCTTCATAATACTAATCTTATTGTTAACATTGGAATTTCTCGTTGAAACCACTCATGTATGCAAAGTAAGACTTAGTTGACTATTTAATGATCTCAACCTCTCACATGTGTTTAGACCAAAGCTATTTTATCACCTTATCATTTTTATTTTGTCGTTTATCATCAAGAGAAAGCTTATAATTATTGTGCTCTAAAATTTAAGCGTGCAAACTTCCTTAATTTAATCATCCATGCTAATACGTTTCACATCACTTGTCAATGACGAATGATGCACTTTGGTGTAAAGTTTTCTGTGGATCTATGACATATAGGGCAAAATGTGGCCGTGCTAAGTTAAACATGACGTATAATATAAGACAATTAAAAAATATTGATATGAAATGGTATTAAATTGAAATATAAACTATCACGATAATACAAATAAATAAAGTGATGCATAAGTTATAGTAATTAACACCTCAATCTCTCATTATAATACTAGTCACTAAAATGCTGCACATAATATATAAATCATAATAAATTTAATTATAATTTATAATTTTGAATTTATAATATGTTTAAAAATTGCACATGCTATTTTGGCATTGCGCCATGCGTTATTTCTTATACATGGCGCAAATAGTGCTCTTTCTTTTGAATATCTATGCCGGACCAAGCAAATATCGTCATATGTGCGCTGTGATGTGTTGTATCGTGTGCTATGATGCATGTTATTTTGCACCATTGACATATATGCTTGTACCTATTGATAATTATATAAGGTAAAAGCTTTGATCACTATTACAATTTAGAGATACAAGAGTACTTCCTAGACTTTTAGGTTCAATGTTTGTGAGAGAGTTTCATGTTGTAGTTTGATTTGAAATTGAACGCTCTTTAAGGCTATGATTCAGAGTGAGTGAATGATTTGTGAAAGAATTTCAAACTTGTTTTTATGTAGCATATAGGCTTGTGTGTTTTGAGAGATGGTCCTAATGATATAAGACTACATTGAATTAAAACTAGTTTGATGATAACAATTAATTCTTCCAATAACACTGCTCTGATACCACTAAATTTGTGACGCCCCAAGATCTAACTTGAAAGAATTATTCTTTTAATACATTAAACCATCAACTAGCAGAGCTATCTATAGTCATCAATAAGTATTAAACAGTCTAACAAAAATTCTATAATTTAAATCATCATAGAAACATTTCTATTCATTACCAAAAGTTTATTTACAATACTCAGGATTTACACAATAATCACGATTCCATCCAGTCCTGAGTACAAAAGAATAACTATAACAAAAAAAAAACAAAAACCTGAAGAACTCAGATCAATCTCACACTCCTGCTCACTTGCCCTGACATGAAAATATTAACAACATATAATGAGCTTCAAAAAGCCCAGCATGTCACAAAAAACCCAACTCTGAAATCAAAGCACGGTACTGAACAATATGCATGTCAATCAGTCAAATCAATAACAGTCACTTGCACATGATCATTGAATCTATGCAGATACGAAAATCAGTAATCAATGCATAATCAATAAAATCCACAGTCATCGGTAAAAGAATCGGTAAACAGTAGAAAAATTCATAATGCTCAATAAATCAGTACATAAGTCAATTCCATAATATCTTAAAACATCGGTTAAATCCATATAGAAGAAGCATCGTATCAGTAATATCAGTCAAATCAATATCGTATCAACAATATCAATCAAATCATTGAATAAAGAAATCATCTATGGTCAATAATATCAATCGGTATGAAATCATATAAAACAATTAAATCAATATATTGTAAGAACAGTTAAAATCGAATTAATTCAGTAAATGCGTATTCTATAATATCGATGAATCAATAACATCAGTATCTGTAGTATCAATGAATCAATGCATTATCAATATCCATATTAGTATCTGTATCCAGTGACATGTACACTATGCAATATCAATAAAATCATGCAGTAACAGTGAACTCGTAAATCCGTCAATAAATCCATTCATCAATAATCAATTCAATATCAATAAATTCGTCGATATCAATAAATTCGTACGGTAATTAATAAATCCATAAAAAAATCATACGAACAATACTTTACACATGCATTCCAGGACAGTAGTCTTACTTAACAAGTTACAATCACTGGCTATTAAGGTATTTTTCAAGGTTAATATCGATGTATCGTTGTATCCGTTGGCTCAATAATAGAGTCGTCACTCTTCGCCCGTCGGCATAATCTCCCTATGACTCCCAATCGTTATATCACGTGATCAATAGAGGATAACACCAAACCCTTTTTAAACGAAAGCCCGTCGGCCCACCATCCTGTACAGGTCAATCAATCTCCAACCAATGGTTCAACCAATATTTACTTGTCTTTCAATAATATAACAGTAATTTCAATCATATATCCACATTCGTATACATCTCATTAATATCTTGCAATCAACAAACACGATTTAACTCAATTGAAGAAAATCCTTAAAATATCGTACAATGGACAGAAATTCCAAACAAAGTTAAAATACACAGTTTCAGAAAATTGTCAAATTACTAGAAATCGGATAAAACATCATTTCAAGACTTTACTTGTACTGAAGCAATACTTTTCAACATCCGGATAATTTTATATTCTATAAAAATCTCACTTAATTCAAAATATTCAGTGAAAACTTTCCAGAAAATACTCAAATTGTGCGAAATCATAATTTCAACAACATGCCAAAAGTTACGCGGTAAAAGTTACATCAATACAGAGATATGCAAGAATTTCGGTAACGGAAACACAAAACTGAGCAGAAAAATACCAAAACATGAAATCTTCTAAATCAAAAATAGGATTTTGATTCCTTACAGTGAAACAAACAATTCTTCCAACAGCGGCATCGGACGAAAATCGCACTGTGGCCTCCGAAACCAAGCCTTCCTCTTCTCTTTCCTTCTCTTTCTCTCTCCAGCTTTCTCTCTCTTCAAAAATATCTCAAATCATCTATTTAATGAACTTGATCGTCCCGGCGATGTTTTCCATTCATCCCGGGACGAAACTCTCTGGACACAGATCATACAGACGATGATGGATTTCGTCCCTAGACGATGCTCTCGGGCAAAAATTCGTCCCGGACGAACTCAGGTTCGTCTAGACGAACCTGCATTTTACTTAGTTCGTACAGGCAGTTCGTCCGTACTAACCATACAGATTTTCACAATTTTCTTCAGTTCGTCCCGTACTAAGGTCAGTTCGTACAAACTAACTGCACTGAAAAATGAAATTCGGAGGGGTTTTACAATCTACCACCTTAAGAAAAATGTCATCCTCGACATTTCCCTTAAGGGTTCGATCATAAAATTGACATAAAACAAATCCGTCCAAACAAAACTCAAATTAAATCGAATCAAAATCAAAACCATCGAAAATCATTCAGTCATACAGTTCATTCAATCACATGTCATTCACGATGCATGATATGTCAAGTCAATCAATTAGTCAAATAAATTTCTTACCAGTAGAACTTTCAGGTCGTGGTTGATCTTCATAATGCTGTAAACTGTATACACGTGGCATCTCTTAAGTAGGTGCAGTAGATCGCATTCGTCCTATTCATTGATCTTTCACTATATGCTCTTGATCCGACAGTCCTCTGTCTTTCAGTACGTCCAAACTGTCTTGTACCAGAATCAATTCCTCCAATTTCCTTCTGAGGACAATTTGTTGCTTTATGTCCTTGCTGTCCACAGTGAAAATATTGTCCCGTCAATAAGTAACACCAACCTGCATGTCGTTGACCACAATGAATGCACTCGCTGTAGCTGCCATGAGATTCTACAGATGCAGATCCCTTCGAATCACTATACTTGCTTCTCTTATCTCTATCTCTTTCTCTACTTGATTCATCTCTACTTCTCCTGGTGACTTTATATCTCGATGCTGGTGTTGCTAAATCAATTTCTATCAGTCTGGCCCGCTCTACCAACTCAGAAAACTCATGAATCCGTAATGGTACTAGCGGATGTCTTAACTCTCCGTTCAATCCTTGCAGAAATCTATAGCATTTTTCTTCAGCAGTGGGGATCAAATGAGAAGCGTACCTAGCAAGAGCGGTAAACTCAGCCTCGTACTGCATCACTGTCTTACGTCCTTGCTCCAACTTAATAAAAGCTTCTTGCATTTGTCGTTGGGCTGATGGAGGTACAAACCACATCCTGAACACTGTAGTAAACTCGTCCCAAGTGATCTCAGCATTTGTCTTCCCCTGAAATTTCTCTCTCTACTGTCCAATCCACCATCTCTCTGCTTCTCCTTTAAACAACAACACAACCAAGGGCACCTTCCGGCTTTCTGGACACTGCATGCTGTCAAAAATCTTTTCTATCCTCATTATCCAATCTTCAGCAGCTTGAGGTCCTACAGCTCCTTTGAACAACGGAGGCTTAAGCTTATGAAATGTCTGTAAATACTTATCTACTTCTTCTTCTTTACTTCCAGCTAACTTACTCTGTGCATCTCCCATTACTTGTGCTATAACAGTAGCCAACTGCATCATTCTTTCTGATGGCACTGGAGCAGCACTGTGTTGCTCATTTGGTACATTTGATTCCGGATTATCCATTTAACTTTTCACATGCACAGTTCAGTATAATCTGAATGATACACACAGACAACTATGTATGCAAAATGATGCACTTGAAACTACCCATTCTACCCAACTCTTAATCAAATCCTACAGTTCTGGTAACAATCAATTCTTCCAATAACACTGCTCTGATACCACTAAATTTGTGACGCCCCAAGATCTAACTTGGAAGAATTATTCTTTTAATCCATTAAACCATCAACTAGCAGAGCTATCTATAGTCATTAATAAGTATCAAACAGTCTAACAAAAATTCTATAATTTAAATCAAAATAGAAACATTTTTATTTATTCCCAAAAGTTTATTTACAATACTCAGGATTTACACAATAATCATGATTCCATCCAGTCCTGAGTACAAAAGAATAACTATAACAAAGAGGAACAAAAACCTGAAGAAATCAGATCAACCTCACACTCCTGCTCCCTTGCCTTGACCTAAAAATATTAACCACATATAATGAGCTTCAAAAAGCCCAACAGGTCATCAAAAACCTACAACTAAAATCAAAACACGGTACTGAACAATATGCATGTCAATCAGTCAAATCAATAACAGTCACTTGCACATGATCATTGAATCTATACAGATACAAAAATCAGTAATCAATGCATAATCAATAAAATTCACAATCATCGGTAAAAGAATTGGTAAACAGTAAAAAAATCTATAATGCTCAATAAATCAGTACATAAGTCAATTCCATAATATCTTAAAACATTGGTCAAATCCATAGAGAAGAAGCATCTTATCAGTAATATCAGTCAAATCAATATCGTATCAACAATATCAATCAAATCATTGAATAAAGAAATCATCTCTGATCAATAATATCAATCGGTATGAAATCATTTAAAATAATCAAATCAATATATCGTAAGAATAGTTAAAATCAAATTAATGCAGTAAATGCGTATTCTATATCACGTGCTCGGTGTATCACATGTAGCAGATCAATATTCGGTGAATCAATGGTATCAATGGATCTATAATATCGATGAATCAATAACATCAATATCCATAGAGGATAACACCAAACCCTTTTTAAACGAAAGCCCGTCGGCCCACCATCCTGTACAGGTCAATCAATCTCCAACCAACGGTTCAACCAGTATTTACTTGTCTTTCATTAATATAACAGTAATTTCAATCATATATCCACATTCGTATACATCTCATTAATACATTGCAATCAACAAACACGATTTAACTCAATTGAAGAAAATCCTTAAAATATCGTACAATCGACAGAAATTCCAAACAGAGTTAAAATACACAGTTTTAGAAATTATCAAATTACTAGAAATCGGATAAAACATCATTTCAAGACTTTAGTTGTACTGAAGCAATACTTTTCAACATCCGGATGATTTTATATTATATAAAAATCTCACAGAATTCAAAATATCCGGTGAAAACTTTCCAGAAAATACTCAAATCGTGCGAAATCACTATTTCAACAACATACCAAAAGTTTCGCGGTAAAAGTTACATCAATACAGAGATATGCAAGAATTTCGGTAACGGAAACACAAAACTGAGCAGAAAAATATCAAAACATGAAATCTTCGAAATCAGAAATAGGATTCGGATTCCTTACAATGAAACAAACAATTCTTCCAACAGCGGCGTCGGACGAAAATCGCACCGCGGCCTCCGAAACCAAGCCTTCCTCTTCTCTTTCTCTCTCCAGCTTTCTCTCTCTTAAAAAATATCTCAAAATATCTCAAATCATCTATTTAATGAACTCGATCGTCCCGACGATGTTTTCCATTCGTCCCGAGACTAAACTTTTTGGACACAGATCGTATAAACGATGATGGATTTCGTCCCTGGACGATGCTCTACGGCAAAAATTCGTCCCGGACGAACTCAGGTTCGTCCAGACGAACCTGCATTTTACTCAGTTCGTACAGACAGTTCGTCCGTACTAAACATACAGATTTTCACAATTTTCTTCAGTTCGTCCCGTACTAAGGTCAGTTCGTACAGACTAACTGCACTCAAAAAAATGAAATTTGGAGGGGTTTTACAATACCAGTCAAGTTGATAAAGATCTTCATAAATTAATTGATATCAATATCATTCTACTTACTTTATTTGGCCAATTTGAATTTCTATGTATTTAGAAGCTTTTAATTTAATTTTTCCTTTTATTTTTTTCCCTTTATAGTAGAATATGTTATCAATCCATGCAATAATATTTTATTGGCTCCTAAGTCTTTCCAAAGTTGTCTAGGCTCGAAGATGTCCATAAATGAGATATTGCTTTGTACTTTTTGTTTAATTGAATAAAAATTATATTTGCAAGTGAAAATTTCATGTGAAAAAGTTTAGTGGCTGCTCTACTCATTGGTGAAGCTTGGTGGCTAATCCCTAAGGCCTTTGTGAGTATTTACTTATCTCTTCTTGCCTTTAATCCCCCTCTTTCTCAATAAATTTTTTATGGCCTCCTCCATTTAACCTCAAGCCTAGCTTCTGTCAACCTCAAAACTCATATAACCTATTCTAAACCTTCCCTAACATTCCCTCACGTCTCTCATTACCTTTCAAGGCCTCAACTCCCCAATAATCTTAAGATACCATAGCCAAAATCCAATATAAAGGGACAATTTCCTGTTACGAGCAAAATCAAGTTAAAAAAGTATCATAATTCAACCACTAATCCAAAATTCATAAAAACACAACCATAAGTTCCTTAACATCCCAAACCTTTGACATGGAGTTTCTCATTTTTTTTCTTTGTGGAAAACCCATATTTTTAGAGCTTAAAATTTTTAGCTCCAAATCTGTCAAAAATTTGAATTCTATTTTATCATCATCCAAGTAACACTTCCATCCATCACAACCCTAAGGGGACACTAAACAAGTTGTTGCCTTTGCCATAAAGATCCTGTAGACCTTATACTAGGTGGTATGAACTTAATAGGGTGGTCCATTGATGGGCATAATGGGGTTTATTTTGTACTCATAGTCTATGCAAAAGGTGTAGCGATTTGATCTAGATTACAAGTGTAATATAAGGTCGTCAGCCTAGATTCAATGACCAAACATGTTTTGTACAAATTGGGATCTCTTATACCCACTAGCTGGAATAGAGTGTCCAAGTTGTTAATTGCTTTTATAGGTGGACAATGACATATCATATGTAATGTGTGTGCTTCCATTGAATGCAATTATGAGATGATCTATGGTACAAAATTTTTTACCTCAGTTGGAGCTACGCCTAAGAACCAAGTACACATTAGAACCAAAACTTATAATGGCTTTGCTATGTCAAGCAAGATCAATAATACATCATGTGTTTAGCTATTGAACTTATGCAGGACTATATGCGAAATAGGAAGCTTGCACAAAATATTTAAAGATCAATTTCAGACTTTCGTTATTAGCGATTGAACAACAAAGTGAAACTAATAAATGGTCAAGGAAGAAAATCAAAACACGTAGGGAAATTAAAGCATTGCATGAGTAGTTTCCAACTTAACCTTTGCTTAACAATGAGATCCAAAAGCAAAGAAGTAATAATCCTACGAATACTACTGGATGGGGATTAGTAGATCTCTCGCTTGAACAATCTCTCAACGAAGTAAGTAGGATTTGAAAGTAAATGAGTCAAGGAAGAAAATCACCTGCACGGAGAAACGTCGTGATTCACCACGTACCTTCCGCTAGTTTCTCTTCCCTCACCTTGGTCCAAATGAATAGCAAGTGGTAAGTGGCCTTCTCTTTGAATCCTGCGGTGTTTGGAGTCAAGTTGAAGAAGGCACGTTGAGAAGATCCATGCAATCTTAGCCGTCGTACGTAAAACCGGAATCAAACTCCGGATTGATCATACATCTCAATTCCATGAAGGAGAAAACACCTTGAGAGGGGAGAAGAGAGAGAGGGTGGACGGTGGGGAGAGAGGCCGGCGATTGGTAAGGGGGAAAACGGCTAGGGTTGGGGAGGAGCTAGGTTAGGTGGAATAGAAATTGTTTTAATTCACAAATCTGAAATTATTCTCAGATTTGAGTAAGAATGGAGGGAAAATAAGTGGATTTTGAAATTCAAATAGCATGTAATCAAGTCCCTTAATGAAGCATTAAAGGAGAGGGGACCACCAAGGGGGCCGACGGCATGGTGAGGGGGAAGGGGGTTTGGGGAAAAGGAATTATGCGTTTCCTAATCCGTTTCGACTAATTAATGATAAAAATTTCAAATCCGCTCAACTTCAAATTTGAATTTGAGACCTCATTGAAACTTTCCTAATTTGACGTCGGACAAATTTGGAAACTTCCACTTTGAATTTCAAAATTTAAAAATTCGTGGAGGAAGACGAAAAGGGGCCGGTGATTGACGAAGGGAATGGTGGTGGATGAAGGGGAGGCCGGCGGCTAAAGGGAGGGCCGGCGGGATGATGGTGAAGGCTCGATTTTGTGGATGTGGTGGGGTTGAGCTTGGATGGGTGAGGTTGTGAGGCGGTGGTTGGGGGTGGGGGATGACCGGAGGTGGGTGTTTGGTAGAAGGGAAAGACGGAAGGAGGATAACCAAGAGCCACCGGTGGTGACTGTTGGGTACGACGGGTGGCCTCTCCTAGGCTCCACCAAGCTCTCAAACTCTCTCTCTAGCTCTTACAAAAGCTTCAAGAAGACAAACGCAGGAAAAATTTCTTAATATCATTCATTCCCTTCAAAAGTACAAGAGGAAGGCTTTAAATAGCCTATTACAATGACATAAAGCAAAAGGACTCAAATACCCTCAAGGGGCTACATGACTCAATCCCTCAAGCAAGAGTAAAAAGGAAAAAAATGCTGAAATAAAATACATCAATAAGAAAATGACAATACTAAAATCAAAAGTACATCAGAATAAGAAAATGACAATACTAAAATCAAAAGTACATCGGATAAATCGTGGCCGTAGATCTACGGCCACGTCGACGGTAGACTTTCCAACTGATGTACCCATCATGAACGTGTCAGCGTTAAAGTCATCGGGTTGGAAGGCATTGGTAGGGGATTCAAAGGTCGTCGAGTTGCCAGCTACAAGTCACCGACAACTTAGTAATGATCTGAGGCTTCTAAGCTCAAGAAACTTGGCGATAAAGTGAGTGTAAAGGTCTACTTTTCATGGGTAAGAACTTGCTACAATCAGAATTCGACAATAATGTGAACCATCGGCTATATAGTGGATGAGGTGGGAGATGTCGGCCTAAGGACAACTAGGAGAAATTGCCACTTTGGGAAAGTTAAGGATGCCGCATTGCAATAGGTGACGATTTTTCTTAATTTGGGATGACCATGTCGCCTCCTTGAGCTGACGACTTTTCCTTGTCAAAGATGCCAATTACTCCGAAGGTAACTTAGTGGAAAATTTAATTTGGCGTATGATTTGTTAATGTCCTTGACAAGTCTTTAACGAACAAAGAAGGGAGGAGGCTTGAAGTTGCATCCATTAATGGCCGAGGATGATCTTAAGAAGTTGTTGACCCCTCTTTGGTTTCCTCATTAAGGGGCGACTAGAGAAGGGTTGTCGAGTGTCTATTATGTGATGACCCAATAGAATCATTAATGGGGTTGAAAATTGAGAATTAACAAAGTTCTCGGGAGCCTTTTTGTAGTAAGCAAGGAGGTATTGGAAATGGAGGTTGCTGATATCTTAGATGGCGATGATGAAGGATCAAAGCAACTAATCTTGAGTTTTAAGATTTTCTCACACTAAAAGTTTTGAACATCCAAGATTTCTCACCCTATGGCTTTTGAAATGGGTGTTATTTATATGCTTGAAGAAAGTTGGTGGTTTTTATGCTTGTGCTTGCAAGCGCCTCCAACAATGAGATGGCCATTGAATGCCTTTGGCTACTTTGTGTTTGATTTTGGCAAAACCATGGACATGCTTTCCTATTCTTTCAAAAGGAAAGATTGTAGGATGCCACAGCTGGAGGTGTGCAAGACAAGGATGACATCGAAGAAATGACGTATACCTCGAGCATAACAATATTGAAAAGCTGATTTTATGAAAATTTTTTATGGCCTCATAAGGGACTTGTGAAAATTTGTGTATGCTAATGGTGACAATGAAATCTGTCAAAGGCGACATGTAATACAATTTAAGGGTCATGATGAGAGTCGGATGTCAATAACTAAGGCTGATGATGAACTTAACTCGAAGATCGAAAGAGGAATTCGATAACAAGGTCGAGTAGGAGCTAAATGACGAAGTAAAGAGTGAGCTTTGCTCAAAGGCCGAGAAGGAGAACTCGACAATGAGGTAGAGTAGTAACTTGACTTAGACGTCAGGAAGGAAAGTTGTCAGCTCAAAGTCGAGAAGGAAGTCATCGGCCAAAGGCCAAGAAGGGCATCAATGGAGACTAGGGAGCCATTGACTAATTGAAATTGGAAACTTACCTTCAAGTAGTAGGGCAACAAAGGATCCATTGAATAACAAGTTGGCTTAATGATACCTCACCAAATGTCTAAAAGGAGTCTCTGGATCACCTAAATAGGGTCTAGGCTAAGTCTACCTCATACTTGCATGTTAAAGACAACGGTGGAAAATTGAGTCTTAGGGCTCAATGTGATGTAGAACGGGTAGAAGGTTTTCAATCCTATGGGTCTTGAAGAGCGACTCGTGAAGTTTAAACGGCAGCTTTTGAACCTTGGGAAATTAAGGACAGCAAGTAGCCAATCTGGGATAGTGATTCCGGACAGTTCCGGACAGTCAAGGTCACTCCCCAAGGGGCTGGACAGTAGGGAACTCCTGCTAGGATCACTGGAAAGCAGGGAAGTGGCCTTGGACAGCAGTTCTCTTAGGTTTGGAAGAGGGGACAGCCTCAGCTAGCATCCAGGAATTTCTGGACAGCAAGTTGGGATAGCCACGGATGCAGAACAGCTGCTATTCATTGTTGAAATTCCCTGAGTATGGGAGAGGAAGAGGGGCGGCAGATGTGGGGAGGACTGAGATTAATGCCAGCTTGGATGGGAACGTAGTTGGCTTTGATTGATTGATTGGTGGGGCATTAACTACTCAATTAATTCATACACGGCAGGATGTAGAGAGGAGGCAGGGACTTTGATCTGAGGGATTTTCTATTCCTAAATCAATGTGTTGATTTGGTAATTAGATTAGGAAATAATGCCTAAGAAAGAGATATGAATGAGAAATTCAGCCTAGAGGAGTTACGGGCATTGACATTATTTCCAAAAGGGTTTAGAGTTTAGGAAAACAATTAAATGGGATTTTACTGGTTGGAATTTTCGGTCAAACACAAAATCTCAGATTTTGTTATTCTTTCCAAAGAGCTTTGAGTCAATGAAGGAGTTAATTAGGAGCATTAATTGACTCTTAATTAAGCAAAGGAATGAGGAAGAGGGGTTTGATTTCAAATAAGTAGACCCCAATTACTTAAGTGAATTAATCCTTAAATCTGAAATTAAATTTCAGATTTAAAGCTGCGATTAATTCCTTAATTAAAGGAAGGAAATTGAGGGGGCACTTAACTCCTCATTCAAATTTAAATTTTGAATTGGAGAGTTAAAACCTTCCAAATGTGGATCAAACCCAATAAGGAAAAATTTCAAATTTTGAAATTTGAAATCCAAAATTTGTCATGGGTTTATGATTTCAATTGAGCACTTTCCAAAAATAGGTGAGCTAAATTAGGAAAGAAATTTGAATTTCAAATTTAGAACAATTTGAATTTCAAATTAATTCCTAATATCATGCACTCCTAATTAGGAAATCCAATGAGAGAGGGGGAAGGATGAGGCCGGTGGTTTGTGGTGGATCTTCGGGTGAGATGGCCGGCGGCTTTTGGTGGAAATGGGGACGACGATGGTGGACGGAGGTAGAGGATGACACAACAAGAAGGAACCAAAGAAAAACAAAGATAGAAAGTAAAAACCGCGAGCCTCGGACTCTTCCGAAGACTGACGGGCGATCCGATTGCCCTTCTCCAAGGGACTTCAAATCACGAGCCCGGACCCATCCTGCGGCTGGTGACAATTTCGATTCCTTCCCAAAGGAATCTCACTCTCGTTCTCTCCCAAGAACACAAGTGTGGAACACAAAATTTTTTTATCTCCAATTAACCCTCTCTTACAATTGCTTAAGACCCTTATTTATAGGTCATAATATGAGAAAAAAAATAGAAAATTACAAAAATGCCCCTTGGGCCAAAACACTCACATAAACTATCCTAGGGGTAAAATAGGAAATACATAAAACAAGAGCTAAAATTCAGAAAATAATACATAAATGAAAATTTAAATAATGGCCGCCGATTTACGACGCCGCCTGTGATAGATGCGCCAAATCTGCGTATTCATGTTTGCATCACAATGTCTAATCTGATTAGGAATAGAATTGAGCCACCCTCTCAAGGGCCTTTAAGAAGGAGAACCTTGGATAAGGCCTTCGATGATTAAGTGTAGTCTAAGGACAGGTCCGGTTATGGAAGAAGTTGGACTTAAGAATGACTTAAGTTGGGCTTGAGTCAAGTGTGAGTTGGCCAAGCCACGTAAGGCCATGGGAGTCTAGAAGGCATGGGTTACCATGGTCTAGCCAAAACCAAGGTCAACAAGGATTTGATGAATTTAGCTTTGCTTGGGGTTGTCTAAAGTTATTTCAACTCATTCTTCTTGTGCTTCTGTGGCCTTTCCCTGGGATCTACTGTATTTGGTTTGAAGTCAATTGAGAAGGATGAGAATTTGTGGTAGGGCTCATTTGATTGCTTAAAGTTAGAAAATATTTGTGTTTTGTAAATTCCTTTTTTAGCTGGATATGTTTTGAAATCAAAATGGGTTATTTTACAAATACTGTCAAAATCCGTAAAATGTGAGGATTTCATTTTCATACAGAAAATGAGTGAAAATGAAATAATGATTTCTTAAAACTCAATTGTCTTTCTATGGGCAGCCAATGAGTCCTTAGTGGAATTGAATTAGCAGAGATTTAACTGATTTACTTAATGAACTGGGCCATGCAGGAATAATGAAACCTACCTTAGTCCTTTCTTGAATCAGCATCCATGGGAAGCCTCATGCATTAGGTTTGTGCTTTTAATCAATTGATTGAAGAAACATAAAAATTTAATCGTGAAGCAATTTTTGTTCCCCAAACATCATTGAAGAAGCTTTATCTTAAACAGGCCCTGTGATATTAGACGTATTTCTTAGGATTAAGGCTAGCAATTCCATATTTTGTTTTTCCGTCTCTGTTAGAAACTGGATCTTTATAAATAGTATTTGTTCTGTTTTAAGTTCTTTTTCTTATGGTACTTCATTTGCTGTTTTTCTAGAGCTGCTGTTTGCTTTCCATCTTAGTCTGGCTTCTAGAAAATATGTAATACATTGAAATAAAAACCAAGTTTTTATTCTTCCCATTCTTTAAGAAGCTTTCATGTGATTGGACTTCTGTAATCGTGGATGGCTTTTGTAATTAAATTGCCTTATTTCCCTTTTTACGTTTGTACTAGTTCTTCTTACAAGTGTCTTTTAACTGCAGAAGATCTTTTAACTTCTTATATAATACCCATTGACGATGATTGTTTATTATACACAGAAGATCATTTATTCAGTATGGTAATTTTGGGAAACAAATATTATTCTGTAGGATGTATCCTTCTAGATTTAAAAGAATGAAGTTCGATCCAGAAATCATGGATTTCTCCGACCCCTTTGCAATAGCCAGATATATTGATGAGTTGAATGAGGAGAGGTATGGGAGTATCACTAAAGAATATGAAGAAATTCATGCTTTGAGGATGAAGTTTATAAATCTTTTACCTCCCTATCTTATCAAGCCTTGTTCTAAGTCAGAGCCTCAGCCATTGCAAACCTCCCTTACTGCTAATGGTCAGCCATCTGGTTTATTCCAAAAAGTAGATTTGACACAGCATGGTAGAATATCATCAGCGGGGGATGTCATTGATGTGGATAGCGATTCTGATGCCGATGGTGTGAATCCTACCTTCACTCAGTCTTATCAATATGAGAAGCAGTTTTATACGCCAGTCGTTGTAAGGCAGCCGCCTTCTATTCAGTATGAGAAGGTTTCTTTTGGAGAAAAAGTTGACGTCCAGGTCAACAAAAGTCCTAAGGTGAGGCATATTTTTAACCCTTCTGTATTAGTTGCAATATGCAAGCACAGCCAAAATGGTACCTTTTGCTTTCTGTCCAATTTGAATTTGTTGGTTTTAATTATGACAATTTTTTAACTTCAATTATAACTAACTATTTTATTCTTATCGAACTATTTTACATTTTCAACATAAAAATTTTCTAGTTTTGTCATATGCTGTAGATGGTAATTGATTCATTTTTTCATGAACATCACTATCTTTGTCTTCAATTATAGTCTGTTATATTTTTGAAGAAGGAAACTGTTGATAATTCACAACTGTTATTTTTCTAAAATAGAAGAGAAATATTTTTCTTCATTCTATGGACTTGTAGCAATTGAAGTCAAGATACTGGCGGGCCATCTCAGGGCATAAATCTTGGGGTTCCTACGTATGGTGAACCGCCAAGGTTGGCAAATATGAGACATCAATGCAGGGAAGCCTTCGGATTGCTTACAGGACTGCTTCTCCGCCCATGGATGCCTTCCTCTGCCAACAGTTTGGGAAATTTTATTAGGCATCTACAAACAATATTGTTTTCTAAAGATTGCATGATCCGTTTTTAGAAGTTTTTAAGCGCAATTGTTTCATATATCTATATTTTTTTTATGATTTTTTACTTAATGATTTTAGCCATTGTAAAATCCTATGAATAGAGCCATGTTTTGGCCAAATTAGTCATATTGCTTTCCATATTTTCTTGTTTATTTCTCTTCTACTTCTTTCTTACATGGCACAGAACTTGATTTTTTCTAAGCCTTGGCTGACAACTATAGTGGGCCTTAATCAGGTTTAGCTAAGGAGAGAAAATTAGTTCTTCCTTGACCTTACCAAGTCTTGCCATCATTCCAGGAGTCTCGATGGAGCACTCACCTTTACAAATCACTTCCTATAAACTAAATTGGAAGAATTTCTTCCAATGGTCTTGCTTGGTTCATATGGTGATTAGGAGAAAGGAAATATTGGATGCCTTAATGGTAATATTTGTCAACTTGAAATAGTTGACCCTTCCTTTCCATCATTTGATAACTTGCAATGTCTTGATTTTTCAATTTCATAGAAGAACAAATTATATCATTATACTTTGTCTACAACTCTACACAAGCAATTTGGAAGAAAGTCAATGTAATATCAGTTTTGCTCCAGGTTCGTCCGGGACGAAGTTGGATCGTCCGGGACGATCGGTACAGGTTGTGCAGAAAAACTGTTCTGTCTGTATGGTTCGTCTGGACGAAATCAGGATCGTCTGGACGAAAATTTTCCAGAGAACCCGTCGCCGGGGACGATAATTAAATTTCGTTTGGACGAAATTCGTCCAGAGCATATATCGTCCGGGACGAAGTGCGATCGTTCAGGACGATCAGTCTGGATATATATAGAAATGAGATATTTTGAAGAGAGAGAAAAAGCTGAGGAGAGAGAAAAACGAAGGAAAAAGTGGAAAAGTGGATTTTTGGACGACGCCGAGCTGGTTTCGATCTACGAGACTGTTCAGGAAGTTGTTGTACGCAAGGTAAGGCACAATCCGACTTTCTCAATTTTCAGAACCGTCGTTGTTGACGGTATTTTCTGTCCGGATTTCGTTTCCGTTAATGATTTTCGTCCGTATTTTTTGATTGGTTCAGTTTTTACCGCGTAACTTTCTGTATATGGTTGACGTGGCGAGTGTGCACATTTTGGTTATTTTCTGAAGATTTTTGTCCGGGTATTTTTGATTCGGCGGTGTTTTTAGTCGACTGCATTTTTCTGTGAAATTGAAAATTATCTGTGCAGTAGAATAAATGTTCTGAAATGTGATTATCTACATTCTGTGCGAATTTGGTAAATTTTGATTTTCAGGAAAAATTGTGTAAATTCTGTATACTGCTGTTGTAATGCCCGATGTTTGTCTGATTTCTGATCTGCCCGGATTTCTTTTGAATTGATATGATATCTGTATGTGCTATAAAAAGGGAGTTATAAGGGGCCTGAATCCTAAGTGATTCAGTCAGTGTCTGGGAAATCTGAAATGAGCTCAAATCTGAAAATCTGATATCTGTTTTGTTCCGGATCCGATGAATTTTGTTCTGGTGCTATAAGCACATCTGTTCTGGTGCCGTGAGCACAAAGGGAGGCATAAGGGGCCAGAATCCGAGAGATTCTGTCAGTGTCTGGGAAGGGAGGCATAAGGGGCCAGAATCCGTAGCGATTCTGTCAATGTCAGGGAATTTGTTCTGTTATGTGCTAAATTAATATTTTTGATTTCCGTACGATATGATTTGATCTGATCTGTCTGATATCTGATTTGATATTATTTTGAATTCAGTATCTGTTCTGTAAGTACGTCTGATTCTGCTTTTCGTATCTGTTCTGTAAGCAATTATGATTCTGATACGATATGATCTGAAATGCTGATTTCTGTACGATTCTGACTCTGTTGATTTAATCTGTTCTGAATTGTATTCCGATTTGATATGATCTGTACGACTTTGATTCTGATTTGATCTATGTCCGTATAAGTTCTGATTTTTGATTCTGTTCTGATTCAAGATACGATTTTGTTTCGATTTTTGATCGGATTTCTGCCTGATGAGTTTGGTTTTGGATTCTGAGAGTTTTGATTGGAGGTTTGTTGCTTTGCTGAGCTGTTGAGCTCACTCTTATTTTCTGGTGATTTTCAGGTTCTGGGAAAGGGAAGGAAGTCCAGGAATAAATTTCTGAGTCTGATCAGTATAGGTATTGTTTGTACCTTTTGATTTTTTGTACAGTCATGGCTTTTCTGTTCTGTCTTTTTTTTCTGTTCAAAAGTCATGTACTGTATCTATAGATGATTGTTTTGAGGAAAAGAAGAGATAGATGTTTTGTTCCGCTGTGTTTGATGATTAATAGTAGCTCTGTGTTTGTGTGTCTGTTGAGTTAACTGATTTGGAAGATTCAGTTCCGAAACCAATTCCAAAGCCAGATCCTGGTTAGTCTGTTTGGCTGGTCGCGATCCGGCTCGGGCGGGATCCGTCTCCGTCGGGTCGGGTCGTGACAAAGCCTTTTTGGTGGTATCAGAGCACTGGTTTTGGAAATTAGTTGGATTGTCAGACAGAGCTATAGGAAGTGATCAGTGAGTTTGTCTGGGGGTAGTTTTGGGTCGTTTGGCTTTTTATTGTGTTGTTTTTGTGTTGTTTTTGTGATAGTTTTCCGGATTTTGGATTTTCTGTATGGATCAGCCAGACCCAGACATGACAGACGGGCAGAGTGCCAGTCAAGCAGTGCCAGTCAAGCAGCCCCAGTGGTCGGTGCTGATACATTGTCACAGTTTGCTACGCTTGTTGCTCAGATGATGAGCGAGACTCAGAGCAGAGCTGTTACTGTCAGATCTGATGACATTGATAGACACATGCAGTTGTTTTTGAGGTTGAAACCTCCGAGATTTGAGGGCGCTGTTGAGCCCAGAGCAGCCGAGGAGTGGCTGAGGAGATTGGAGAAGACCTTCGACGGAATGCAGTGTCCGTCAGACAGGAAGGTTCCGTTGGCTGTTTTTGTGTTGGATGGAGAGGCTGAGCACTGGTGGGAAGGCCAGCAGGCAGCTAGATTTCAGGGTAGGTTGAACTCTCTGATCACCTGGGAAGAGTTCACTGAGAGGTTTCGAGATTGGTTTGTTCCCTCTTCTGCACGACAGCAGATGCAGGAGAGTTTTCTGAGACTTGTTCAGGGGAGCAAGACGGTGATGCAGTACGAAGCTGAGTTTACTGCGTTAGCCAGGTATGCTCCGCAGTTGGTTAGTACTTCTGCTGAGAGGTGCTACAGATTTTTGAGGGGATTGCGAGATAGTTTGAGACAGCCCCTGGTACCTTTTCACATTTCTGATTTCTCTGAGCTTGTGGAGCGGGCTCGTCTGATTGAGAATGATCTGATGGCTACTCAGCAGCGGTGGACTGCGAGTAGGAAGAGATTTGGAGGTGAGACTTCTGGCAGTGGTTCCTCTGGAAAGAGGAGATTTGTGACTGGTTCTGGATCTGTTGATTCCAGGAGGAGTGGAGGGTCGTCTGGTACTGCTACCAGTACGACGAGTTCTGGATCTGTCAGTGGGGCACCTGTGTGCCAGAGTTGTGGACGGCGACACCATGGCCAGTGCTACAGGATGGCTGGTCTTTGTTTCAGATGTGGTCAGCCGGGACATAGGATTGCAGAGTGTCCACAGGCTGGATCTGACCGGCGTTCTGAGTTTCGATCTGAGGGTTCTGTCAGACCTGTCAGTTCAGCAGGAAGATCGAGGACTGTTCCTCCTCGCCCTGAGGGATTTTCTGGTAGAGGTGGTGGTACTAGTTCTGGACCACGGAAACCACCTACGGTTCAGAGAGAGCAGAGTAGTTCTGTTGCTTCAGCTCCTACTCCAGTTCAGCCACGAGTTTACAGCCTGAGTCAGCAGGAGGCTCGTGATGCTCCGGATGTTGTGACAGGTACGATTTACATTTCTGATCAGCCCTGTTGTGTTTTGTTTGACTCTGGAGCTAGTCATTCTTTTCTGTCTGAGCGATGTTTTGAGATTTTACATTTGGACTCGTTTTTGCTTCTGATTTCTTTGTCTGTGATTTTACCGGCTGGAAATCCTTTGATTGCTCGGAAGTTTTGCTTGTGTGAGATTGACATTTCTGGCACGAAGTGAAAATCTAGTTTGATTTTGTTGCCGATTTCTTCGTATGACGTGATTTTGGGCATGGATTGGCTGAATCGGTATGAGGCTCAGATTGACTGTCTGAAGAAGCAAGTGAGTTTGCTTGTGGCTGGAGAGAGAGTTGTATTCCAGGGATTACGAGGTGTTCTCTCTAGTCTGATTACTGTGTTGGAGGTGAGCAGAATGTGGAAGAAAGGATGCACAGTGTTTTTGGCTTCGGTGCGGGATCTGAACCAGGAGGTTGGTTCTGTCTCTGAGATCCCAGTAGTACGGGAGTTTGCTGATGTTTTTCCTGAGGAGTTGGTTGGTTTACCTCCGGATAGAGAGGTGGAGTTCTCTATCGATGTTTTTCCGGATACTGCTCCTATATCAAAGGCTCCGTACAGGATGGCACCGAAAGAACTTTCTGAGTTGAAAGTTCAGCTTCAGGAGTTAGTTGACAGAGGTTTTGTCCGTCCTAGTGTTTCGCTCTGGGGAGCACCTGCTATGTTTGTGAAGAAGAAAGACGGTACACTCCGTATGTGTATTGATTACAGATATTTGAACAAGATCACGATCAAGAACAAGTATCCTTTGCCTCGGATCGACGACTTGTTTGATCAGCTTTCCGGATCTTCGGTATTTTCGAAGATTGATTTGAGATCCGGATATTATCAGGTGAAGGTGAAGGAAGCTGATGTAGTGAAGACAGCTTTCGGTACTCGGTACGGACACTATGAGTTTTTGGTTATGCCTTTTGGGGTAACCAACACGCCTGCTATTTTCATGGATTTGATGAACCGAGTATTCAAGGAATATTTGGACCAGTTCGTGATCGTCTTTATTGACGATATTTTGATGTATTCTGCTTCTGAAGATGAGCATGCCAGACACTTGAGCATTGTGTTGGAGACTTTGAGGCGGCATCAGCTGTATGCCAAGTTCTCTAAGTGTGAGTTCTGGCTGAGGAGCATTTCTTTTCTGGGGCATGTGATTAGCGGAGAAGGCTTTTCTGTTGATCCCCAGAAGATTCAGGCAGTTGCTGATTGGCCAAGGCCGACTACGGTATTGGAGGTACGTAGTTTCTTGGGCATGGCCGGATATTACAGGAAATTTGTGAAGGGATTTTCACAGATTTCGACGCCTCTGACGAGACTGACGCAGAAGTCAGTAGTTTTTGTTTGGACACCGGAGTGTGAAGCTAGTTTTCAGAGATTGAAGGATTGTTTGACTTCAGCTCCAGTGTTAGCACTTCCGTCAGGTACGGAAGGTTTTCAGGTGTTCAGTGATGCTTCACTGAAAGGACTGGGATGTGTTCTGATGCAGCATGGTCAGGTAATTGCTTATGCTTCTAGACAGTTAAAGCCACATGAGAAGAATTACCCGACACATGATCTGGAATTAGCTGCAGTGGTATTTGCTTTGAAGATTTGGCGTCATTATTTGTATGGCGTCAGTTGTGAGATTTTTACTGATCATAAGAGCCTGAAGTACATTTTTACTCAGAAGGATTTGAATCTGAGACAGAGAAGGTGGCTCGAGTTAATCAAGGACTATGATCTGACTATTCAGTACCAGCCTGGGAAGGCGAATGTGGTAGCGGATGCTTTGAGTAGGAAGTCTTCTGGATTATCAGGTATTCAGCTTACTTCCGATGATTTTCTGATTCGAGATATGGAACGCTTGCAGTTGGAGGTGATTTCCTCCAGTGGATTGGATTTGGCTCAGATGAGTATTCAGTCTACTTTGGAGACAAGGATTCAAGAAGCTCAGAAGTCAGATTCGGATTATTCGAAGTTGATTGCTCAGATTGGATCTGGTAAGACTCCTGAACTTCGAATTTTTGATTCTGGTGCTATTTTCTGCAAGAACAGGTTGTGGGTACCTGTGTTTGGGGATTTGAGGCAGGAGATTCTGTATGAATCTCATCATTCTGGCTATACTATTCATCCAGGCAGTGGTAAGATGTATGCTGATATGAAGCTTTTATTCTGGTGGCCTGGGATGAAGAAGGATGTGGCGGAGTTTGTGTCGAGATGCGAGGCCTGTCAGTTGATGAAGGCAGAGCATCAGCGACCAGGTGGACTGTTGCAGTCGTTGCCTATCCCTGAGTGGAAGTGGGAGGAGGTGACGATGGACTTTGCGATGGGTTTTCCTCGATCACGGCAAGGACACGATGCCATCTGGGTAGTCGTAGATCGATTGACGAAGTCAGCCCATTTTCTTCCGATTAGACAGACTGATTCAGTGGATCGCTTGGCACAGGTTTATGTTAAGGAGATTATCAGATTGCACGGTGTGCCTCGCGTGATTGTATCTGATCGAGACGGACGTTTTACTTCCAGACTTTGGAAGGGCATTCAGCAAGGCTTGGGTACTAAACTGCATTTTAGTACAGCTTTTCATCCTCAGACTGATGGACAGTCTCAGAGGACTATTCAGGTACTGGAAGATCTGTTAAGACTTTGTGTTTTGGACTTTGGCGGAAGCTGGAAAGATCATATTCCGCTGATTGAGTTTGCTTATAACAACAGTTTTCAGTCCAGTATCGGTATGGCACCGTACGAGGCTTTGTATGGCAGGAAGTGCCGGACTCCTTTGACTCTGACGGAGGTCGAAGATAGACAGGCTTTGGGTGCCACTTTTGCTGATGAAACTGTTCAGAAGATCGGCTTGATTAAGGAAAGGTTGAAAGCGGCTCAGGATTGACAGCAGAAGTATTACAATCAGAAGCACAGGTTCGTTGAGTTTCAAGTCGGTAACTTTGTGTATGTCAAAGTCAGCCCGATGAAAGGTGTGAGCAGATTTGGCCAGGTAAGCAAGCTTAGTCCAAGGTATGTTGGACCTTTTGAAATTCTAAAAAGGATTGGGAAAGCTGCTTACAGACTCTTGCTTTCTGATTCAATGCCCGACGTGCATAATGTGTTTCACGTATCCACTTTGAGGAAGTGGGTATCTGACTCTGGAAAGAAGATATCTGCTGATGAGGTTGAGATTCAGGAGAATCTGTCGTATAAGGAAGAGCCAGAGTTAATTTTGGCGTACGACGTCCGAAAGCTACGAAATAAACAGATTCCGATGGTTAAAGTCCAGTGGAAACACCGGACTGCACGAGAAGCGACTTGGGAGAAGGAGTCTGACATGAGACAGTCGTACCCGTACTTGTTTTGACTGAGTTTGGATTGGATAATGTCGAGGACGACATTTTTTTTGAAGTTGGGGAGATTGTAATATCAGTTTTGCTCCAGGTTCGTCCGGGACGAAGTTGGATCGTCCGGGACGATCGGTACAGGTTGTGCAGAAAAACTGTTCTGTCTGTATGGTTCGTCTTGACGAAATCAGGATCGTCTGGACGAAAATTTTCTAGAGAACCCGTCGCCGGGGACGATAATTAAATTTCGTTTGGACGAAATTCGTCCAGAGCATATATCGTTCGGGACGAAGTGCGATCGTCCAGGACGATCAGTCTGGATATATATAGAAATGAGATATTTTGAAGAGAGAGAAAAAGCTGAGGAGAGAGAAAAACGAAGGAAAAAGTGAAAAAGTGGATGTTTGGACGACGCCGAGCTGTTTTCGATCTACGAGACTGTTCAGGAAGTTGTTGTACGCAAGGTAAGGCACAATCCGACTTTCTCAATTTTCAGAACCGTCGCTGTTGACGGTATTTTCTGTCCGGATTTCGTTTCCGTTAATGATTTTCGTCCGTATCTTTTGATTGGTTCAGTTTTTACCGCGTAACTTTCTGTATATGGTTGACGTGGCGAGTGTGCACATTTTGGTTATTTTCTGAAGATTTTTGTCCGGGTATTTTTGATTCGGCGGTGTTTTTAGTCGATTGCATTTTTCTGTGAAATTGAAAATTATCTGTGCAGTAGAATAAATGTTCTGAAATGTGATTATCTACATTCTGTGCGAATTTGGTAAATTTTGATTTTCAGGAAAAATTGTGTAAATTCTGTATACTGCCGTTGTAATGCCCGATGTTTGTCTGATTTCTGATTTGTCCGGATTTCTTTTGAATTGATATGATATCTGTATGTGCTATAAAAAGGGAGTTATAAGGGGCCTGGATCCTAAGTGATTCAGTCAGTGTCTGGGAAATCTGAAATGAGCTCAAATCTGAAAATCTGATATCTGTTTTGTTCCGGATCCGATGAATTTTGTTCTGGTGCTATAAGCACATCTGTTCTGGTGCCGTGAGCACAAAGGGAGGCATAAGGGGCCAGAATCCGAGAGATTCTGTCAGTGTCTGGGAAGGGAGGCATAAGGGGCCAGAATTCGTAGCGATTCTGTCAGTGTCAGGGAATTTGTTCTGTTATGTGCTAAATTAATATTTTTGATTTCCGTACGATATGATTTGATCTGATCTGTCTGATATCTGATTTGATATTATTTTGAATTCAGTATCTGTTCTGTAAGTACGTCTGATTCTGCTTTCCGTATCTGTTCTGTAAGCAATTATGATTCTGATACGATATGATCTGAAATGCTGATTTCTGTACGATTCTGACTCTGTTGATTTAATCTGTTCTGAATTGTATTCCGATTTGATATGATCTGTACGACTTTGATTCTGATTTGATCTATGTCCGTATAAGTTCTGATTTTTGATTCTGTTCTGATTCAAGATACGATTTTGTTCCGATTTTTGATCGGATTTCTGCCTGATGAGTTTGGTTTTGGATTCTGAGAGTTTTGATTGGAGGTTTGTTGCTTTGCTGAGCTGTTGAGCTCACTCTTGTTTTCTGGTGATTTTCAGGTTCTGGGAAAGGGAAGGAAGTCCAGGAATAGATTTCTGAGTCTGATCAGTATAGGTATTGTTTGTACCTTTTGATTTTTTGTACAGTCATGGCTTTTCTGTTCTGTCTTTTTTTTCTGTTCAAAAGCCATGTACTGTATCTATAGATGATTGTTTTGAGGAAAAGAAGAGATAGATGTTTTGTTCCGCTGTGTTTGATGATTAATAGTAGCTCTGTATTTGTGTGTCTGCTGAGTTAACTGATTTGGAAGATTCAGTTCCGAAACCAATTTCAAAGCCAGATCCTGGTTAGTCTGTTTGGCTGGTCGCGATCCGGCTCGGGCGGGATCCGTCTCCGTCGGGTCGGGTCGTGACAGTCAACATGTCTAATACAATAGAAATTTGTTGAAAATTTCATGACAAATTAATAAGTTGGATGTTGACCTCTACCCAGTCATCCTAACCTGCTTCGACTACCCACGATCCCATTATCCCACGTTCGCTCCCCTTGGCGCAAAACTCCCTCACAAGCATATAAGAACGTCCGATCTCTCCCATTCAGACACTGACGCACCTAGAAGCTCAAAGAAGCCATTCGGCTCTCCCTCTCTACTCTTGATATCCTCATACTCTGTGTCTCCATCTTGTTTGCTTCGTTCCGACTTCTGATCCCCGCCAACCGCACGATTCCAGCTCGACTCATGCCTGTTCTCATTGACCCGGAGCCGAACCCAGGTGTGGGCTTCTGCCTCCGTCCCTTCTCCCACAAGCAAACCCGTGTACGACTCCGTTTGAACCTCTCGAGCCGCACAGGCCTTACCTTCCTATGCGAACGAAATAAATGCCCAGATCCCGCCTCCTTTATGAATGAACCAATCCTCTTATTGATTTCTTCAAACAGTGAGTGAGTGAGTGAGAAGGGAAGATGTAATTAAAGTCCCCTGAAGCCTTCGGCCGTCAATTTTATCTGGTCAAGCAGAACTGAAAGGGTAAGTGCCCTTCCTTAACTCCCCTCGGAGGGAGGGGGCTTCAAAAGGCTGCCAAAATAGCCCCAGGAAGTTATCAAATTTGCCTTGAGAGATTTATGAACTTCCAGGAACTATCTAAGAATAATGTATTAATTTCAAAATAAATTTTAATTTATAAACTTATTAATTTTAAATGAATTAATTATAAGTTAAAACTCTCTTTAATTTAATCATTTAATCAAATCAAATTAAATAATTTAAATTAATTATAACAAAATTAAAATAATTAATCAATTTTAAACTAAATTTAAGTAATTGATTAATTTAAATTTTAATTAAAATTAAAACTTTGATTAATTTAAAACTTAATTAAAATTAAAACTAATTAATTTAAAGTAAAACTACAATATTTTAATTAATGAACCATTTAATTAAGTCTAAATTTTAAAATTAAATAAAATTAATTGAGCAACAAACTTTAAACTTTAATTAATAATTAAATAATTTTAAAATATTAATGAGCTGAGCAGTTAATTTAAAATAAAATTTAAATCATTTTAGTAATTAAATTAAAACTAAAAATTTTATTAATAACCAAATTAATATGCAAATTAATTTGAATTTAATAAAATGCATTAAAAATAATAAAAGAACAATGTTCGCACTGCAACCTAAGTACAATACACACCAACTAATCCCAAACTCCTAAAACTAAAGAAAATAGAAAATATAAAGAAAAGCTCAAAAATCCTAACCTAATCCTCTTCAACTCCTGGCAAGCTCCAGCTCTGCAAAACCCTGTAGTTGTAAGCTTCAGCTCCTGTAATTGCTAGCTATGAACACCTGCAAATAAGTAAATGAAAGTCAACACAAGGTAAACAAAATTAATACTAGAAATAACAAACAAGTAGGTAAAGCTACTATTACAAGCAAAATTAGTGCTGAAAGAAAACTATAACTATAAACAAAACAAAATGTTGGAAACAAGGTACTGAAATTAAAACTACGGTACTAAAGTAAAAGGCAAGCTACTAAAGTAGGAAAGAAAAGCACTGTAGGTAAAACACTGATGCTGGTGTCAAAGCAGTGACGGGTGTAAAGCTAAATGTCTGCTGTTAAAACCCTGCTAAGCTAAAACCTTGTTAACCTAAAGTTCAACCAGCAATTTCTAATAGAAGTCATAAGTCCGACTTTAGAGGAGATCTATTAGTAAAAGCATCATAACCCTAAACCCTGCATAATGGGCCACCTCTAATAGAGGCCGTAAGTCTTAGTTTAGTTAGGGTTTTAGGGAAAACTTTCTCGAGGCAAATAACACTTCCCTGAACATACTGTCAAATTCTAATAATATAAGCAATAAGGCCCACAATCTTTAGGTAAAAGTAACATAACCCTAAATCTTGATACTCGGTCACTTTGCTTATAAGGTTAGGTTGTAAGACCCACCTTCAAGTTACTTCCAAGGGAAGCAATAAGATCTGTTGTTTAGGCCACTTCTAATAGAAGCCGCAAGGCCTGTTGTGTGGGCTACTTTCAATGAAAGCAGGAAGATCCAACCTTCTAAATCTCCGTGCTACTTTCAATGAAAGCAGGAAGACCCAACTTCCCAATCAAACGGGTTATTTTTAAAGGAAGCCGTAAGATTCACTATACGGGCTACTTTTAATAAAAGCCGTAAGGACCATCCACAAATCTAAATCAAACAACTAGGTAACTTCCTAAATGAAGTAATAAATTCCAAACTAAATTAAATATTGGGTATTCTAACAAATGCAAATCCCAAATCATAATAAAATTAAAATCAATACCTATCTCGGAATCCCTTAGAGAAGGCAACCCATGACTATTAATCAGATTCCCTGAACACTATGGTCAACGATTGTTAGTATTGGTAAACTAAAAATTAGGGTATTCCCGGGATGACGGAACCATGGGATCTTGATCAGGTCCACTTCATCCCCCACAAACAAAAATTTAAAATGGTTGCACATCTAAATATTTATTCATCCTTAATCGAAAGTTCTCTTCTACGTGTTAGGAGGATAATCTTATAATCTCAACATCATGGTTGTTGATTGAAGCCAATCCCTTGATCTTTGTGTTCATTCTTCTTGCTAGTTTCCTGCATTTTCTGTTCTCCTTGCCAAGCTTTTTAGTATTAATAATTAGTTCTGCTATGCACAACTAACTGGTAGCTTTCAATTGTACTTCTTTTCATAAAAATTGGGAGTTCATCTCGCGTAATCCTTACATAAAAACTTGTAGATGGTGCTAAGAGATTAAATTTTTTTTTAGAATGTGCAATTGAATCCTCTAGGCGTTTTAATGTATTTTAATGGGTCATCATTATGTCATTGTCCTTATTTGTTATTTTGATATTTATTTGAGGTATGATGATCAAGTGTCATTTGAACATATTTGTCATTATCTTAATATTACAAAGGTTAAATTATCCAAAAAAATTATAACTACTATTATATAATGATCCTTAGATTGCAATTGAAGATGTTTGATTACAGAATAATGATATAGTAAGCTTTGGATTGTAATTGAAGATAATTAATGATGGAATAAAGATAGGACCTTTATTGTCATTCTCTTAGGATTGATTCCTCCCTCTCTCTTAGATATGAAGTTTTTTTTCTCTCTTTAGATTTGCCCACCTCTTCTTGAGGTCTTCATCATCTCTTCTGCTAAAATTGTTTTATGCTATTCAACTCCTTGGTTCTTCATTGACACAAGACTCTTCTTCTTGAAACAAACCCACCAAAATCTTTACTTTCATTTCTCCACTCCTCGTAAAGAAGCCTTATTTGAAGATTTTTTAGGTTGATTTTGTTTAGCCGCTAGTATTATACATATAACCGATTGCATGGGTTCAATGCAATCTGCTGTTGTTTGTTCATATTTGTGTGATGAGCACAAACATAGTTATGTATTTGTTTACTATTCTAGTAAGTTACTCTATACTCCATTACTTAATAATTTCTTCTAACGCATGCCCAACACACAATACATATTAAAATGATATTGCAGCAGTGCTTTTGGGCTCTAATTTTGCTCACATTTAACCATACAATTACTTGATGTAAAACTAAATGCGGTAAACAAGAATTGCAATTAAGATATTAATAGAAGTGATGAACTTTACTTTGCTACCAAATAACTCTTTGTTTGCTCAAGTTAAAGTTTAAGAATATGGCGTTGAAGGATTAAGCAATAGCAATAGATTACATGTTGAGATTACTAGAACTTGCAAAATAATAACCAAAGATTTAGGTAATGCAAATAGCCAATTATAACGAAGCCTCAAATTTAAAATCTAGATCCTTCACCTTGAAGTCCTTCACTCGCTCTTGAAAGTGGTGGCTAGCGGAAGAGGATTGTAAGTAGACTCAGCGATGCCACTAGTAGACAGGTGATACCGAGAGGGCTCGTCGCCGGGGAAGAAGCCGGAATTGGAGGAGCGGGTGGGTGGCCGTCGATGGTCCACTCGTAATCTGGACTTTGTCTGTCGATGACGTGCACGAGGGTGGGGAGGATCCAATCCAAGTAAGCTCCAACAGTGTCGTCGTCGTGGTCAAATCCCGCGTCGAAGAATGGAGATCGTAGGATGTTGATATTATCGTAGGCGTCGAACACAAGTCCCCATTCAAATTCCGGATCCGCCATACATCCCTTGCATGTAGATGAGAGATCAAGGTGAGAGAACCCAAGAGAAGAGGGCTCGGGTGAGGGGAAGAGAGATGGGGTCGGGTGGGCTAAGGGGGATTGGAAAAATTAGAATTCTGACTTGGAATTCTAATTAGGTGTAAAGGGAAAATTGATTTGGAAATTCAAATTATTTTCCAGAGGGGGCCGGCGGTTTATGAGGAGTTAGGGAGTTTAATGGCGGGTGATTAATGTAATGGAGAGAGGAAAACCCAAGAGAGGGGGTTTCAGCCAAGCATAGAGGGGAAGAGGGAATTAATATTAATTAAGTGGGCCCATGGTAGAATAAATAAATCCTAATCAAATATGAAATTGTAATTTCAGATTTAATTGAGGATTAAGTAACTTCCCAAATTGATTTGAGATGAGAGGGAAATAGAATTCGAATTTCAAATATAGCTAAATGTTGTTAACTGCCTTGCCTTAATAGGGGTTCTTAATTAGGCAATCAATTAAAGCACAGGGATTTGAAATTCAAATGGGCTTGGGCAAAAGGGAGATCCGGCGACAAGGGGGGGCTTCAGGGAAACGGTGGGCTGGGGGCTCACGGCTTGGTTGTCAGCCGTGAGGTTGGGAGCGGTAGAGGGGGTGGCTGCACGGGGGGAAGCACAGGGTCGGCGGCCAAAGGCCTAGAGGGTGGGCTGGCCGGCGGGAGGAGGTAGCCAGTTGGCCGGCAGCTTGGGAGGCTTAGGAGTAGGCGGCGGCAAGGGCAAGGGAAATCGGAGAGGAAAATTTCTAGGATTCGATCAGCTCCGAATTTACTAACCTCCAATGTCTTCAACCCAGATTTCCACACAATTAATTTGGACGATGCTAGAACTCACAAAGAGATCTAGTTCCCCCTACGAACTCACTAAGAGATTTAGGAAGAATGCACTGACAAAGAGAACAAAGAGCAAATTTTTATTTCCTTCCAAACTAAAAACTATTACAATGCATGATGCCTCATATAAGGAGGCCAAAATAAACATAACTGAAATGACATAAATGCCCTCAGGGCTACATAAGTGAAACAATGCCCTCAGGGGCAAATTAGGAAAACAAAAGAAAATACACTCATAACATAAGATGCAAATAAATCAGAAATAGAGACTCTGGATCGTAGCCGTCGATCTGCGTCTCTGGCGATGGTACACGTGTCGAAATCTGATGTCCCCATCATTACTTCATAACGATACTACACTGGATATCCTATAAGAACCACATCATTGTGAGGGAAATGAGAAGAGAAGAAAAATAGAATTTTATTTTCCTTGCCATACTCATAACAGTCTAGATATTTAAATACAGAAGTTTTTCCTATCGCTGAACCGGGTTGGCTAAGTGCTGAATCGGTTATGGTCTAAACAAAAAAAAAATAACAAAAGTTAATACAAAATGAGTGATGAGGACATCGATCCAAGGTTCAAACAGGTGTATCGCCGGAAGCATCGCAGATCGACGGCCACGATTCAGAGCTTATATCTTTAGTTATTATGCATTTTATTTTATGTATTCCTTTTGTACCCTTATGTTGAGTTGAGTCATGTTGGGGCCCTGAGGGCAATTTAGTCTTTATTTTTTCTTGTATGCTTGAGACCTATATATATGGATCTTTTCTCTTGTAATAGCTAAAAAATGTTTAAATGAAAAATTGCTTTTGGTTTCTACTTCTTCTTGCATGAGGGCTTGAGAAGGGAGAGAGCTCAAGGGGAGCAAATCGCAAGGCCCACCAGTCGTTGGAAGAGTCCGCGGCTCGTGGTTAGGTTTTCTATCTTCTCCTTCGTATTCTCCTCCATCTTCTTTCTCCACCACAAGAAACCCAAGTTGCCGCCGCCCCTTGGAAGCCCGCCACCGGCCACTTCCACGGTCCCGGCCGGCCACCTTGCCGGCGACTTCCCCCACCCGTCCAACCCCTCCTTCCGCTTGCTTCAAATTTGAAATTTGAATTTCAAATTTCAAATTCTTTCCTAATTTGGAGATCCAATTTCGAAAAGTTGTCATGATGGAATTCAATTTCAATTTGATTTAGATGGGAGTTATGAAACCTATTGCCACGTCATCATCCTAAATTGGAAGCTTATTCCCTTGAATTCCCCTCTCTCTCCCCTTAGCATGCCGCCGGCCTCATCTTTGGAGGAGCCCCATTAATGCCATCATTAAGGCATTGATGATGCTTGAATTTGAAATCAATTTCAAATTACTTTTCCCTCCTAATTCCTTTAAAACCTGAAATTAAATTCAGGTTTTAAATTAATCCCTCCTTCTCTCTTGAAACCGTCGGCCTCCTCCCCCTATTGAGCCCCCATTAATTCCCCACTTAAGGCCTTAACTCCTTTTGATTTGAATTCCAAATTCAAATCAATTCCCTCCTAAACGAATCAAAATCTGAAATTAATTTCAGATTTTGATTAATCTCCCCCCATAATTTCCTAAACTTCTTTTTCCTATCCCTAACCTCCTCCTTGCACCCGCCGAACCCCACCCTCTCTCCTTGGGTTTCCCGCCGGTCTCATCTCCTCCTCTCCCTCCTTGTCAACTGCAAGTACTCTCTTTCAGCACCCCGTTCTTCCTACCTGGTGTGGAAAATTCTCCGACGCCAAGCATGTATGGCGGAATCCGAATGGAACTTCGGATTTGTGCATGACGATCGAGGTCAAGTCGACATCCACCAATCGCCGTTCTTTGATGTGGGCTTTGACTTCGACGACACCGTTGAAGACTACTTGAATCGCATCCTCCCCACGCTCGTAGACGTCATCGACGAGCAATTCGAGGACTATTCGTGGACCGTCAACGGCTATCCGTCCGTGTCTCCTCCACCACCGTCGACCTTTCCGTGGCTCAAGACCATCGGCGTTGCAATCTTCCTCATGGCATCGTTTGGTGTGCTGAAGATCTTCTCCCGCTAAGCCTAGTGTAGTTGAGTGATCAATCCCCAAGGTGAAACTCTCGTTATTAAATTACGGATTGTTGGTTAATAGCTTTTGGTATTGCTACTATCCTTGGTTATCCATGAGTTTTTGGTTAATCTACTTGTACTCCTTCGCCTAAGCAAGTTAACAACTAAGAACCTTTAATGATTTTACTTGTTATCTCAATAAGCTCTTAATTGTAATTCCATTGTCAATCACTTTTAATTTTCTTAAGAAGCTCCTTCGCATGTGGTATCACATCAATGAGTTAACTAATTATTAATAAAAGGCATATTCCTTCTGTTTGCATCATTTGGTCATACCGGGTTGAATTTTTGCTGCTGCTGGGCATCGTCATGCTGATGCTGTTTTTCACGAGTTTGGCAGGCTTCTGGGTTGGTTGGAATGTAGCGGTTAGAACTTTTTTTCTTTGACGATATACTTGGATCCAATCTTTCCATTTATTTTGAATTATAGTGGAGTCTAAGGCTTCGTTTGGGACATCTTTCTTACTGCTTCTTAAAGCAGTTTTTTAGTATAAAAAATTAAAAATTGTGCTAAAAAGCTGCTTCAAGTAGCAATAATAAACCCGTCCCAAATGAAGCCTAAGTGAATAATTTGCTGCTTTTCAACTATCTTGATTCTGTAGTTCCTTTGCTTTAGCTGTGCGAAGGTGTAAATTTCATTATCTACTTTATTACAGAAGCAATACACTTTATATATAAACAAGCGTTTGACTAAAGTGGAAAATTTCTCTCTTATAAATAATCTTTATTTGGTAAAAATCATCTGTTTGCAGAGCCAACTTCTCACATTCAAAGGTAGTGATGATCTAGCATCTCTTCTAAGTAAAATGAAAAAGGAGAAAAAGATGAAAACAGATAAAAAAGAAGAAAAAGAGAAAAAAGAGAAAAAAGAGAGAAAGGTTAAAAAGGAGAAAATACTCCATGCTAGTACTTCACCACCAATTCCTTTGTTGAGCAATGAGGAACATTCACCACAAATGTTGCAGCAGAGTCAAGATGATGTAGAAGCAACAGAAAGTGACGGCTTAGAAGATCTTTGGAATGATATGTCTCTGGCTATTGAATGTTCGAAGGTATTGTGTTATATTCGACTTCTGCTTTTCTTCCTTGAAAATTAAACACAATCTTACCATTGAAGAAATGGTATGAATCCTTTTCTTATGTGTCTTACGATTTGTTCTTTTTTTTTTTGGGTTTATGTGTACTGTCTGCCTTTTGTTTTAATTTAGCAAATTGTTTCTATTACTTTATCGGATTTGTTCTTTTTACCCACCTTTTGTAATACTCAATTTTTCGTCGTTTGATAAGCCGTGTATAAAAAATGGTTTATTCAATGCACGAAGCTCTCAGCATTTGTGTGTGTGCGCGCAGAGGAGAGTTATAGAGTAATAGAGTAATACAATTCTATAACTCTAATAGAGTAATACAATTCCTACAGATCCATCATTGCATAAATGGGATTCAAAGAAATCATACTTTCATTGTTCTATAACTCTAATCAAAGGTGTTCCCTCCAAGAAGACCACATGATGTCCTTGTTATACATGGGGTAATTTTTATAGAACCCCTCGAAATGGGGAAGTCTAGTGAAGCTTCTAAATCAAAATATTGGAATCTAATTAAAAAAATCTCAATCATAGTAGAATACCTTTAGCCTTGCCTACCACCCGGTGGAATACAAACTTTAGTAAGCTCAAGCAAATGAGGCAAAGATACCTCGAGAACCAACAAGCTTATGGGAACCGTTATTATATAAAATATACTTTACCAGTCTAATGCTGGATGCATTTTCATTGACTTAATAAGTCCAACGGCAAATCATGATTCTCTTTAATTCACAGATAAACCTTTAGATAGAGCTAATCATTAGGATTTGAAAAGCTCTTGCAATTGAATTCACACATTCACACTTCCACCAGCTCAATAAGTCTGAGGATCAGTCTAGGTTTTAATCAGCTTAAAAAGGTTGATGAGCCAAAATTGTTGAATTGCTATCAATTTATAAATCTAAAAGCTAAAATTGGGTTATCTTTTGAAATTTCCGTTCCAGACAAGGCATGATTTAATATAAAATCTATTCGAGGGAATTTAGTCGAACTCTGTGATCAAAATCCCAAAAGCTAAATAACAACCATGAAACATAACTGCTCATGATGGCTCATTTGAAAAATTAGTTCTTGATTACATGCTTCTAGCATTCCACAGCTTTGTTTTTCTATCATGAAAGTATTATTATTGACTGCCAACAGACAATGTACTTGCATGAACTGTTTGGAATGAGGAAATTCTGTTTTGTTGATACATGTGAATTAATGGTCTGAACAGAAAAGGCACTTAAAACATTCCCAAATTTAAGTATTTATGGTTTTGTGAGAAGGTACGTTTTTTTTTTTGTTAAGTTTTTCTTGTACCGGGAACTATATTCTCAGTTACACTTCATGCTGATGTAATTTGTGTTCTAGGATGTTGAACCTTCAGCTCCGGTCGAGAAGGAAGAGGTCGAGAAGGAAGAGGAATGCTGTCATTCATTCATCCTCAAGGACGACTTGGGAATTGTTTGTCGAGTATGTGGAGTTGTTCAAAGGAGCATCGAGACGATTTTTGATTTCCAATGGACAAAGGTATTTTGGTTTTTCTTGTCAATCTAATGTTATATTTTGGGGATATGTTTTTTCTCCATTTTATCACTTCCTGTTTATTAATATTACTTAGTTGTATGGTAGTAATTAATTCTTAAATATTGCTTATGTTCTATGACTGTAGTTTATTTGATTTGTTTATTTTCTCGTTAGGTATTTTTAATGCATGCTAGATACGAATTTAAAAGGACCTTAGAATGTGCTGCATCACGGTTAGGTTTGAAGCCTTGATAATGCAGTTGTAACTAAAGAAATTCAATCAGATTGTTTTTATTTTTCTCTGAATCAATAGCATAAATCAATTTATTCACTGCTAAATATTGTCAAACTGATCAAATAATTTTTGTACAATATTATGTAATTATCTTTGGCAAATCATGACTTTTTTCTTAGTTAATATGAAATCTTTCTTTTTCATTATTTAGGCATGTTTGTTGTGTGAATGCTATATGGAAATCAAGAATCACAGGAATACAAATGAACACACATACTCCGGAGTAAATCCTCTCAATTATGCTCTAGTTGGGTTTTGATTTTGCTAATCAAATCACTGATTTTATTTTTTATCCATAATTATTTTAGATTACTCTTGCAAAATAGATGAAAGAAATATGTTACTTGCCTTTTCACCATTATTTATTTATCTTTTTCATTATCAATCAAGAAGTAGAACCATAAATTTATTTGGTACTCTTTTATTACTTTTCTTTGAATAATCAGAACACCCGCGATGCGAGGCACTATGTGTCTGGAACGCGTAAGCATGAGGATATGGATGAAGCTGTTGATGCATCTCACCCAAAGTATTCTGAAGAAGATGCTGCAATTGATCTTGGCATTGATCCGAGGCATAAGAAGTTGATGAAGCCACATCAAATAGAGGGCTTCAGATTCCTTGTAAAAAATCTTATGGTAGAAAAGCCAGGTGGATGCATCCTTGCTCATGCCCCAGGATCCGGAAAAACATTTATGCTTATAAGCTTTATGCAGAGCTTTATCACTCAGAAACCTGACAAAAGACCATTGGTGGTTCTTCCTAAGGGGATCTTGAGCACGTGGAAGAGAGAGTTCCAGCAATGGCAATTGGAAGACATTCCCTTGTTTGATTTCTATTCCTCTAAGGCAGATCATAGACCACAACAGCTGGAGATTTTGAAGAGCTGGGAACAAAGCAGAGGCATTTTATTTTTGGGCTATAAACAGTTCACCAACATTGTCAGCAGCACATCCACTGAAAAGATTGATGCTTTATGTCGAGAAAAACTACTAATGATTCCCGGCCTTCTAATTCTAGATGAAGGTCATACCCCAAGAAATAACAACACTGCTATTGTGCATTCACTTTCAAGAATTAAGACACCTCGGAAGGTAGTACTTTCCGGCACACTATTCCAAAATCATGTAAAGGAAGTCTTCAATATTCTCAAACTAGTACGACCTAAATTCATGAAGGAGGAGTCCTCCCGGAATGTCATGAAGCGCATCCTTAGCAGTGTAGAGATATCAGCTGGTAGGCGGCCAACTAAAGGTTGCAAGGAGTCTGCTTTCTGTGATCTTGTTCACGAAACCCTTCAAAATGATGATAATAGCTTAAGGAAAAATTCAGTAATCAAGGACCTGAGAGAAATGACGCACAGTGTTCTTCACTACTACAAAGGTGATTTCTTGGATGAGCTTCCTGGCATGGTTGACTTCACTGTGTTCTTGAAGCTAACTTCAAAGCAAAAAAGTATTGCCAGTAGGTTGCACAAACTTGATATATTCAAGGGAAACTCTGTGGGGAGTGCTGTATATATGCATCCAAACCTGAAGGAAGTTGCCGAAAGTGTTGATGGGGATAAAACTGAGTCTTTAAGTAATGATAAAGTTGATGGTTTAATTGGATCATTAAATGTCAGGGATGGAGTGAAAACCAAGTTTTTTCTTGGCGTTCTTTCTTTGTCTGAATCAGCTGGAGAGAAACTCCTTGTATTTAGCCAGTACATCCTTCCTCTGAAGTTCTTGGAAAGGTTGGTCATTCAAAGGAAGGGCTGGCGCTTGGGGAAAGAAGTTTTTATGATATCTGGTGATTCAAATCCAGAAGATAGGGAGTGGTCTATGGAGCAATTCAACAATTCTGCAGATGCCAGAGTTCTTTTTGGTTCTATAAAGGCATGCGGAGAGGGTATTTCTTTAGTTGGAGCATCTAGGATATTAATCTTAGATGTTCATCTTAATCCTTCTGTCACTCGTCAGGCAATTGGTCGAGCTTTTCGGCCTGGCCAACGGAAGAAGGTATACACCTACAGGCTTGTTGCTGCAGATAGTCCAGAGGAAGAACACCATAATACCTCCTTCAAAAAGGAGCTTATTTCAAAGCTCTGGTTTGAGTGCAACGAGTACAGTGGCCAACAGGAGATTGATCTTCACGAGGTTGAACTTACAGATTGTGATGATATCTTCCTTGAAAGTCCTGCTTTGACTGAAGATATCAAGTGCCTGTACAAAAGGTAAGCAATTTTACTCATTTCAGGCTTCGTTTGGGACAACTTTTTTACTGCTTCTTATAACAGCTTTCTAGTACAACAAAGAATTTTTTTGTACTAAAACTCCGTTTTAAAAAGCAATTTCGTCCCAAACAAAGCCTCAATTAACATCTATATGATGATGATGTTTCCTTTGCCTTAAGCCCTTAACTACAAATTAATACATTACCACATGCAGGTGATTCGCAATGCTTGATGAAGATGCTATGTTAAGTGTATATAGCACTGTTGCATCGGTAACCCTTGATCACAACCGTTAGTTATCTTGATGGTCCTTAAATCACAGCCATTGGTAACTAGAACTGGCACTTTTCTGTCTTTTTGATGTTCTTCATTAGGAAGTTTTTACTGCAGCTTACCGACATGTAAGCCTGCAGTTCATAACAAGAACATAACTGTAGTAGGACTGTGATGAATCCATGGAACATCATTGCAATGCATATGTTGTAGTCTCTTTTACTTCTCTTATATATGCTACTACCAATTGTCCTGCCCATTTGAAAGCAAATACTTGCACATTGGACTAATTCAAATGCTAGCATCAACAAGATCTTAAATACAACCTATTCTTCAACAGCCAAGTTTTTTTCACTGGCACTGCTACTCCCACTAGCTAGTACTTGGACACTATTGCCACTTCAAAACCCAATATTCCTTCACTTACTACCACACGATTAAATTTATTTAAATGAGAATTTGACTCTTAATAGGTCACAATGGAGAAAAATGATTCATGTTGCTGACCTAACGTAGTGGGATAAAGACTTGATATTGTTATTAATGCCTCAGTATGCTTGTTCATATGCCGTTGAATAAAATGGGGTTGAGCTAAGCATCACATTGTTTTTATAACCCAAACCGCGGCCGGTGGCCACCTACTCTGTCATTGTGTTAGCTTCTCTATGTTCGACCATCCGTTGCATAAAAATTATGATATTTGGTTGCCAATGCTTTCCCTAGCTTCGCTCATATCCTCAAGATAAATTTTCACCTATGCCTACCAACTGTGTATTCATTAGTTATGCCATAGCTCAGAAAGTTGTCTTAGGTTTTATTTGGGACGGTTTATTTACTGTTTCTTAAAACAGCTTTCTAATACATAAATTTTATTTTTTGTTCTAAAAAATTGCTTTAGGAAGCAATAAAAAGTTGTCCTACATGAAGTCTTAATCCCATATTTGGCAAAATCTACACCTCATGGTATGCATTGTTCAGTGAAAGTATGATCTTAATTTCTTAGTGTCAAAAAATAAGCTACCATGGCACTATTTTTCATCGAAGCAAAATACAGGACTCTTACCAGGGACCGCTGATGGGATTTGGCTACGTCCAACTCCTACAAGGTTTCAACAATCTTCACTAAGGCTTTGTTTGAGACGGCTTTCATATTGCTTTTTAAAATCATTTTTTAGTATAAAAATTTATAGAACTAAAATTTTTCCTATTAAAAATTATTTTAAAAAATAGTAAAAAAGTTATCTCGAACAAAGCTTAAAATAGCGTCAAAAGCCAAACTACTATGGCATGATCTGCGGATGCAATGAAATATAAGGCTCTCATCTCCGGGACCATTGTTGTGATTTGGCTACGTTGGATCCAACAAGATTTCAAAATCTCCACTGATACTACTTCTCTACATTGTGACAATACATCAGCAATTGAATTAGCTATATAAAGTAGACGATACTAATAGTGCTATATAAATGGACTACCTTTTGTTTAATAGCACCTCATCAATGTTATTATACTAATATGTGTGTGAGTTTATATTAATATTTATTCAAGTTTCGAACGTAAGACCTTTTGATTAATAGTCAAAATTTTTAACCAACAAATCTAGATGAGTTGCATAGTAGATCATCGAGAACAAGATCGCGATGACAATGAATCTCAAATGCGATGAAAATGATAAGTAAAGGTTTGAATCAATACATTAGAAATATATGATAACAAATATAAAACTTATTTCAATTTATTTTAATTAATTATATTCATATATATAACATATATGTACTTAATTTTTTTCTTAGTTGCATTTATTTTAAATGCTTTCAATCCAACATCCTTTCTCCTAACCAAATACCTCAATATTTTAAATTCATATACTTCTTTCACTCTATACTAATAATTCATCAAAAGAAACGCTCTCTTAATAGATAAATTATTCTGTGTGGACATCGGATTTTGTTCAGAGGCTAATCAAAATGCGTCACTTCATTTTTTTTGCTAGGTACCGGTGTTGGGTATCGCTAAGTACTAATAACGTAGAGCATTTTGATTGATCTCTAAACGGTCTAGTGTCCGCACAAAATAATTTATCCTCTTAATATATAAAGTGAGTACTATTCTTAATTTCAAAGATAGCATTATCTAATACTCAACTATGCCGCTCAGGTTAAGTATGCTCACCACGTTATCAGCCTTGGCTCCTGTGCTTGCCGTTCGCTCAGGAGGTGGCGCGCACGTTCGTCTCACTTGCCGGCTGCCGCCCCTGCGCTGCTATATAATCAAAGCTAGCTCTTCCAGTTCCCACACATTCAAAGTAGACAGAGAGAGAGAGAGAGAGAGATGGCGAGCGCTTGGCTGGGTGCGATAATGGCCTTGTTCGCCTTTGCTGTTGTCGCCTCAGCCAGCGGAGAACTGTGGAAGACGGAGGATCTGAAGAACGTGCACATCGCCGGCAAGGTCCTGTGCCAGGATTGCTCTCAGGGCTGGAATTACTGGGCCCATGCCGCCATTCCTCTCAAAGGTACTGTTAAATATCTAAAACCTTTATTTTTCCAAGAGATTTTGAAGAATTGCAAGCTTTAATTAATTTGGCGCAGGAAGCAAAGTGGCGGTGACGTGCATAGACGCGCGGCGGAGGGTGGTTTACTACGGCAGCGATGAGACGGACGAAAAGGGCAATTTCGACTTACCGGTTGAACTTCACAGCTACTCCGGCAATACGGCGAAGAATATTCGGCCGGAGGGTTGCTCTGTCCGGCTCGTTTCATCGCCGGACGCCGCCTGCAATGTCATGACGAACTTCGGCGGCGGCCGGTCCGGCGTCGGTCTGGTCCGGCCCTCGCACGTGTATCCGGGCCGGCTTAAATACACGGTGGGGCCCTTTTTCTTCACCTCCCCTATGTGCGAGGAGCCCGACACGAACGAATGACCTACTGAGATTTATTTTACCTTTTTATTTGCGGTGTTTAATTATATTTAATTAATTTCTGTTTTTTTTTTATTATTAATTTTGCTTTCACGAATCACAAGTGATTTTATTAATGGTGTAATTCAGTTGAAGAAAATATAGCTTTGTTATTTTTGCATAAAAATGAAAATATAGAATATGGATGCTTAAAATTAAAAGATATTTAAATAAAAATTAAAATTTAGGATTCTTAAAAGATTTTTTTTACTTTTAAGTATTAAAATTTTGATATTTTATTAATTTATATAATAATTTTTTATAAAATTTTATGCTTGGAAAATATTATGTTAGATCAAGCGGATGATTGTAGTTTTTTTTTTTTTGTAAATATGATTATAAAACTGTTAGGAGGAAAGTATTTTTTTAATTATTATAAAAAGTTGCTTTTTATAATATTTTTTATTAGAAGTCAAATTTAAAAAATAAAAAAGCCAAAAAGTTGTCCTAAACTTAGTCAAAGTGGATTAATTATTCTGTGTGCGTGGACAGTCATCCGGAGGCGAATAAGTGCTCGTCATGCTATTTTTTTGTTGTGTACCGCTGTGTACCAAGTGACGCAGCACGCTCTCATTGATCTCAGATGGTCCGATGTTCGCACAGAATAATTTCTTCAAAAATTAACCTAAAGTTGGCACTCAGTGAGATTTGTTGCTTGAAAATATTTGTGGATAAAAATAAAAATTCTTAGGACGATAAACATAATTTTGTTAAATTGAATGCTCAGAGTATCCATTCATGTAATTTTTTAAAGCTTTTTTTTTTAAGTTATAGGTCTTTTTTTGGTTTGTAGAGAAAAAATAATATAATATATTTAAAATATTTTAGAATTATTCGGATGAGAATAAAATAAATGTAGGTGATTATATTTATTCATTTTATTTAAGTAAAATGAAGATAATGCAAAGCCCAATAATGGCGGTGGTGGGTGGTCACACGATCAGCTATGGCGATCAGTGTGGCTCTCTATGTTATATTTCTCATGTCCTTTTAAGGGCATCTCCAAAAGAAAATTTTATTTTTTACGTCAAAATACAGTAGCAATCATATCAAATATTAATTCATCTCGAATCAAATTTCTTTTTTAACAAAAGTTTATTCTATGTATATTTTTTCGCTATAAAGCTTTCACCACAGAGTAACAAAACAAGCGAGAGAAAATGAGTTTAAAACTCAAAAATATATTTTCATTTGCCGTTCAAGTTGATGTTTGTTAGAGCTGCAAACAGACGAATAACATTCAATTGAAGATGGCCTAACAATCGAACAATTATTACGTCCTCCGTCCGGACGTAGAGGAACCTCCGGTCGGAGGCAAATTCCCGCCAAAAAAACGAGTTGTACCGAGCAAATACCGAGCAAAATCAAACAATAACGAAGAATACCATCATTTGAAGACCCAATACCGAGTTATACCGGGCTTTACCGAGCAAATACCGAGTTATACAAAAGTTGTACCGAGTTTTTCCCAGAAAAACTCGGTACAACTCGGTATTTCTCGGTACAACTCGGTATAACTCGGTATTGGTTTTCAGAGAACGGTATTCCTCATTATTATCAAATAATACTTAGTTGTACCGAGCAAATACCTAATTTTTTGATGGGAAACTTCCTCCAACCGGACGTTCCTCTACGTCCTTGCACCGGAGGTAATAAAAGTTCCTAACAATCCATGGAATATTTCTCTCTTATCCGTTATAAATAACGGCACTCTACCTTATATTTCGAGCCGTTTAAGGATATAATAATCCTACTCTGAAGTAACAAACAAATTTGAAAGTTTTTGAACAGAGCCGATACTGATTTCCCAAATAATTCTGGCACCGTTATAGCAATCCATGGATCAAATCTCGCTTACTTGTTATAAATAACAGCACTCCACCCTCATCCTGCACAGGCAAACAAGCTAGACTCAGAACCAACAATGCCTCTTCTCCCCCTAACTCTACTCTTCTCCACCGTCCCCCAGCTTGACATGGAGCTCCAATTCACATTTGCTATTGTCGCGCTTTGCCTCTGCGTCTTGTTCTTCTTCTTCTTCGCCATTGCTTATCGCATTCGCTGTTGCATTAGCTGCCTGTTAGGAAATGATGGTGCCGCCATTGAAGATGATGATGATCTCATTACTTCTGATCATCAGGATAACCAACCAAACGAGTCCACAATAATAGACATCGCTTTAGTTGAAGATTGTTCGGTACGTTTGGGGGAGTTGCAGAGGGAAGAGATGAACTGACTGTTCTGTCTCGCGAGAGATTATTACGTGTGGACGCGTCTCTTCACCCGGATGGTCCAGGTGATATGGCGCGTCCGAATTTGCCTCGGACAAATTCAGACGCCTCAGGTAATAATTTTTCCTGCCTTGTTGCGGCAATTTTTTTCAGAGAAACTGCATCGGTGTGTGGCTTTTGCGGAAGTTAAGTTGTCCCTTGTGCAGAACTTTTTTGTTCATCAGTGATCGCAATACGGGTTGGAACTGCTTTCTTAATTGCAGCTTTTTTAAGTAAAATAAAAATAATATTGTTTTACTCAGTAAGAAAGCAGTCCCAACTCCCAACTCCCAAAGAAAATTACAGTTTCTTCCTATGTCGGTTGAATTCTGTTTAGTTATTAGAGCCTCAGAGGAGTAATATTGGATTGTATTAGAGTTCTAAAGTAATTATTCATAGCATTATCAAAAGGAGGAAAAAAAAATAATAATCATCTTCAAAAATGATTTTGGAAATTTTTTTTTTTTTTTGGTTTGCTCACTGGGCAGATTGATGTGTTGTTTAATTACGATTAGATTATAAATTATAATGGCCTCTAAAATATGAATTAAATATGGTTCAAAATTACCAAACATACTTTATAATATCACTATTATTTTTGTCATCTCATAATAAATTGTCAACTATATCGGCGCTTTTGATGATACGACACCAAAAATTTGTTGTGATTATGCACGATTCTCGAGGTATATTCAAGTTGCAAACTTTCAAAATTAAATTAAGAATCATATGAATTTTAAAAAACTTAATGGTCAAACTAAATATCTCGAAGAGACATCCTAGCGACACCAAAATCGGTCCAATCCAAGCGACTCAACGAAAGTCCAAAGCGGTAGCTCAAAGCTTATTTGAAATATTCAAAGCCTAAATTGAATGACAAATGATATCCAAATATGTCATGTTTATATTCGAATCGAGCGGCTCAGTGAGACGAATCCAACGAGTCCAAGATTGTCGAATTCCAACATCTCTAAGGCACTTAAATACTTGAAAAATGCTCTATGATCTAGGGATCAATATGAGCCGTCCGATGGAGAACTCCAAATATTCTTCATATCTTCTCCATATTTAAGGCATGTCACTCAAAAAAATCTATAAATAGACCCTAACTTTGTACATAAAAGGGAGAGTTTTGGCTGAAGATTAGAGAGAGCTCTGAGGTTGCAAGAACTCTAGCACCACCGCTAGCGACAGTCGCCGAACACAAGCCGGACTCCTACCCCACTATCGTTGGACCACCACCCGGTAGCCGACAACCACCAATCTTCCACCTAGTTGTCAATCGTAGTCAGACTCCTGCCCGACCATCATCAGACTGTCGCTCGGTTGCCGACAACTGCCGGACTTTTACCCAGTTGCTAACCGTCGATGGACACCTGCCCGACCATCATCAGACCACCGACCGGCCGCCTACCCCCTTGAGACTTCCACCCGGCCACCGCCCGCCACCGAGCTTCCATTCAGTCACCGATTGCAGCCAGACTCCGGCACGACTATCGTTAGACCACCGATCGGCCGGCGACTGCTACCAGACTTCCGCCCGACTGCCAACTGCTGACCATTGACCGCCCGCTCGACTATCGTCAGACCACCGCCCGACAGCCGGACTTCCACCTGACTGCATCGAACTTCTGCCAGACTGCCGTCAGACTTTCTATGAACTCTCCAAACTATTGTAATATCACCTTCTCTAAGTCAAGAGACGAGTCAAATTTTGTAACTCAGTCGAATCAAGTGGAATCTTTTCACGTATGTGAGGTTCTATGATTTTTCCCTTTTTAGGCTTTCTACGTAAAAATTTATAGTGTTTTTTTGCCCTTTCTTCAATTGCATGTTTGTGTGCTGGATATCTATGTATTGCTAAAACAAAAAATTCACTCACTCTATAACTATGAATATTCTTGCCCACAACACTTATGATCATTTTTCAAGAACTTAATTTTGGTATTTTTGGAACCCAATAAAGCATCTATAATCAACTTTGAGTTGATTCGAGTAATTCTAAGCAAAAAATTTTCAACCATTTTTACTATAACTGATTGCTAACTTCACGAAATGATGAAATTATAATTAAAGATATTTTACTTATTTCATGAACTGGAGTGGAGATCTAAGTTTACACCAAGGAGCACTTTTGCCTCAACTTTTTCAGAAACATAAACATATAAAATTCCATAATTAGAATCATATTTCATGATGTCTTTTTATATCTTCATTTTCTCTTATATCTCCATTTATCTCACACACCTGCGCACAACTGATGGGGCCAGAACCCTCACACATCTACATCAGGCAGACACGGCCAAAAGAGTACTTGCAATATCATTTAACTTCTAACGTCTGCTTCTAATAAGTGAGGCCAGAATCACTTTCACATCTACATCAGGTAGACGGGACCATAAGAGTATGTTTAAGGCTATTTGTAACATAACGTAGAATGCACTTTCCCATAAATCAAAATAGAACTCCTCCAATGCCATGAATGCAGAATGCATATGCAATGCAAAGATATTGAATTTAAATGTTCAATGCATTATAGATAAAGTATATAAACTACCAATAAAAGCAACATTTCTTGTAAAACAAAACGCTCAATGGACTTTCTCTTTTCTAAATTCTAATTTAAGAGGAACCTTATAAAAATATTTTAGAACTTTTACATAACTATTGCAATTGCTAGAATGGTTTCAATTCATTAATATGCTAACAAATTCGTACGAGAAAAATCAAATATTAAAAACTCAATTGTATATAGTCAAAATATTCATAATAAAGGGCACAATTACATACCAAAAAAACATATGATGAAAACTTTGTAAAGTCTGAAAAAAAAAAAAATATTTTTGTTCATAACTTTTAATAAATATACTATAATTGAAATTAGAGAGCGGGGTTTAAGAATTTACATGGAGCTCTGCAATTTCTTGAATTGACCTAGCGGGTGAATCCCTGACCTTGGCCCCCAAATCCCTGCTCTCTTTCTCTTTCCCGCCCAGCGCACCCACCCGGCAAGCCTATTGAGATATTTAACATTGAAATTTGCACTATTTTGAACTAGCATTGTGATGCTCAGCTTCTCAAGCTCTCCAAGCAATCTTTTAGATGCTCTCAAAATATGTTCATATGAGACCCAACACAGCATCGATGGCTTGATGCTTCCTGATGCCACAATGTTCGCCCAAACTTATTTATTTTAGCCAAAAATAGACAGCTCGGATTCGTGGTGTCGTATCATCGGCGTCACGATGCCCACAAAACAAAACAAAATCCAAACTCGGATGTTTCACCTTTCCAAACTCAAATCTTGATTATTTTCTACCTCATTCAATACTTTTAGACTCATAAGTATTCATTAACTTAAAATTAATAATTAGTTACGAAAAATTACCTGAATTTGACTATGCACATTATAACTTTTTCACTGAATTCAAAAAATAAAAATTATATTAGAAAGCAGTAAGAAATCATTTTTATTTTGAAGCCTTAGGTACAATAATATTATTTGGAAAACTACTTTTTCACAACTTTTTAAAACTTTTGACTTTAAAAATTATTTTTGAAAAAAATATTTTTGAAACTATGGCTGATAGATGAGTTTTAAAAAGAAAAATAATAAACATAGGCTTTATTTAGGATAGCTCAAGTTTTCTGATTTTACTTTTTTAAAGCTCCTTTTTTAGGCTTGGTTTGAGTCTGTTTTCTAAAACTATTTTTTAGCACAAAAACTTTTTAAACCACAAATTTTTATACTAGAAAACTGCTTTAGAAAGTTATCCCAAACAAAATGTTAGCAGCGTTTCAAAACTAATTTTTTAAAAACAGCTTCTTAAAGACAATTTTGAAAAAGTAGTGAAAGAACCATCTTCCAAATATTTTTTTTTAACTAATTATTCGCATTAGATGATTTGGTCACATAAAACGACGGCCTTCCGATGACCCGGTTAGGAAAGTAAAGGTATTAGATTTGACTTATGTTAAGAAAGACAGAGGCGAACCTAAAAAGACTTGGTTATGGTTATAAAATATTAGAAATGATATTTCTTTATTAGATTTAAACGAGAATTTAACTTTTAATAGAACACGATGGAGAAAAAGGATCCATGTAGCCGACCCCACGTATTGGGATAAAGAATTGATGTCGTTGTTGTAATTATTTTTCTTACCACAAAAGAAAACAAAAAGCTATTCCAAAAGAAATCCTAAGCTGCCCAAACAAAGCTTAACTCATACTTAAATGAGCATTTTATTAAAAGCTATTCCAAAGGAAATTCATAATTTTTATGAAATTGACACTCTTAAGGCCTGTTTATGTTACAACTTACAATCAACGGGAAACATTAAGGGGCTGTTTGGTAGCATGATTTAGGCCGAATTTGGGCGATCAAATCCAGCCAAATAGCCTAAAATGCAAAACCAAATCTCACGGCAAATGAAAGTCACCGTATACGAAAAATTCCACCTTTTGGTGCTAAATCCCGAATTTCTCAAATTCTTATTTTTTGCCGGATTTACAAAATGCGTTGGTGGGAGAAAAAAAGTCTGCTCATTAAAACCGTTTTATAGCCAAACAGTCATACATGATTTAAACTGTCATACATGATTTAATAGGATTTATCATGAATTTTAAAAAGCAGACAAAAAGTCATACCAAACAGAACTTAAATATTAAAAAAAATTATTAGTAGAGCAGGCCCACAGCCAAACAAGTATGGAAAAGACAATATCAAACTTATTTTTTGAGCAAATATTCCCCATCTTAATCAAAAAAGGAATCTTCAATAACCAAAATTATGCTGTAAACAAAGTGGCAGAGGTGAATCTCCAAAAGCCACAGCAAAACAACAAACATCATATATATTACACACAAAATGCATTTTTATGAACAATGATTGTTAAGAATTTACATTGAAATGTAAGTGTTGGTCGCCAAAATACCAGCTTACATCTCGTCAGAGTCAGCTTACAAGACTGGAAAAAAAAATAGAGAAATCTTTGCTTTGAATGAGCAAAAAAGAAAAAGAGAGCAAAATTATATGTATATTCACAGAGTGGAGAAAGAATTTGGTAGCTTATTATAGCAAATTAAAAAATTATAATAATAATAAGAACAATGGAGATCTCATGAGAACCATTTCTTATCTTTCTTAGCTGATTTAAGCTGCATTACTAACTCTTCACGCTGAGCTTCAACTTCAGCGTACTGGAGGCTCATGTGGAGATAGCGCTCCCTCATCTCCTTTAGTTCAGTTTCTAATGATGATATTTTGGTAGATGGATCGACCTTTGAAGCATTCCCACTATCGATTTTACTGGAATTTTCTGTTTTAGTATTTTGTTGCTCGGACAGAAATCTGCAACAAATGCCAACAAAAATCTAAAAAATGTCAATTTCCATTTGTATAGCTATCGACTTGATGAATATATCATCATGCTTAAGTGCTAAATGCAGGCAAAGATGGATTCAGGAAACCTATCTGAACGATAAGTAGTTAAGGGGATGTTTACCTGGGATGCCTGCAGCAAAAGTCGTGGAAAAGGCTTAAATTTAGGTGTTTGCTCTGCAGCAAATTGGTGCAGAGCGCTGTACAGCCCATGGCTTAGTGGTTAGGTGTTATGTGTGGAATCTGATTGTGTTGATCAATTTGATTATTTTGTTTTCTCAGACCTCAAAGATTGTCGTGTACACTTGGGGTGCGGGGGTTAACACCATGCTTGGATTCGGGTTTACCCCTTAAAATTTTTTTTCCCCGTACAACATGTTCCCGAGTGCCCCAATACTAAAAGACAGAGAGCAAAGCACCACATCAAGTCAAGATAGAGATTGAGTGTCGTAGTGCTGTAGCATTGTCAAATAGAGACTAGGCGCCGTAGCGCTACAAGACGGATTGAACAATTATTTTTCTCAAGTATTGTGTCCCTTGAGGATTATAACTTATTTTCTCTTGTATTTATTGAGCATGTAGACATTAAGAACAATGCATGTGAGAAGAGAAGCAAGGAAAGAGTGAGGGAGAAGAGAGATCTGTACTTATTTCTCCTCATTTTCATAGTGGATTTCTTGGTGTTGTGTTTGTCCATGATTTTCTCCCTATTTTGTATTTTTTCATGTTAAATCTTGATGCCCTTTATTTTTCCACTGTTTTTTCTTTCTTGCTTGTTTTCATCATTGTCGTGTTTACTCCTCATCTTTCTCATCTTCCCCAACATTAGGGAGCTTCGGCAGTCTTGCCATGCGAGATAAAATTCACTCAAATGTTCCAAAAAAAAAATGGTGCAAGTAATCTTTAGACAATTTCAGAATATCAAACTCTAATGCAATACAAAGAAGAATTTTTCAGTAATACAAATTTGGAAAATTACATGCATTTAATTCAAATGATATTCTTCTTGTTGATAAGACTAGAGAGGGAGTTGAAAGTAAACTTGAATTATGGAGATCAATATTAGAGACTAAAGGTTTTCGCTTGAGTAGATCTAAAACGGAATATATGGATTGTAATTTTAGTAGTAATAGACCTAGTGAGGGGATTGTGACTTTGGGCGATCAAGTCATTAATAAGAGTACACGTTTTAGCTATCTTGGATCTATTGTTCAGAGTGATGGTGAAATAGATGGGGATATTATCGGCAGAATTCAAGTTGGATGGTTGAAGTGGAGGAATGCATCGGGCTTTTTGTGTGATAGAAAAGTACCCCTCAAACTTAAGGGAAAATTCTATAAGATGGTAGTAAGGCCTGCAATGCTTTATGGTGCTGAATGTTGGCCATTAAAAGAGAAGCATAATACTAAGTTAAGTGTGGCAGAGATGAGGATGCTCAGGTGGATGAGTGGCTTTACCCTTAGAGATATGATACGAAATGAGCATATACGTGAAAAGGTTGGAGTAGCTCCAGTAGAAGATAAGATTAGAGAGAGTCGTCTTAGATGATTTGGTCACATAAAACGGCGGCCTTCCGATGACCCGGTTAGGAGAGTAGAGGTATTAGATTTGACTTATGTTAAGAAAGGTAGAGGCAGACCTAAAAAGACTTGGTTAGAAAATATTAGGAATGGCCTTTCTTTATTAGATTTAAACAAGAATTTGACCTTTAATAGAACACAATGGAGAAAAATGATTCATGTAGCCGACCCCACTTAGTGGGATAAAGGCTTGATGTTGTTGTTGTTGTAATTCAAATGACTCGGGTAAAATACCTACAAAGAAAAATCATCTCCAAAAAATTTGTGTCCATAAAAACATCATAAACAATGGGCATCCTCAGTACACTTGGGCTTATTTGGTTAATTGTCATTAAAAACATGTTTTAGAAGATGGTTCAGATTTCACTCATTCTGTATTTGCAAATAAAATTATCACATTTGAGAAGTTTAGATGTTTGAAGAGTTCATAATCAGTACTGATTTCTAATTACAACAAACTAGATGATGGAATCTATTAAATTCATCATTTTCAAAATAACAAACTAATGGAAGCCCTTAATGAATTTGCAAGCAACCAAAAAGAACATCCAAAATGGAAGGGGGGCAGAGCAACTAGCTTAGTTGATAAAAAGGCCTTGAAAGTTGTTTCCAGGATCTTGAGATTGAATTTCATCAATCAAATTTGTGCTTCAATGCTCAACATTTCCCCAAAAATAAAAATAAATTATAATAATAAAAGGGGTCTTCTGCTACTACGAACAGAGCTCACTTAAGCATTAGATCATTTCGATTCCTATAGAATACCTAAAGGATATTGTGGAGGATCAATGTAACCGAAATGTGAAACAACATTAAATCCAAGTGTCATTCAAAATAACATCTGATTCAAGTATTTAAAACTAAGTTGCACATGTAGAAATTCAAGAAAGAAGTTCCTCCCTGTTATTTTGAGACTTCCTTAAATTTGTCAAATCAAGAAAATTAAAGAATTTAGACTTTGTTTGGGACAGCTTTCTTACTGCTTCATGAAGCAGTTTTTAAGCCAAAATTTTTTAATTAAAATTTTTTTAACTAGAAAGCTGTTTCAAGAAGCAGTAAAAAAACTGTCTCAAATCAAGCTTTAGTTAACATGCCAATGTTTACTGTCTACAACTCACAGTAACTAAATTGTGATGCGATAATTGGCCAGAGCAAGATAGTCATAACAACCGAGCTATTCCTTAATTCATTTGCTCAAATTAATTACTTCAAACGAGAAAATGAATATTTGAGGAAAGAAAAGAGGACACGTGCGAAAGCTACTGATAAGGCACTATAAGGCAATTGAATAGATATCCTTATTTTACGAGGTACTTAAAAAGCAACTTCTTTATTTATTTTCCCGTAACACCTTCAACTTGCTCATTATGTTCTTCTGCTAAGTTTTCAAACTATCAATGTTTTAGACCGGTTTAGCTGGTCCCGTATGAACCGGATCACGCGAAAACAAAGACGGAGGTTTTCTGCCTCTCTGTGCCGCCGAATCCCCTAGAGCATATTAGGAAGGATTTTTGAGGGAAGTAGGAGGGAAATTTGAATGTAGGGACTGTTTAGGGATTTCTTTTTTATTTGTATGCATTAAATAGTTTGCTTTCCTGGGGTTATGGCATCTTGAATTTGACTGAAATTTGAGATCTCTTAGGTATAGGATTTCTTTTGGGCCCTAGCAGCGTCTAGAGGTTTGGGACAGATAGATTCTCCTCTCAAATAAAGAATCAATTGTATCTTGCTATTTTTCGTTTCCCTTTCATCAAATAATACAAACTATCTACTGTTTTCGTGAATTTGTGTTGAGAAATCTCGCTGTTTTCCCAAGATTGATAGGAAATACTTGAGATCTACAAGTGTTTCCTATCACAATGTGAAATCAAGAACTTAAAAAAAGCAAATAGCTTTCGTCTCATAAAAAACATAAATACATTTTTTCTTAGCTATTATCCACAGCCTCAACACCGTCGAGTTCACATGTTAGTCTCATAAAATAGCAAGCATATATTCATGAATAATAAAATAGAACGAAGGCATTGTCATTTGATGAGAAAATCAGTGCTTTTATTTAACTTATATTCTCATTTTTATTAACTAAAATAACGTACCCATTAAGTTGCTTCTGATAAGTGTTATTTGCCTCTAGTGCCTCCGCAAGTTCAATTTGCAGCAAGTAGATCTTAGACTCTAGTGCAGCTTCTGTTTGAGCTTGAGGCCCCTCCATGCTTTCAAGCTGTTCATTTTCGACCTTCAAAAGAAGTGGGGAGACAATTCAGAAGCCAACAGGCTCGGGGGGAATAAAAAAAAGACCCTTTGATGAAGCAACTGCAGTATAGGAATTCTTTGATGTTTCACAGAAATAGTTCAAAAAAAGGGGCAATTCCAAATGTAACACAGAAATCTGCAGTGGTTAAAAATAACTACCCAGCTACATCTATTTAAAAAAATTATCACCTAAATTTCAAAATTACCACGTGCAATTCATTTTTTTATTTGGGTGCTAATTTTGAAAATAGCTTGATTTCAATTGCATTCAGGTAATCCTCCAAAGAAAAACAAGAATTTTTCAACTCTACGCCAGAATGAAAATAATAACCATAGTATTACATTACAGTTCAAGTAAACAGAAAAGAAAGTAAGTCATGGACAATGGACAACTTAAAATATGAAACGGCTCATAACTTAATTATGAAAAGCTAAATGAAAAGATTACAAAAAAGGAATTGAGCTTTAAGGGAGAAGCCAAGATCGTATTGGGAAACTTACAGTGTAGGAGAGAGGACCAAACAACCAATCTAATCCACTAAACAACAAAAGTACAACAACAACAACAACAAGGCCTTCTCTTACTACATGGGGTTAGCTACATGAATCTTTTTTCTCCATTGTGTCATTATAAGAGTCAAATTTTCATTTAAATTTAATTAATTTTTTTTTATTTTTAATATTTTCTAGTCAAATCTTTTTAGGTCTAACTCTAAATTTCTTAACAAAGGTCAAATCCAATGCATCTACTCTCCTAACAGGGTCATCAAAAGGCCGACGTTCTTAACAACAGTAAACAAAAATATTTTATATTCAAACATCAGAATATTCAGATCTTGAAGCTAAAAGTATGAAATGTTCTGTTTAATGAAGAACCAGTCTCATTATGCAGACATAAAAATGTTTGAACCAATAAGTATAGCAATATAATAATTTATTAGTTTGGGTGTGTATGATAAAGAGCAGAAGATAAACAATTAAAGTAGGAAATTAGGATTATGTAAGAGTAATAGGAAGCTTGGGTTCGACCTAAATAACAAGGGTAGAAGTTTAGCAAAAAAGAGTTTTGGTAGCTAGAATTAGGATTGCAAGCTGCATTCAAAATGCGTGGACGGCAAAGAAGGATTGTTAAACAACAACAAGAATGACAACAAGAACAACAACAACAACATGAATAATAATAATAATACCTAAAAACCCATAAAAGCCATAACACAATCTAACCCACATTCCACGCGATCTCACGCACTGCATATCCCCTACTCTTTATTTCTCTAACAGGAGGGCCCTAATTGCTCTGCCAGTGACTATCAGATGCAAAACTGCACTCCCAAGTTCGCTCCCAGTTCTGCATGCAACTCCTCTTCCCTTTGTTTCATTCTTTTGAACAGCCCTACTAAATCTCTCAATGCCATTGCCTTGTGTTACACCTCCAACAGAACGAGGTTCGCAGACGATCATTTGGGCTGCCTTGCCTACAAGGCATGGTTGTAAGATGAATCATACGAGTCGCCTTACCTATAGGGCAAGGTCCCAAGTCATCACTCTTCACTTCCGAGCATTTGGGCCATCCAAAGGATGTAAGCCGCAATCTTATAGTTTAAGACGCACAAAGCTAATAAATAGGGGTGTTATAAAGTCAATGAGTCTTTCAAACAAGCAAAAATTAGCATGGCCAACATAAAAGCCAACAAGCTCATCAAATCAAGTTTAGCTTCTTTGGTCCTTTCAACACATGTAAACCCCACCCCAACTTAATTAATAGAGTTGACATAAAATCAACAAAGGATCAACCCATATAAACTTCCAATGATCATCCATTAAAACCTATAGTAAATAACAAAAAAGGGATACTTGTTCTAATACAAACACTATTTGTTGATGTGGTTGCACAATACTTTGTTTCTAATTTTAATGTCCAACAAAACAATTTATTTGTTCAAATGTGCTTTATCCAGAGCATTGTTTCTTCTCATAAAAAATAGAATGGAATTATACTAGTACTTAGCTTTTATCAACATAAGAAAGGTATATCTTCCATAAATTCATGTAAATGTTTATCCTTGTTGTTTTGATCTCCCTTCTTAAGAGCACTAGTAGGGCTGAAATTTTAGCTCAAAATTTGCTTGACATTTCAATTCATTTTTAGTTTAGATCGAGCAACAATCAAGCCAAAAGGGATGGGCCACGAGCCAAGAGCCAAGCCTAGATCAACTCGGACTAGCTCAAGATTGGTTCAAAATATAACTATTAGGAAATTTTAAATATTCTTACACATATGTGTAAATATTATATTATAAATATGTATTTGTGTATATAAAAAAAAAATTTCTAGCTAATTTGATTTAAATTTGAATCAGCTTGAAATTAAACAAATTTGAGCCTACCTGACTTAAAATCAAATTGATTTGAGCAATAAACTAATTTCAAGCATGTACTTGATGAGCCTCAAAATCAAATCATGATCACCCCAATGCACTAGTACCAGTTGGTATAGAGAACATGAAGAAAGCTAGGTAAACTTCTTGACTAATAAATAAGACGTTTAAAATTCAAAATTTATAATACCAACCTTGACGAAAACAAACGTTGATGAAACTAAATTGGTGGGGTAAACTTTTAAAATCAAAATCAGAAATGAGGGGTACATATTATTCACCTTAATTGATACTTTCTCCTCGGACCTTTCCATTTTTCTTTGAGCTAGTTCTTTCTCAAGCTCGTAAGCTTTCCTTATGATTTCATCTTTTTCTTCCTCCAGCCCTTGTATCTTTCGTTGATATTCACTATTTACTCTCTTGATTCTACTTATTTCATTCTTCATTCCAGCTTCTTGAGCATATGATGCTTCTCTTGAGGCCAGATCAGCCTCCAACCTCAGAAGCTTTTCTTCTAAGGCAACCCTACTACGCCTATCATCCTCAGCATCATGTAAAGATTTCTGCAAAAGTGAGATCTTATCTGAAAATGACATTTTCTCTGCCTTTAATTCTTCACATTCTTCAGATGTCGACAGCAGTAGGCCTTCCAGTTTCTCTCTTTCATATTTTGCCTCTTCAAGAGAGAACTTGAGATTCAAATTTTCATTTTGAAATTGTGTTACCTTCTGAAGTTGAAGTTTTAAGTCAGACACATCCTCAGTTATTTGCTGTTTTTCATAATTAGAAGCTTTCAGCTTTAGTTCAAGTTCATTAGCCATTCTTTTGAAGGTATCTTCACTAGATTTAACAGATTCTGTCATTCTCTGCATACTTTCAATGTCATTCATCAACATTTCCTCACTATGCTTGGATGAATTTAGCAATTTTTCTAGCTCTGCAACCTTGTTGTTAGACTCCCGTGTGAAATTATGAAGCTCAGTTTCATATAACTTGACTTTGGATTGGACTTCTTGGAGATTGTTCTCAAGCTTAGTTTTGTTTGAGCGCAAGATAGAAACTTCTCTTACAGCATCAGCTGCTATTTTCTCTCGTTCATCTTGGGATGAGCAATCCTGTGTAGAGAGGTGAATAATTTCTTGTTTGAGGTTCTCAACTTCAACCATCTGTTCTTGATTGATCTGTTTTAACATGACATTTTCCTTGCTTAATTTTTGCTCTTGCTCCTTATTATCTTGAAATATGCTCTCCAGCTGTGAAGCTAAAGTTTCTTCCTTCAAAGTAAAATCACTCTGCAGCAAAGAAAGCTTTTCTTCCAAAACCTCAACTTTGTTTAGATGCCCAGCAATCTTCTTTTGTAGATCCCTTAACTCAATCTCAAGATGAGACATCTGTTCACGCATCTCCAATTTTTGACTCCGTAAATCACCAACTTGTTTCTTTAGTAAATCACACTCAGCAGTAAGGCTCTCAACTTTAGATTCTAATTTTGAATGAGATCTCTTCAGAACTTCAGATTCCTCATGTGCTTCAGATAATCGTTTTTGAACTTCTTGGAGCTTTTTTATATGTTGGGCTTTCAGTGTTTCCATTTCTGCTTGCTCCTGTGCTATTTCACCCTTGAGATCCACTAGGTGAGACTTATAATCTTCAATTTCCAGTCTGTTGGTTTCTTTCTCATCTCTCATGTACCTTAACTGAGCTTCTAAGCTAGCTATGCGTTCAGATAATTGTAAATTCTCCACCTCCAACTCTGATATGTGTAATTCCAGTTCTCTCTTGCCTATTTCAAGTTCTGATGATTTTTTCTCAAGCATCTTGTTTACAGACAAATGAGTATCAATACTGCTACTTAGAATTATCATCTCATTTCGAACATCATCCAAGCATTTGGAGGAAATGATGTTTTCCCTTTGTGCAACTGCTAAACTTTCCTCCACCTGAATCTTCTCACTTTTGATGTTGGAAACTATATCTTCTAATTCCTTAATGGAAGATTCTAAATTATCAATCTCCTTTTCTTTCAACAAAAGTGCAGTCTCAAGCCTCTCATTTCTCAACTTCAGTTCTTCTGCCAAATCATTACTTTGAAGTTCTTTGATAATAATGTCATCTTCTATGATATGCACATCTGTTGTAGTGATCATTTTTTTCTCCCTAACACCTTCTCCCTTGTTCTGAAAAAACTCCTTACACTCAACAACTTTAGCTTGTAATGAAGAACTCAATTTGATAATACCTATCAGCGCCTCCTCAATCAATCTTTCCTGACTGGTTACATCTGCTCTACTAGAAACCACAAAATCAGTAATGATTTCATTGCAATTTTCTGCAATAGTATTCTGCCCATCATTTAGGTTTCTTGCATGAATTAATGCAAGCTGAAGTTGCTTATCCATTTCATATAGCATACTTGGCATTTCCTCGCAGATCTTGGACTTCATAATTTCAGGCCCCTGTCCTGCAGCAGCATCAGAATACCCCCTATCAGCAGCTTCAATCTGACATTCAGTTGAATGTAATTTTTTCTTTTCTACTTCCACTTGGCATTCATTAAGTCTCATATCAAGGTCACAAGCATGATTCTTAAAATATTGGAGTTCAATCTCAAGTTCAGCACATTTTTTCTTCATCTCATCCATTTGTAATATGGATGGCTCTGTACAAACAACTCCATTCACATCCCTCCTTTGAAGCTCCTCTTCTGGTTGGCATATTTGATATTTAAGATGGCTAATGTCAGATGCAGAACTATCAAGAAAAATTGGAGTATGGAAATCATTGGATGAAGAGCTATGAAACTCTTTTGCCTTGTTGGCATCCTTTTTTGATTCCTTAAGCTTATAAATGAGCTCCAAGTTTTCTTCTGTAAGTTCAGTACAGTCCCTCTCCAGCTCCTCCACTTTAGCCCTTAAATCTTCAATTTCTTGCACCAGATCAGAATTTCCTTGATTCAATACTATCTCCATGGGATGTGGAGTATCTTTCTCTTTATGTAGGCTTTCTTCTAACTTGCTAGTTTCTTTTTCTTTGACAGAGAGCTCGCTTGACCACTCTGCCTCGATATCCATTAGTGTTTGATCTCTCATCCCCTCACCATTTTCAGATATAGAAGTAATTTGGGAAAGGCCTGCTAACTCCAATCTTTGTTTCTCTACCGTTTCTTCAAGTTCTTCAAGTATGGCAACAAGTTCAAGGTTTGCTTCTTGAGATTTATTTAGCTGCATTGTTAGGGTGTTATTGGATTCTCTCAGGAACTTCAACTCATCTTCTAGTTGCCTCTGTGAATGCAGCAGACCTTCAGTTTTACAATCTTCCTTCTCTGCCAGACTTTCCTTCAAATTCTCCACAGACAATTTCAGTTTATCAACTTCCCTCTTTAAAGAATCACGCTCATTGTTGGCAGCAGAAAGCTCCATATCCATTTCTGCCTGCTGTTTTGATTTGAAAGAACAGTCCCTTTTCAATTTTTCAAGATCAATTTTCAACTTCTGAGCATGTCTTTCCCACATTTTAGCCTCATCTCGAAGCTCATCAATAGTTTCTTCAGCAGCATCAAGGAGTTCTTTCGCAGAGCCAGACGTCCTGAGTGACGGGGAAGCATGGCCGTGTGGAGCAGCTTGCATGGTAGACTCCTGCCATTGATGTGGAGTAGAAGACCCTAAAGCCCTTGAATTAAAGGAGGATGGATTTGATCCTTCTGCAGGCCCTAAGCTGGAACTTGCGCTAGCATGAGAATCACTTGAATCTTGTCTTACAATATGTGAGCTGCCATTTACACTGTTCTTAGGAGAAAAATTTGTCCCCTGAGAATTCTCTGTTGAGTCAGAGCTAGAATGTGAACCTGATGCTAAGGAAATCGCATCCTGCAGAAACAAATAATTCACTATGAGTTGCACAGTAAAGATTCCACTAACATACTCCACTAATAACTCCTCATGTTCAACTCTTTATAAAAGCAAAATATACAAGGCATAATATTGAGAAAACATTTCATGGGAATAACTGTAAACCGAGAATAATGTATGACAGAATTGGTGATTTTAGAAGAAAACTGATGATATAACTTATTGTAAAAGGATAAAATCTCTCCATAATTCATCTGAAATCACAAAGAAACCAGTCAAAGGAACTCATCCAATATTGAGTTTTATAGCTACATCTCCAACAAAAGCACATTTGCATATCCATTTTCATGGGATATATAAATCAGTGTAGTGTTTTATGACAAATAAGAGACATGAAAAAATAAATCAACAAATAAAACAAGAAAAATCATGTATTCCAATCCACTATGCATTTGGCTTTCTTTTTTGTGTTAACTTAGTTTTAAAGTTGAAAATTTATCATTTTAGCTGAAATTAAGATTGGGAATTTATTGTATTTGATGTAATTCATACAAATATGAAAACTGCAGTACTAAGCCAAAAATTGGAGGATTATGAGGAATTACTTATTTTGTATTCTTTTTGGATTGTAAATAGTACCCTGAGGAATGTTAAAAATTCACTGAATAATTTCTAATGCAATAAAATTTAGATCTCTCTCCAAGTAATAACTCCAGGGCAAATTTTCTTGTACAATGAGGTGTACATTCAAATTGATGAATCATATCCTTATTTTTTCTACTAAATTGTCTAGTGATTAGTTTATATGCATGATAGAGATTTTTTAAGTTTTATATGAGTCACTTTTATTTGGTGTGATGTTAATCTTAATTGTTGTAAAATTTTATGTTTGTTCTCATATTTCTTTTGGGATTTAGAATTTAAATTACTTTTAAGTCAACTTTTAAATTTCTTTTGCATAAAAAATTATTAATTTTTACTTCAATTGAAAGTTGGAATGTTGTGAATTGTGATCTTTCATGTCTTCTTAGCCTATCTCATACAAGATTGTATTAATGAGTCTTTAGACCCTAAGAGATCAGACACACTTTCTAATCTAAACAACATAACTAGCTTGATTATAGGTTTAAAAAACTTATCTATAAGTCGCCCTGATATTCCCGTATCACATGGTAAGCATGAGGTGGGTCTACATTTTAATCAGCCAAACTTTCCTTTAGAAGTTAGATTCTCATCTGTCTGCTCATTTTTCTACATAATAGATCCAAGATATTCGAACTATCATAACCAATTATAACTCTTTCATCTAATAATATTGCTACATAATTAGTAAAAGCAAGCTCATTAAAATTGTGTTTCATATATTGTCTTTCTTCTGTTAATTTTAAGCCACTTATCTTCTAAAAGTTTTATCTTTTGTTCTAAAATTTCATTTATTTTAGCAGAGGTATCACTAATTATTACAATTTCATAAGCAAAAAGCACATAATAAGATACCTCACTTTAAATATCATGTGGATGCATTTCCATAAACAATACAAAGAAAATACAGATTTAGATGATCTTTGGCGTAAATCTATCATGAATAGAGCCTATTAATCACTTCATAACTTCTAATATTGATCAATTTTCCATCATGCACGTTATAAAAATAATAAATTTTTTCTTCTAATTCTGAACAATTTAATAGCTTCTAACATACCTTTAAAATACACTTTTTCTCTTGATGTGTACTAAACAAATTCTCTGCACTCAATTCTATGCTATCTCAAGATTTATAAAAATAATATGAAAAAAATTTCTTTACTTTAAGTCAATGCTCCATTTTCCGCTCACAGAAAATCATTTAATGAATCGATAAGATTAATGCCAATATAATTTCAACAATCTTGAACATCACCTTAGTTAATACTGGTAAAAAAAAACTTCATTTACAATCATTTGGCATCATATAAGTATTAAAAAATTCAAATGAAAAAAATTAGTTCACCAAACTACTACAATATCACTTATCTCAATAACTCAATAAGTATTTCATACAAACCCAAAGGTTTTCTTTGTGTTGTGTGTGAGTGTATATATATGTTACTATTATTCAAAGTAGTTATGAAGTAACCAGAAAGTTTCCAAATACATTAAGATAAAACATCAATGGTCAATATTAAATCTTTTTTTTTTGTAATGGCCATCAAGATGCTTATTAAAGATATATATAATCAAATGCTTCAAAAGTTAAGAAAATGGAGAAAATTTTTAGAAGATAAAAAACTAAGATTTAATAAAATAGACTTTATCTAATATATAATTTCAATGGATGTGAAATTTATGATTATTTATTTATATTGTTAGAAAATCAATGAGAGAACAAAGTGTACGGCGTATTATTTTGAAGATTCAGAATATCAATTGAATCATAACTTCTCAAATTCAAGTTTGATGGTTCAAATAAAAAAATATCAAAGAAGTATTATACAATTAGAGAATATTGATCTTAAAGATAACTTTTGTTGAATTATCATAAAAAATGCTACATAAATTTAATTATTGGGAAATAAAAAAGTTACTTGAAACTGAGTTGAGTAAAGTAAACATGAATATTAGGAAAGATGTGCATTAAAATATAAAGGATATTTTAGAGAAATGATTGGAGAAGGATCCATCAAAGATAAGACGAATAAATATAGTGAATTTTGACTTATGTGTAATGGAAGCTAAAGATGTATAACAAGACTAATAAACATAATCAGTGTGCAATGATTTAGAAGAATAAAATGTAGATTAAAGAAATATTAATAGAAGTTTTTTTTTCCGGGTTCGAGCCAACCCGTAAATATTAATAGAAGTTACGGATAAATATTTGAATCAAAAACAGTAATAAATGTTAAAGAATTCATAAAAAAACCCAAACAATTGGGATATATCTACTGATGATGACACAAGTTCCCATGCAATTATTAAATCTTTGCATGGAAACACCATTCACCATATATACATAATCACTTTGTTTGAAATTATTTTTTGACCAAGAAAAACTTGTAAAAAGCATAAAATTTACCGACAGAATATTATTTTGTCTTATTTATAGATACAAGTACCATACTGTTTCAATCAGAAAAGAAAAGTAGCTTGAGGTTGGAGAAGGGCCGGCAGGCATGCAGATATAGGCTTTTCATGCTTAGCTTAAAAACTTGCAGTACTGCAAGCAAAATATTTCAATATCAGTTGGCACTATCAGTTTCAACAGGAATATGAAACAGCAAATAAAAAATATGCGAAAATATTAACATCTTCAAAAAATGTGCTCCTTAATCAATCAAATTTTAATTATTTTTCCATAAGAAATTTTAACATCTTTAATTATATTAGTGCATTGTCATAATCAATCTTAAATAAGCTCTCTGTGATGTACAAACTCAATATTGAAATTGCATTATGCTCATGTGAAATTAATAAGAAATCTCTCAGTTTATTCACATAATCCTAAGGTACCCTACTTCCAAATCTTCTTAAGTTATAAAAAAAATTATCAGAAAAATACAACACACCTGTTTTGCAGGTCCGTTGGGAAAGGCAGCAGCCATCATTAGGCTACTAGAAAATGATCCCACACTTCCATAAATTGTGGTGTTAGATGAATCCGACTTACTATCCGCATCGCGATGGCTACCAGTTGGGCTTTCAAGTCGAGAGTTTGTTGCGCTCAAAGCATTACCACCCCTACAACACACTATATAAAGTAAGAACACAATAACAGGAAGAGAAAATACAAGTCTTTGGGATTTCATGCACTAGAAATAATCAAAACGAACCTGAATCTGGTCCTTGGGTTAAAGCACTGAATCTTCACCTGCATAATCAATCAAGAAGGAACACATCAAATTGGCAATACTAAAACAGCACTTAGGATGGAAGTGCATAACGTACAAGTTTAATATGATGTGCTATTCCAGGATGATAATTCCACTTGTAAAGGCATATTAAAGCATTCCACGAAAACAAGCAATATAAAAAAAATGGTTTCATAGGATTATTGATGTGAATTGCTGTGCTTAAATACTCCAAAACATCATGAAGGAGCATCATGAAAAGAGCAATGGGAATATGATCAATGTTTTTTCTTGATGCTGCAATGAAAAAGGCAGTTGGAAGTTTGCAAGCACAGTTCAACTATCAAAAAGTTCCAAGGTCTGCAATTTAAGGGATGTTTGGTTTGAAGTAAAACGGATATAAAGAATTCTAAATGCAAAGATTTTGAAAATATTGATATTTGCTTTGAAGTAAAAGAAATGCAGAGTAAATTTTTTTAAATAAGATTCATCCTCTAATTCAATTTTTTTGTATTTGAAAATCATTAGATTTGACCGACTTCCAAATACATTATAAATTATTTGTCATTGCATCCCTCGCCGCCGCTGCCAACCGACCTCCACCATCGCCGGCCACCGGCCACCACCCACCACCTGCCGCCAACCACCAACCACCACTTGTAGCTAACAACTGTCCACCACTATCATTGGGCTTTACACTATATTTATTTTAATGCTAAATAAATAATAATAATCACCTGTATTTATTTTATGTTCATCCAAAAACTCAAAATATTTCAAATACATTGCTTTTTTTTTTTACACTGCATTTCATTTTATTATGTATTTTTTAGCAAACCAAACAATCCCAAAACTAGAAATACAATTCATAGGTTTAGTGCCATACTGCGATTAGTCTCCTAAAGGCAATCGGCCAAACAAAAAACTCAGTGTTAAAAACAACTTTTAAAAGGCCGGCACTTTACTTGTCTTAGCTCTCGTCATTATACTGAATAATTTTTTACCAACAACGCCAGTGACTGTAGATTCTATTAAATTCAGTACTTCAATCATACAGCTTTGATTAAATAAAGGCAGCTTTAAGAAAGAAGCGATTCTTTCATTGATTTGTTAAATGGGATCATAACTTCAGTGAAAGAGTGCTGCTGTATTAAAAATATATTGTGGGGAAAAGGTAAATTGTAAGAAAAAAACTCATCAAATATATAAATATATAATGCACTCCTCACCTGTAAAATTGTACCGTATCCGCATTTATTTAATGGCAAGGTGAGAGGACCAGAATCACTTGAATCTATATGATCTGCTAGATTCAAAACAATCTCTCCAAGAATAGCTGGCTTAACTGATCCCTGTAAAAAGAATTCAAAGAATTTATATCCACAAGAACATAAAAATGTCACCACATATTCAACTGAGGATAATCAGAAATAAATTCTAAAGCAAAACCACATATTTTCAGACCATGGAAATAACGAATTTGAAGAAACATTCTCCACGGTTTTTTAATCCACCATCTTGAGATATAGGAATAGATTCTGATAAACTTTCCGTCCATTGGCAGGTTCCACTGTGTACCGTTGCCTTGTTCGACTTTGCAATTGTCTTTCCAGTTTCGACTGAGATAACAGAAATATAAAGCTTATCCCATCCTTTTGGAACCTGTTCTAAAAATATGTCAGTTTAAAACTTTCAAAATGTTAAGATAGATGTCAAAAGATTCAATAGAATGCAAGGTAAACTAAAGTTGTTAACTCAAAAGTAATTGAATTATTATAGAAAGTCATATTATATTGCAGTGTGACTATACTGAATAAAATATTTAATCTAAGATTACAAGAAAAAACCAATATGGCATGTAATTGTTGAGGGGAACAATTTTCATCAAACAAAAAAGCAGCAAGGTATCTTTGATAGCATGAGAAGGGGAAAATGAATGTCAACAAATTGAAGCGAAGATGTCATAACAGAGGCATGAGCTGCTATAAAAAGATGAAAAAAAAAAAACGGGAGTTTTGCAAGATATATAAATGATCATAACTGGAAAACTGCCCATAAATAATTCCAACTGTGATAAATCAAAATAGAGGACAGTGAAAAAATTGCATATATAAGTTCACAAGCCTGATGAAATGCAAATATTGAAGAATTATTTGGTGGTTAGTTATCTTAAGATGAATTTAATAGTAACGAACTTTTACAAGTAGCATAGTATAAGGTGAAAATAAAGGCCAGCTCAGCAGGACCAAACATGCAAAACCATGATAAGATGTCTCAGTATCTGGAAAGCATATAGGTACAAGACCAAAGAGCTTAATGTCTTCTAAATATGTCATAATGATATTCCAACAAAATTGTTCTGTGGATGATCGTGCATACCATCTAGGATCGCATGAAAAATTAAGTCAACAACCTATGATATGATATATTGAACAGTGGCATAATCCAATGAAATAGGTTTGTATGACCACTTTCTAAAGTCATCAGACATCCGTTTTACAAATAGTTATTGCTAGTGTGTTCCTGACTCAATGTATATGTTATGCATATTTTTTCATAATTTTAGAAGCATTATATATGATTGGGCATCATTTACTTAAGCTACTGAAATTACCACTGAATGATGAAATTGGCAATGACCTAATTGACATTGGCCCTATACTCATAAACCATTTTCCTTCTCATTTTGTTACGAGTGGACCAGTCCGATACTATGCCAGGCGGAAAAACAGAAAAGGGCGGAACTTCCTTGTGGACCCCACGTTGGCTCAAATTGAAATTGGGAGGGAGATTTTTGAATGAGGGGCTGTTTTAGGAAGTCCATTATTGTCCTTTATGAGGAATTTGTATAATTAGGAGATTTGGGGGGAATTAGGATCATCTTGAATTTGAATGAGAAGTTTGAGATCTCTTGGTGTGCTTGGGCTCTAGGGTTTGCTAGTGACTTGTGGAGAGTTGTTCTTCCTCTCGAATCGAAGAACGTTATATCTTTCTTTGTTTTGTCTTGATTGCTAGTGAAATACAAGTCTTTCCTTGTGTTTTTCTCTCCAATTTCCCTATTTCTTGCTATATTCCTGCTGCTTTTCTGCTGGGGTCAGCAAACTGCTGCTGTATTTTTACTGTTTTGGATTAGGGTTACTTGCAAACCAAGTAATTCCTATCAATTTGGTATCAGAGCGTCGATTTGGGACCACCGGCGGCTGAAATTCTGAAATTTCAGCAAGTTTATCTTTTCCGGAAGAAGATTTTTTGGGATCCGTTAGAAGAGCGATGGCCGGAAAGAAGGTGGACGTCTTGGAAGGCAAAATCGGTCAATTGAAAACCGATTTGGAAGAAAGATTTTTTGAATTTCAAAATCAAATCACCACCAACAACGAAAGGTTGGAGGGAAAATTCACGGCAATGGAAGAAATGATGAAGAAATTATTGGAGATGAAGACTAATCCAACGACGTCGGAAGCAAGAGAGACTACCGGAGACCACGGCATAGGAGGAAATCCGAACCCGCGTAGGGGGAGGAGGAATCCGGATGTAGAGGTCCTTGAGGGAGACGACGACATGCCACCTCTAGAGCCACTTTCTAGAGAGGATATGAGCATGAGAAATGATCGTCGAGGTGTTGATTTTCAGCGTCGAGGTGCTGATTTTCAGCGTCGAGGTGCTGATTTTTAGCGTCAAGGTGCTGATTTTGATGGCAGGAGAGGGGAATATGAGGGAAGTGCATATTTTTGTGAAAGAAGAGAAGAATTTCAGCGTCAAGATGCTGAATTTCAGCGTCGAGGTGCTGATTTTGAAAGGGGAAGAGGGGAATATGACGACGGATTCGGATACCAACGCCGGAGGGAGGACCGGGACACTTGGAGAGCACCTCATCTTCGAGAAATGGGAGGTTATGGAGAGTACCGGGGTAACGGAAGGGATCCAAAGGTGAGGAAGTTGAAGATGCTCATCTTTGAGGGCGAAGATGGCCATGGTTGGATCTATAAGGTGGAGCGATACTTCGCTGTCAACGGGTTGACAGATGATGAGAACCTGATGGCGGCAGGATTGTGTCTGGAAGGGAAGGCGCTGGCATGGTATCAGTGGCGAGACAGGAGAGAGCCTATCAGGAACTGGAGAGAGTTCAAGGATTGTTTATTAGAGCGTTTCCGAGCTGATGGGGGAGGAGACTTCTATGAGCAGTTCTTTGCTCTGACTCAGTAAGGGACCGTGGCCAACTACCGGGACAGATTCGAGTACTTGGCTAGCCGTCTGGATCACATCTCAGAATCGGCCCTGGAGGGGAATTTCATGAAGGGGCTCAAACCGGAGATAAGAACAGTTGTCAGAGTGCTGGAGCCAAGGAACTTAGGCAAGGCCATGGAGCTTACACAATTGGTGGAAGATCAGAAGAGATCAGAAAGAGGAGCTCGAGGCAACTACTCATGGGGATCATACAAGATGACTACTGCTGTATTACCCTCAAAAGGGGTAGCCCCAGGGAACCAGAGGGAGATGCCCAAGGAGAGGTCTGGTGGAGGAGGAAATGGGGGACAATTCAAGAGGCTGACAGAGAAGGAGATGCAAGAAAAGAGAGCAAAGGGGGTGTGCTTCCGTTGTGATGAGAAGTACATGCCGGGTCATAGATGCAAGGATCGAACTCTTCAAGTTCTCCTAGTCTGTGAAGACGAGGAAGATGAGGAGGGAGGTGGGAGCAGGACTGAAGAGGAGGAGAAGAAGTTGCATCTGGATGTAGCAGAAGTCTCTCTGAACTCAGTAGTGGGACTCACTTCGAGTCACACTATGAAGGTGAAAGGAGAGATCTCTGATCGCGAGGTTGTGGTGTTGATAGACAGTGGAGCGACCCACAATTTCATTTCCACCCAGATTGTAGATGTGTTGGGGATGGAACTAGTGGATACCGGAGGTTACAGGGTAATGATGGGCACCGAGAAGGTGGAGATGGGTCGAGGAATCTGTCGAGGAGTAGTATTGAAGATTCAAGGGATCCCTGTAAAGGAAGACTTCCTTCCCTTAGAATTGGGGAGTACAGATGTCATCCTTGGGATGAATGGCTGCAGACATTGGGAGAGACCAAAATCAATTGGGGAACACTGAGGATGGAGTTGGTGGTTGGGGGCAGGAAGAGGACGATTCAGGGTGATTCCGGGGTTGACCAAGGCAGGGGTTTCTCTCAAATCCCTCATCAGAACCATTCAAGAAGAGGGGGGAGGCTATTTAGTAAAGTTGCACTGCCTGGAAGGGGTCAGATTAGAGGAGGAAGGCAATGTTCCCTCTGCAATACAGCCGCTCATACACCAGTTCAGCGAGGTCTTTCACCCGCCCCAGGGTTTACCTCCTCAGAGAGAGTTGGAGCATGCCATTACTCTAAAAGAAGGTGAGACTCCGATCAGCGTCCGTCCTTACCGCTACCCACAGATTCAAAAAGATGAGATTGAAAAGCTGATCCGGGAAATGCTGGAGGCAGAGATTATCAGACCCAGCAACAGCCCTTTTTCTAGTCCAGTCCTCCTAGTCAAGAAGAAGGACGGGAGTTGGAGATTTTGTGTGGATTACAGGGCTCTGAATAAAGGCACTGTACCAGACAAATTCCCAATTCCAGTGATTGATGAGCTGTTGGACGAGCTCCATGGTGCAGTGATGTTCTCTAAGCTAGATCTAAAATCTGGATACCACCAGATCAGAATGAAGGAGGCCCATGTTCCAAAGACAGCGTTCAGGACACATGAAGGGCGTTATGAATTTCTGGTAATGCCCTTTGGCTTGACTAATGCTCCTGCAACCTTTCAATCCTTGATGAATCGGGTATTCAAGCCGCACCTCCGGATGTTCGTTTTGGTCTTTTTCGATGACATCCTAGTGTACAGCAAGACTGTGGAGGAGCACTGGAAACATTTGAAAGTGGTATTGAAAGTGCTTCAGGAGCACCAGTTGAAAGCCAACCTGAAGAAGTGCAGTTTTGCTCAGGCAAGTGTGGAATACTTGGGACATATGGTATCTCAAGGAGTGGCAGTGGATCAAACTAAAATTGAAGCAATGCAGAAATGGCCGCTACCTAGGAACATCAGGGAATTGAGGGGTTTTCTAGGATTGACAGGTTACTACAGGAAGTTTGTGAAGGGATACAGTACCATTGCCTGGCCTTTGACTGAGCAGCTGAAGAAGGACAATTTTTGCTGGGGAGAGGCAGCCACCCAGGCGTTCGAGAGGTTAAAGGAAGCCATGACGACTGTTCCTGTTCTAGCCCTTCCAGACTTTGGTCAGCCATTTGTGGTAGAGACCGACGCGTCAGGATATGGGTTGGGAGCAGAATTGATGCAGAACCACATGCCTGTAGCATACTTCAGTCAAGTGTTATCAACCAGGGCAAGACTGAAATCAGTGTACGAAAGAGAGCTGATGGCGATTGTTTTGGCCATTCAGAAGTGGCGCCCCTACCTTCTGGGGCGACATTTCATTGTCCGGACTGATCAGAAGAGTTTAAAGTATCTACTGGAGCAGAGAATGGTGACTGAGGAGCATCAGATGTGGCTCTCCAAACTGTTGGGCTACGACTTCGAGATCCAATACAAGCCGGGTTTGGAAAATAAAGCAGCTGACACCCTATCCAGATGTGTTGGAGAGCTCCAGGAGCTAGCTCTGTCAGTACCATTGATGGTTGACTGGGGGGCCATAAAGGAAGAAAGCAAGCTATATGAAGAATTGGAGAAGATCAGGGAGGACCTACAGAAAGACAAGAGTAGCCATCCGGGCTACTGCATTGAGAGGAAGAGATTATTGTATCAAGGGAGGTTTGTGATGCCACAAACTTCCGTACATATCCCCCACCTGTTGCAGGAGTTCCATGGCAGTGCAGTTAGAGACCATTCAGGAGTCCAGAAGACATATAGGAGGCTAGCAGCGGAGCTCTATTGAAAGGGCATGAATAAAGATGTGGAAGAGCTGGTGGCAAGGTGTGAGGTGTGCCAAAGAAATAAATATATGGCGATGGCACCAGGAGGGCTACTCCAACCCTTGGAACTTCCAAACAAAATTTGGGAGGAAGTGTCCATGGACTTCATTGACGGCCTACCTCGCTCAGAGGGATTCACGGTCATTTTGGTAGTGGTGGACCGACTCAGTAAGTATGCCCATTTCGTCCTCCTGCGACACCCGTACACCGCGGTATCAGTGGCAGCAGCATTTATTAGAGAAGTGGTGCGATTACATGGATTCCCTGCTTCAATTGTGTCAGATAGAGACAAAGTTTTCCTCAGTCAGTTCTGGAAGGAACTCTTTCGAATGCAGGGCACTGCTCTCAAAAGGAGTACCGCCTACCATCCACAGACAGACGGACAGACAGAGGTGGTAAATCGGAGCTTGGAAACCTATTTGAGGTGTTTCGCTTCGGAAACACCACGTAAGTGGGCCAAATGGTTACCTTGGGCAGAATACTGGTATAATACGTCGTATCACTCAGCATCCCAAATGACCCCTTTCAAGGTACTTTATGGAAGAGACCCCCCACCGTTAGTGCATTATGGAAAGGGAAACACACCGATCTTTTCAGTTGAGCAGTACTTAGAAGAAAGAGATCAGGTGCTGGAGGAGTTAAAGAAGCATTTGGGAAGGGCACAACAAATCATGAAGAAGCGAGCAGATACACACATGAGAGACATACAATTTGAAGTGGGAGAGAAGGTATTTCTAAAGCTAAGAACCTACAGGCAGAGATCAGTGGCAAACAGGAGAAATGAGAAATTGGCCCTGAGGTATTTTGGTCCCTATGAGGTCACTGGGAGGATTGGAGCAGTAGCGTATCGTCTGAAGTTACCCCCGTCTGCCACCATACACCCGGTGTTCCATGTGTCACAGTTGAGGAGAGCGCTTGGGGAGCATGTAGCCAGTCCCGAGCTACCAGCATCATTGACAGAAGACTTGGAGGTGATAATGGAACCCATGGAGCTGGAAGGAGTAAGAGTTAATAAAATAGGAACCAAGGAAGTGTTAATCAAATGGAAAGATCTTCCCGACTACGAGGCGACCTGGGAGCCCTATGAGATGGTGAAGCAGCAATTTCCAGACTTTCACCTTGAGGACAAGGTGAATCTTTGGTAGGGGAGTAATGTTACGAGTGGACCGGTCTCCACTGGACCGGTCCGATACTATGCCAGGCGGAAAAACAGAAAGGGGTGGAACTTCCATGTGGACCCCACGTTGGCTAAAATTGAATTTGGGAGGGAGATTTTTGAATGAGGGGCTGTTTTAGGAAGTCCATTATTGTCCTTTACGAGGAATTTGTATAATTAGGAGATTTGGGGGGGAATTAGGATCATCTTGAATTTGAATGAGAAGTTTGAGATCTCTTGGTGTGCTTGGGCTCTAGGGTTTGCTAGAGACTTGTGGAAAGTTGTTCTTCCTCTCGAATCGAAGAACGTTGTATCTTTCTTTGTTTTGTCTTGATTGCTAGTGAAATACAAGTCTTTCCTTGTGTTTTTCTCTCCAATTTCCCTATTTCTTGCTATATTCCTGCTGTTTTTCTACTGAGGCTAGCAAACTGCTGCTGTATTTTTACTGTTTTGGATTATGGTTACTTCCAAACCAAGTAATTCCTATCACATTTCTTCCTCACCAATTATGAGAAGGGAGAGGGAGCGAAAGAGAGAAGCTAATGAGAGGAGGGGTTTGATTCATGCATCAAGTCAATTCGGTAAATCAATCTGCTTGAGGTTAAAACACTATATTCATATCTAGATTTTAGTTAATGATAAATCTCGTATGTTAGCTTACAGTACTCTGTCATGTGAATACTATTCTAGGTTTTATACGATTTTGATACGCCAAGGGGAAGCCACCTGGCCGGCCTAGACCAATCCAGCTAGACTAGGCCAGGCCAGCCCAACTGATCGGCCAAGCCCTGGCCAAACCAGGTGCAACATACGAGGAGATTTCACCTAGGGTTGTCAAAATGGTTTAGGTTGAACCCGATATTGACCCCCTGCTGTTTTACCCGACCCATTTTTGCAGACGAGTCATAAATTCCAACTCGACCCGACTCGCCGGGTTACCAGGTTGACCAGCCTGACCCGATTTACCATATTATCCCAAACTATTCTGAGGGGCGAGTGCGTCGATCGCAATTGGGACGCGGTTCGATGCAGGCGAAGCGGAAGCGGGTGAGGGCTTGAGGAACGCTATTTGGTGCGAGGCCTACAGGCAAAGTAGAAGGCTGAAGTGTCGCGCACAAGTAGCCGCGCAGGTGTGTGGGGTCGCGCTTGTGCTTGCACAGAAGAAGTCAAAGCGAGTGAGCGCAGGCTGCGAGGTCGCGCGCAATCGGAACGCGATCCGGTGCGACCGTGCAGGGTTGTAGGCGGGCGGGAGCCGCAAGACTCGCTGTCGGTGGGTCACTTCCGAGTCATTTTCGGGTTATCGAGTTGATCTGAACCCGACCTAATTTTTCAAATTGGTCAGCAAATGGAACCCATACCTGACCATTTGCTAAAAGGGTTGACCCAAAATATTATTTTATGGTTCTGGCCAGTTTTTCGTGTCGGGTCAAATATTGATACCCTTAATTTCAGCTCCCCTTGTGGGGCCCATGGGAGTTATTATTCATTATGTAAGGAGGACAAATCAAGAGGAAGCTGTTTAGGAATATTTCCTAATTGTGTTTATATTGTTTATAAAGATTTTAATTATTTAGGAAGGTTTCATAAGTGTGTTTATGTTGTTTATGAAGGTTTTAATTATTTAGGAATATTTCATAATTGTGTTTATGCTGTTTAGGAATGTTCTAATTATGTTTATTGTGTGTGAGGGCTATTTAAGAGGGAGTTTTGTCTAAGGCTATCATCATATATGTGTTGAGTTTATTTTCTAGGGTTTGATGTGAGTTTTCTAACGGCGGCTAGGGTTTGTGTGAGAGTCGATCTACCTCTCAAATAGTAGATCAGTTGTATCTTTCGTTATTGTTGAAGAAGCAATCAAAAATCAACCATCATATTTGTATTCCTGCATTTTTTGAATCTACCTCTCGAATAGTAGATCAATTGTATCTTTCATTATTGTTAAAAAAGCAATCAAAAATCAGCCCTCATATTTGTATTCCTGCATTTTTCTTCTATCTATTTTGTTGATTTTACTTCCAAGCACATCAAACTTCCATCAATTTTTTTACAATTTAATTCGTCTTATGCACTTATTTATGTAATTATGTGTATTGTTATACAAGAATGTCTATGTTTGACAAGATTTCCTCAGATATCATGGTTCTTGCAGTATCCAAATTATAAACAGAGAAACACCTATGAATTTTGTGGGAATTATGGATGATATATGGTGATTTATAATAATTTATCATATGTAGATTGTCTAGTATGATTATTAATTAGTTCATTAATAAAAAAATTTCAAATTGTTTAATTTTAAACATATGATTTATATGTGTCATTGCTTTGGTACATTGGGATTAATTAAGAATAACTTGATGTTAAGATCGACAAGCTAGTTCACCAAAATTATGTTGGTAAGTTAGATCATTTCAATTTAACATTTCATTCTTAAACATCTTGAATTAGATTGCACTTGTTTATGCCAATTTCATTATGTGGTATAACTATTATGACAAAGTTATGACATGAGTCAGCATTAACTATTTGGTCAAATTCTTAATATTGCCATAAGCATCACATGCAAAGTTAAACTACCTCAGAGTTTCATAAATGTCATGACCTCTCTCTAATTCATGTTTATGATTTCAAATGTCATGCAACTATAATTATAATGTCTTCCAATTCATTACACAGCTTATGTCCTTCTTTCTAAATATATGTCATTATGGCCATGTTTCTAATATGTTTTGTTATGGTTGTCCATGCCTTCCATACTATACTTTTTTTATATCCTTGATTCTAATTTCTAAATATCATGTTTTTGTTATCAGCATAAATTTCAATTCATTTTACAGTTATATTTATGTTTCTAAATGTGTTGCTACCATTTTCTTGATGAAAACAACTACATAATTGTCATGCCTATGATTTCAAACTCCACTCTATTGCCATAATTAGTAAATATCAATCAAGTCAAAAGCTTCTCCAAATTAAACCTTAGTCATTGAGCCTATACACAAACAATGCAATTTTCATTTATGCTTGCAAATTTGAGTTTCTTTTGGTGGCAGTGCTATATTATTTTGTTAGCCTTTATGTTGTATAAAATAAAGTTGTTGTCATCCTCATAAGCATTGTCAAGTTGTTCTGCAAGTAAGTTACCATCGTTATGAAGTCATGGAGAAGTTGTGTGCCATTAGATGGTTTCCTTTACATGCTTGTTACAGAAATTGAAATAGTGGTATGTAAGGTTTTTGAAAAATAAAGTCACAATAAAACATTTAAAGGCGAAGACTTGGTCTTGTTGAGCAGAACAAGCTTATCAACTTAGCTCATACCATGGGCTAGACCAAAATACATCTAAGCTAATTCAACATCTAAAAAGATCTTCAACTAAAGCATGTGTTAACATGAGTAAAAAACAAGCTCTTTGTATCGCCCAAGCAATCCCTGAATTCAATTAGAAATACTCATAAACGAACCATAAACTCATGTGTGCCCATCAACAAACTGAATATCTACAGTTTCAAAAGCTTAGAACAACCAGAAATGTATATGCATCTTCAAGAATATCTTCCCCTTTCCAGGTTTGCACTCAAATGCATTCCAAAATACTAAGTGCAATGGCTAGCAAAAGCCCAGTGACTCCTGCTATATGCTTCAGTTCATCCACAACAAACATAACAATCAAAACCAAAGAAATTCAGACCAGATTAGCGATCCATGCATCAGAACAATACAGACACTTTATCCACAAAAAACTGCAGCACAAAACAAAGGGAAAATCCACCTACACGAACAAAAAAAGATATTTGAGCCATGCTAAAAGCACAAAAGTTCATCTACTTTAAACAAAACAATGAGCGGTAACACAGAGAATGCATGGCAGAATCGCCGAACAATACACAGTTATTGGCACCTCAAAAACCCCAAAGAAACACCATAAAATGCATTATTACCTTAAACGCCTGAAAATTAGAGAACTTGAACTCCGCCCGCTCCCCCAATCTCTCCGACCTGTGCTTATTTAACCTAAACATAGCTTCCGTGCACCCCCTCTCGCCAACAAACGGAATCAAACCACCATACAACCGCCGGAAAGAATTCGTGAGACAGGAAACATAAAAAGGGGCGCTTTTACCCTCTCTTTCTCTTCCTCTTCCTCTCTGGCTCTTTCAAGTGACAGGGGGATCATGAAATAGAGAGAGAAACGCGGTGGCAGGAAGAGAACCAGATGGAGCATTGATGGAGGTCTCGGTGTAGACCCTTTGCCCAAATTCTTTTAAGGATTTTTGGCATTTTGTAGGTTTCAAGACAGATGGAAATAAAGAGCTCGTGTCTATGAACCATTTATTTATATTCACCCGCTTTTTATCCACCCACCCGCACCCCTGCTACACTCGGCGTCGATATCTGGTCCAACGTGACTTCGTCCTTCTACCCTGACTAATTGCCATCTGGAAAGTTTAGCTTGAGAACGGTGCAGATGGAGAATGTGCGGTGATAACGAAGTTGGACCATTAATTCCTTACAATAGCATTGGAGTAAATAATGCTTAAGCGAAACGTCGCCCTCCGGCGAAATAAGTAATATATCTGTAATTTACAGTTTAATTTAAAATATTTTAAATAAATCGTAGTTTTTTTTTTTCCGATAACATTTATTTTTTTTTTATTGATTATAAGGCACATCTCCTTCACAAAGGTGATCGAATAAGATAATATTATGCAATTAAATTTGATTTATTGGTTATGAGCTTTAGCTATAAACTAAAAATTCTTCGATTAGAATTTTGAGTTCATAAAAATTTGTCTTAATTGATCGTTTCTGATAATTTTTTTGTTGCTTTCTAAAATAGTTTTTTATTACAATTTTTTTTTTAATTAGAAATTTTTCTACTACAAAATAATTTTAAAAAATAGTAAGAAAAATATCACAAACGAAGCTTAAATGTCAAAAAAAAAATAGAGAGAAAGAATGGTATTATAGAATTAAGGATGAGAATTTTTTTATAAGTTTGATTTTATTTATTTTCATGACGAGATTCTTGAAAAATGTTAAAGTGTGCGGTACTTAAGGCTTGAAAAGTGCTCTACTAATTTGATGATGATCGGCATGTGATGACGTGTGATATAGTTGTCGCTTATTGCTAGGTATTGTTAGGTATTGGTCTTGACATAACGGTATTTCTCGTTATTGTCAAGCAATACCTAACAATACCGAGCAATACCGAGCAATACGCAAACATAGTTGATACATCCTCAAAAAATTATCTTGATCGGGCACGAATCTCGATGCAAAATCAAGTTGGAAACTTAAAAAATTAATTTCGGGAGCATATGAACTCCGATTTCAGCGATCTTATAGTCAAACTGAGCGTCTCGGAAATACGAACCCAACGACACAAAGGTCAACCCAATCCGAGCCCAAATGAGTCCGAATCAAGGGTTCAAAGTGCTGCTGGAAGGTTCAAACCGCAATTTGAGTTACCAAACGGTCTCCGATTTTGACGAGCTTATACTCGAATCGAACGGCGCAACGAGACAAATCCAACGAGCCCAAGATCATCGAATTCCGACATCATTAAGGCCTTCAAATGCCCAACGAACGGTGCATGATCAAAGGATTCGATATCGGCCGTCCATTCAAACCACTCCCTGTTCGCCCTTGATCTCACACCTATTTACGGGCTATGCCACTCCAGAAAAACTATAAATAGAGCCCTCATTCTACACAAAGGGGACTCAAGTGAAGAGAGAGAAGAAGAAGAGGAGAAAGGGGAAAAGGAGATTCCTCACCTCCTCGACCACCGCCGGAGCTCTTCCTGCCGCCTGAAGACGCCTAAACTCTGCCGGATTTTCAGGAAATGCCGGGAATTTGCACAACTTCCACGTGATGCTAAAATTCTTCTCATTTAACGACAGAGTGCCCTCCTGATGCCGAAACTCCGCCCAAGGGAGGCCGGATTTCTCCTCTTCCACCAACAGACGTCGGACTTCTACCCGACGTCGGACCTTCACTCTTCGCCAAGTCTGTACCCGATGCCAGACTTCTACCGGTTATTGGACTTCGCTGGACATCTATGCGAAGATGCATTTCTTCCCATTGCTGGACTTCTACCTGACGCTGTCCTACTGATCTTCGTCGTCAGACTACAGTCCTTCCGACCTCCGTCGCCAGCTGACTACGGTCCTCCTGACCTACGTCGCCCAATAGTGATTCTTTGTATTTACATCATGTAATGTACTCCATAAGATGTACATCAAGCTAAGACCTTCCACCAAGGAAGGGCCTCATTTGTAATCGACTGCAATACTAGTGGATTCATTCAAACTGGGCTAGGCCCCGTGGTTTTTCCCCCTTTTACAGGGGTTTTCCACGTAAAAATCTTGGTGTCTCATAAATGCTAGACCCTCTCTCCTTATCTGCTTGCGTGCCGGATCTTCGTACAATGCTAAGACGTTAAATATAATATTTCTCTACCGCCGCGAATACTCCTGGACGCAACAATAGTAATACCGGGTTCCGGTCCGGGTCGAGTCGTCGGGCTGCGCGGTAAAAAGTAAGAGCACGTGGCGATATGTTATCTGCCTCCGAATGTAGAGTTAGGTCTGGTATCCGGACCTAATAATTGTTCCAATGAAAACCAGCCGCGGCTGGCAACCTTTTTAAATTAATTATTTTAAGTTTGAATAACGTCCAATGGGCGCAGAATATTAAAACTTTAAAACGATACTGCATTATAATAAAATAATAATAAGTTGGTGTGGTCTTTGACGTCATTGGGTTACTAAAAAGATTTTTGCTTCCACTTTGGCTAAAAATGAGAAAGCGATAGCATACAGCTGGCTAATTAATTAAAGCTACATTCGCTAAGCATCCAATTGGGACGATTATATTCTTTTATAAAGTTAATTATAATTTTATTATAGAAAAAATAAATTTTTTTATTATTGTTAATAAAAAAATATTTGACCTGACCCGAAAACTCGACCCGAAAATTTCGGGTTCGGGTCAACTCGAACCATTACCGGGTCGGGTTCGGATTAGGGATTTCGACCAGTTTGTAAAACCGGGTCGGGTTTGGGTTGACCCGGAAACCCAAAATCAACCCGGTTTGACCCGTTTTAAATTAATTTATGAGGGTTTTAATGGATTTTTATGAAATAAGTAAATTATATTTAAAAAAATTATAAACATTATTGCCCAAATTAAATTAATCTTGATTTATTTTAAATTAATTGAAGTAAATCTTACTTTAATTTGATTTAAATTTAAATAAATTGAATTAAATAAAAAATTTAATAAGGGTCGGGTTCAGGTTCGGAAAACTGACCCATTTGTAAAAACGGGTCGGGTTCAGGTTCGGAAAACCGACCCGTTTGTAAAAACGGGTCGGGTTCGGGTCAGGTTGAACAGTGTTGGGTCAATTTTCGGGTTGGACCCAAACCCGACCCGTGACCCTATTTTGACAACCCTAACACAGCGTCATGATACTCAAGTATACAATGTGGGGCGTTACATGAACAAAAACAATTATGTTGCAAAGACCCAAATTGAAGTAGATGGTAGGGGTGCAACCGAGTCAAGCCAACTTGCGAGCCGACTCGGACTCAACTCGGTAACAAGCTCAACCAGTCAAGCTTATCGAGCTCGAAGGCTTAACAAGCCGAGCTCGAATAGGCTTTGGACTCGACTCGTCGGCTCGACGAGCTGCTCTGTTGGGCGGGTTTCGCGAGAACGAGCTTGGGACGACGACAAACGGATGTGCTCGGGATGCGAACGGACGTGTTCGTGATGACATATATCGACGGCGGCAAAGCGGATCTCGACAACGAGCTTGGAATGACAACAATTGTTGCATCGACTAAAACACTTCAAGAACAAACGGAGCGGATATCGACAATGGAGCTCAGAACGGATGCGACGAAGATAGACTGTGCTCGACCTTGACAGACCTCGGGACGACGAATCACAACATTTTGAGCTCAGTTTGAGCTCGACGATTTCGAGCTCGAGCTCAATATCTGGCGGTCGAGCTCGACTAAACAGCCCCTCGCTCAAGCTCGACTCGACTCGTTTGCACCCCTAGCAAAGGGTAAGCCCCCCAAACAGAGAAAATGACTTGAGGTTCGAGGCAATAGTACAATCCGATTGATCAACATAATCAAATTCCACATAGAACTAAGAATTTGAAACATATTGCCTCTCTCTTCTAGCTAATGATCTCACTCACTCACTCTCATTGAATTATTCCATTTCCAAACATCATTGTATAATGCAAAATAAGTAATCTTTCACTTTTTATATAATAGCCTTGTTATTTATATGAATTTATTTTGAATAAATTTTATCTAAATGCATTATAATTTATATAAACTTTTTATTATTTTTGAATGATTTTCATGCACTTATTACTTTATTAGTTATTTATATTACAAATATATATTTTTTAGCTAATCTATAAATGCTGAGGTAGGAGGGCAACCATCAATAAAAGGATTCAAATAAGTAAAATTTAGCTTGAATATAAAGATTACATTTGGGATAGCTTTCTTGCTATTTTATTTTTTTAGATCGCAACAATAGTATTTATTTGGCCACAACTTTTCTATTGCTTTATGATTGGACCGAAAATATTTTAACGTAAATTCAAATTTACTCAAAATTGTGAAAACCCACCAATTAATGGCGTGAATAAGGAAAAATTATTACATGTGACGTTCAAACACGTCCATAGATCAATCCGGATGCGCCACGTCACCCAATAAACAATACATTGGATGACGTGACGTGTCCGAATTAGCTTACGAATGCGTTCGAATTCCATACAGAATAATCTCTCGTGAAGAATGATTCCATACACAGTGCACCAAGCACAAAAAGATATTACATATTTTCCCAACTCCAAGCCCAAAAGCTCCTCCATACAAAGTGCAGAAAAGATTTCCTGGTACTTAGAGCATGGGCCAATAAAGGCACCTGCAGGGCTCTAGCTGCTTTGTTCTTTGAAGCCCTGTTCAATTTATTTTTAGATCTACGATGCCATAGTAGTTAAAATTAAGTTAATTACTAGAAGGCCCTTTCCAATAGTTGTGACATTGCTTGCAATTTATCACAATTGATGCCGAAACACCTGCAAGCAATAGAGAGAACAGAGGGACGAGCAAGATAGAACTCCAATTCACGGTGGAGCTGTGTATATTGTTTCTTTAAAATGAAAAGCTAACCTCATCTGATAACAGCTCTGGCTAATATATGCCAGCCTTTACTACTAAAAGGTAAACATAATAAAAGGGAGTGTTGTACTATATAACTAACTAAAGCTAAATAGGTAGTGACACCTGAATTCTACTAACGGAATAAGCAGGTTTATTCTACTAAAGTTTAAAATACTCCCTGGAACCGGATAACCGAGGATGCTCCGCATCATTCGCCCCCGCTAGAAAGAAAATCTGTGCTAGCAGATTGTTGTTGGTTCTCGAGGTCATCTGGAGGATGATAGGTGTAAATATCTTTGACATTGAAAGTGTGCGAGGTGTTAAAATTCTCCGGCAAATCAACGACATATGCATTATCGTTAATTTTACGGACAATAGGAAACGACCCCCATTTCTTCTTGCCCAACTTTGAGTATTCGCCTACGGGAAGTCGTTCATGTTTTAATCTCACAAGCACCAAATCTCCAGCTTTAAAAAGTTTCTCCCTTCGGTGGCTATCTGCTTCCGTTTTGTATTTTGCATTGGCTGCTTGCAATCTTAAGCGAATATTTGATAGGAATTCAGTATAGTTCTCCACCAAAGTGGCTGTTGTCTTGCTCTTGCAGTTCGACAACACTGTAACATCAAGAACCGTATTGGGTACTTTAGTATAGACTATACTAAATGGGCACATACATGTGGATCGGTTGGTCATTGAATTAAACGCAAATTCAGCTTGACCGAGGAGCTCATCCCATAGTTTAGGATTGTCTTGAACCAGGCAACGTAGTAGATTTCCCAACGTACGATTGACCACTTCTGTTTGGCCATCGGTTTGCGGATGATAGGACGAACTGAGCTGAATTTGTGTATGCAATCTTTTCCATAGCTCACGCCAGAAATGGCTGATGAATTTAACATCCCTATCGGATGTAAGACTGCGTGGAATACCATGTAGTCGAACGATTTCTTTAAAAAAAATCTTGGCAATGTTGAGAGCATCAAACGTTTTCTTGCACGCGATGAAATGCGCCATCTTGGAGAACCGATCAACGACTACCATAATCGAATCATTGCCATGTTTGGTTCTCGGTAAGCCTAAAATGAAGTCGAGGCTTAAATCTTCCCATATGGACTCCGGTACAGGCAGTGGCTGGTATAAGCCAGTGTTTTGGCCTCCTCCTTTGTAAGACTGGCATATTGAGCATCTTTCCACAAACTTTGAGACATCCCGCCGCAAATGAGGCCAACAAAATCGTTGCTGGAGTTGCACGATCGTGTTATCCCTGCCCATATGCGCGGACAGACCACCTGCATGGATTTCCTTAATAAAATGTTGCCTCCAAGATGAAGATGGCACGCAGAGTAAATGCCCCTTGAAAAGAAAACCATGCCGGATAGAATAATCATCTGCCGGTTCTTGTTTGCAACACTTAGCCCAGTGCTCTTTAAAAAACTCATCTTCTGGATACAGTTCTGTTAGGCACGCCAAACCAGAAAATTCGGATTGCGACCGTGTGATTAGCATAGCCCTTCGGCTCAACGCATCCGCTATAGTGTTCTGTGCCCCGCTTTTGTGTTGTAAGACAAAGTTGAATCGCTGCAGGAAAATAACCCAACGAGCGTGCATTCGGCTAATGTTTTTTTGGGAATTGATGTACTGTAAGGCCTTGTGGTCACTGCATAATACAAAATCTTGATGTAATAAGTAGTGCTCCCATTTTTTTAAAGCCCTCACTACGTCGTACAGCTCCTGTTCGTAAACAGTCCATTTTTGTCGGGATGGACTTAATTTTTCGCTAAAAAATTCCACCTATTTTCTCTCTTGAGATAGCACTGCCCCAATGCCCACCGTAGATGCATCGGTATCAACCGTGAACGGTTTACTAAAATCAGGTAGAACCAAAACTGGAGCTGAAGTTAAAGCCAATTTTATTGCCTTAAAACTCTGTTGTTGTTCCTCTGCCCATGAGAACTGCGACTGTTTCAGGATATTGGTGATTGGAGCCATTATGCTGCTAAATCCACGAATGAACTTCTGGTAAAAATTTGCTAATCCGTGAAAGCTTCGGATATCAGTCAAACAGCGGGGGGTCGGCCAGTTCTCTATTGCTTCCACTTTCCTGGGATCAACTCTTATTCCCTCAGCGGAAATTAAGAACCCGAGAAAGCCCACCTGCTTGGTAGCAAACTTGCATTTGGACAGATTCAGAAATAATCTATTCTTCCTTAAAGTTTCGAACAAGTTCCTTAAATGCTGGAAATGTTCCTCACGGGTTGCACTGTATACTAGTATGTCATCAAAGTAAACTACGCAGCATTTGTTAAGGAATGACTTGAGCACTTCATTCATCAGTCTCATGAAAGTGGCCGGGGCATTGCACAACCCAAAAGGCATGACTTTCCACTCGTAGAGTCCTTGACGAGTTTTAAAAGCTGTCTTCCACTCATCCCCACTTCGGATTCAGATCTGGTGATACCCGCTGCGCAAGTCCAATTTTGAAAATATGATTGCTCCGGATAATCTATCTAACATGTCTTCGATTCTCGGCATAGGAAAACGGAACTTCACTGTAATTCTGTTGAAAGATCTACTGTCCATGCACATCCTCCAAGAACCATCCTTTTTAGGTACCAACAATGCCGGCACCGCACAGGGGCTCACACTCGGTTGAATTAAATTCTTTGTCAGTAGCTCATCCACGATTTGTTGAAGTGCCTGGTGTTCACTTGGGCTCATTTTGTAGTGTGAAAGATTGGGCAATGTTGCTCCTGGTATTAGCTCAATTTGATGCTGAATAGCCCATATAGGTGGCAGCTCGTTCGGTAATTCTTGTGGGCACAGATCCGCAAATTGCTGTAGCAGCAACTGAACTTCTGGAGACTCGGTCATCACATCAGAATCTCTGTTTGGCTCTTGCACAACCAAAATCATCATACAATTGGACTCCCGCCACACATTGAGTAGAGTCTTCTCTGTAATTATGGATAAAGCTGTTTTTGGACTTGTTTTACTCACTTCGGTTTCAGCTACACGTGGAAGCAGCCGCAATTTTCTTCCCTTCCAATCAAATGCATAGGTGTTAGCCCGACAATCGTAAATAGCTCCTACGTCAAACTGCCATGGGCGTCCGAGAATAAGATGACATACGTCCATCTCGATCACGTCACACAATACTTCGCCTGCGTAGTGACGACCAATAGAGAATGCTACCTTGCACAATTCGGTCACTGAAATTTCCACACCCTTTTTAACCCAACTAATTTTGTAAGGGTTCGGATTTTTGGTAGTTTTTAACTGCCATGACTACACCACCGCACAGGATATCACATTTTTCTGTACACCCGCTGTCAACTAACAGATCACAAACTTTCCCTTGAATTGTGCACTTAGTTTTAAAAAGAGCATTCCGCTGTGAATTCGGCATTTGTCTCGAAGCTAGGAGCAATTTCTGAATCACACACATCACAGGTTCGCCTTCATCACCAACGACATCCTCTGGCTCTTCATCCCCTGCACATTCCTGATTGTCTGCTTCGTCGTCTTCGTCGCCTTCCATTAATTGTAGTTGAGGACAAGTCGGGCATTCGTTTGATTTGTGACCCTGTTGGAAACATCGAAAGCACTTGATGTTAGGATTTCTAGCATAAGGGTTCTCTCTTACCGGAGCTTTGTTTCTCTGAATTTGTTTAGTTTCTGCCCCCTTGGAGCTAATTGCCGCTTGCGGACTGGAGCTGGCTGAAGCAGTTATGGACTTGCTGTATTGACCCGGCTGCACTATAGTTGCCTTGCCGCCTTCGGTGGATGAGTCGAACATACGACGATGAGACCGACTAGCTTGGTGCCTGCTCATCTGCATTTCTACTTTGAGAGCATAGTTGACGGCTTGTGACAACGACCAAATGGCATTCAATTCCAACTTATATTGAATTGCTTCCCGTAAGCCACCAATATACCGAGCCACCAACTGGTTAGCTGATTCCCTCAGGTTATTTCGAGCACTGAGCCTGTGAAACTCCTCGGTATATTCATTCACGGTCCTCGCTCTTTGGGTGCAATGCTGGTATTGCACATATAGCATTTGTTCGAAATCAATTGGTAAAAACTGGCTGCGGAGTAGCTGTTTCATACGGAACCAGCTTCTGACCGATCCCTTGCCTTCACGCCTCCGGGATTGGATAGTCTGCTGCCACCAAGCGCTTGCACCTCCTTTGAGTCTACAAGCCACGTATTTGACTTGTCTCTCCGGCTCAATCTCCATGTACTCAAAGAAGGTCTCAACGGACCTTTCCCAATCCAAATAATCTTCAATGTGCAGCTTACCTTCAAAAAATGGGATGTCTAGCTTAACGCGAAATTCGCTGTGGTGCCTTCCCCTCTCGATTGGCCGCCTCCTTCGAATCAACTCCGGCTCCTCGTCCGAATCCGACACTTCCAATTGATTGAATGCACCATCCTCATCCTCTGAATCGGACATGATTCGTGGCGCCGTTTCTCTCAACCGCTCCCTGTCTGTCAAGAACCCGCGTCTAGCTGCCGGTGTGGTTGCCGGCACTGTCGCCCGAACGTCTTGGTTCCTATCCAGGCGTGCGTTGATCTGCCTCAGCTCTCGACGCATTTCTCCGAAAAAGAGTTGCATCTCTGCTGCTATCGACTCCGTTCGTGTTACCAAACTCTGGTGCCCTTCCCAAAGGGCTTCCAGGCTGAAGTCTTCACCGGTGGCCAACCGTTTGCTGCCCTCCGCCATCCTCACTCTGATACCAGATGATGCCGAAACACCTGCAAGCAATAGAGAGAACAGAGGGACGAGCAAGATAGAACTCCAATTCACGGTGGAGATGTGTATATTGTTTCTTTAAAATGAAAAGCTAACCTCCTTTGATAACAGCTCTGGCTAATATATGCCAGCCTTTACTACTAAAAGGTAAACATAATAAAAGGGAGTGTTGTACTATATAACTAACTAAAGTTAAATAGGTAGTGGCACCTGAATTCTACTAACAGAATAAGCAGGTTTATTCTACTGAAGTTTAAAATACTCCCTGGAACCGGATAACCGAGGATGCTCCGCATCAACAATTATGAAAATTTCTTAGAATAGCTACCTATTTTGTGCTAATTATATGGTGCGTTCAACATTAATTATAAATATTTAGACATAAGAGTCATATGTAATTTTAAGATTTAATTTGTAACAACTTTCTTACTATTTTATGAAGTAATTTTTTAGTTTAAAAAAATAATAAAAAAGCAGCTTCATAAAGCAGCAAGAAAGTTGTCTCAAACGAAACTTTAAGCACACACATAATAAGAAGATATGTTTTTATCACATTTGACGAGTACCAAAGATGAGATCCAGCAAGGTAGGATAATTTTTATTTTAAGATTTGATGATGCATAATAATGTAGAAGAAGAAGTTACAAAAATGAAAAATCTTAATAAATAAATTATATTTTTTTATTTTTTTAATGAATCACAAATCAATTTTATATGATGCTAAAAATAATAATATAATGCATTATTTTTCATTAATTGGTAGTATGTCTAACCACTTTAGTCTTTGGTTAAAATTAATGTTAAAATATTCTTCATTGGCTAGGCAATCAACAAGTGATCTAGCAAAGCTTACCTCTCTATAGTTTTTCTTAGAACTTTCCATAATTTCTTTCATTGTTTAGTCTAACCTATATAAGGGCAAAATTTAGGCTTTATTTTTAGCTTTCTTAATGCTTCTTAAAACAATCCGAGACCAAAATGAGTCCAAATCAAGGACCTGAAGCGCTGTTGGAAAGTTTGTACCACTATTTGAGTTGCCAAACGGTTTCCGAACTTGACGAGCTTATAGTCGAATTGAGCGACTCGATGAGACGAATCCAACGAGCCCAAGATCGCCGAATTTCGAAATCAGTAAGACCTTCAAACGTCTGATAAACGGTCCACGTTCAAAGGATTAAATATCGGCTGTCCATCCGAACCACTCCATATTTGCCCTTAATCTCTCGCCTATTTACGGGTCATGCCACTCCAGAAAATCTATAAAAGGACCCCTCATTTCTCTTGAGAGGGGGCCCAAGGAAGAAAAAGAGAAGAAAAAGAAGAAGAAGAAGAGAAGGATAAGAGGGAAGAAACTCCTCCTCGACCACCGCCGTCGGAATTCTGCCCGATGCCAAAGTTCTTTCTAACGTTCAAGCAACGCTAGAGTTCTGCCCGACGTTCAAGCAATGCCAGAATTCTTCCTGACGATCAAGGGGCACTGGAGTTTCACCCAAACTCCAAGTGACGCCGGAATTCCGCCCGACCTCCAAGTGACGCCGAAATTTCACCTAACCTCCAAGTGACGTCGCAGTTCTATGCGACTTCCAAGTGACTTTGTAGTTTTGCCCGATACCATCCAATGATGGAGTTCTCCCCCGCCGCCAACTGACGTCAGACTTCTACCCGATGTCAGAACTCCGCTCGTCGCCAAGTTTCTACTCAACGCCGGACTTCTGCCTATTTTTCAGACTTTCACATGGCATCTATCCGATGCTGGATTTCTGTCCGTTAATGGATTTCTACCTTACGCAATCCTTCTAGCCTTCATCGTCAGACAATAGTCCTTCCGACCTCTGTTGCCCGCCTACTACGGTCTTTCTAACTTACGTCGCCTGCCGACTACAGTCCTTCCGACCTCCGTCGCCCGCCGACTATGATCCTTCCGACTTACGTCGCACACCGACTACAATCCTTCAAACTAAACTAACACATCAACATTGATGCTTTGTATTCTCACTATGTAATGTACTCTATAATATGTACATTAAACTAAGGCCTTCCCCCGATGATGGACCTCATTTGTAATCAACCCCGTGTTTTTTTCCCATTTTTTTCAAGGGTTTTTCACGTAAAAAACTTGGTGTCTCTAGTGAATGACACACCCTCTCTCTTATCTGATTGCGTGCCAGATTTTCATACAACGCTAAGACGTTTTATATTTCTCTACCGACGTGAATACTCCATGACGTAACAATAAGAGACTGTTAGAGGATTATGATATGTTATAAAGTTAATTGTGAAGCTGCTGTGGAGAAAACAACATCGGTACTTTATAAAGTTGGTTGGTGGGAAAGTATGCTTGGGATCCCTCAACACATGTTCGATTCTCCTCTCATACGACGCCTCCTCTTAAGAGAGGAGAAAATAATTGCGGATCCTGCATTTATGGAGCTAATTGTTGATAGGCTCGCTGAGAGATTAATTACATCACAAATTCAAATATTTCATAAATCTGATTTTTTAAAACAAAAGAAACATTCTTTAATTTTCATGTAAATTACCCATAAACCATTAATTAAAAGATGCTTAAAGTCTTAATCCGCGATTAATTGAGCAGTGAGATCATTAGTCAATGCTAAATAATAAATAAATAAAAGCATTTTTGAATTCGCTATTGCGTCCTCCACAACTGCGGTGATTAAGCGCTAAAGCCAACTTTTTTATCCTTTTTATATATTTTTAATTAAGTTGATTAATCTCCACCAAATTTATTAATTACGCATATTATTACCACTCCCATTTATATAGCCTACAGTACTTTCTTTGGCCAATGGCTGTGAGCCTACTAACACTCCACTTAGTATATCACATGAAAGTAGGGTACGAATATAATAAGCTTTTATTCTGTTTATGGGATTTTTTTTTTTGTTAAAATTCTTTAGGTACAGAACCTAAGCTGCTCGCTCTTCAGTCTCTCTCTCTCTCTCTCCATCGTCCTCATACTCTTTTACTTTTCGAATCTCTCTATTTCTCGGTGCAGAGCTGCAGATTGCTTCGAATCTGAAGGTGAGAGCTTCGCAAGTATAGCATTTCTGTAACTGGTGAGGCGCTTTTCTGCTAAAGGGAGGTTGGGTTTGGCCGGAGGGATCTCGCTGGGGGTGGCGAGCTGGGAATCTAGGGCAGCGGTGAGGCTCAAGTTGGAGTTGCTTTGGTGTTGTGAACAGTGGTGAGAGGTGGGTTTTTGAGTTTGTGGGCTGGTCGGAGGCTTCACCGTCCGATCTGCTGGTGGGAGTTCGCCTCTGCAGTCTGCGCGCTAGGTAAGCCTTACGTTGCCTATTTTTGTGGTATTCTGAGTGGAATGCTTTGTATTGTTTAAGTCTTTGGGCTTCAATCCGCTTTTGAGCTTCAGATCTGTGGGATTCTGTCGTGTGAGATCTGGGCTAACATGGCGTGATTTTGTTTGCGAAATAATCGGCGTGAAAATAAGATTCTGTGGTGTTTTAAGTTATTTTAGACTGGTTTTATTGTACGGGAAGCTTGAAATTATTGGTTATAGTGAAATGTGTAGGCGAAGGCAAATGTTACCTCTGAGAGTTGACCGAGCCAATTACTGACAAAGGGCTGGTAAGCAGGTAGGAGATTGAAAACTATTTATCACTTCTTTTTTATTTTAATGTTATTGAAATTCAAGGATCTAAAGTGTCACATCAAGTTGTTGTAATTAATGTTTTAATTCTGCTTCTTTAATGATCCCAATGCTAAAATTCCCCAAAAAAAAATGATCCCAATGCGTACACATTTCTTAGAGGAAGTTGCGAGCTTTTAGTTGGAAATTGATGCAGAAGGACGAGTATACAGTTAGATTAGGCACGCACCCATATATGCAGGCTAACGCGTCTCTCTGTAGCAATAGATTAGGGGAAAGAAATAATGAAGTATCGGGATTAAAAGATAGCCGGCTATGCCCTTTTTGTGTTTTTTCTGGCTGTGGATTCCTGCGAAACTGCCCCCATTACTTGCTACTGGCGACTAAACAATCCATAAATTATTAGGGAGCACCAATTAAGATAAATCCGGTGGAATACGTTCTCTAAAAATGCTGCTTGTTTTATGAATGTTTCATTTGAAATAGTCAGCAATTAAACTAAAGCGACTTGGGCTCTTTTTGTGCTTACAAACTGTTGATGTCTTCCATCCTTCATAGTTAACAACAAATGAATGTGCTATCTCAAAATATACTACCAACAATAAGTAAAATGAAAGAATGTTAAGATGAATGAAATAAATTGATTTCAAATGCTTCTCAAACAAAATTGCATGCTGAAGCAGAAATTTACTAAAAAGAACATTTTTTTATAATAGCGCTTTAGGGAGCAAATAAGTTGATATGATATGCACATATGCACCACTTATAGCACATAGGCTGTTTTTCCTACTATTTAGAATATCTCATATGGCACACACACATACATGATTCTATATAATTTGTTTTAGCCATGATAAACCAATGTTGTTAAATTGTTGTTTATTTGGCATTTCCATGCTTGTAAAGGTAGACTGGTTTACTTTTGATTTTATTGAACTTATTTGATAGATGATTGGCCTTTAAGTTGTAAACTGCTGCTTTGTTTATGTTGCTCTATGCCGCTATCGATGCCTTAGAAGTTTATTTCTTCTTTCAGGCCACTTGATGACCTACTCTTGGAAGTCCTACTGATGATGGTTGTCCTTTTAAAAAGGATATTAATTGATAAGTCAAGACTAGAATTCTTTTATATTTGGACCCTACACTGATTTTTGTGCCTGTTGATTTCATATGATTGCTGCTAGTGAAATTTAGAAAAACACCAACAATATTGTCAATTATAACTAAAATGCCGTCATGGTGGGGAAAATCCTGCTCTAAAGATGCTAAGAAGAAGACAACCAAGGAGAATTTTATAGATACATTGCACAGGTTTATAAGTTCAAGTGATCAGAAAGGTACTGTAAAATCAGCCGTGAATCGTAAAAGATGCAGTGACATTGCCTCAGAGAAGGGCTCTCGATCAAGAGCAGAGTCAATATCAACTTCTCCTTCCACTCAGGTATCACGGTGTCAAAGTTTTGCAGATAGACCAGTTGCCCAACCACTTCCACCTCCTGGTCTTCAGCAGGCCATATGCCGATCATCCTCTGTAATCAATGTCTCAAAGCCAATCTTGGAAAAACGTGGAAAACCTCAGTTGCTTTTGCCAATGCCTACTCCAAGCCGTGTTCCAAGGAGGCCGGAAATGGCAGATACTGATGGAGACTTAGCCACTGCATCTGTGTCAAGTTACTGCTCCATTGATAGTGATGAAGCCACAGACTCTCGCCTGCACAGTCCTGTTGGGAATGATTTTGATAGAGGAATCAGGTGCATAACATTACTTTCCTGTTACTTTCTTTCTTTAGAGATTGAAAGCTTACATTTTATCTATTGTAGTGGGGTCCAAAGAGACCAGTCTTCTATGACTGTTCGGAAGAGTTCAATGGAGACTGCAAAACCAGCAATGTCACTGCTAAATGGCCAGATTTTATCTACGTCACCCAAGCGCGGGCCTTTGGGAAGTCAACATAGCATGATGCATGGTGCTCGCAATGGCGCTTTTGGAAGTGCCCCAGATAGCTCAATGTCAAGTCCTTCTAGAAGTCCCATAAGAGGGGTTTTCCCTGAACAGATCCCCACCAATGCATATTGGGCAGCAAAGCCTTACCCAGATGTTACTTTTCTTGGGTCTGGCCAGTGTTCCAGCCCAGGCTCAGGACAGACATCTGGGCATAACTCAATGGGGGGAGAAATGCTGGGCCAATTCTGGCAACACAGCAGGGGTAGTCCAGAATGTTCTCCAATTCCTAGTCCTAGAATGACAAGCCCTGGTCCAAGCTCCAGAATACATAGTGGAGCTGTTTCTCCTCTCCATCCAAGGGCTGGTGGTACTGCACCAGAATCACCTACGAGTCGGCCTGAAGAAGTTAAGAAGCAAAGCCACCGTTTACCACTGCCACCAATCAATGTTTCTAACAGTTCTCCGTTTTCTCCAATTAACATGCAAATGCAATCTGGTACTTCCAATATCCCTCGAAGTCCTGGAAGAACAGATAACCCTCCAAGTCCTAGTTCACGTTGGAAGAAGGGAAAACTCATAGGGAGGGGTACATTTGGGCATGTTTATGTCGGCTTTAACAGGTATGTAACTCGATAAGATTTTCTATTTTGTATGCTGGCCATATCGGATTAATATTCTATTGCATCTCATTAACTGACTGATATATCGGATTAATGTTCTATTGCATCTCATTAACTGACTGATAATTCTTTGTTTGCATTTCTCATGCTGTCAAAATTGTCTTTATTTTTGGATGCATGAATGCATGCAACCAGTAATTTTGAGATTATTCTTTTGATGAATTGATTATGATTGAAGGGCGTGCTCTCACAAATTTGTCATCTGTTGGGAACACATGCGTGCTTGCGTGAATGGGCGTTCATTCGCTGTTAATTCTTTACCTTCCTGGTTATTTTGTTGGATTTATTTTGTGGTTCACTAATGCCGTTGCTCTCATGTAGTGAAAGTGGTGAAATGTGTGCAATGAAAGAAGTCACCCTTTTTATGGATGATGCCAAGTCAAAAGAAAGTGCAAAGCAGCTTGGGCAAGTAAGAAATTTTCTAGGCTTATAAGAATGATTTCACTTAGTTTTGCATTTCTGCAGTTTATTCTGATTGGATTTCATTTCCTAATCAATATATTCTCCAGGAAATCTCTCTCCTCCGGCAGCTGCGTCATCATAATGTCGTGCAATACTATGGATGTGAAACGGTAAAGATATCAGCTGTAATGTTTTTTGCTCAAATAATCATATATTTGTCTGGATTCATCTGCGCATGGGTGCAGCTTATTGTTCCTTTTCAATTTGTTTCCTACATACCATTTTCATGCAAAAGTTATTTTAGAGGAGAAGTAATGCACCCACCTAAGCATAAATTTACTTTTATTCCACTCTAATACTTAATATTAACTCATATACCAGTTTAATCTATGTCTTCTTACTAATATGCTACTTATCAACTCTCATCGCTAGACTATAGCCTTGAATAAGATAATTATCCTTAGACGTTAACCTTGTGGGGCTGAAGAACCAGCTGCCACCAGACAACCTCGAACGAAAAATACACGAATGGATGGCAATGTGAGCCTGCCACAGGTCTCATCATGATTTCTACCTTCAAGAAAAGCCTCATTCTGACTTTTTTGTTTTTGTTTATTTTCTGGAATGCTGCTGGGTAGTTTAAAAGCATAAGGATTTTGCTTTTCTTAATTAAGGTGAACTTATGGGTGCTTCTATAGAAGGTTAAATGTAATTCTCCTTTTAGGATAGTACTAGATAACTTTAGTGACATTTTTGTCTGAGTTAATAGATCGGGTGATATGCTAGTATTATTTATGATTATGTTGCTATTATAGTAAATGTGTATATTTAGGATGATACGCTGTAAGAATTGCTTGTTGGATGAATATAGTTGTGGTAGTTTATTTCAGTTGGATGTTCTAAATAATTACTGGTTGTAGCTGTGATTGTTCATTCATTCCGTCAACCAAAGAAGTGCATGTTTTTTGTAAACACCAATATGTGACAAAATAGTTTTATTTTTGAGTTTTGAAGCAGCTATTCTAAATTCTAAATTGCTAGTAATCATGCTACTTGGGGAGGGCCACATATGATCCGAGGACCCAGAAAAATGGTTTTAATAAAAGTTAGGTGCTATTGCTGTTTAGATACTGTTTGGTTTAAGTTTATTCCAGACTTAGCTTTCTATTAGTCCGGTCTCGCCGGACTAACTTGGACCGACTATTTGGAGGCGGAACAGATCTGCCTGTTTAGGCGGACAGGCTTCAGCCTGTTAAGGGAGGAAATTCTGCTTGTTTTAAGCGAACAGGCTTCCAACAATCAAGGGGGATGACTGCTAGGAGGGAAAGAATTCAAATGCAAAGGACTATTTGGGGATTTGGGATATTTTTGTATGATTTAAGTAGGGTGTTTTTCTTAGGGTTATGGATATATCTTGTTTGTTGAATTTGAGATTATTCTTAGGATGTTTTGAGTTCTAGCCGCCGGCTAGAGATTGGGAGAGCCGGATCCTCCTCTCCAACCGAGATCCATTGTATCTTGTGTGTTTTGTTCCATCTACTATTAGTATAATCATTTCTCGCTTATGTTTCCCTATGTTCTTCTTATTTTTGATTTTTCTCCTTGTTGAAATTTAAATTCAGCAAAATTTATTGTGTTTTTAACAAGGGTTTTCTATCAAATTGGTATTAAAGCAATTTTCTGGGCTGAAATAGAAGTCTTTATTGCTTATTTCTGCTGCGTTTCCTCTCTAATTTTGTTTTTGTTGTTTGGAGGCCAGATTCGCATCAAAGTTGTTGTTTCTTTGGTATTGGAGCCTAAATATGGGTACCTATGGCAGAAATAAAGGTAGAAGTGCTAGAAGGAGAGATCAAACAATTTAACTATGAAATATCAGATCTCCAAACTCAACTTTCAGATGCCAAAAGTCAAATTTCAGCCATCAACGAGAAGATGATGCAAATTTTACCATCCTAGAGGAGATGTTGAAGAAGTTGCTTGAGGGGCCAAGGAGGCGAGGGAGCCTCTGGCAACTAAGTAAGTGGGGAAAACCCTAATCCAATTTGGTGAACGAAAACTCAGGAGGTGGAGATTCGGGAGTGGAATACCTCCCCTAGAGTCTATTCCTAGGGAGGAGCCACGTAGAGGGTATGGCAAGAGGAGTGAGAAGGTCAGACATGAACGAAGAGGTGTTAAATTTAAGAGGGAAGGGGCAGAATTTGAAACTGAAGGGCTAATTATGACCGAAGGAGTGCTGAATTTGAAAGGATAAGGAATGATTATGATCCAAGGAGTGTTGAATTTGAAAGAAGAAGATGATAGTTTGATGAAGGTTTGGATATGAGTGTAGAAGGGATGATTGGGATACTTGGGGGGAACCACCTCCTTGGGGAATGTAAAATTATGGCAGAAACATGGGGAATGGAGGAGATCCTAGGGTGAGGAAGCTGAATATGCCTATTTTTGAGGGAGATGATGTTCATGGGTGGATTTACAAGGTGGAAAAGGTACTTTACCGTCAATAGGTTGATGAAAAAGGAGAGACTAACGGCAACCAGGATGTGCTTGGAGGGGAAAACTATACAATGGTGCCAGTGGAGGGATACGAGGCGACACATATGAACCTTGAGGAAGTTTAATAATTGCTTGTTGGAACGTTTATGAACAAACAAGGGAGGGGAGGGGACTTCTATGAGCAGTTCTTCACCCTGATGCAGGACGGGACGGTGTTGGAATACCGTGGGCAGTTTGAGCACCTGGCCAACTAGAGCGTCTTCCGGAGACTATATTGGAGGTGAACTTTATGAAAGGGCTCAAATCAGATATTTGAGCGGTTGTTAAGTGACGAGGCCCCGTGATTTGGGAGAGGCTATGGAGCTAGCTCAATTTGTGGAGGATCAGAGGCACCTGGAGAGAGAGATTGGAGGCAGCAGCTCAGGAGGTTCATACAGGATGACCACCACCTTTTTGGCACCCATGGAGCCGACATCTGGTACTCTTCGAGAGACCCCGAAGGAGAAGACTGTAAGATGAAGACTTGGGACAATTTTAAGAAGCTCGCAAAATAGAGTTACAAGAGAAGAGAGAGAAGGGCCTTTGTTTCAGATGTCACGAGAGGTATATTTCGGAGCATCGATGTAAGGACCGATCGCTTAAGGTTCTCACTGTTTAATGTTTATGATGACCAGGAAATTAAGGAAGAAGCCACCTTTCCCTCTTGTGGACAAGGTTGGTCTTTGGGAGGGGGTATTGTTAAACCAGCTGTTTGAAGGCGGAGCATATCCGCCTGTTTAGGCGGACAGGCTTTAGCCTGTTAAGGGCAGAAATTCTACATGTTTTAGGCGGATAGGCTTCCGCCAATCAGGGGGGACGACTGCTAGGAGGGAAAGAATTCAAATGCAGAGGGCTATTTGGGGATTTGGGATATTTTTGTATACTTTAAGTAGGGTGTTTTTCATAGGGTTAAGGGTATGTCTTGTTTGCTAAATTTGAGAGTATTTTTAGGGTGTTCTAATGGACTTAATGCATCTCACTTTGAGTTGGACTCGACTTGTCTCAGGCTGATCCATGCTGAGGTGAGCCATCCCTATCCTTATGCCCCTTCAAATGGGATGAGGGGACATTGACTTGCCAATGTATCTGCCACTTTCTGCACCAGCCTTGCCGGATAACTCACAAAAAAAACTCGAGTTACCTAATATATTTCACTCCACCTCATAATTTATCTTGTTCATGAAATTGTCCTTATGCAATAAGGAGTTCTGCAACTTTATCCGGGAACTATATAATCCATTTTCACAGGATCTAAATGGAGAAATTTTTGTCCTAAATAAATCACTAATCCTGGTGGGGAAACTTTGAACCATCATCACGATGAGGATTTTGAACTCTTGATGAAATCTCTATTATTGTCCGTAATCTTTTTCTCGCTCCCAGTAAAGCCTTACCGCCCCTAACCATATTTCTTGATCATTATTCACTTGATCGTTGGGGAGTAAGCTGTTTACGCTTAGTTGGCTCAGTGGTTATTCACTTAATCATTGGGGAGTATGCAGGTTTTAAGCTTAGCTGGACATTTGACAAAGACTGGCTTAAAATTGACATGGTTAAGAGACCCAAAATCTGTTTTGCAGCTTAAAAGGCTCTAAGGATCCCTCAAGCTCGAATAGAAAATGCATTGCTATTTTTGAAGGACATTTTCTTATACTATACCAATTATTACTCAGCAACAGCTTAATTGGCATTTTTGGAACTTTTGAACTCACTTTTTGTAATGAATTAAAAATAACTCTTAAATGATACTGAAAATAGGGTATTCATTTTTATTCCACATTAACCTATCTCATGACACAAGGGAGAAAAAAAGATTTATGTAGTCAAACCCACAGTGGGATAAAAGGTTGATGTTGTTGTTGTATAAGCCTTATCTAAGTATATTTGGGGTTGGCTTAATGGTCCATCTCCGCCCATAGTATTTCTTTGCAGAAGGTGCAAACTAAAGTTTTAACGTGATCCTAACCAATGGCATGTATCTGTTATCAGTCATCTTTGTGCTGAAACATTTTTTTATTATTCTCATGAGTTTTTCCTCTATAATCTGGAACGTCATTGTCGGAAAATTGAAAGTTGGCCTCTGTCTGATTTTTGTGTCGGCTATTTGTTTTCGTTGTTTAAATAAATTTCCCTTTGTAATTTGGTATAATATCGTCTTTTACAGGTAGATGATAAGCTTTATATCTACTTGGAGTATGTGTCTGGTGGATCTATCCATAAGCTTCTTCAGGAATATGGACAATTTGGTGAACCAGCAATTCGTAGCTATACCCAGCAAATTCTTTCAGGCTTAGCCTATTTACATGCTAAGAATACAGTCCATAGGTGGGTTAATTTTAGTGATTGTTTAGTTAGTTTCTTCAGGTTTGTTTTATTAGTAATTCTATTTTGCATCTATTGTTTTAATGATCCATATGCTTTGTTGCAGGGATATTAAAGGTGCAAATATACTTGTTGACCCAAATGGGCGAGTAAAACTGGCTGACTTTGGGATGGCAAAACATGTAAAATAGAGCTCTCACCGTTTTTATTTTTAGCTTCATGAATATATTTTAAACCATCCTATATTTTGTGATTTTCTACAACTTTGTTGAAATTGAATGCAGATGTGTTCCCTTTAAACAAATTGCACATATAGTACATGAATTTTAGCAATTTTATAAATGTTTACTCCACGGTTCTTTGTATTGTTGCTGCATCTTGAATCGGTCCTATGTTTTGATGTTTTCTGGTACTGTTTTGTTGATCAAGAATATTGGTTTTGTTCAAGAAGATTGCTTTGAACAAGTAAATAAAACACAGAGATGTGCAAACAGGAAGTTGGAGGCTTAAATAATATAAATGATATATTTCTATAAAAAATCACATTGAATTTTGTGTCCTTAGTCCTTAATTTGCATGAGGTAAGAACAAACATTTCACTCATCAATTTGATGGATTTATCGGCACAAGTCACTCGCTGGACGGCATCAAGCCACCTTACCAACCCACAAATCTGGGAGAGATTTTAACGTGTGTAGCCCATAAATTTTTCTCATGCAAGTTACTATTTTGAGTTAAACAATACAATACTCACTCTCTTAGGTATAGACTACCATTCTGTTATCTGGCAAACGTCTATCTTAACAAAAGTGGTTTTCTATGCTACTATATTGAAATGCAAGTTCAGCATAATTAATGTTGATCTTTAACATAAGAACTTGGTGGTAACAACTTCATATGAAGATTTGACCATTGATCAACGTTATTAAAGAAAATAGATGGTTTGTAATTGTTAAAAATATTACCTTAGCATCATTATTTTGTAACCAAATCTATTAGGGCAAATTTTCGAAAGCAGCGTGTTTGACGTCGAATTTAGCAGAAGAAGCGTGAATGGACAAATTATTAAAAACAACGAATTCGCCGAATTGTACCGACATTCAGAATGTGCGTGCCTGATTTGCGCATTCAAAGAATGCGCCGAACATAATGGCGCATTCTTTGAATGCGCCGAACGTTACGGCACATTCAAAGAATGCGCCTAACAGTTTGGCGCATTATGTGAATTTGCCTAACCGAGCAGCGCATTTTGCATGTTAGCCCGTGATTCGCGCAATCATTTCGTAACTTGTGCGGCGGACGTTGCACCGAGAGCAGACCAGATCCGTGAATGCCGGGGAAAAAAGCAAGCCGTGAATGAATGAGGGGCCGGTTGAATGAATTGGATTCCTCTCTTTGCAGATTATATAAACCCCCCTCTCAGTGCTACTTCCTCGCAAACTTAAGCTTACAAAATTTAGTGGAGCACTTCAGGAAGCAATGTTAGTGTATGTTTACATTTTTTTTTTTTCGGTTAAAATTTTGAAATATATATATATATATATATATATATATATATATGATAATTGTTAAGTTCTACCGAAATATTTATCGGTTAAGTTGTTTATAAATTTTGTAAGACTGTACATAACAAAATCAAAATCTCAACATATAATCTAAAGAACTTAAAAAAAAAAAATTAATGCTTATCATAATAAGAATAACAAAACTTATAAACAACTTAACCAACAAATATTTCGTCAGAACTTAACAATTAATATATATATTTCAAATTTTTAACTGAAAAATAAAAATACACTAACCTTGCTTACTGAACTGCTCCACTAAATTTTGTAAGCTTAAGTTTGCGAAGGAAGTAGCACTGGGAGGGAACTTTATATAACCTGCAAAGAGAGGAATCCAATTCATTCAACCGGCCCCTCATTCATTCACGGCTTTCATTCATTCACGACTTGCTTTTTTCCCCGGCATTTGTGGATTTGGTTTGCTCTCGGCGCAACATCCGCGGCACAAGTTCTGAAATGATTGCGGGAATCCCGGGCTAACATGTGAAATGCGCTACTCGGTTAGGCGCATTCAAAAAATGCGCTGAATTGTTAGCCGCATTCAAAGAATGCGCCGTACCGTTCGGCGCATTCTTTGAACGCGCCATTATGTTCGGCGCATTCTTTGAATGGGCCAATCAGGCTCGCGCATTCTGAATGCATGGTACAGTTCGGCGAATTCACTGTTTTTAATAATTTGTCCCATTCACGCTTCTTCTGCTAAATTCAACGTCAAACACGCTGCTTTTGAAAATTTCGCAATCCATTAAATTGATCTAGGTGTATTTTTATTCATGCAAAAAAAAAAAAATTCATTCAATTTGAGCGCTATCTGTGAATTTAATGAATCATCTATCTCACTATATAGGCCATCTATGAGGATGCTATTTTGGTATGCTTGAAATTTGGGTCATACTATGTTTCATGATGACATTTAAGATGAATGGTCTTGATTTGTCAATTAAATATTGTATGATTGAAACATAAAGCAGAAGAATTGTGTGGGTAAATGGCTCAATCTCTATCATCATTCTAAAAGGATAGTAATCTATCGCTACTGTGAATTCATATATAAATATTGAATGATACCATGTAAATTAATGATTGAAAGCTCAATAATTTTTTAAAATATTTGAGCTATCAAAATATCTTGAAATATGGTTAAAATATGTTTGTTGTTTGGAATCCAACAGTAGGTGCTAATAGTGTTGTTTGATAGGTTTTATGCGGTAATTTTGTGCTTAATTCACAGAGCTTACAAAATTAGTTAAGTCTGTCTTGAAATGTAGCTTCTCTTCCTGATGTAGAATTTCTGGCGTTGTGCTTTTGAGCTAAAAAGTGAAGTCTAATGCCGCATAAAATGCCTTTATATATTAGGTTAGTTTATTTGAAACTTTTTTTTTTTCATTCCCTGTTAGCTTGATGAGAATTTGTTATTTTCCTTTTCATAACGCTGATGATGAACTTGGTTATGGGTATATTTTATATCTTTTTTTTTCTGGTTTGGTGCCTCGCAAACCGCTTGCCAATTTATTGAGCTTGAAAATTCGTTTAGAATATCTCACTCTTTATCAGTTAACTCATTCTTTCTAGTCAATTACCATATTGTTCATAGTACTAGACTTCTCTATTGAAAATTTTTGTTTGTAAATTTGTTGAACCTTGGTTTATTTTGAAATTCACATCACATATTCCCTCAACACATTGGCGACCAGGAAAGTGAAATGTGATTTTTATGTTGTCTATTAGGCATTTCTTGCATACCTTTGATGCATTAGGGGCCCTTGGCCATGTTTTCATTAACAAATGCTAATTCAATAAAAACAAACTGCAGTGTTCAAGTTTTTTTAGCATGCAGGTTTCCATAAACTTATGCAACTATAGAAATTCGAAGTGAATGGAAAACTAGAATATTCTTAACGTATTAGTTGCCAAGTATTCTAAAGTTTTTTGTGAATTCTTATAAATTGTAATGAGATATTGTATTTTAATGCGGACTTAGAGGAATTCTTAGTTATTTACAGTTTTGTGTTTGTAATGTCTTACTTTCAGATTACTGGCCAATCATGCCCCTTATCATTCAGAGGTAGTCCTTACTGGATGGCACCTGAGGTAACTTTGCTTCAATTATCTCATAACTTAAGACCATAAGAATTTTACTTGACTTTTGCTTTTTGTGATTAAATGGCTCATACGTCCTTTGTTCATTTATTCTTTTAGGTGATAAAAAACATGCATGGATGCAATCTTGCTGTCGATATATGGAGCCTTGGATGCACAGTATTAGAGATGGCTACTTCCAAGCCTCCTTGGAGTCAATATGAAGGGGTTGGTGCTTAAGCCTATCAGATGCTTGTTAACTTACCTTTCAATGTTTCACAAAAATATTATCAAATTTCTTGTGTCCAATCTAAAATTGCTCCCCAAAAGAAATCTTGCTTTGGATTCATTTTGCATCGGTGCTGCATGCTAAGGTTTTTGTTTCACATACAGATCTACGAGTAGTTTGTCTTGAAATACTTAAATAAGTTTTTTTATCAATGGGTCAGTAGTAGGAAATCTCTTCGTAGCATTTGACAAGCCTTTCTGGGAATTTAAAAGAAAATAAAACAGGGATAAAGTTATGTTAGAATCCCATAATAACAGTCCTAAATATGAAAATTTTGCTCTTGTGGCTTGTAGTCTCCACATCTCCAAGTACAATCATTAAAGAAAACTTGGCGTGGTGTTAACATTGTTGAAAACTAGTGAAGAAATGTGTTTGAAAATTCACATGAAGCTTGCTGACTGGAAACGCACACAATATTGAAGGCAAGGGTCATCAACGCATTGCTGCCATACAGAGACTCCATTAGCTCTGGAAACAAGCCAATTCAATAGGGAGTAAATGAAATATCACCAAAATCATTCCATTAATCACAACAAAACACCATCTATAACATTGTTGCACATTCATTTGCACAAAAAGCTAAATTTATAAGTGCATTTTAAGTGTTCAATAAGAGAAGTCTTGTCCTTGGATTTTGAACGTTACTGCATTAGATCATATGATCGAGGTTGCATTTGTATTTCATAAATGAATACCTCTCTGATCGAAAAGTGGAATGGTCTCTTAATGTATTTGGCATCGGGCCTATCATCATTTCTAGAGACCTAATAATTAACTATATTCTTTTGGTCCCGGACCCTAATTTGTAATTTATTTTTCATAAGCAAACTAACAAGCAACGTTAATTATGTTGCTAAATTTACTTGAAATATGCTTATTTTTTAGGACTTGTATTTGGGAAGATGATTGCTGATGCTAATATGTGTCTAATACTCTATTGCCTTGAAATTAAGTATCCAATAATATGGTTAGCGAATGGTTGAAATGCTCTATCCACCAGCATTAATCAAGGCAATGTCATCATGTTGTGGCACCATTGATTAGGTCATTCCAATCTCATGCATCTTGAATAATTTTTCTCTTCTATGTTCAATAAAAACTCTAAACACTTTCAGTGTGAAATCTTTCAATCATAAAAACATGCTTGGAGCTTTATACAAACATCCTTACAAAGCTACTCATCAAATTTTATTAATTTATTGAGACATTTGAGACCATTTAGAATCTTACAAAGCACAAAAAAAAAAAAATAGAGAGAGAGAGATCTTAGACCTTCCCTATATTTGAATTATCATTAACGATATCATTAGCCTTATCCCAACTGTAGGCAGCAAACCTTATGAATCTTTCTTGGTTCATTATCGTGGAGTGCTAAATGATATTACAAAAGAGTGCTAAATGAGATATAAAAAATGCTTGGTCATTAGAGTTATAACCTTTAAGTAACCGTTCTATTTGAGCAGCCTTGATTCAGTCATTGCATTATTGGTGTAATTATTATGGTTATCTCCTCTGCGAAGCAACATCTTTCCTTCTTGTTCTAATGGCAAAATTTTTACTATGAAATTATTGAAAAATAGTAGATTCCTTTTCTTTTCCTTATACCTGTACCCTTGGTTGTGTTATTTGCATTTGACTCCTCTGTTCTTTAATGGTATTACTGGTTCCTAGAATAAAATTAGAACTGTGAAAGCTTATCAAAGTACTAAACTCTTGTAAAGGAGATCTTAGATAGGTTGGTGTTACTATCTGATGAACTATCTGTGAAAAGTGACATACTGGTGATTGTCGGCTAGCTACAGGAAAGCTGATTACCAAAATTATATTAGAAAGCTAAATTATTCCAGTGTTTGGTGATTGTGTTCAGTTTATTAATATTTTTTATTTTGGTATTTGATTTGTTTAAGAACTGATTGGTGAGAATTCATAAATTGGTTGTTGCTTTCTTCTTGCTAAAGAATTACCTCTTTTGCTAATCTTAGTTTTACAGTTCACAGGGTAAATAACGACTGAAATCATAATAACTGCAAATGCAATTACCCGTCGACATTAGAACTTCTACAACTATATAAATAAAAGACAATCTAGTGAGAAGAAATCATTAATTTTGCTTTTGCTTCGTTTGGTGGATCTACATATGATATTTATTGATTTAGAAAAAGCATATGATAAAGTTTCAAGAGAAGTGCTATGGAGAGTTCTTGAAAAGAAAGGAGTCAATAATGCTTATATTCAAATCATTAAAGATATGTATGCAGGAGCTATTACTTGTGTTCAAACACAAGGTGGTTTGACCAAGTATTTCCCTATTTCGGTTGGGTTACATCAAGGATCAGCCTTAAGCCCATATTTTTTTGCTTTAGTCATGGATGTTCTCACTAGACATTTACAAGAGGATGTACCTTGGTGTATGCTTTTTGCTGATGATATTCTTCTTGTTGATAAGACTAGAAAGGGAGTTGAAGGTAAACTTGAATTATGGAGGTCAACCTTAGAGTCTAAAGGTTTTCGCTTGAGTAGATCTAAAACGGAATATATGGAGTGTAATTTTGGTAGTAATAGACCTAGTGAGGGGATTGTGACTTTGGGCGATCAAGTCATTAATAAGAGTACACGTTTTAGATATCTTGGATCTATTGTTCAGAGTGATGGTGAAATAGATGAGGATATTATCAGCAGAATTCAAGTTGGATGGTTGAAGTGGAGGAATGCATCGGGCTTGTTATGTGATAGAAATGTACCCCTCAAACTTAAGGGAAAGTTCTATAAGATGGTAGTGAGGCCTGCAATGCTTTATGGTGCCGAATGTTGGCCATTAAAAGAGAAGCATAATACTAAGTTAAGTGTGGCAGAGATGAGGATGCTCAGGTGGATGAGTGGCTTTACCCTTAGAGATAGGATACGAAATGAGCATATACGTGAAAAGGTTGGAGTAGCTCCAGTAGAAGATAAGATTAGAGAGAGTCGCCTTAGATGGTTTGGTCACATAAAACGGCGGCCTTCCGATGACCCGGTTAGGAGAGTAGAGGTATTAGATTTGACTTATGTTAAGAAAGGTAGGGGTAGACCTAAAAAGACTTGGTTAGAAAATATTAAGAATGACCTTTCTTTATTAGATTTAAACGAGAATTTGACTTTTAATAGGACACAATGGAGAAAAAGGATTCATGTAGCCGACCCCACGTAGTGGGATAAAAGCTTGATGTTGTTGTTGTTGTTGTTGTTCGTTTTGTGTATTACTATCTCTACTTTTCTAGAGTTCCAATTCTCATGATACAAGCAAGGAGAGGCAAATCTTTGAAATGATCTTTTCGTTTATATAAAGTGGAACCAGAAGTATGCCCTTCAATACATCTTGTGCTGTCAAAGAAAATTGTATTGCATAATTTTGCTCCAGCGTTACCATTATCCTTAGTATTTTTGGAATATCATAATTTATGGAATCTCGATAGTTTGGAAATTTCACATTAGTATGGCATGGTTAGATGCAAATTTTATATTGTAAATTCCACTATCACTATTGTCTGTGTTCAGTTACATCATTACATGCCTTTTAATATTTTCTTATTACGGTCTAAAGATTGCAGCTATGTTCAAAATTGGAAATAGTAAAGAGCTTCCGACAATACCTGATCATCTTTCAGATGAAGGAAAGGATTTTATAAGGCAATGCTTACAACGTGATCCATCTAAACGCCCTACAGCTGCTGAGCTTTTGCAGCATCCATTCATCAGAAATGCTGCCCCACTGGAAAAATCAACTCTTGGTTTTAGCCCTCTTGAACAAGCTTCAGGGATCTCAAATGATCCAAACACCAAGGTACGATTTTGTATATTTCAAACCTTAATTTTGAGGTTTCTTTTTGCCCAGGTAGATTGGCTTTTACATAGTTAAACCTAAGACTTTTCCAACTTCCATGTAATAATGAGCCTGATTTTGTTTTTGTTTCTTTAGATGATCTGCCAACATGAATTAAGAAGTCATTGAACAGTGTCTGTTTATCTTTTCTTGTTATAAAACAACTAAGATCAAGGAACTTGAGGCTTTATTCTTCAATTTCGTGACTACTTGCTACCACCTCATCCATGCACGATCTTTTGACCATCAAAACTATGAGTACACACCTATATATATATATATATATATATATATATATATATATATATATATATCCGTAGATGATGGTCATTTTGTGTCTAATGGTTAGTTAAGTCAATACTATACGTAGTTTAGGTTGAAAAGAAATCAATGGATACTTCCATTCAATATACAATGACAGTGGAAGGAGTGGGGCTTTTGTGCCAAAAAATTTATGTGTTCATGTAACAATTCAACTCGCATACTAAGGTATTATGTACATTTGTCCAACCTAGTTTGTACTAAGTTGGGCCTCAAAATTCAATTCTTCTTGTTGCAATTTATCAGAAGCTCACCCATCCCAAGAGGTGCTCCAAATGAGTGGGCTTGATTTTGGGCTTCCCCAACAAAATTCCAATTAAAATTCACCTATAATATTTGGTTGAAGACTACTTATATAGCCGGTCCAACCTAGTCTTCTGTCATTGGATGGTTTGTTGGAGATGCGCCAGCAAGGAGTTGAAGTTTTTTAGAGATGCACGGGCAAGCTGATGGAGTTTTGCAAAAGGATCAATTGCGGTTGATCAAACAAAGCTTGTTGGTGTGGAGAGTGAGCGAGAAAAGGGTTATTGATATTTATAAATTGATGAATATATTTTTTGGATGATTTCATGTGTCTATGATTAAAATTGTCTCAATTTTGTTTAGCAAGTAGTGCAGAAGCAAAATATTTTTGTTTTATACAGATGAATGTGAAGAATCTGATACGCCGGTTCAGGTAGAACCGGCCCTTTGGCCGGCTCAGCAGGTGTACAGGAGGTGGAAACAGTCCGCCTCCTCTATGTGTTTCCGCCCAATGGGTGGGTCCCACCCATCCAATTAATTCAAAATGAATAGGAGGGGGGTGGCTAGAGCTTTGGGAGGGAAATTAGAAAAGCTTTTGTATTAAAGTGCATGAGAGGATTAAGGGGGATTATGTTTTGATTGTTTGAAATCAGGGTTTCTTGGCATTTGGGCTCTAGACTCTCTTGATCTAGAGATTTGGGAGAGACGACCCTCCTCTCGAATTGAGGATCTCTTGTATCTTTGCTTTGTGCTTGTCTCTTTTTGTTGATTATAAGATTTGTTATTGTTTGGTTGTTTTTCCACCACGATTCCTCTATTTTCTCGCTGTTTCTACTGATTATTGCTAGGTTTGCTTGCGAACTCATGTAGATCCGATAGGATTACTTGTGAACTCAAGTATTTCCTATCAGAATCATGTGTGAAATGTTGAACATATCAAAAACAAATTGAATTTTTGTTGAGTTCACATAGGCCAAAAATGAATTTGATTGAGTTCTGTCTGTTTTTTTTTGTGTGTGCTTTCTAATATGGAACATATCAAGATCTGTATGCATGTTTTAGCAAATCATCATGTTAAGAAATGCTTCAAATTTTATTTTTAGTTTATTTAACAGTTTTTCATTTTTAATTTATGTTACTATGGCAAAACTCCAGTGTGTTGCCCACGCGAGAAATCTATCCTCCTTGGACATGGATGGACAGTCAATGCATCAACTAAGAAGTTCTAAAATATCCTCAATCACAAGGTAAACTTCTATTTATGTTTGCTTCGACAATCATTGTTGACAGGTGAAGCTAATGCAAATGCCATTTTTTGTTTAATCTGTCACAGCGATGCACGCATGAAGAACATATCTTGTCCCGTCTCTCGCATAGGAAGCCCTCTCCTTTTTTCCAGCTCTCCACAGCACATCAATGGCAGAATGTCCCCCTCCCCCATTTCCAGCCCTAGAACTATGTCAGGTGCTTCCACACCTCTTACCGGCGGCAATGGCGCCCTCCCCTTCCACCATCCAAAGCAACCTATTTACCTTCAGGAAGGCCTTCCAAGCTCCCGGTGCGACCTTTTCAATGGAATCCTGCAAAGTTCGCCGGTATCGAGGGATCGAATGGCTCCAGATTCTGATGTGCTTGGCCTTCAGCTTGGCAGCCAAAGGTATGATCTCCATGAATCTTATGAAAGACCAGCATTTTTTGTAGATCATATTAAGTTAAATCCTTCTCTAGATCTTCATCCCCGTTCGCCTAACATGAATCGTATACATGGAATTTGATTGCCCTAAAAACCCTAATTGCTAGAACAGTCCTGACCTAGAGAGTACTTTGATGTTTGATTGATTGTGGAAGATCTGTGCAATCGTCATATGTAGGCTGAGAAGACAGGCCTTGTAAAATGAAGGGGCAAATTGACCCACTGAATAAATTTTGAATGTGAAGCTGGGGATGCTACAGGATTCTCATCAATGATATATGAAATTTGTTGGGTAAGGTTGTCTTATATTACTGGTACTGGCTGTCTCTATTTTGTTCTTTGGTTTTCTTTTCTGTCAATACTATGAAAAGTGCTTTTCAAAAAGCTTCTAGGATAGAAATTTTTTGCCTCTTTGGCTTTGTTTGGGACTGTTTTTTTACTGCTTTAAGAATCAATTTTATAATAAAAAAGTTTTAAATTATCTACTAAACAATTGATTTAAAAAACAATAAAAAAGCTGTTCCAAACGAAGCCTCTCTTTTTCTACTGCTTTCTTCAGAATCTTGACCATTTTTTGTTACTCAGATTTCATGATGCAAAGGAAATTAAGAGGTCAAGCAGTGCTTGGATAATGGGATTTTGAGTGAATGGAAATGATTAAAAAAAAAAAGGCTTAAAAATCATTTGAGGAGCATAATCAAGTATTTTATTTTAATTTTTATTTTTCACTTTTCTCTAAACTAAATAGAGCTTCAGGATTCGTTTAGGACAGTTTTTTACTGTTTTTTACAACAATATTCTAGTATAATTTTTTTTAAAAATTAATGTTAAAAAAGTATTTCAAATGAAGTTTTAGTGAAAGTTTTTTTTTTGTTTTCTTCTTTAGAGGGGTATTTAAGTCAATTAAAATAAATTCACATATTATATATATAAGATTTAAATTTAAGATCTCTTAGGGCATCTTCAACCGAAAAACTCATTTTAAACTTATGTTGTAAGATTTTAGAATGTAGTCATTCTTCTTCAATCTAACGTCATTTCTTCTTTCGTGTGCTTCCTGCATAGGTTTGGCGTGCTTTTCTTTTCTTTTGCGCTCATTTTTTGTAAATTCCGGAGCAAATTTTTTTAACTTCGGTGAACAGTCCGACGCAAATATTAGCGTCGCACAGTCCACCTACCAAAATCTGGCGTGCGATTTGGAGTTCGAATGGAGTAAATGACAGACGATATACAATGGTATGAAATTATGTTGGAGATGATTTTAGTTGGTAGCTTAGCAATCAACTAATATACTAATGTGAGCTACATTGCTAGTAAAAGTTAAGTGGATGCAATTTATCTTTAGCAACCAACTACATTGGGATGCAAAAAAGGTAAATGGGCCCAAAGATTATCTTATGGGCCCAAAGACAATGATGAGGAGCTAACCTGTGGGCTGCAAAAAAGGTAAATGGGCCGATTTTAGGTTTTGTTTCTACGGCCTGTTGGAGAAAGGTTGTAAATGTAAATGTGCTTATATTTCCAATTACGTATAGGTTTAGTTCAGCATGCCTTCCATCCAATTTTTTTCTTAGTAATTAAGAAAAATAAATAACGCAAAAGAAAAAAAAATCAAATCACGTTAATAAACAATAATTATAGTTTGATTAATAGATAAATATTATATCCAATGTTTTAAAATATATTTTTTGACATTCATCTCTAGAGGGGGTTGGCCATTAGTAATTAAAATAAAATTTTATGTTAGAATAGCTTTATAAAATATAATTTAAATAAAACTATATATAAATAAATTATATTACACTAATTTAAAAATAGAAGTGAAAATTTTAAAATTATCCTAATAAATTTTTTTTTTTTGAGCAAGCAGAAACAAGCAGATCGAGAGCAAATTATAGCTTCTTAATTCAATCAAGCAAGCTCACAGTTACCATAACTCAATTATGTTAGATAGGCAAACAGCAAAATTGTTTCTGCATCACAATACTCCAAACAGTGACGAGCTTTAGATCACTGTTTTTTCTCTGTTTTTAAGAGATTTTTTAGCCCAAAAATAACTTTATAAAGCAGTAAGAAAACTGTCCCAAACGAAGCCTACAAGTGCTTCTGTTGCTGCTGCAGCCATTCTTGGATTGCAGAACGAAGGGCGCGATTTGGGATAAGATTTGAACTGGAGAGCTTTAGATTAGTCATGGGGGATGTGTTGTGGCCATTATTGAACCAGATCCTTAAAGCTTCTTCTTCGTAGGTGAAGCCATCTGCTGCTGTATGTGGATTCTTCATGATTTCCTGAGATTAGATAAATTGAAAAAGGTTTAGTACAAATGACAAATAAGTTGGTAATACAGTAGTTTCCTCTTAGCATCTACTGAAACCAAGATTACATAATGCAGGATAAGCAATTAGAACTAAGGAAACATAGCAACATCAAAAAAAACTTTTTCTTTCAATTAATTTGATAGTAGTCTTCAAATATCTAAAGTTTATGTATATATATATCATTAAAATTTCTATATATTTACATATCTAACATTGCATTGTCTACATTTCCTTATACAATATTTTAGTATCTAAGGCCTCGTTTGATTCTCCGGCTCTTTTTTTCGTTTTTAAACGGAAGTATTGAATGGGAAACGGAGAAATTTTTTTCTTCTCAGATCGGCGGAAATACGGAGGTTTGGGAGAAGGTATTTTGAAAAAAGTCTTAACAAACGACAAAACAATATTTTTTTTGCTGATTCAACCCTGAGACGAAGAAATTACGGTCAAACAAACGAGGGCTAAATGACATTAAAATATATGTATGAAAATATGTTAAATAGATTAATATTAGTTGCATTTGTTTTATGCCATAAAAAATTAAAAATTTTGATGTTAGATTTGTAAATGTGTAAGACTTCAATGGTATGGATGTACTTATAATTATGCAATATTGAAGAAAACAAACCTGAAATATTGGGCATATGAAGTAGTTTGGGATGCAACAGTTATCATCTGTAATAGAACTGAATGACAGCTGCGCCGCCGAAAATGATGCAGCCTTTGACATGGGTTCCAGAACCTTCCACACCTCGCCGACAAGATCCGGACGGCTTTTCCGGTTCATCTCGCAGCACCTTAACCCTAAGTGAGCTAGCTGCTTTGCCTGGACAAGGGGCCAATCACCAGAAGTAGGATCAATAATCCCATATAAAGCCTGTTTATTCATAACTTCCTGCACAACCTTGACTAGCCCAAGTGCAGGCATCCCTGTCAAGAGTCTAAGGATAATAACTCCAAATGAGTAGACATCAGAGAGTGGAGTGAGATCACCAGTTGCAAGGAACTCAGGGTCCATATATGCAAAAGTTCCCTTTGGATGACTGTGGCGGTATAGAGTGGTAGTATCAGCCTGCACAACAAAGTTGCACAGGCCAAAGTCACTGAGCTTGCTCACAAGATTGGCATCTAAGAGGATGTTTTCAGGTTTGAGATCCCCATGGACGACCGGATGAGGCTTGCTCGAGTGGAGGAACATCAGAGCAGAGCAGATCTCAGTAGCGATGCGCGTTCTAGCCTGCCATGTGAGAGGTTTACTGTTGCTCTTACATGAAAGGAGATCTTCAAGATTTCCATTTGGGAGGTACTCATACACTAGTGTCAGAGCTTCTGGGCATGCACCTATGAAGCTCACAAGGTTTGGATGCCTCACCCGACTGAGAATTTCAACCTTAAATGATCAAAAACAGAAGAGAACTCTCATAATACTTGTGATTATTATACTCTCTTGGTGCGAAAAGGACAATGAAACCAAGTTGAAAAGTAAGAATATATCTAAGTTGAAAACGATTATTCTCTAGCTTGTTCAAATTCCTTGACATCAAAGTTAAAGGTCAAACGTCCTTTTAGGTTCTTAAACTCACTGTTGTCAGAATTTGATACAATAAATTTTTTTGTAAGCATTAATTAGGCTCCACAACTTAACAATATAATACTATAAAATATGTAAAAAGCAATAGGCAGGAAGAAAACAGATAGTTTCAAAGAAAGCAAAAACAAAAATTGCATACTTTGATCAATTCAATTTACCTCTTGATCGAACTCTGATCTTAACAACATGCCATCATGATTTAGAACTTTTATAGCAACCGTTGTGTTACGAAGGAAGCCTTTGTATACAGTACCAGAACCACCTTCTCCTATCTTCAGTGAATTGTCAAAAGAACAAGTGGCCTGCTCAATCTCAGATAAGGAGAAAGCAGACAAGTTTGCAAGGATACTGCAAGGCACCTCTTCCTTCTTTCTGCAAAGTTCTTCGGCTTCTCGAATAGCCTCGTCTCGCTCTCTTTGCAAAACATCATGCTCTACTTCAAGAGAATGAAGTAGATGGAGAGCTGCTAACAGTTTATCTTCAAGATCCTTAACACAGTTATCAAGATTACCTATATGCAATTCCAGTTGCAACTTATGTTTGTTAGTCTTTTGAAGCTTTTCGCAGAGTTCCACTTGCTCTTTTTTGAGCAATTCTATTTCTAGTTTTGCTCTCTTCAATGTTTCATCCACTTCTTTACGCAAATTTAACTCCTCAGCATACAAGTTTTCTGAAGCCTTTGCCTGCAATAAGGAGGAAAATAATTGGGAACTCAGAGACTTCTTTATCAAGCACTTTAATAAAGAAGAGAGGAAGTAACCACACAAATGGAAAAAAAGAAAAAAAAAAAAACTTACTCTTTGAATCGCCTCAATTACTGTCCTTTCAGCTCTCTGACGCATCAGCGACTCCTTATAAATTTCATGCTTTAAGTCTTCAGCCTCGCTAAGGGCCTCCTGAAGTTTTTGATAAAGTTCTACATCAACACCAACATCTTCCTACAAATAAGGTCACGAGTTTAGTTGTTTGTATCAAGTCTGTAAAAGCAAATAATGCCTCACCATGCCATGTACCCCAACCGTGCTCAAACCCTTAGAAGATTATCACCCAACTAGGAAATTATGTTCATTAAGGCTTTGTTTGGGACAAGTTTCTTAATGCTTCTTAAAGCAACTTTTTAGTACAAAAATTAAAATATTTGAACTAGAAAGCTGCTTTAAGAAGCAGTAAAAAAGACATCCCAAACCAAGCCTAACTTACAGAAAAAGGTAAGATCGACAAAAGAGTTTGGAAAATTGACAGTCAAATCATAAAATCAAATCTATGACCTTTCTCCAAAGAAAAAAGAACTCACAAAAAAAGAAGATTCAAGTGCCTAAAAGTACTTGGTGTTCTAACAAAAAATAAAAATAAAAACTCACCAACTCATTATGTGGAGATGAGAAATTTAAGTCTTTATCAGACTCATGTAATGAAGGAAAGAACACCGAGCTCTCTTCAGCCTTTGGTAGTGACAGAAAGTCTGACTTGCTAAGCACTTCATCATCTCCTGAGCATGATGAGGAGTATTCAGTCTGCAGGCTCCTCTTTGATAGTTTATCCAATGAATTACCACTATAGGATCGGTTCAAAATATGCTCTCTACCATTAAATAATGATTTGGAAGATGAAAGGATGGATAAATTCAACATTGTTCCACCACCACCATGCAAACCTGAAATTGTAGAGCTTGAACTGTGCCTGAAAAAGTTTTTAATGCGTTGAGCATTGAATTTTGAAGTTTCTCCCATCCCTTCAGAAGTTATGGCTAATTGTTCAGACTGGATGGCTAAACTTGGTATAGATTCTGGTGAATCTGACAGTCCAGATGAAATATCAGTTTTCCTGTTCCAAATGAATAAATATGAAACAGATCTCTAAATTATTTCATGGATGCAGTGGTAACATAAAGATATATGAAAAGTTTTCAGCAAATTGGATTTGATGAAATTGAAGTAAGAAAGAATTTCAATTGGCATAAATCAGCTCACATAAACATCCAATACTGGTAACCTTAAGCAATAACTTTAAAAAAAGGCCCCTTATGATTATTTCTCCATTTTTTTTATAAGCAAGAAGAGATGTATCAATATGTTAGACCGGTCCATCCAGCCGGTCTGACCCTGCTGAATGCACGCTCGGGCGTGCGTGATTTTAGGAAGGAGTTTTGAAGGAGTTAGGAGGGATATTTGAATGTAGGGACTGTTTTGTGTGGATTTTTGTGGAGAATTCTCGTTGTTTTCCGAAGATTGATAGAAAAAACTTGAGATCTACAAGTGTTTCGTATCACAATATCGCACACATACCTTGTGCATATGAAGTTTCCTTTGCAAACAAACCATATGCAACATGAAGTATCAGCTTGTTGCCTCACAGTTGTTGCTGTCTTGGACCTGGGCGCTTTCATCTTCCTGTGATAATCAAAACATACAAGTTCAAAGAATAAATACAATAACAAAAACATATGAAACTATCCAATGAATCTCTATAAATCAATCAACAAGTAATGTAGAACTTCTTAAACTAGCAGTAGTATGAGGAGCTTACTTGGAATAGTGCTTGTCTGCTGCTGCTCCCATAACAAACTTGGTAATCCCTTGTTGAGCTATAAACTCTATGAGGCCCTTGGCAACAGCATCAGCCTCAATCACTATTTTCTCAGCCTTAATCTGAAAGAAAATTTACTTGTTCCCTTAAAAACTCATCTGAGCATCCAGTTTTTTTATCTAGTTTCAAAATCTTGGTTTTTAATTAATCAAATAGTGCGAGGAGGGACCATTTGGATTACTTTATAAAAGCACCTCACTTTGATTGCTCTAAGAGTAACAACAAGCAGAAGATAGTTCCAGAGGCATTAACCACACCTTTAGTTCCGAGCACACCAGCAGATAGTCATCCAAGCTTTTGTTCATCTTCTCTCTATCCAATTGTTGAAATGCTATAACCTCCTGTTCTTTCAGCTGACTTGCAGGAAATTTGGCACCTACTGTAACCAAATTTATCAAAATTCCCGTTTTGTTAGTATCAAATGAGTAATGCACACATAAACAACTCCAGAAAAAACTTGAAAGATAAAAGGGAAATGGAACAATTACACAAATCAACTTGCCAAAGAAGCTAGAAACCTAGATCTTCAGCCAAAAATGGCAACTTTACGATCATAATAACAACAATGACAGTAAAGCAGTAACAAATCATCCCAGAAATAAATGGTACGTTTTGCGGGGCACAAGTGCGTACAAATTGGAATCATCTTTGGGGGACGATGGACATGGATAATGACGATTGGTCGGCGGAAGTTCTGCAGAGTCCAGAGAAGAGTGGCCTTGCCCTCCTTAAACTCCTTTCCAAGAGCCACGTAGACGGCCTCCGACTCCAAAGCCGGCCGCTCCAGCTCCTCCTCGATCTCCCCTCTGCCGCTGAGGTACGCCGGCGACTCCATTCTCGCAAACTTTGGAGAAATGGAGTTCGTCAGACAGAAAAACGGGCACTTGGAACCGAAAAAATCTCTTTTTATCCATTTCCATGAACATCTTCGAGGTTTTATCGAGAGCCGCGGCGAGGTTAACGCGCACGCAATTATTCCGCCTAGAAAAGGCAACGAAGTGGACTTCCATTGCGGGAGCGTTGAAGGTCTGGAAAAGTCAGTAGTGGAGATGGAATAGAGCTGTTTTGCTGGTTGCGATGATTATTATACTGATACTGATGTTATAGATATTTTAAATAAATATATTGTAAATGTAATATAATATTTTTAAAAATATTCAAGATAGTTGATAATAAATAAATTAAGGAAGTTAATTTATTTGTGTATGATTGACTTTAAATAAATTTAAATTTTATATTGCTAGGGTTGCAAATGAGTCCAGCTCGAGCTCGAGTTAGACCTAATTCAACTGGACTCTAGAGCCAAATTCCGAGCTCGAATTCAAGTTGAGCTCACAAAAATGAGCTTGAGCTCGACTCATGACACTGAAACGAGCTTTTCGAGTGGCTCGATTCCGCGTCCACCTTCGCTCTCGATTACGCGTCGCAGCTCATGTTCTCAAGCTCGAGCCCGTATGCCCTACCATTCCAGCCGCGATTTCACGTCACCGTTTAAGTTTGCTATGTGATCCCGTGTCTGCATCCTGCCCTCCATTCTACCTGTGATCCTATGTCCAAGTCCGCATTCGCCCGCGATTTTGCGTCCGCATCCGAGCCCTCCCCATCGAGCCGCTCAATGAGTAATTGAGCTGAGCTTCTGTAGGGTCAAACTCGAGCTCTATAATCAAATTGAGCTTGAAATTCAGCTCAAGCTCTAAACTCAATAAACTCGACTCTCGACTCACGAGTTCGAGCCGGCTCGCACGTCTTCTTGACTCAGTTGCACCCCTACTTGCCGCTCATGAAATCTCAGGATTTAATTTAAAAAATCAATTTTAATTTTAATTTATTTTAATAAAATTTCTAATTTCATCACTACAAATCAAAATGGCAACAACATCTCTTATTTTTCAGACAAGCTTATAAAACCAGAGATCAAAAGCGCGTCCATAAAATCATAAATAATAACAAACGATATTGCGTCACGTTACATATTTCCTCGAACTTCTCGCACTGTTAATCTTCCACAGAGATTTGCATCATTGTGTGATCATCAGCGTTCAGCAAAGCGTTTTGTTTTGTTCGTTTTTTTTTTAACTTTTTCAATGTGAAAAGCTGAATTGCAAGTGTTTGGAAATCAGTTCCCCCGCAGCCACCGTTGTTTTTCTTGGAAGCCCTTCGCTTGATTTGCTTTCTTCAAGGACGACGAGTGAACTTACCCAGTCAATATGAAAAATATTTCTTCTTAGTTTTTTTCTTTTCGGGGACAGCTTTCAATAACAACTTTTAAAAAAGTGATTTCTCTACAATAACTTTACAAAAACTGAAATCGTCCCAAATAGATATTCGATCTCCCGACTAAAGCTTCGTTTGGGACGGCTTTTCTATTGCTTTCTAAAACGGAGTTTTAGTACAAAAATAAAAAAATTTGTACTAAAACTCGTTTTAAAAAGCAGTAAAAAAGCCGTCCCAAACGAAGCCTAAATAAAATAGGTCCAAATTATTCTGATCAATTTTGTATAATTAAGGTACTAAATTGAAATTGATTTGATATCACAATTATTAACATAAGATAATATTTTGTATGTTTTGAATTAAGGCTTTGTTTGGGACAGCTTTCTTACCGCTTCTTAAATCAACTTTTTTGTACAAAAATTTAATTTTTTTATACAAAAAACAGCTTTAAGAAGCAGTAAGAAAGCCGTCCCAAATGAACCCTAAATTTGATATCACAATCCCAAGCAGTACCAAGCCGCGTTACTGACGTGGCTCATTATGATTAGTTTTTATATAGCATTCAACATCCACACAGAATAATTTATTGTTACTTACTACTACAAAGACTTTATTCGTGATAATTTTATTCCTTCTTTCTATATCAACATTTTAATATAAATATTTTTTTAAAACAACAAAAAATAATAACCAGAAGTTGTCCCAAACAAAGTCTAAGTGCATTGAGTTTCAATCAACGTCAAATTTTAATCGATTTTTTTTTATTTTAAATTTACTATGAGATTAGTATAATCATGAATAGTCAATTAGTTGATTTGACACCATTTTTGAAATTTGTCATAATTAAAATTTATGTTGTTCATTTGACCCCATTTTTTCCAGACAAAAAAAGATTTACATACATAATATAAATTTTTTTGTTTATATATTTAATATCTAAAGTTTAATATTTATTAATATACCAATCAGATTTTTAAATTACTTTCAAAATATCATTAATATTATCTTTTAAATATAAAAAGTATATTATTATGCATATATTTAAATGTAATTTAAATAAAAATTGATATATAAATAAATATAAAAATTGTGATATGTGTAAATCCCGCATAATAAAACAAAAAAGTCTCAGCTGTAATAATTTGTCATTGAAGGGTGCTTTTCAGAAAATGCCACGGCCCCTCAAGCATCAAAAGGTCAGGAGAGAAAAAACAAATTCAAACAAGAAATCACCGCGTAATGATAAAAAAGAATGCTGTGCCTTTCACACTTTTTTGTTTTTGTTTTTTTTTTTTGTTTTCGGACGGGGTATCGACCTAATGTCATACTTATCGGAGGCGCTCGACGGCCTAATTAATCCCTCGAGGAGCCTACCAGCAACCAGCCCCCAAGGTGCAGAACCCGCAGTTATTTTCTTCTCACTTAAGGGGTCGCGGCGCATGAGAGCAGAATCGAACATGGTTTGGGGGTTCCCAACCATGCTCGCCAGCCAATCCAGCTAAGCCCGATGGGGCTCCTTTCACACTTCAGAGCAATGTTGTGAAAATCAAATCGGATGATAAACTAGAAGTAAGAGAAGTTTTCAGTTCGATAGTTAGAATGGGGGACCAATCGGAGAAGAACCGGTTGATATAATAAATACTAATTTCATTAGCCAATTCAATGTAAACATTAGCCAACTCTCTATAGGTCAACATTTCAACTGTCTAATGTTTATCATTAATGTTTGTAGCTCAAAATTTCAAATGTCCAATTGATAGCTGCTGGATTACTTTTTTTGTTCCAAGGAACAAACATTTTATCAGAATCAAACATTTACCGTGAAACAAAATCATTGAGTTCAATTTTCTTCTTCGAGAATAGAAATCTGATACTAATTAACATATTCTACCATCATAAATGATTGTCAATTTACAAATCGGGAAGTAGACGGACTTCAGATTGGAGTTGGGTGTTGAGTTCCTCTTCATGATAATAGAATTGGTAATGCTCTAATGGTTAGGACGAACCTACAAGGATGAGCGATTGAGCTTAGGCTTCGTTTGGTTTTTTGGTACTTTTGTAAAAGACAGTTTTAAGAAACATATGTTCAGAAAATGGAGTTTTCTAACGGAGAAGCATATATAAAAAGCTTTCTTAAAACAGCAGAAAAATGAAAAAAAAAAAGAGTTATTGGGACGTTATTTGACGAACCAAACAATAAAGAAGAAATGAATTTGTCGTTTTAAAATGGAATAAGCATAAAAAACTTCCAATCAAACGAAGCCTTAGAAGTTCTACGGTGTCACAATCGATGGGAGGCAAATCTCAAACCAATGAACTTTGACAAAATGTGGAACTTGTGAGGAGGATTGTGATAGGAAACACTTGTAGATCTCAAGTATTTCCTATCAATCTTCGGAAAACAGCAAGAATTCTTCACAAAAGTCCGCCAAAATCATGAAAGCAGTACATAATTTGTATTATTTGATGAAAGGAAAATGGAAAATAGCAAGATACAATTGATCCTCTATTCGAGAGGAGGATCGATCTCTCCCGAATCTCTAGACGCCGCTAGAGCCCAAAGAAAAACATAAATTTAGGACATCTCAAATTTCAGCCAAATTCAAGATGCCATAACCCTAGAAAAACAAAGTATTTAATGCATACAAATCACAAGGAAATCCCTAAACATTCCCTATATTCGATTTCCCTCCTAAACTTCCTCAAAATTCCTTTCTAAAATGCTCCCGTGGAATCACGGCTTGCGCGGCATCCGCCAGAGGTAGAATAGCGTCGCGGTTTCGCCCGTAAACCAATCCTGCCTGGACCGGCTGGATGGGTCCAGTGGACCGATCTAACAATACTCCCATCCCAAAGATCCACCTTGTCCTCAAGGTGGAAATATGCTCATGTTCCTGAGGAGGTGGCCATCCTTGAGGTGGCTGAAAATCCTTACCAAATTGTTGAGTCAAGTGCTGCACTGAAAGAGAAACATCCCGTCCCTCCTCAAATCTGATCACCTCCAGCCTGTATAGTCCTACCAAATAACCTTCCCACACCTCTTGCATGTCCCTAACCATAATCTTAAGTGATATCATGACTTTGGATAGCCCCGCATCTCCCCTTATAACCACATTTTTCTCATTCACCCTTAATTCCATCGTGAGAGTTCCCAATTGTCCTTGGTTTGCCCCAATGTTTGCAACCATTTCATTCCCAGGATGACATCAGTACTTTCTAACTCTAGTGGGAGAAAATCCTCCTTTACTTGAATCCCCTGGATGGTCAACACCACTCCTCTACAGATCCCCTTGCCTTTCTCCACGTTCCCTGTACCCATCATCACCTCATAATAACCGGTGTCCACCAATTTCACTCCCAGTTGGTTGACGACTTGAGTGGAAATAAAATTATGGGTAGCCCCACTGTCAATCAAAACAACCACCTCCATGCATGCTATTTCCCCCTTCACCTCATCATATGATTCGAAGTGAATCATACTACTGAATTTAGGGAGACCTCAGCCAGATCCAAATGCAGCTTCTCCTCCATATTTTCCTATAACTCCCCCTCACCTCCCTCAGTTTTCTCGTCATCACAAATGGTTAGAACCTGAAGACTTCGGTCCTTGCATCGATGTCCTGGCGTGTACTTCTCCTCGCGCCTAAAACACAACCCCTTTGCCTTCCTCTCCTGCATCTCCTTCTCTGTCAACCTCTTGAAAATTTTCCCACTCCCTCCTCCTTAGTGGTCTCATTAATGTTGCTTGATGCAGGCCACTTGGATGCTGGAAGAGTGGTCGTCGTCCTGTAATAGCCTCCTGAGTTGTTGCTCTTGGCTCCCTTCTCTAGATTCTTCTGATTTTCCACCAGCTGGGCCAACTTCATGGCCTCCCCCAAGTCACGAGGCATTAGAACCTTCACTATTGCTCAGATTTCTGCCTACAACCCCTTCATGAAGTTCCCCTCCAACACTGTATCTGATGATCGCTCCACCATATTGGCTAGGTGCTCAAACTGCTCCCAGTAGTCTGATATATCCCTCATGTGCCAGAGCAATAGAACTACTTATAGAAATCTCCTCCCCGGTCAGTTTGGAAACGTTCTATTATGCAAAACTTGAATTCCCTCCAGTCCCTGATAGGTCTCCTCTGGTACCATGAGTGCCTTCCCCTCCAAACATATGTTTGTTGCTGTTAGCTTCTCCTCCTCCATTAGTCCATTAACAACAAAGTACCTCTCCAACTTATAGATCCACCCATATGCATCCTCCCCCTCGAAGATAGGCATCTTCAACTTCCTCACCTTATGATCTCCACCATTTCCCCTTATTCCTCCATAACTTCCTCTCTCCCAAGTGCTCGGCCCACCCCATGTCTCCCGGTCTTTCCTTGCCCTACCATAGCCCAAACCTCCTTCAAAATCCTCTTTTCTTCCTTCAAAATTAGCACCTCGGCGACTATAATGTCCCTCACGACGTTCCCAATCAGCACCCCTTTGCTCTGCCCATCCATTTCCCCATACCTGCCTACTCTCTCCTCCCTCTGGAAAGGCTCTAGATAGAGTTTCCTTCTTTCTCCCTCCACGATTTCTACCTCATCTTCCTCCCTACGAATTTCAGAATTAGTGTTTTTCCCTTCCCTTTTGCCACAGAAACCGTCTTTTGGTTGTGGATTTCCAACATTTTCACCATCATGTCCCAGAGATCGGCTACTTGTTCTCAAAATAACACAATACAACGTTGAAAACCATTGTCAAATGGAACCTAAATACTATAGCAACAACAAAATTAAATACTTATTTCACTATGTGGAGCCAAATGAAACCTAAATGACATGAAAAATTAAAAACTTCTAATAGGACCATATTAATGACAAATAAAAACAGAAAAAAAATGGAATCATCATCTTCATTAAAGATAGAACTATTATTATACAAACAGCACTCAACTAACTCGACAATTTATGGTTTACATTAACATTAAGATAATCTCGCAATGCATACTACACATTGTCTTTCAAATAACAACAAATCAAAAAGACCCCAATTAATTTCTTGATTTCAAATTTTCAAAAGGAGATATTAACAAATATTTATTCATTAGCATTGGATAAAAATGCAAAAACAAACCTCATTTGCCTTGCTTTTGGGGGAAAATGCAGGCCATCTAATTAGAGCCGACAATCTATACTTTGAATACGTACAAAGCCTCAAACTTCTTCAAGTGAACCATCAATGACTTTCTGGCAACCTGAAAAGTGAAATAGGTAGATGGAAGCAAACTTATAGCAGGTACAGACTTAAAAATGCATACGTCAAAATATTGCAACCTGTGCAAGTATAAGAAAGAGACGAGAAACTAAAAACGAATTAAAAAACACCTATGAGTCTAATGAACCAAAATCAGAAACAAAACAAAGAAAAAGAAAGAAAATATGCAATAGAGCATGAGTAAGTTTTGTAATTTAAGAACACCCATGACAGACTAAATGGCAAAATCTACGAGGAAAAGATTGAACCACCACATCATACGGTCAAAGTGAAACGCCTATAACATAAAAAGTGAGAAATATCACTTTTTAATTTAGATTCTCATCAAACTACTTGAGAAAATCAAGACAAGAATATGTGACTATGGAAAAAAAAAGAAGTTTGAGCACACTTCACAAAAGCCAAGCCAACTATCATCACTGGGGCTTCTCTGTAGCACAAAGCAAGAACCAGCTTTCAACGATGAAGTGTGATGGGTCCTAGGGTATTCTATGGATGAGAAAAAAATTCAAGTAGAGATGCATTTGTATGTCACAACGAAGATTCCACGCAGATATTGAACTTTACCTCCATGGGAATTCACTTGTGTCTATCCCAGCTTGATGCAATTCATCAACATAATGCAATGCTTCTCTGCATTCTTCTCTATCATCAAAGAACTCCCTCGTGTCACCTTCTATTTGATATGCATCATTACCTTTGCCAGCAACAACCTTGATCACGGGGTAAATTCAGCAGAAATTAATTTATATAAAATTGAAACAAAAGGATAAAGGTTTGAAAAAAGAACTTAAATAATAAAATGCACCCTCTTCAAGAAAAAACTAGCAAATACAATACCGAAGGTACTTCGCAATAACCGTTATCAAAATTCATGTCCCTTGCGTTTTCTAGTATCACGTATGATCATTGGAGCCTCACAAGGATCCGTTTGATGCAACTTTCCTATTTTCTCATTTTTTGTTAGATTTATATAAATAAAATAAAAGTTCCATGGAATAAAACTTCCTATAGGCACACGTGATTATAAGCATGATCAATACAACAACAACAACATCAAGCCTTTATCCCACTACGTGGGGGTCGGCTACTTGAATCCTTTTTCTCCATTGTGTCCTATTAAAAGTCAAATTCTCATTTAAATCTAATAAAGAAAGGTCATTCCTAATATTTTCTAACCAAGTCTTTTTAGGTCTACCCCTACCTTTCTTAACATAAGTCAAATCTAATACCTCTACTCTCCTAACCGGGTCATCGGAAGGCCGCCGTTTTATGTGGACAAACCATCTAAGGCGACTCTCTCTAATCTTATCTTCTACTGGAGCTACTCCAACCTTTTCACGTATATGCTCATTTCGTATCCTATCTCTAAGGATAAAACCACTCATCCACCTGAGCATCCTCATCTCTGCCACACTTAACTTAGTATTATGCTTCTCTTTTAATGGCCAACATTCGGCACCATAAAGCATTGCAGGCCTCACTACCATCTTATAGAATTTTCCCTTAAGTTTGAGGGGTACATTTCTATCACATAACAAGCCCGATGCATTCCTCCACTTCAACCATCCAACTTGAATTATGCTGATAATATCCCCATCTATTTCACCATCACTCTGAACAATAGATCCAAGATATTTAAAATGTGTACTCTTATTAATGACTTGATCGCCCAAAGTCACAATCCTCTCACTAGGTCTATTACTACTAAAATTACACTCTATATATTCCGTTTTAGATCTACTCAAGCGAAAACCTTTAGACTCTAAGGTTGACCTCCATAATTCAAGTTTACCTTCAACTCCCTCTCTAGTCTTATCAACAAGAATAATATCATCAGCAAAAAAGCATACACCAAGGTACATCCTCTTGCAAATGTCTAGTGAGAACATCCATGACTAAAGCAAAAAGATATGGACTTAAGGCTGATCCTTGATGTAACCCAACCGAAATAGGGAAATACTTGGTCAATCCACCTTGTGTTTGATCAATAACCCCTTAAAATAAATTCACTTCTGTTTCTGCGAAGGATGACCAGTAGATAGACAGGTGGGATATTTACATCTATAAAAAGAAGGTGTAGTTGTGCACTTATATCACATCTTAATGAAAATTATGTGCATGGCCCATAATGTTACAATTTGTTTTCTGCTTTTACAAGCAGAAACCCAGAAAGATTCAACCTTGAGCATATAACGTAAACTTGTTTTAAAAGATGCATATTTCAACCATCAAAGATAAGTTAGACCAAAGAATCACTGGAGTATATGATGGGGACATCAGTTGGAAAGTCTACCGTCGACGTGGCCGTAGATCTACGGCCACGATTTACCCGATGTATTTCTGATTTTAGTATTGTCATTTTATTTTGATGTACTTTATTTCTGCATTTTCCCTTTTTACCCTTGCTTGAGGGATTGAGTCATGTAGCCCCTTGAGGGTATTTGAGTCCTTTTATTTTATGTCATTGTATTAGGCTATTTATAGCCTTCATCTTGTACTTTTGATGATCGATGAATGATATTGAAAAGAATTTCTGCAATTTGTCTTCTTGAAGCTTTTGTGTGGAGCTTGAGATTTGAGAGTTTGGTGGAGCCTAGGAGAGGCCACCCGTCGTACCCAACAGTCACCACCGATGGCTCTTGGTTTATCCTTCTTCCCTTGCTTCCCCTCCACCCAAAGTCCACCGTCGGCCATTCCCCACCACCAATCACCACCTCCTAACCTCACCACCCCAACTACACCTCCCAAAAACTGTCCCTCCCATTCATCCCGCCGGCCATCCCCATAACCGCCGGCCTCCCCTTCATCCACCACCCCACTCCCATTAATTGCCGGCACCCTTGCCGCCAACTCATGTATTTTCAAATTTTGAAAATTGAAAATTTTGATGAGTGAAAGTTTTCAAATTTGTCCGACGCCAAATTAGGAAAGTTTCAATGAGATGTCAAATTTCAAATTTGAATTTGAGCGGATTTGAAATTTTCATGATTAATTAGGCGGAGCGAATTAGGAAACACATAACTCCTCTTCCCCTCACTCCCAATCCTCCTCTACGTGCCGCCGGCCCCCCTTAGTGGGCCCCTCTCCTTTAGTGCTTCATTAAAGGACTTAATGTCATGCTATTTGAATTTCAAATCCTTTTAATTTCCCTCCAATTTTACTTAAATCTGAGAATAATCTCAAATTTGAAACTTAAAACAATTTCTATTCCACCTAACCTAGCCTCCTCCCAACCCTAGCCGACCCCCCCCCCCCCCTCCTTACAACCCACCGGCCACCTTCTCCCCACCGTCCACTCCCTTCCTCTCTTCCCTCCCTCTCAAGGTGTCTCTCCTTGTTAAATGGAAATGGATGATCGACCTGGAGTTTGAGTCCGGTCTTGCATACGAAGGCTAAGAGTGCATGGATCTTCTCAACTTACCTTTTTCAACTTAACTCCAAATCTTGTTGGAGTCAAAGAGAAGGCCACCTACCACTTGCTATTCACCGCGATCAAGGCTAGGGAAGAAGAACTAACGGAAGATTATAGTGATTCACGTCGTTTCTCCGAGAAGGTGATCTTTTTTTTTTCTTGACTCATTTTTTTCAAATTCTACTTTCTTCGTGAGAAATTGTTCAAGCAAGAGATTGTGTCTACTTATCTCCATCCATTAGTATTCGTAGGAATTGTTACTTCGTTGCTTTTGGATCTCTTTGTTAAACAAAGGTTTAGTTGGAAACTATCACGCATGCAATGCTTTATTTTCCTACGTGTTTTGAATTTCGTTTAGCACCATGTGTAGTTTCGCCTAAACGGAAGTGACCGTATATTAGTTTTACTTTTTGTTTTAATCTCGAATAACGAAATCTGAAATTGATCTTAAAATATTTTGTGCAAATTTCTGAATTTTGCATATAGTTCTACACCAGTATATTATTTTCACAAAACCTATATCAAACTGGGATGTCCACCTACTTGGAAATTGGTACTTTTTGGGTGTTGCATAATAGTTACTCATGCAATACATTAAAAAAAAAAACAAAAACAAATTCTAGAAATACTCATGATGATTATAGGCTGTAATAGCACAAATAAGAATCAAGCTTCATCAAAATTATGATAGGCATTACATAGAAGCTTTCTCGATGAGAACATATTCAATGGTAAATCCCTTTGAGTACAGGCTCACAAATTTCAGTCGAAGGCATTGCCCCATCCTATAATACATAAGCAAACTAATACTCAGGTTATTAAGTAACGAATTAATTTGCTGTTTCCAAGTTATCAACTTAGCAAATAATTACTAGTGATTAAGCAAATGAAAAAAAAATCTTTGTATCACTAAATCTACAAATGAAAAAAAGGCAGATAAATCCAATTTATAATTAACTAACTACTCCATATGAACATGCTATTTTACCGGGTCTTTGAAGAAACAACTATGAAGTCATCGTTTGAAACTTACAACTATATCACCCTCCTCACCCATAGCAACAGCAGCCCGCACAGCTACTCTCCTAATATCATGTAAGAAAAGCCTGTGGCCATTAGGTAGAGGTGGGTAGTAATCATTTTCACCATATTTCAAATAATCTTGCATAGTCCATCCAACGCCAGCCAACATGTCATCCAAAATATCAACTGTAAAAGTAACAGGAGAAACAATCTTAAAAAAAAAAATGACAAAGTTATAATCTACTTGTGTAATCTGCAACTATGTGAACAATCTCTTAACGAAATCTAGAAAATGAGCAGAGAAATTGTGTGTGTGTGTGTGTGGGGGGGGGGGGGGGGGGGGTTAGGGGGGAGAGAGAGATAGAGAGAGAAGATTTAAATCAATATCACATACGTGGATCTTCATTCTTTGGATTGTCAGATGTCAACATAACTACATCACTTTTATCGGTCGCAATTTTTGCCATAAGTGGCCTCTTGCCTCTTTCTTCTTCCCCACAACAACCAATGACTGTGAAAACAAAAATGTACAAGCAACAGATTTCTCAAGTTTGAGTAAACAATTGATAGCATAAAAGGTAAAATATAAGTTCTCAAAGAATATCATAATAACTAGCATATTCAATCTAAAGCATAGTGGAATACAATGTCAAATAGGGTTAAATTCTGGAATAAAATGTTTGAGCAGATTGCAGTAGATGAGTATTGAGCTACTCTTCCCATGTTTCTACACATTGCTCTGCATTTATGCTCTTGCTAAACAAAAAATAATATTGCATAACAGAAAAAACTAAGGTATGAGCATGCAGCTAGTTTTGGGTTTCAAATGGCAGCATAAATGAAAGGGTGTTTTTTTTTTTAAGTTCATAAGCAAAGTATTTTAGAGTTAGATAAGCATTCATCTGTTCTTAACATGCTAATCTGTTTTATACCAACCGGACAAGTAAAACTAAGGCTTCATTTGGGACTGCTTTAAACAGCTTTCTAATACAAAAAAATTAATTTTTGTACTTTGGAAGCAGTAAGAAAGCCGTCTCAAACGAAGCCTAAATTAGCTGCATACCAGTTATAATTCTCCTTGGTCCCAGCTCCCTTGTGGTATCCAGGAGCCTGGAAAAATCGTCTGGTGTTCGAGCATAATCAACAATCACACCAAATGCTTGCTCCTCGTCTATCAACTCACATCTGCCGGGAACAGCATCTACTTCCTCAATCCCTCTAACAATATCCTCCAATGGTGAACCAACAGCAATCCCAACAGCAACTGCTGCAAGTATATTGCATATATTATGCCGTCCGAGCAACCCTGATGATATTTCAAGTATCCCTTTTGGCGTTTGAACCAAAACCTGCGTTTCAAACAATGAAAGCTCAAACTTCAAAGGATACACAGCAGCATTTTTATCCTCAATAGAATATGTCACAACTGGAACATCTGGATTCCCCTTCGACATGAAATAAGAAGCATTGGGGTCATCAATGTTCACAACCTTCCGGTGCCGTTCAGGGTCAATCATCCTTTCGAACAAACTGCCCATACTGTTCCTGTACTCCTCTATCCCATGGAATTCATGTTGATCCCTTGTCAGATTAGTGAATACGGCAATGTCAAAATCTACTTCATCACATCTTCCTTCAGCCAAACCATGAGAAGAAGCCTCCACCACAACCGCCTCTGTACCATTATGGACCATCTTTGCCATTAATTTCTGAATAGTAACAGCATCTGGAGTCGACTCAGAAGCCTCCAATTTGTTATCCCCATGGATGTAGTGCCCAAGAGAACCCAGCATTCCTGTCCTCAATCCCATAGCTTCATACATCGCCTTTACCAAGTATGATGTTGAGGTCTTACCGCGTGTCCCAGTAATCCCAATTACCGACAGTGTACTGGAAGGGTTACGGTAGAAAGAAGCAGCAAGAACCGGCAGCACCAAATTGGTGTCCTCCACAACAACAAGAGCCTTGCACCCTAGAGTCTCATCTAAATTTATCACCTTATCAGCTACAACAGCAACTGCTCCTCTCTTATCTGCTTCAGTTAAATAATCATGCCCATCAGTGGTTGCTCCAGGACAGCAAATAAAGAGATCACCGGAGCTGACTTCTTTAGGATCATGCTGAATTTCAGTGATCAACACCTCCAAATTTCCATAAACAGACAATGGCACAACCCGGCTATCATCCAGAAGCTCAGCAAGCGTCATACTGAATTTAGGTTCCAATATCTGGCTCCTGGACTTGCCAAAACTTTCAAGATCAAGTTCAAATGATGGAGAATCGGAAAGTGCAGCAGCTGCCTTCTCCTCCTCCTCTGGCATTTTGACGGGATTTTCTTCCTGGATTTCGTCATTGGATATTACGGTAAGTCCATGAAGCTCCTCGATCTCCTCAAGATCAATGACTTCTTCGGGTAAAAGCTCCTCAATGGAATCAACGGGAGGAGCATTATTCTTACTTTTCGGTGGATTGGGAGGCAGAAGGCCCTGTTTAACGAATTCCTGGCGCTTGAGTGAGATGGCACGGTCGATATCGCCAAACGGGTCGTCTCCGGAGGATGACTCGGTCTCACCGTCGGCAGGTGAAGGAGGGTCTTCTTCAAGAGCGAAGGCAGAGACAAAAAGGTGCTGGTCCTCCTTGAACTGCTCCTCCTGGCGACGGCGGGCTGCGGCGACCTGAATCTGGAACTGCTCCATGCGGGAGACGCCATGGGAGGAATCCTCTGGCGCCTCCGGAGGATCTTCGTCGGAGGGCAGTGGGCGGAACTTTCTGTCAGGACCGATTGCCGCAAGCGGTGGCGGCGTGAAGCGGCGTAGTGAGAAAGAGGGACGGCAAGGCGAGAAGGATAAGGACGATAACAATCGAACGGGTAGAGCCATAAAAGAGAGAGAGAGAGAGAGAGAGAAAGAAGAGTTAGAAGGTTTTGGCGCTGAAAGGATGAGACGGAGAAAGGAAAGGGAAGACGGGATAGGAGGGGGCTTCACTAGCTACTGAAGATCCGAAAATTATATAGGAAAATTTTATTTTGATAAATTTTGGTTGAATCTTAGTAAGAAATATTAAGTTATTAACTTTATTTTAAAATAAGTATAATTTATCAAAATAAATATAAATGCTTGCTGAAATTTTGATGAGATATTCGGGGCTAGAAGTAGGGGTGTCAATTTTTGACACGACCCGAAACACGACCCAGAAAAATTTGGGTTCGGGTCAACTCGAACCCGAAACCCGTTTTTAAAAATTGGGTCGGGTTCGGGTTGACCCAGCAACCCGAAATTGACCCGAAAGTGACATGAAAACTCATATTTGACCCGAAAACCCGAGATTGACCCAATTTTGACCCGAAAATCGAATATTGACCCGATTTTTTACTCGAAAATTAGCAAGTTTAGGTCAACTTCGGGTCATTCGTGTCGGGTCGGGTTGACCTGGACCCGAATCGGGTCGGGTTCGGGTCCCGAAACCTGACCCGTTTTTAAAAACGGGTCGGGTTCAGGTTGACCCGAACAGTGCCGGGTTCGACCCGAACCCGACCTGCTGACCCGAATTGACACCCCTAGCTAGAAGAAAGTAGTATTATCTAAGAGAAAATTGACTTTATGAGTGAGTCCTATAATGCTTGAAATTAGAGAATTATACTCGTTTTATTTTTTGAAGAAATATACATGTTGATAAATATAGAGCATTATATAAGTGACATTTTTAAGCAAATAATTGCTCGACACTTAATATTCTCGGTATCTTCTTCTTCTCTAACGATCGTTGTTCACAATGAATCATTATGAGATAAAGTTTAAAGGTGTTGCAGGCTAGAATATACGCGGTGATAGAGTTTTAATTCTACGTCTTAGCGTTACACGGATATCCAGCTCACACACATATAACACAAGATTTTTTACGTGGAAAACACTGGAAAGGGGAAAAACCATGGGGCTTAACCCAGTTGAAAAGATTTCACTAGAATTTGAGTTGAATACATTGGGTTGACTCGTCCTTAAGGGCGATCAGGTTACAAATGTCAATCGTATTGTTGAAGTTTAGTGTCAAATCTGGTGTCACATGGAAGTTAGGGCGTCATTTAGTAGTCCGGCAGTAATTTGGCGAAACTCTGGAGTTAGTTGATGGTCTGGCGGAGTTCAGACCCTTAAGTGGTGGTCCGACAGAGTTAAGGCCCTTAGGTGGTGGTTCGACGAAGCAACGACGTCAGGTGGTGGTCTGACGGAACTCCAGGGCTCAGGGAGTGATCTGACGGAGCTCAAGTGGTAGTCCGATTAGGGTGAGGGCTTCAAGTGGTGGTCTGGCGAGGGTGAGGGCCTCAAGTGGTGGTCCGGCGAAAGTGAGGGCCTCAAGTGGTGGTCTGGAGAGGTCAGGGCCTAAAGTGGTGGTTTGATAAAGGTGAGGGCCTCAAGTGGTGGTCCGGCGAGGGTGAGGGCCTCAAGTGTTGGTTCGGCGGAGCAACGACGTCAGACGGTTGTCCGGCGGAACTCAGACGGTGGTCGAGGAGGAGCAAGAAGGCAAGAACGATCTCCGATCTCTCTTTAATTCTTTAGCTTGATATTCCCTTTCAAGAGAAAGGAGTGGTCTATTTATAGATTTTTTTGAGTGGCATGACCCGTAAATAGACGAGAGATCAAGGGTAAATGGGGACTGGTTGGATGGACGGCCGATGTTGAATCCCTTGATCAAGGATTGTTTTGTGGACATTTGAATGCCTTAGTAATGTCAGAATTTGGTGATCTTGGGCTCGTTGGACCCGTTTGGGCTCGGATTGGGTTGGATTTGGTGTCGTTGGGTTAGTATTCTTGAAACGCTCAGTTCAACTATAATTTTGCTGAAATTAGAGTTCAAATGGTCTCAATTTTAATTTATGAAGTTTCCAACTTGATTTTGCATCGAGATTCATGCCTGATCAATATAATTTTTTGATGACGTATCAAAAGGCATTACTTCAGTCTCTATCACAGGCTAGTCAGCAATTGTCGTTGCAAGTCAATGGTGTTATACATTTGAAAAATATTCTATTCATGACAATACTCTATATTTGCGCTTTGAACCATAAACTCAAAATGACATTAGACATTAAATTGCTAACTATGAACCTTGATTTAAACTAATTTTGACATTAATCAAAACATAATTTGCCCGTTATCAAACAATATTCAAAATTTACTCAAATATTAGTTCTATTTTCGAACAAGGTTTGAACATATGGCCTCAACCTTGATCAAAGTAGGTTCAAACCTTGTTCAAATTGTATTCGAATCAATTTGATCATTTCAAATTTATAAAAGTAGTCCACAATCAAAAGTAAATGTGTTTTGATCCGAATAAAACTTTTGAATATATTTTCACTTAATAAATGTTACATGAAAAATATAATAATTTGAATTAAAATCTCAAAAGTGCTCTTTTTTAATTATATGAAAAAACATATTCAATCCTTTTACATCATTGTTGTGGCCTAGAATATTTGCAACGGTAGAGAAATATAAAGTTTAACATTTTATCTTTGTACGAAGATCCATCACACAATCAGATAAGAGAGAGGGTATAATATTTATAAGAGACATTAGAGTTTTTTACGTGCAAAATCCCTGTAAATGGGGGAAAACCACAGGGCCTGACCAAGCTTAAATGAATCCACTAGTGTTTGCAAACAATTACAAATAAGGCCCTTCCCTGGGGGGAAGGCATTGGTTTGATATAGCAAATATGCATTAGACAAAGTGCATTATATGGTAGAAATGGGAAGAATCAAAATTGATATGTTCGTTTGGTTGGCAGGACCATAGTCGGCTGGCGACTGAGGTCGGAAAGACCGTATTCAGGTGCCGGTGGTTGGAAGGACCATAGTCGTTGGACTATAGAGGTTGGAAAGACCATTTTTAGGCGACGAAGGTCAGAAGGACCATAGTCAGTGGGCGATGAAGGCCATAAAGACTGTTGTTTGATGATAGAGGTCAGAAGGAACATAGTCGGCAAACGACGAAGGCCGAAAATATCGTAATCGGCGAGCGACGGAAGTCGTAAAGATCGTTATCTAGCTACAAAGGTCAAAAGGACCGTAGTCAGCGGGTGATAATGGTCAGAAAGACCGTTGTCTGGCGACAAAAGTCGGAAGGACCGTAGTCGTTAACCGACGGAGATTGAAAAGATCGTAGTCAGGCGACGAAAGTCAGAAAGATTGTAGTTAGCAAATGATGGAGGCCAAAAGGCTGTTGTGGGTGGAAGTTCAACAAGCATTGGAAGCTGAGTGGAAGTCCATCATTAGTTGGTGGCCGGGCAGAAGTCCAGCATTAGTTAGTGTGCAGGAGAAAGTCCGTCGTGAATGGAAGTCTGACATCAGTTGGTGGACTAGTGGAAGTCCAGTGTCAATAGGTGGCCAGGCGGAAGTCCTATGATAATTGGTGGTTGGGCGAAAGTTTGAAAGTCCATCAGTGGTCGAGGAAGAGTCTGGTGGCAAGAGAACTCTAGTTGGTATTCTTCTTTCTCTTCCTTGCTTGGGTTCCCCTTCAACGAAGAATGAGGGTCTATTTATAATCTTCTGAGAGTGACATGACTAGTAAATAGAAGGGAGATGAAAGAGTGGTTTGAATGGATGGTCGATATTTATCCACTTGATCATGGACCGTCTACAGTGTATTTAAATGTTTTAATGATATCAGATATTGACAATCTTGGGCTCGTTGATTCGTCTTGTCAAGCAGCTCGATTCGACTATAAGTATGTCACGTTTGGAAATCATTTGTTCATCCAATTTATATTTATAATATTCCAAATGCGCTTTGGGTTTTCAATTTGGACCCATTTGTGCTCGAATTGAGTAGAATTTGGTGTCGTTGGGTTCGTTTTTTTCGAGACGTTCAGTTCGACTATGAGTTTTTGCTGAAATCGGAGTTCAGATGGTCCCAGATTTTAATTTTGGAAATTTCCAACTTATTTTTGCCCCCGAGATTCGTGCCCAATCAAGATAATTTTTTGATAATATAACAATCATAAAAAAAAATGGTCAACATTTATTTTGACAGTGCAAAAGCTTGATCCACTCGAAGTACCTAACCATTCTCACAAGAAAGACCATTCCCACCAAACCGCCATCTACAATCCATTAATCTTTAGCGTGACTTTAACTGCAAGCAACTACTAACACTTGGAAGGTTGTTTTATTTTTAACAGATTTAAATTTAAATTAAATTAATAAAAAAGTGTTCAAATGAACATCAACTTCTATATTAATCAAATTTCAGAGGTAATTAATGGTTAAGTGTCACCAATTTTAATGCAGATTTTAAATATCAAAGCTCTGTTTCGGTTTAAGATAATCAATTATTCTGTACAGAGTCTGAAGGGGAGGAACCGTCCGAACTGTAAGTGTACATAATCTGAGCGATTCTTTCCCTTTAGATTCCGCACAAAATAATTTCTCCATCTAAAAAAGGAACAATTATTACGTCCTCCGACCGGACGTAGAGGAACGTCCGGTCGGAGGCAAATTCCCACGAAACACCGAGTTGTACCGAGCAAATACCGAGCAATATCAAATAATAACGAGGAATAACATCATGTGAAGATCCAATACCGAGTTATTTCGAGCTATCTTGAGCAATACCGAGTTATACAAAAGTTGTACCGAGTTTTTCCTAGAAAAAACTCGGTACAACTCGGTATTTCTCGATATAGCTCGGTATAACTCGGTATTGGTCTTCAAAGAGCGGTATTCATCGTTATTATCAAATAATACCTAGTTGTACCGAGTAAATACCGAGTTTTTTGGCGGAAATTTGACTCCGACCGGACGTTCCTCTACGTCCTTGCACCGGATGTAATAAAAGTTCCTAAAAAAGCCCCTCTACATAACTAATAAAATGATGTCATTTGAATTAAATATTAATTTCTTTTTATATATCATAATATAAACTTATATTTAAAATGATTGATATATCTTTTTAATAAATAATTGCCTGATAAAAACTACGAAATTTTCCGCTGCATATCAATTACCGTTGCTTTAGAGCAAGTCCAATCTAAAATCTCATTTTTCACTCCAAAATGCCGTGAAACTACAAAATGCTGCTATTCATCTCCAATCGAACTCCACTTTTCACACTTTTGCAGGTAACGGTCCTCTCTTCTTTCCCGCGCCAAGTTCGGTCGAGGTAAAAATGGGGGAGATGAACAGTGCAATGCCAATATTGACGTTCCACTGTTCACCCGCAGTCAAATAGGGGAAAATTTACGGTTCGGCTGGAGCTAGTCAAAGACGCCATTCAAGCGATTGGAGTTCAGTTGGAGATGCCCTAAGGTGTTTTTATAACTCGCGTTAATTGTACGCCGTCAAATAAATGGGAGGAGAATAAAAAAAGCGGTGCCGCTTGGCGTTTTCTTATCTCGGCTTTGTTTGAATTTTGCGTTCTACGGATGTTGGCTTTGAAGAAGCAAAGCGTTTACTTGTTTGGATCGTGAGGATTTACATACATATTATTAAGTTTATAAATTTTTAGATACCTAATGTCCAATTTTAATATTTTTTGCTTTGTTTGAGACAGCTTTCATTGATTTCTAAAATTATTTTTTTGCACAAAAATTTTGAGTTTAAAATATATTTGTACTAAAATAAAATTATTTAAAAAAACAATATAAGGCCTCCTTTGAGACAGTTTAATTTTGCCTTTTCAATTTTGAAATAGAATTTTTTTTTGGATTGTAATTTGTATGTACCACTTTTGTAGAAATGATTTTTAGAGAATCAAATTTTTGTACTGTTTTAAAAAGCTTTCTGATATTAACTTCTCTCTTAAAAAACTCTGTTCTTGAAAACAATAATTTTAACACTACCTTTTAAAAAAGATAAAGAATGACCAAAAGAAGCGTAAATTATTAATCAAAGTTGATGCTAAGATGCTACATCCTAGAGGAAACCCCAAAAGAAGTCACTAAAGAGGTCTAGATGATTCTTGTACTTTCCATCAAATCAAAGAATAACACTTTTATTTTTAGTGAGAAGAACCATCCACTATCACCCCCGACAAGCCAAGGGCGCTCGGCGATACAGAAACTCCGATCAGCCTAGACGAGCTATCCACACCCATTAGAACTCGTGACCAACTTTTATTGGGCCCCCCGAAGGGAGCACTGCCGCCCGAGGAAATCAAACACGAGATGGGGGTGCCCAATCGTGCTCGCCCATCAACCAAATTAAGCATCAGTGGGTAGAATAACACATTTGAGTAATAAAAATATTATATAATCGTATATCATACAAATGAAATTTATTATAAAAACACCACAAAGTACACGAACAAGAAGAGATTTGAAAGCAAAAAAACCAACACAAACATTCCAGATCCCCATTAATGTTAGAAAATAGGATCATAAAGCACTAATAGATAATAGATTCCCAATAATCCCACAAGAACTTGTTGATAAGAATGCCACAGGAATCACGGTAAGTTTCTGAGACTAGAGAGCAGTTTTTCATGAAGAAAAATGAGAAGATAAAACTTGTTTTTGAAATTAAGATCAGCTGCTTATCATCAGAAAGTTACTACTGGCAACAAATCTAACATTAGCCATCAAAAGGACAGTAGAAAACACAATTTAGATGATAAAAAGCATTCCGAAAGAAACCAGCGGCAATATGTACAGGAAGAACAGTGAGTTGAGTTAACCACCTTTACTCCTGCATAGGATTGCCGCTGCTCTCTTCGTTATCTCCTACACTTTTCTGCGAGCACACATCTCCACCACAATCGTTCTCTGAAGCCTCCTCCTCTGAGTTCAAATTGTTATCTTCGCCATGATTGTTGTTGTTGTTGTTAAAATTTTCATTGCGTGATCTATAGTCAGTCTCCAGCAGCAGAAGTCTCCTTCTAAGCTCCTCCATCTCCCTCTCCATCAAGAAAAGTCTTTCTTTCAGAGTTAGATTCTCTTCTTCAAGCTGAGCTATGTGGGTATCCTGGTCATCCACTCTGTTTTCCAACAGGTAGGATGTGCCAGTCGACACTACCTGCTCCTCCCCGAAGCTGGGATACACAATCTCGAATCGGCTCAAGTCATGGTCGAGCCTTCTCTCTACCTCCACATGCTCCTCCATATCGCTCTCGCTTGATCCATCCTCATCGTCCTCCTCCTCTTCAGTTCCACCGCTGCCGGCACAACCGCCGCCGGCGGTTGGAGAGCGGAGACGAATTAAACCTTTCATCGAGCCATACCCATCCACTCCCCACTCTTCCTTGGCCATGTCTACCAGTCTCTCCCTTGAGGGGGAGAATTTCGGTGTGGGAAGGATGGCCGGCGTCACAGCACAGGGTGAAACGAGAGAAGCAATACCACCAGATTTCTTGGCGCGGATTATGAAGGACGTTGTATTTCGAGGGGCGAAGGGGACGAAACGAGTAAATTTCTTCTTCGGGTAGAACCGCCTAGCTTTCACGCGATTCTGATACTGTAGCTCTTTCAGAGTTGGCGGTTTGTATCCGGTAACTCCGACGGTGGATACAACTCCGGGAGCAGCAGCGGCCTTCTTCCGCTTTTCAGCAGCCTTCTTGCTCTTCCAGTTCTTCCTCCCAGATTTGGTCCCCGACGGAACAAAAATCGGTCGAGGGTTTTGAAATACCATCGGCTCCTCCGCCAGCAGCGCTAGCGCTGGAGCCGGCGGTGCCTGGGGCTGCCCTTGCCACATCCCGTACGTCCGGTTAATCATCTGGGAAGGATCTATCATGATTCCTACCAAAGAAATCCGTCAAATATCGGAAGATCTAGAAACCCTAGATTGATTAACCCACGATTCGAGCGATAAACTTAGATAGATCTAGGAAATTATCCCAAACACCAACCGTAAGCCTCACGCGAAACTATCGTCCCGATCTCAACCCTAACCCTAATTAGATTCAATAATCTGAATCGAGTAACGAGAAAACACAGGGCCCCGTGAAGCGATATCGATCTGTAACGAAAAAAAAAAAGTCACGAAATCTTGAACGGTTCGATGAGATCTGTAATAGTTCTCTCCTTCGATTTCTAGACGTATAGAAATCAATGGTTTCAATCTTCGGCAAGAAACTAGAAAACCAGATCCGTTTTGTGAAGACGAGATGCTTCCGTCGGGTGGTTATTTATAGATATCACAATTGGATAATTCGGATCTACCCCCATTGCAGTTTTACGTAATTACAATTTTATGTGTGTGGTTTTTTGCAATTATCATTCATTCACCATCTGTAATCGAATATTGCAGAATTAGAGATCGGGTATACGGATGAGTAGTGGATCCGAGAAACATTTTTTTCATCTCATTAGGGGCAAATTGTTACATCCGGTTATCGGATACGGAGATAGGTTCGGATACTAATAAAATATTATTTTAAATTAAGCCCGTCAAAAGCGTAGGAAAAGGACAGGCAAAGCGCAGGTAAATCGCAAGTAAAGCGTAGTCAAAGCGCACCTAAAGCGCAGTTAAAAGCGCAGGTGATGTGGCATGTTTTTATTGGATGTCCGAACCTATTCTGCTCGTCCGATGACTGGATGTAATAATTTGCGGGCTCGAATTTTCTAACTGTCCAAATATAATATAGAATTATCCAAATTCTTTGGTTATTGGAACATTAAAGACTAATCATATTTCTCCGCTGGTTAATTCTTAGGTTTTAAGATATAAATAATTTTTAATTTGGATTAATTATTTATATATTTGATATTAATTCAGTAATAATTGTTTATATTGTTTGATTTTATATTAGTTATTTTCATTAAAATGTCTCATTTAATATGCACTATTCACAAATTGCATAAGAAATAAAGCAATTACATTTAAGAATACCGATAAATTATCAAGGTGACTCAACTTGGCTTGTTGGTTTAGGGTTTAGGGGAGGTCTTGGATTCAAGTTTTGGATTCGAGTCTTGCATATGTTATGTGTGCAACGTAACTCAACATATCTAATACTTATTATTGCAGGCTAGAAAATTAATAACAATGCATAAGATCAAAAACATACACATATAATATAAAAGAAAGTAGTATATATTAAAAAATTTATGTAGAAAATATGAAAAATGAAAAAAGCAAGAGGTTGCTAAGATGAAATGATCTATTATATAAATATATTAAAAGAGTTTGCTCTTCTCCTTAACTAAAAAATATGAGATTATAAAGCACATAATAAAAATTTATATTTCTATGAATGTGAGGGAGAATGTTGGAGATGTTGTAGTTAGATGTATTAGTTAAGTGATGATGATCGAATGACAGTAATAAAGTAACCATAATGGCTAGTAGTGGTCGTCGGCGTTGAGATCAAAGTTATTTGGATTTCTAAGCTGACTCAAACTTAAGTTCGTATCCCATGTGACACCTACAGGCTCAACATTTAGTTCCGACTCAATTGGAAAAAGGTAAAGTTTTTGAACTCTTGAGTTTGTCAACTATTTGCATGTCTTTGGGAGTGTTTTAACACATGAAATTGATTGAGTGCACTCTAGAATGTGTCCCAAGTATTGCATGTGAATTTTGGTAAAATATGAGAATTTCACTTTTGGAGCGTAGTGGCGCTGGGTGTTCGAGCGTAATGATGTTGCACTCAGTCATGTCGTTAGAAAGTGACATTGTGGCGCCAGCTCTCGAAAGGGAACGAGGCTGTTGATTAGCAGTTCAATATCAGATCTGAATTGATATGTATTTTGATATTTTGATTTATGTATGGTCATGATTAGTTAAATTTTTAGTTATGTAGCTCTTGCATGTAGTCATTTATTATAATGTAGATATTTATTTTAATGAAATGAAAGAAACTTTGTGGATGTGTTTATTTTCAATATTTTGATATTTTAGTAGCTCTATTGTTTGTAGTTTTATTTGAAATGAAATTGGAAAAGACTATAAACATTCCAAAACTATATCTTGGGAATTGCCTCTCGCAGCTCAACACGATAGTATCTATCCTGATCAAGTTGGGGTGTGATATCCAATTTATAATATTTTGGGAGTAGGATTTTAATAAAATTAACAAAATATTTATAACACTCGATTGAAAAGCTCATATTAAATCATTTGATCATAAAACGTTCATTTAGAATTTATGCCTTAATGACCTTAGAATGATCCTAAGCTTGATGGATTTCTTTCATTGAGCCCCTCAATTTGCCACAAGCATGCAACATTTGCATATTATTTGTAATCAATGCTATGAAATTTTCAACTTTATCTCAAATATTTGATTTGAGCTCATTTATACTCCGATCATATCACTTTTGGTGTCAATGAGTTTGTCTTGTCAAGATGCTCAATTTGGCAATAAATTTATTGAAATTGGAGTTTGAAAGGTTCTAAAAAATCTTTCAATACAAATAGTACTTTGAGATTTGTATTTATCAAGTAAAATTTCTTTAAATGTATCATTTGCCCTATATTTTGGGTGACAAATAGTTCATTGTCTGAAAATATATACTTAAAAAACTTATAATTTGCATGATTGAAGATGACTTGTTGGGCTCCAAAAATGTCAAAATTGAGTTTAAAATATTAACAAACAGTGGAATATAAATATTCGAACAAAAATCGAATTTGAATTGGATCATGTCACTGGCTGACTATCGGTCGCCCCAACCAATAGCATGTGTGGATGCAATTGTGCTCGTACATGCAATTGAGGTGCACCCAAGTGGCAAGCAGCAAAAGCCTTAAGTGTTAGCCAGCGTAAATTTGTGTGGGTTGCATGCTAGGTCGACCAAAGTTTTCACTGACCTAAGGACAGTGCTTCCTCGTCACAAAAAAAAGGTGCACCCAAACGCTGACACATTTATGCACGCAAACGTGCATGTAGCAGTGCCTTGCAAGTGCTAATACAATAGCCATCACTTCATTTAATTAGAAATGTTGGAAGTATTATTAATCATTAATTACATAATTAAAAAAAAAACAAAAAATACCCAAAAAATTGCTAAAAATATTAAAAAAAAATGCAATCATTTATGTTTAGGAAGTGGGGCTAAGTATATTTTATATTAATAACTTTTAAATGAGCTGAATCATGATCTAACAAGTTGAGCCCTAATTGACACAAGTTGAACTAATTAGTGTATTAAGCTCAACTGACAAATTATATATTTATCGAATAAAGCCTGAGTCAACTCACGAGTCAACTCGACTTAATAATACTCCTAAGTCCTAATCGAGAAAAAAAATTTACATCATAAGCTCCTATCAAATTTTATGTTAAAAATATAACAAAAATGACAAAAAGAATAAAACATTTAATCATTATATCAAAAATATTAAAAACACTCATTACATTTCCATTTCTAGCTTAAGCTATTTCTCTTACACCATTAACAGCTAATTACTCCACCAAACTCCGTTAACAAATCGTTAAGCAGAGAAAGATTGGCGTAATTAAATAACAGTGCTAATTAGGCACAATTTCCCTTTCCCAAAAAAAAAGAAAAGAAAAGAAAATCCTGCCGTTAACTTCCAACGGCAGCTTCACCGTTTCTTAACGGATTCGTCAATGTAGAGCACGTCGTCAATATACGACACTAGGTTGAATGCGAAGCTCTCTAACACTCTTGAATAGCTCTCCAATATAGCTTGGCCCAAATCCTAAATAAAAAAATTAAAAAAAAAAAGATTTTTCATATAAATTAAAGAACAAATTTTAAGAAGAATTATGACTAAAGTTTAAATTATGTGAATAAGCAAAATTTAATAAAATTTTAAAAAGAAGCAAAGTAGCAGATTATTTTTCTAAAAAAGTCAAATTATTTGACGTTTTCTACATAATTAGTCAGACTGTTTGGCTAATTATGAATACACCAAATAGTTTGGCTAATTCTATAAAATTAGTCAAATTATTTGGCTAATTCTATTGAATACCCACATTTTTATTAAGCATCATTAACAATATCATTAGCTGATTAATGACGCATTAAAAAATTTAAAACTAGGCTAACGGGCAATAAGCTTTTACAACAACAACAACATCAAGTCTTTATCCCACTACGTGGGGTCGGCTACATGAATCCTTTTTCTCCATTGTTTCCTATTAAAAGTCAAATTCTCGTTTAAATCTAATAAAGAAAGGTCATTCCTAATATTTTCTAACCAAGTCTTTTTAGGTCTACCCCTACCTTTCTTAACACAAGTCAAATCTAATACCTCTACTCTCCTAACCGGAGCATCGGAAGGCCGCCTTTTTATGTGACCAAACCATCTAAGGCGGCTCTCTCTAAACTTATCTTCTAGTGGAGCTACTCCAACCTTTCCACGTATATGCTCATTTCGTATCATATCTCTAAGGGTAAAGCCACTCATCCACCCGAGCATCCTCATCTCTGCCACACTTAACTTAGTATTATGCTTCTTTTTTAATGGCAATAAGCTCTTAGAATTAACCAAATAGTTTGGCCAATTCAGTTTGACTAATTCTACATAAAACGCCTAATAATTTGACTTTTTAAAAATTATCCAAACTATTTGACGTTTTCAATGAAAAATGTTAAATAGTTTGGTTAATTTGTTTCTTTTTAAATTTTTATAAAATTCTGTTTCTTCACATAATTTAAACTTTGATCATGCTTCTTCTTATAATTTGATCTAAATTAAATTAATTATATATATAATTTTCTATAGATAAAATCACTTACCTTGTTATATTGAATCTTCATGGAGTCTAGAGTGGTCTGAGACAAGCTGGGATACCTCTGCTTCAGGCTCAACAGAAGAGTATGAGCTCTGCTGGCCAGCATAGCATTCTTGTCCAAATCCACCATGAAATCCTTCATCATCTCCCATGACGACTTGTTCGAGTTGCCGCCGCCGCCGGCGGAACTCGCCTTGCGCTGCCAAACATACATGGAGGCTTCGATGCGGTCGGCGGTCTCAAGCGCCTCATGCTCGTTTGATATGTTGAGGCAGTCGAGAATATAATCGGAGCAGAATTGTTCGGTGGTCGATAGGTAGCGGTAGGCGGTGTCCCCTATTCCTGCTCGCCCACTCTGCACAAGCAAATTTGTAGCAAGATGAGTTCATTGTAACAGGTTGGGTATATCCTTTCGGTTTTGTTCGGAATAGCTTTTTTACTATTTTGTAACATTATTTTTTAGTTAAAAATATCTTAAAGAAAAAAAAAATTGTGATTTATTGACTGTCCGTAGGCGAATCTAGACGCTCCACGTCGCCCAGTGCGATGCACTGGGCTTCGGGTGATGTGGCCCGTCCGGATTTGTCTCAGAACGAATCCGGACGCCGCACTTAATAATTTTCCCCCAAACAAAGCCTTCATCTAAAATAATATATTATCTAGAATTTTTTTTTATAAATGATTTTATTCTATTTATTTGATGTATTTGTTATTGTTTTTTTAGCTTTTAATAAAATAGATTTAATTGGTTGACAATCTCCTGCAGCCCAAACCACCCAACAAAAAATTAGTTGGGCATAGTTAGAAAAGGGCGAAATATTTGTGTGGGCCCTCCCGAACGGCCTAAAATAAAATTATAAAAATTTATCATTAAATGAATTATTTAGATAATGATTCATTTGTTAATTAAAAAAAATTGCTTCAAAATATACTACCAAATTTTAATCATAATAAATTCTATAATTATTAAAATTATATTAAAATTAGTGGTAATTATATTAATTTTAACATAAATTTAACAATGAAATATTGAAATTTGCATCAAAATATTCTACCAAATTTATATTGAAATTTGAACAGAATATTCTCAAATGTTATTTTGTTTATTTAATATTTTTTATTTAAAAAATGTCTTACAAAGAGTTTTATAAATATTTTTTTAATATTTATTTAATTATTATATTTTTCATTATTTTTTATACATCATTTATTTTAAAAACTAGATATAAAAAACTAAAATATTTGTTTTTGGCATTGAATAATTGACACAAATGGTGAAATGTAAATTCAAATATCTAATAAATTATGCTCAAATAGTCAAAGGAAGAAGCTCTATTACAACTTAAAGTTAATAAATAAATTTAAATAAAATCATAAAACTAACATAATGCTAAATTTTATCACAAACTCAATAAACAAATCAAAATAATAAAGGCCGAACTGGTCCTTAATTTTTTTTAAAGATTTGACTATATAAAAATATAAATTTGATATTTTGACTCTTTAAATAGTGAGCAAATTAATCATTTTATAATATCATTTAGGTTTCTATCTACAAGGTCGAAAGTGACTTTCTTACTGTTTCTTAAAACAACTTTTTAATACAAAAAATTTAGGATTTATTTGGGACGGCTTTTTTACTGCTTTTCAAAGCAACTTTTTAGTACAAAAGTTAAAAATTTTGTACTATAAAATTACCTTAAGAAACAGTAAGAAAGCCGCTCCGAACAAAACCTTAATTTTATATTAAAAATTTGTTTTAAGAAGCAACAAAAAAGGCTTCCCAAATGAAACCTAAGATTTTGACTTCGTTTGGGACAACTTTTGTACTGCTTTTTGAAATGGCTTTCTAGTACAAAAAATTTATGTATTACAAAATTGTTTTAGAAAAAGCAAGAAAAAAGCCGTCCCAAAGGAAGCTTTTATAGTTTTATTTAGAACAATTTCTTGATGTTTTCTAAAGAAGCTTCCTATTATAAAAATTCAAAAAAAGTACTTCAGAAAGCAGCAATAAAGTTATCCCAAATAAAACATAAAATTAAGATTTTAAATAATTGAGGATCATTTTTTTGCCTTCAAATAAATCAAAAGATAATATTTGTCCTTATGTTAAAAAATAAATAATTTTAAATGAAATGAAGTAAAAAATATATATATACATATATACCTTTGGCAATGTAGCGAAGAAGGAATCAGGGACGTCCATCTCAGCGAGAATGCCGTTGTTGATCGCCATGGCGGCCTTGTGGATTTGGTTAGCACAGTCTCGCTTCTGCTTAAGATCCTTACGGGACTTCGCCGTGAGGCCGTAAGAAGGAAGGCAGGGAATGGGACGCCACCACTTCTCCTCGTTTCTCTTCAGAACTCGCCGGAAAGATCTCGATATATTCGCGCTCGGCGACCGGTCGCCGTCGTCCACGTACCAGAACTCCGTCTTCTCAAAACTCTCCAGGATTTCCTGCTTTCAGTTCCATACATACACTTTCGTGTCATTACAGGTTTTTTATTCGGGTTCTCTATACAACTGTTAAGTTGACTTACACTTCGTGTCATGCGTGTTGCAATAACTTTGAAAATAATTAATATTAGTTGAATTTTTTAATTTATTTTATGATCTCTGTAATATAAATTTTAATATTGCAATTATTTAAATATAATCCACTTTCATGTGCTATTCTTAGCTAATAAATTCGATTAACAAAAGTAAAAAAAATAAATATGAATTCAAACGTTTGAAAATAAATTGTATGTATTTTTAAATAATTATTTGAATTATAATAATTAAGCTTCAATTTTTATTCAAATTTGATTAATTTATGGAATAAATTCAAATTTAAATGAAAGGTGACTTGGATTCAGCTCTACTAGCAATCTCATGTAAAATTTTTATGGTTTATTTAATTTTTTTTATTTATCATTAAAAAAAAATTAGAGTTGGCTTAGATGATTTGATTGCATAAAACTTCGTTCTTCTGATAACTTGGTTATGAGACTAGATAGACGTATTAGATCCGACCTATGTTAAAGTTTTCGTTGGGACAACTTTCTAAAGCAGTTTTTTAGTACAAAAACTTTTCAAACAAAAAAAATTTGTAATAGAAAGCTGCTTTCCCAGACGAACCCTAAGAAAGATAGTGAAACCTAAAAACCCACCTTAGAAGATATTAGAAATGACGTTTTCTTATTAGGTTTAGGCTTCATTTAGCGTGATTGGCTAATTATTACATCCTCTGACCGGACGTAGAGCTACGTTCGGCCGACAATAACATATCGCCACGTGCTCTTACTGTTTACTGCGCAGCCCGACGACTTGACCCGTAGCGAAACCCGGGAATGCTATGTTCGCGATTTTCTCAGTATTGATCGGTATTTACTCAGTATTGCAAGGTATTGCTTTGCAAAAACGAGAAATACCGCTCTGTGAAGACCAAAACCATGCAAATACCGAGTTGTACCGAGTTTTTCTACAACTCGGTACAACTTGGTATTTGCTCAGGATTTGCTCGGTATTGCTAGGGATTTGCTCAGCATTGCTAGGTATTTGCTCGGTATTGCTAGAAAAAACTCAGTACAACTTAGTATTTGCTCAGGAATTGCTCGGTATTGCTAGGGATTAGCTCGGTATTGCTAGAAAAAATTAGGTACAACTCGGTATTTGCTCGGTATTGCTAGGTATTTGAAATATATCCAAAAGGTGATGGGATGTTGTTCGGCTCATCAAGGATTTAAAAAAACGCACGTGCGAAAACCCAATAAACAACGGGTCGGGTCGGCGACTTTTCTTCATGCTACGTGGCGCTAAAACATTGGCGGCCGAATGTAGAGGAGCGTACGTTCACCGGACCGAATAAAAAACGAACAGCTTTTTTGTTGTTTTCTAAAACAGCACAAAAATTTCATGAATTAGAAAACTTTATACTAGAAAGCCGTTTTACTAAACAGTACGAAAGCTGTCCCAAACGAATCCTTAAATGAGAAATTGACTCAGGACATAAAAAAAAAAGATTCATATAACCGTCCTCACGTAGTGATCGAGATAGAAATTTGATATTATTGTTGAAATAGTAGTACAAAAAATGAACTAAAGAATAGATGAATGATGGTGTAGTTGGTGAAACTTACAAGCAGCATGGTGTCCAGTTTCTCCAAAGCAGGTAGATTGATATAGAGATCTGATCTGGGCCTTGTTGCCATCACCTGCACACCATAAAATAACCTCAATTTGTTAAGAAGATAATAATAATAATAATGCTCAATAGAATTTTCTGGTAATTGATTATATATACTCTTATTTTTAATATTTTGGTGAAAAAAATATATTTTATATGTTATATATTAATAATTATGAGTTAATTTGGACTAATTATGATCTCAAATTCAATTCCTTCTAAATTGAGCCAATTGACTAAAATTTTATGCAATTGCTCAATCCCAATCATCCATTTCTGAATGAACGGTTAGATTTGAATCTAAATTATTACCATTTTATTTCATTTAATTTCAACCATTTAATCATTATTATTAGATGATCGGGATTACATAACTTGTCACATACATGCTATTACCCACCCGAATCATAGAGAACTTCGTCCCGACCAATCGTAATAGATCTGTGTTCACTTAGGCTTCGTTTGGGACGGCTTTCTTACTGCTTCATAAATCTGTTTTTTAGTACCAAATTTTTATTTTTTGAACTATAAAACTGCTTTAAGAGGTAGCAAGAAAGCTGTCACAAAGAAAGTCTAAAGTTTTGTTTAGGGACGGCTTTGTTACTGCATCTAAATCAGCTTTTTCATACACTTTTTTTTAAAATTTGTACTACAAAATTATTTTAAAAAATAGTAAAAAAGATAGTACCAAAAAACTCTTAAGTTATTATAGAAGCAATACCTCCAAAATAGTTCCATCCTTCAGGTTCTGAACAGTACTAGGATAAAACTCCACAATATAATCACAAACACAAAGAAGACATTCCATCTCCCTCCTCCACATTTCCTTCTTCTCCTGAGGCAATGGCTCCAACCTCCAAAACTGCCCAAAAACAGTAGCTTCCAATACACAAAACAAAGATCAAATTAATTAAAAAAACAAAACAAAAAAAATCTGACTACATAAATAACTGTATGCAATACCATAGAGATTAGTAATAGCATTTGAAATGGCCACAGCACTACAAACTCCCTTTCCACTCCCAGACATGTCTTCTCCAAGCAGAAGCTTTGAGAATCTCTCCTTCATCAGCTCAATCACCCCTTCTGCTTCTTCTTCTTCACCGCCGCCGCCGCCAAGATCGCCACCGTGCTGCTTCATCCCAACCTTGGTTAACACCGGCTTTGCCCGAACCCTCAGCTTTGCGGCCGCCGGCCATAACATTGCCGTGTGCTCTTCAGAGCTACTCGGCTCTGAGAAACATGACATTTCAGAGATGGTGCGGCAGTAGTCAATTGAGCTACTGCAGCCAGGGGTGGAGCAACTGGCGGCCGTCGATGGCCGGCCTTCGATCTCCAAGCTCTCGTCGAAGGTTGAAGTGCTCTCCATCTTTAGCCTGCCAGACCTCTTCAAATGATTCAGAAATCAGAACAGGACTTGTTGTTCAATATTTGAACTACTTACTCTACCTTTTGCTTTTTCAAAGAAGCAAACTTTCTGAAGGCTAAGTAAACATTCTACAGTTTGAATGCCTTTCCCTCCAATGATCTAAATGTGATATAGAGATCTCTATTAGAAAGAAACTGAGAATGGCTGTAGATTTGAGATCAATGAGAAAGAAGAAAGGAGTTATAATACTCAATTAATCAACAATTTGTTGGAACATGGGAAGTTAGTGCTCTGTAAACAATAATTTTTTTTTTTTGGAACGGGGGTATCTACCCGCTGCCACTCCTAAGGAAATATATAACGGCGAAATTAATCCATCGGCGGAACCTAGCGAAGCCACCCACCAGCATCGGGCCCACACTTGCTTTGCTCCACTGAAGAGGCGAGACCGTAGTAGGAGACGGGATTCGAACCTGGGATGGGAGATTCCCAGCAACCGTGCTCGTCCACCAACCAGCCTGAGCCTCAGTGGGTCTCTCTAAACAATAAGAATGTTAGATTAATTAGCATTTATTAATATGGTTTGGAACATCATAATGTTATCATCATCAGCTGCTAAAAAAATAATCATAAGATCATATATTTTATCAAATGTATGGCTTTCAGTGTATTATTTATGCTATAATTATAGGGGATGATGCTTTTAAACAATAGAAGAACAGAGTGGTCACAAAAGAGTTGAAAATTTCAAAGTTATATTTTATTTTTAATATTTTATAATTAAATTTAAAATTATATTTTTTCAAAGAAATAAAATTAATAATTTGAAGGCTTTTTTATCCTCTTAGTTAAAGAAGACATGGTATCCACTAAGTATTGTATAAATGGAGAATGGAATGAGATAATAATATGCAATGAAGATGGCGCATTCGTGAGAGTTAATGGCTTCCATTATCTCTTTCTACTTATTTTTCTAAGGGAAAAACAAAGCAAGTGTTGGCAGAGATGATTAGCACTAAGATTAGAAGGAATTAATGCTTAAATTTAAGAAAATTAAAATGTATATAATTAAATATAATATACAATATTTTTTAATTGAGAAATGTAATATATATTATAGAAATTTTGTAATTGAGCATTTGTTGCTCATCTAAAACTTCAATTGTGGAAGCTTTTTTACTGCTTACTAAAGCAGTGGTCAAATTAAGTTGTCCAAAACGTCGTCTGAAGACTAACCAAAATGCGTCACGTCACCCATTTGCTCGGTGCTATTCGGTACCGCTGATGTAGCGTATTCTGGTTGATCTCCGAACCGCGTTCTGCGTTCAATCTCCACACAGAATAATTTCTCTCAAAATGAAGCCTAGATTGAGAAAAATAAAATTTTTTGCTATGAATTTTAATATTTGAATAAAATTTTCTTGAAAGAGGATGCTTTCCTTCTTATTATGTTGAGGCTAAGATAATGATCCAAGTATATCCTTAATGATTCATTTGGAAGAGCTTTCTTACTACTTTTTAAAATAAATTTTTAGCATAAATTCTTTTTGTATAATTTTTTTTTTTTAACTTTAAATTTGTATATTAAAAATGTGCTTTAGAAAGTAGTAAGAAAGCTCTCCCAAACTAAGTCTAAGGCTTCGTTTGGGACGGCTTTTTTATTGCTTGTTTAAACAATTTTTTAGTTTAAAAATTATAATTTTTATAGTAGAAAACTGTTTTACAATGCAGTAAGAAAGCCGTCCCAAACGAAGCCTAAATCTTTATTTTTATAATTTAAGGGTAATATTACATAATTATAACTTATAAGTTAAATAAAATTTATCAAATTGTCAAAGTGGAAACTCCTTAAATATTTGATGTTTTAGGATGATTCCCTATTTAGGAATGTATTTCTAAATTTTTTAGAATTTTAGTGAAATTAAGATTATAATAAATATTAAATAATAATATTGTATAGTTAAATGGCTAATTTTTATTAATTATTATACTTAATTGCTATTAGGATTAGTGCTAGGATTAGTATCCTTTGGTGAGGTAGCATGATGGAGAATTTGTGCAGCTTGACTATTATAAATATTAACCTTTGACATTAGATATACTCATTTTTTAATAATGCATGATTAAGCTTTCAATAAGCACTATTATAAGCATCACTTGTTTGTTTTTTTTTGGCGAAGTACTCATGGCCTACATCATGCAAGTTATTCTTTAAGTCTTTGTATTTAGAAACATTATTGTAATAGTTACTTCATTTATATTAAATGCTTTTTTTTTTGGCTTGATGTGTAGTGGGTGTAGTATGTAAGATTGACTTGTATACTCGTATGTACATTAGAAAGTATTTAGCAAGTAACCTAGCATGACATGGTAGGAACTTGCCCTTTGGAGGGGTCCATGGGGTGAAATTAGCTAAATGATATGTGTGATTCTACGTGCCTAAGGCTCACAGAATGACTCGTCAAAAGTATCAACAGGCACTATTTGCATGGGTTTACTAAGGAGGTTGCCCAAAACAGGGCAAACCAGGACCTCCTAGCCAACTCAACAACTTGACACCCACTACGTGCTAGGATGTCGCATTAGTTACTTACTCTCTACAAAGAAACCACCCCTTCATCCAAACTAAGGTGCAAAAAAAACGCATTTTAAAGGAGTCGTCAGCTCGCACTATCATGATTGGCCGACCATAGAGCCCGCCTTGTTCACCATCATAGGTTACTTGCCTTTTCACCTAGGCAATTCAAAGCTAAGCAAAGGTTGCTAGCAACTTCCAGAACATCTAAGCATGTTCTCTTATGAACTCCCTCGTAGGCTTGTCCACTCCTACTCGAAACTACCAAGCTCGCCTTAACTACAAAGATTGCCTAATGCTCACTTGGCACTATCGAGCTTGGCCAAAGACAGATCAATGGAACTGTGCATCCCTCACTCTCCCTTAGCTTATTAGCAAATGACACGTGTTTAGGGTAGTGTATAGTGTTGTATATGTGATCGATATAGTGTTGTATTTTTACTTTTGTTCTTTATTACCTTTTTTATTGCTCTCCTAACCTCTTATTTGAATAGTTTGGAGGACATTTTGGCTGACAATGGATACTTTGTCAATTTTGAGACTCATAATTTCTCGAGCATTTTATAGATTTTTCTCTATCTTCTTCACTCTCCATTCTCACAAGTCCTAGCTCATTAGGTTTAATCTACTAGTAAGATTTGTTATCTTCCACCAATAAATTTGGATCCAACACTAAACACATAAATTTCTATGTTTTTTTTTTCTTATTAAATTGTTCTGTCTCCTCATAGGATGTCCTAAGTAGAGTTTTTTCTTTGAACCATGAATATTTAATTTGTCTTGTCTTGGATCAGATCAAATTTCTTCCATCATAACTCTCTTCTAGAGTTCACTTATGGATAATAAATAAATTCTTCTACCTTCATTGCCTTAAAAAAAGAATTTAATCTTGATGGATGGTTATCAAGTCAAATGTACGAAAAATTATTCTGTCAGGTTACCTGACGTAGAGCTACATCAGGTAGCCTATAATATGTCGCCACGTGCACTTATTCTTTACTGCGCGGCCCGACGACCCGACCCGGAACAGACCCGGGAGTTTGCGTAGCTCCGTATTGCTAGGTATTGGTTGATTTTGCTCGACAAAAATGAAAAATACTATTATGTGAAGACCAATACCGAGCAATACCGAGCAATACCGATCAATACCGATTTCTTTTATGTATTACTCAGTATTGGTCTTCACATAGCGGTATTTCTCGTTATTGCCAAGCAATACCGAGTAATACCTAGCAATACCGCGCAAATACCGAGCAATACGCGAACATAGTAAGCCCGGATTCGGTAAAGAGTAAGTGCACGTGGCGACATATTATAAGCTACATGATGTAGCTCTACGTCAGGTAACCTGACGGAATAATTTTTCCAATTGTACACCATGCATGAGCAATGAGGAGTGTTATTCAATATCAAATCCATCACATCCTTTTAAGTATGCTTTAAGGATTTTTTGCATGTGGGTCCACTGATTCTAATAAAATTTTGTACTAAAAAGTTATTTTTTACTATAGCTTTCAAAAAAAATTATTTTTTTTCACAACATCTTTACAATCACCTTTATAAAAAATTGCAGCAATCTCAAACAGATCCTAAGAACATTTGTGTTAACGAAAAATATTGATCGTCCGGATTTTAAATAAGTCATTACACAAAAATTTTCAAAACAATCTTCCTTCGAACCCCCTATCAATCTAAGTTTTACCAAATCTAACACAAACAGCTCACATGTACTATATATTACTACATCCCTATTAATTACTTAATTTTTATTCAACTTACTAGTTTAATTGCACACCCACTAGTTAGATACACATTGACAATAATTTCAAAAATTGACTAGAAGAAAATAAAATTGCAAAACCAACCCTGGTTGTTATTTTATTACATTTTTTAATTTATTTACTTCCAAAGTAAAAGTTGAATTTGCAATAGAGAATGTTGGAGAAATAGTAAAGGGAGGTGAAAACAATTAAGAGATTGGTGGATGATGGTGAATAGGCGATTGTCGCCTGGAGATTAGATAATAATAATTGATCGATGTCAGATAGATGAGGAGAACCTAACATCAATGATCTAACATTGGTAGTCGGATGTTGAGCGCCGGTCGTTAGGTGAAGGCAGTCGAGTAAAAGTGGTTGATCATCGACATTAATCATTAAATAGAGTTGCAGAATTCTTTATATCCCTAATCTCTCTTCAACTTTAAATCCCCTTCAAATAAAAAGTATGGGTTTATTTTGATAAATTTTAGTCAAAATTCTACTAATAAAGAATGAAGATTTATCCTTGATGAATTTTTTAAATAAGTCTTATTTAATAATAGTTGTTGCGTCCTAAAAAAATTGTGGCGGTTGAGAAATATAAAATTTAGCCTCCTAGTTTTATACGAAGATCCAGCACACAAACATATAAATAATGAGGGATGCAGTGTTTATAAGAGGCACCATAATTTTTACATTGAAATCTCTGAAATGGAGAAAAATCACGGGATCTGATCCAATTTGAATGATTCAACTAGTGTTTACAATTGATTACAAATGAAGCCCTTCCTTAGGAGGAAAGTCTTGGCTCGATATAGCAAATGTACATATATATAGTTCATTATATGGTGGGAGTTGGAAGAATCAATGTGTATATATTCGTTTGGGTGGTATAATCATAGTTGGCAAGCAATGTAGGTCAGAAGGACCATAGTCAGATGATGGTGGTCGAAATGATAGTAATCGGGCGACAGAGATTGAAAAGAATGTAGTCAAGCGGCAGAGGTCAGAAAGGATCGTAGTTGTCCATGGTGGTTGGAAGGACCGTAGTCGGCAGGCGACGAAGGTTGGGAGGACTGTAGTCGGCGGGAGATAGAGGTCAGAAGGATCGTAGTTAACGATGGTAGTTGAAAGGGCCATAATCGACAGACGACGGAGATACATCAATAATATAGAAGGACCATCAAGATAATATTTTGATGATACATCAATAATATAGATTTTTAGCTATTCACTAAGGTGGCAATTAAGAATAATTATATAATAATTATGAGCTTGATTCTATTTTTTATAAAAAGAAACAATTTCATTATTATTTAAAATTAAACACAAATTTTTTTATTTATTAGCCATATATTTTATTTATTTTATAATAAATTTAAATAGTTATAAAATATATTTTAATTAAATTTAATTCAGGATATGCTTCAATTATACCTGCAATTGCACGAGAAAAGGAATATGCTAAATCCATGTCGGTTGGCTTTATTAAATACTGTTTTGAATTTTGGATTTGAGCAGGTAATGTGGGCCATAGTAAAAGGGAATATATATTTTTTTTTAATTTTTAAGGAGAAAATTTATTCTATATTTATAAATTTATGCTTTGTTAGATATATTTTTAAAATATTAAGTCTCAAATAAAAAAATAATAAATTTGTAAATAAAATTCTAAAAATTGAATTTGAGGTTCAAAATTTAAAGATTCAAATATGTTTTAACTATAAGTTGAATTATGATGATATAATAAATACTTAAAATATTTAAATATTATTTAAAAATTATAAATATGTGATAAAATATATAAATATTAAGAAATTCTCTTCAAAATATTTCATTTTATGTTTTTTGTGTTTAGTAATATATTTTAAATTTAGTTATATTATTAATAATTTAATTATATGAACCTAAGGAATGTTGTAATAAATTAACATTAATTAAAAAAACAAAAATTTGATTAAAAATTTTTATATTATTTTATTTAAAATTTGATGAATGACTTTTATTCGATAAAAAAGGGCAATAAAGTATTAGTTGAAGAGTTTGAATTGAAATTTCGCAGCGTTTGTGTGAGGTAAAACAAAGCGCTTTTGGTTGCGAGCGCGTGCGGCGGGGAATTACAGTTTTACCCGACGGCCGCGCTCGCCGCCATTGCTCAACCCTTCAGTCGTCTCCGATCATTTCATCGAGAATCCGAACCTTTTAGACCGAACATAGCCACACAGAGAGAGAGAGAGGGAGAGAGAGAGAGAGGGGAGAAGAAGAAGGAAATCCTCCTTCGTTCTGCTTCTCCTCTCCTCCACACACTGGCCGATGATATCGACTTTGAAACCTTCGGCTAGGGTTTCTCCCACGATATATGGAAGATATGGGGAAGCAAGCGGGGAAGAAGAAGGTCTTTTCCTTCTTCTCAAGGAAGTTACGATCGGCCCGGCGAACTGAGCTGCAGCCGTTGATGGCACCGGCGCCGATTGGTGTCGTAGGGGAGGGGCCGACAGTGCAGGCGGGGGCTAAAGGGGCGAAGAAGAAGGCAGGTTCTCGGCTTTGGATGCGATTCGACCGCACGGGCCAATCCGAAGTAGCGGAGCTTGACAAGAACGCCATTATAAGGCGGGCTTCCATCCCTACCCGGGACCTTAGAATCCTGGGCCCAATTTTCTCCCACTCTTCTAATATCATCGGTGAGGCGCTACCGCAATTTTTTTCTCCGTTTCTCTGTTTGAAGAATTTGATACGAAATGGGTTGTTTTGGTTTCTTTTTGCGTTCTTGGTGGGTTTTGATATTATTTATTATGTAGGTTTTATTTTTTTTGTGAAACTCTATGTTGCTAGAATTCTCTTTAGTGCAAGGATATGTTTTATGGACTTGGATTCGAGCTAAAAGCTATTGTTCAGAGCATACTAGATTTCAACTTAAAGCTCAAAATTTTATGGAGGATCAGCGTTTTTGGATTCTATGCTCTTGATAAGTTTACTCATAGCATTGTCAAGGTTTCTATTGTTTAGGTATGTCTTTTCCATTAGTAGAACTTCAATGGTATTTTGATATAAAACGTTCACAAAAAAAAAAAAAAAAGCTTTATCCCGCACGCGCTCTTCCTCTATGAATTCACAATAAAGAGAACGCATTGGTTAAGCAGTGATTTATCTAGGCAAGAGTATTAAAAAAAATCCACTAACATTAACAAATGAAGTCTTAAATGCAGTCATTATCATGGTGGGTTATTCAGAAAACGCTTAACATTCTAGTTTAACTGCCACCAATTGAAATCTGGTAGCGTGTCTTGTGTTTATCCCACTTTGAAAAATCTATGAAGGTTGGAGCAAGCTTACTCACATTTTTTATCAGTTACAACGTATATCTTGCAGTGGGGGGATGACATCGCCCAATAAGTTTAAAATAAAAAATAATGCACTGGGACACTCTATGCAGAAGCTCATCCAAAGGAGGCACAAGTAAGCCTAAGGAAGAAAATAATGAAATATTAGAGACTTCCCAAAGACAAAAGAGAGAAATATAACTCAAGAGGAATCAGCTTAGAAATCAAAAGAATAAAAGAACACAAGAAAATGTCTCCGAGCATGCTCATCATTGTGATTAACAATAATACTCATTGCAATGTTATTGTGATTAGTTGGAGAACCCAACAAGCAACAACAAAAATCCATTAGAACCAGGAGTTAGAAGTCCACAACAAGCCCCTAGTGGGGCAAAACTTAGAGGCAACAAAAGTCTAACAGTAATTGGAAGGAGAGATGTCACAATAAGAGATAAATAGAATACAAAAAAAATAATAACTTGATGGAGCATTAAGGCATTAGGCCAAAAAAAGACTCAGAGAGGCCACAAAGTACAATCTAAAAGACAAGGAGCTATATATATATATATATATATATATATATATATATATATATATATATATATATATATATATATATATATATATATATAATTTGTTCTATCAATAGCACCATTGGAGCTATATATAATCATGAAAATAATAAGTTGAAGGTTGTTGATCAAGAGTAAATAATGGATGAATTGACTATCAATAATGAGGGGTTGTAAATGTATAGAGTCAACATTCCACTTGATTAGAATACAATCATATATATGAGTATTGAAATTATGAACCTATCATTCATTATGAAAAATAAAAAGTTGCTAATAACAATAGGATTAAAAAAACGATCTTATTGGAACTTTGGCTCAAGCAAAATACATTATCTCGGAAGTTAATGAGTAAGAAGCTTATAGTGGGCAACTTTGGAATTCTCATGGGACTGTTCATTAGAGTATTTGAAGTGGTTAACAACATAAGTCTAATCAAAGGAAACATCAAACAAACTATGAGATGCAGTATTATAAAAATTCTTTGCATCTTACCTAGAGGACTCTTGCCGAGCTTATGAATATTGTTATGAGAGAGAATAACTATGAAGCTCATCTTGCCCAACAAGTTTAAAATAAAAAAGAATGCACTGGGATGTTCTATGCAAAAGCTTAGCAAAGGAGGCACAAGTAAGACTAAGGAAGAAAATTATGAAAAATAAGAAACTTCCCAAAGACAAAAGAGAGAAATATAACTCAAGAGGAATCAGCTTAGAAATCAAAAGAATAAAAGAACAACAAGCAAATGTCTCCGAGAATGCTCATCATTGCGATTAACAATAACACTCATTGTAATGCCATTGTGATTAGTTGGAGAACCCAACAAGCAACAACAAAAATCCATTAGAACCAGGAGTTAGGAGTCCACAACAAGTCCCTAGTGGGGCACAACTTAGAGGCAACAAAAGTAGCAAGAATTGGAAGGAGAGATGTTGCAATGAGAGATTAAGAGAATACAAAAAATAATAACTTGATTGAGCATCAAGGCATTAGGCCAAAAAAGAACTCAAAAATGACACAAAGAACAATCTAAAAGATAAGGAGCTATCATTATGAAGAAAGATTTTTTTTTTAATTTAATTTGTTCTGTCAACAACACCATTGGAGCTATAGATAATCATGAAAATAATAGGCTGAAGGTTGTTGATCAAGAGTAAACAATGGATAAATCGACTATCAATAATGAAGGGTTGTAAATGTATAGAATCAACATTCCACTTGATTAGAATACTACCATATGTATGAGTATTGAAATTATGAACCTATCATTCATTATGAAAAATAAAATGTTGCTGATAACAATAGGATTACAAAAATGATCTTATTGGAGCTTTATCTCAAGCAAAACACATCATCTCGAAATCTATTGAGTAAGAAGCTTATAGTGGGCAACTTTGGAGTTCTCATGGGATTGTTCATTAGTGTATTTGGAGTGGTTAACAACATAAGTCTAATAAGAGAAAACATCAACAAACTATGAGCGGCAATTTTATAGGAATTCTTTGCATCTTACCTAGAGGACTCTTCCCGAGGTTATGAATATTGCTAGGAGAGATAATAACTGTGAAGCTCATCTTGTCCAACTTATTATTGTTTTGATTTATGAAGTCATCGACCTGATGAGAGGCCCAAGTAATTAGGAAGAGCAAGGTTAATATTGGAGGAGGGTAGAGAAAATTAAGAAAAGTTTGGATGTTTTTTCGTGGGAGTCATTGGGGGTTCGATTATAAGATGATTTAGTGAACACGATGCCATTGCTTCTCTAATAATTGGGCAGTTTTTCAAGCATATTAGCCAAATTTGGCACAAAGAGATTAATGGGAGTCTGACTTAAGATGGTGGTGACTTGAGTGTTTTGTGAATATTGGGCAGAGTGGATGGGTTGAGCTCATGTGCAATTTTCTCATAACTTGATCTAGTCATCTAGGCTTGGTCTTGGCCATGTTGGTGCACCTACAACTAGGCTTAGTCTTAATTGTTCTTATTTCTCTTAACCTTAATTTGGTTTAGGTTACCTCAATTTTGGTGCAAGCTCTAGGTCTATCTGTAGAGTTTGGCAACCAAGTTAGCAAAGCTCATTGCTAGGGGAGTCTCTTGATTTCAAAAAGTAGTTTTTGAAGAAGGTGGTCACCAATGATTCATATTTAAAAGAAATTTTAAAGAATAAGTGACTCATTATGATGCCTTTAATCCTTGAATATATATTAATATCAATGCGATATGTTATTAAGATTCCACTTGATCATCATGGCCATAAATAACGTAGAATATATAAATAGAGTACATTCTTGATTCAACACTTCAATTTCTGATGCCCATGACCGACATTTAATAGCTATTGATAATATATAAAGATCTAACAGCACAGGTATAGTACGTACTGTTAGTGATTCATCTTAATAAAGTAGTTTTTGAAGACGGTGGTCGCTAGTGATTCTATAAAGTTAACAAAGCTCATTACTAGTTATTTTTTAAAATACCCAGGGAGGTTTAAAATCTCCAATATCATCTTTTTTAACTTTATAGAGGAAAAGAAAATGCTTAATATTGTTCATCCACCATATAAACCAACCTAGATGATCTAAATTCCCAAGTCATCGTCTATAATATCTGCCGCATCTTCTAGAGATTTTGCAACCTTGATTGTTTCAAAAGCTAGAATAAAGCCGGTGTGCAATGACTAATATTTTAATAAAATAAAAACCTCTTCTTTGACTTTAGTAAAGCATCCTCAAGTATTTCTGAAATTAGATATTTTTTAGATAACCTAACAAGGGGACTTCCAAAATCTCCAATATTACTGTCTGTTACTTCATTCATAGAGTGAGAAAATACATGATTCTTGCAATGTTCGTGCACCCAATAAACCAACCCAGAAGAGTTACCAACCCAGACGAGTTAAACTTCCAAGCCATCCTGGATTTCTGCTGAAAACCTTCCGCACGCCAACTCCCACATAATCCCCCCATTGATGAGGTCATCGATCAACGGTTCAGACACGTGTATCGCCGGAAGCATCGCCGATCGATGGCCACGATTCAGAGCTTATATTTTTAGTTATTCTTGCATTTTCAGTTTTCAGTATTCCTGTTTTACCCTTGTGTGTGAGTGAGTCATGTTGGGGCCCCGAGGGCGATTTAGTCATTATTTATGCTTTTATTTTCTTGTATCCCATGACCTATTTATAGGGGTCATGTATCATTGTATGAGGCTAATGAATACTTGAATGAAAATTGCTTTTGGTTTCTACTTCTTCTTGCATGAGGGCTTGAGAAGGGAGAGAGCTCAAGGGGAGCAAAGCGCAAGGCCCACCAGTTGTTGGAAGAGTCCGCAACTCGTGGTTAATCTAATTATCTTCTTGTTCCTACTCCCTACCATCATCTTCTCCATCTCCACCACGAAATTCCACCCCTAATCCCTTATTGCCGCCGGCCTTGGAAGCTTGCCGCCGGCCATCACCCAAGTCCCGGCCGGCCACTTCACCGGTCATCCCTCATCACCCACCCGACTCCCTCCCAATCAAAATTTAAATTTGAAATTCGAAATTTTCAAATTTTCAACTCTTTCCAAATTTGGAATTCCCATTTAGGAAAGTTTTGATAATCAATTTCAATTTCAATTTAGTCTATTTCGGAGTCATGATAGAACGCTCCACATCATCATCCTAATTTAGAAACCCCTTCCCCTTAATTTCCCTCTCTTCCTCCAAGCATGCCGCCGGCCCCCTCATGGAGATTTCCCATTAAATGCTAGTTTAATGCCTTGACCGTTTTGGAATTCTAATTGGATTTCAAAATTTTCCCTCCCTATTTACTTAAAACTGAAATTAACTTCAGTTTAAGTTTCAAACCTTATTTCCCTCCCCCTAATCATGCCCCCGGCCACCCTTTAATGAGCCCCTTTAATGGCTCATTAAATCCCCTCTTAACTCCATCTTAATTTGAATTCTCTTTTCAAATTTTTCCCTCCAAACTTACTAAAATCTGAGAATTAACTTCAGATTTTAGTAATTTGCTTGCCACCTCACCCCACCTAACCTCTCTCACCCATTGCACCCGCCTCCCCTCTCTTCCACCTTGGCCGAATTTCTCCTTCCTTGGAAATCCCGCCGGCCACTCCCTCCCTCCTTGAAGAATCCTCCACGCCAAGCATGTATGGCGGATCCGGAGTTTGAGTGGGGCCTTGTATTCAACGTCGACGGAAGCATCAACATCCTACGATCACCTTGTTTCGACGTAGGATTTGAAGACGAAACGACCGTGGAAGAGTACTTGGAGAGAGTCGTTCTGATCCTTGCAAGCATCTACGACCGACAATTCGCTAAGCACACTTGGAGTCTCGAAAGTCAACCTCTCCGTGGCTCAAGACCCTTGGCATCGCGACCTTCCTCGTGGCATCGTTTGGTGTGCTGAAATTCTTCTCCCGCAAAGCCTAGTCTAGTTGAGTGATTATTTCCCCAAGGTGAACTTCTCGTTATTAAATGGCGGATTGTTGTAATAGCTTTTAGTGTTGCTACTATTTTTGGTTGTCTGAAAGTTTTGGCTAATCTACATACTTCTTCGCCTAAGCTAGTTGATAACTACGAAATTTTAATGATTTTCTTGCTATCGCCATAAGTTATTAGTTGTAATTGCTTTGCCAACTCAATTTTAATTTCTTACGAAGCTCCTTGCATTTGGTTTCACATCACCCATCCCCACAAGCACCTTGCATTCTTACTGTTAGTTAGCTTAGTGAGATATTGTTGAGTTTTGCTTTGCTAGTTGAACAATCATCAATGACAACAAACATCAACTAGTATGTCTTATGATATGCGGTTGCTTCAGTGAATTATTCTTAACTGAAGTGCTTCTTAACGTAATAGTGGCAAGCTTGAAAGTATTTTTGGCTAATTATTATGTTTAAAATACCATGCATTCAGCTCATGACTTAACTGCTATTTCTATTATTTTCTTGAATTTCTGCTGGGTAACTATTTTTTGACATTTCAGCTAGGGAGAAGGCTATTGTTATTAATCTGGAGTTCATAAAGGCTATTGTAACTGCTGAAGAAGTGCTGCTCCTGGATCCCCTGTGTCAGGAAGTTCTCCCTTTTGTGGAACATCTGAGACAACAAATTCGTCTGAACTCTCCATCAAAAGTTCACGGGCATGTCCATGATGATGTTCAGGGTAAAAAAATGTTATCAACTGAAGGACAATGGCTGCACAATGAGAAAGGTGAAGATGAAGAGGAGCTTCCGTTTGAGTTTCAGGTGCTAGAGGTTGCGTTGGAATTTGTATGCACCTATCTAGATTCAAGTGTGTCTGATCTAGAAAGAAATGCATATCCTGTATTGGATGACTTGGCTATGAATGTCAGCACCAAGAACTTGGAACGCGTTCGTAGCTTAAAAAGCAACCTAACTCGTATTCTTGCTCGTGTTCAAAAGGTATGACTTTCTTCCTTATTCTTTTTTGTGGTATATATGATTTTTAAGTTGGATGTTGCCAAATGTAAAGTCTATAGGAAGTGAAACTAGTGGTGTCCAATCTCAATTATATGGTTTTATCAGGGGTGGAATTATGTTGGCTTCAAAGTGGGCAAGTGCCAACTCTCAAAAAAAAATTCCACTTAAAATATGCTAATTTTTAGGTGTTTGCCCAATCTCCATTTATAATATTGCTCAATTCTCACAAAAAATATCCAACATAACAACTTACTCTCAATGGATTGGTTAATTAATTAAAATAAATGCTCATAACTTTTACATTCTTGTCTATTTATATATTTTTATATAAATTAGGTGGTATTATCTTATTAATTGCTTGCGTTTTTTTTTTCCTCTAGAAACACTAATTTTATGTATTTTATTCATTTAATATAACTTTTAATATTTCATTATCTTATTATTTAATTAATTAAAAGTTTGCCTATCTTGAAAAAAGGGGTTGGTTCCGCCTAGAGTATTATAATAGTTAAATATGACTTAGGTCTTTGAGATTTACATTATGCTTTACATAGGTTTATTTTTTAAGAAAAATTTTCATTTTTCTCCCTCACATGCAAGAATCTTTCATGAACATTTCATTAATAAAATGGTTAATTGACATAAAAATAATAAAAATAATCTAAAATTTCCTCTATTTTCTCTTGGATTTTTTAGGATTAACCACACCAAAGTCACCTTCTCTCTATTTATTCTCATTTATCTCCCTCTCTTCTTTCCAATGACTTACGGAACCTCACTTGTAGCTTCATATGCCTCTTCACTTCTTTCATGCACTCCTCTGATGACCTCCTTGCGGTCGACCACCTCTACTTCTTTACGCCTCCCTACTGTTATAAATACTAGAGAGTCATCCTCATCTTTACCTTTTAAGTTTTTTGACATCAGCCATAATAAGTATGCTCACCGCCATCATAATCTACTCATTGCATAACCCCTCCTCTTGCTTCTGGCCTTTCACCCTCCACTTGTAGAAGAATCTCCAAATAGATGATCTCAACACCAGCAGCATCCCCCTCTCCTCCTCTCCCTTTGGCACCCAAATTTCAGAACCAGCAACAACCCTGGGACAGCCTTGTTTCCTGTTCTGTTCCTCTCGAGCTTTCAAGCAATCAGATAGATCGTTAGAGAAGAACTTTAATCCTAAGTTTAGGACAAAAAAATTAAGAGAATGGAACTTCTATTATAGCCTACGTCTCATCTTTTGAACCAATATGGAATTATAAATGAGGGCATTCAGTCACCAAATTTTATATTATTCAAATTGAAGTAAAAATTTGCGTCATGTGGGCTATATTAATACAAAAAATTGAAAAATTTACATACAAACCACTTTATAACATTCTATTTACATATCTAACACCTAAAACTTTAATATTACATGCATACCATCCTATATTATTTTAATATCAAATATACCACTTATACTTCTTTTCTACCACTCATATATTTCATTTCTACCACTCATATTTGATAAGAATACGAACTATGGGTGGTATATATGTAATATTAAAGTTTCAGGTGTTAAATATATAAATGGAGTATTATAAGGTGGTATGTATGTAAATCTCCCATCAGAAATGGGACAAATGGCGGGTTTTAAATTCACGAACCTATAGGAAGGGTAGTTTAAATTCACGGACATGAGTGGTATTTACCTTCTTGTAATTTTTGTCACGTAACAGTTTCAGTTTTGGCAATTCCAAATCTCCAAAACTATAATTGTTCTTACCAAGTACTTCCTCTTCTAGGTTAGGGATGAAATTGAGCACCTCTTGGATGATAATGAAGATATGGCGCAATTGTATTTGACAAGAAAGCAGATCCAGAATCAACAATTTGAAGCTTTGATGGCTTCTGCAACTTCAAACAGCATAGTTCTTGCACCAAACCTTACAAGGCTAAATTCTAATGTTAGAGGCAGTGCAAGCTTTGCCAGTTTCCCTTCAGATGATAATAATGTGGAGGATTTGGAAATGTTGTTGGAGGCTTATTTCATGCAATTGGAGGGGACCCGAAATAAAATACTTTCGGTATGTTTTTCCCCAAGTGCAGAATATATCATACTTTTTTTAATTATCACATATTCGTATTTTGTTATAGTATATGATAATGATTTCTTTGACATTATTTAGAAAATAAAAAGATAGTTTTCTTTGGTAAATAATAGTTTATAGCAGCATGATTCATTTGTTAAGAAACATTTCACTCTCTTTATTACTTCTTAATTTATAAAGAAAAATAGTGGTAGGTTCATATGGATTTATAATCAATCCACCAATGGCTTGAATTTAGTACCTTCATTCCCATTCATGCAGAGTCTAAATCTGTGTTATATGTATACAACAACAACATCAAGCTTTTGTCCCACTACGTTGGGTCAGCTTCATGAAACCTTTTTCATCGTTAAAGGATTCATGTCATGATTATTCGACAAATTTTACGTTTGCTATCGACTAACTAACTCAATCCTCCACTTTTCTCATCCAAGACTTGGGACCTGGCAACAATTGTGTTGAGTTGAAATTGCATGTTATTCATTTGATATCCATCTTCTTCGTCTATACAGGTTAGGGAATACATCGATGATACAGAAGACTATGTGAACATCCAACTCGACAGTCATCGAAATGAACTGATTCAGCTCCAGCTGGTACTGGGCATCGCATCGTTTGCAATCGCAATAAACACATTAGTAGCGGGGTTATTTGCGATGAACATTCCATGTGATTTGTTTCAAGTCCCCCACATCTTCACACCCTTTGTAGCAGGGACATCAGCAGGCTCTTTCCTCATCTTCTTGCTTGTGCTGGCTTATGCTAGATGGAAGAAGCTGCTTGGTTCCTGAGATTTCCTTGTACTCTTTTTTGCTTCCAGTGGCTTAAACCAAGATCCTTTTTTACTTGTTCTCACAGCTAAAATACAAAAGAATCTGGAATACTAAGCTGCTTGGTGATCAAATCTTTTCAGAATTTGGGAAGAGCATTCATTACCAGGTAAAGGCTGGGTGGTAAATAAGCCTTTTTTTCAAGTAACTTTTGCTTTAATTTTTAGTTTCTTATTATAGATTCTGAATAAGATTTAGTTTACATCAGCAGCAAGATGCGAAATTGCAATGTATTTTATTCATGAATAAATTTGTCTGCCAGAAGTTGCTTTTTTTTTTTTCTTTTTCTTTTGGAGAAATATGAGTTAGGATATTAGTTAATCAAAATGAAGTTCATAATTATTAATTTATTTTGATAATATTGATAAGTGATACAAAATTAATTTGATTGATACGAATCTCGATGCATGTTTGAATTAAAAATCATCTATTTTTTTAAAATTTATCATCAAATTGAAATTTTGTTGTCTTTTGCAGCTTTTTGCTTATTTATATCCATGCCTTCATCTTGTTAAAAAATTAAGACATTAAACTCTTTATATCTCAATTACTGTGAATATTTTGGCATACAACAAAATTTTCCTTATTTAAAAAAAATCTCTTTTGATAAATAGACATTGGTGCTTTGAGATTAGCAATTTTAAGCAACACTTAAAAAAGAGCTAACTCATTTTTACACTTAGGTTTCATTTAAGATCACATTTTTAATACTTTCTAAAATATATAAAAAATTTTATTTATAGAAATTTTTATATTAAAATGCTGCTTTAGAAATTAATAAAAAAAATCAAAATTATTAACCGTTAACATTTAAAAAATCATAAAAATATAATTTCCTTTCTCCATCGCTCATTTAATTAATTGTGTCGTCGAGCATTTTGGTTGACTTTTTTATTCCCCTAATGGAGATATCTGATCATAATCAGCTATTTTAGGTGAAATTATTATGACAGGATATCGTACTTACGACTGCTAATTTGTATATTATATTTGGCCTACGTAATATCTACTACAATGCAGTGATGCACTAATTGTTTATCTACATGACACCCAGAAAAAAACTTTTTTAAAAGCTGCTTAAAGCAATTTTTTAATATAAAATTTTATTAAAAATAATAAAAAAATAGTGACTAAACAAAAATTATGCCCATGATTTAGGCTTCGTTTGGAGCGGCTTCTTTACTGTTTCTTAAAGCATCTTTTTAGTTTAAAAATAAAAAATTTTATACTAAAAAGCTGCTTCATGCTTCGCAAGAAAGCTGTCGGCTTTTTTATTGCTTTCTAAGACGGAGTTTTAGTACAAAAATAAAAAATTTTGTACTAAAACGGACAGTAAAAAAGCCGTCCCAAACGAAGCCTTAGTCTTCGTTCGAAATAGCTTTTTTGCTATTTTCTAAAACAGTTTTCTATTACAAAAAATTCTAAAGCAGCAAAAAAAAAACTGGTATGTTTTATTTGGATGACTTTTTTTATTTATTTTTAAAAGCAATTTTCTAGTAAAAAAATTCTTGAACTAAAATTTTTTATACTAAAAAGCTGCTTCAAAAAATATTAAGCTTTAAAAATAAAATATTAAGAAAGTTGTCCCGAACAAAGCCTATATTTGACTCTTAATAAGCTGCTATTGGACTTTCTAAAACGCAAAAAATAGAGCTGAAAATTATGACCGTTGGATGATATTATAATTACATATAGATCAAAAACTTAGTCCCAGCTGCAGTCCAAGAGCTGCATGGATAAGAAAAAGTGTCATGATGCTGCTACCAACAAGCCCATGCACAGTCCTCAGCCCTGGATAATCCTACATTAAATAACATTCATACCACCAAAATTTTTCATCTCAAAAAAAAAAAAAAAAAAAAAAAAAACTGTTTTAAAAATCAGTAAGAAAACTAAGGCTTCGTTTGATACGGTTTTTTTATTGCTTTCTAAAACAATTTTTAGTACAAAAATTTCTTGAAATATAAATTTTTGTATTAGAAAGTTGTTTTTGAAAGCAGTAACAAAGTTGTCTAAACTCAAGAGATCATAAAAAACTTATACCAAATACTTCAAATAGAGCTACTGATGATGATAACCCATTGAATTAACTGCAAGCAATAACATAATTAAACAAACAAAAAATGATAGATATTTACCTCAAAAAGAGCAGGCAAAATTGTTTGAATTGTCAGCAAAGAAAGCCCCATCAAGCCTGAAACAGCATGAGGACTGCATTTGATCGAATCGAGTTAGCCAAATGTTTCGAATCAGGCCTTCCAGCAGTCAAAAATGTAGATAAAACAGTATATTGATCCGAAGAAACAGCACAGGCCACTATAAATAAAATAGCTTTGTCTAGTTTTAAACAGTTACCTTTCTAGTATAGGTTTATCTGAAGTCAGCAAGGCTGTTATACCTCCAGTAGACCCAAGAGCAAAGAAAAAGAACATTCCAATTAGTAACTTTGGATGGAGGTTCTTTGCCATGGCTTTCTCCTCCTTCACAAACATAAATAAAAGCATTAAGGTTAAGGTTTCGTTTGGGACGGCTTTCTTATTATTTTTTAAAACAGCTTTTTAATAAAACGGTTTTTGGACTGAAAATTTTGTGATGAAAAACTACTTTAGAAAACAATAAAAAAGCTGTTCCAAAATCAGAAAGCGCATTCATAATCAAACAACTGTGTAGATTATTATCCTAGAAGTTCACAATTAATACATGGAAATCACTGAGAAAATGCACTCACTGCATTTTTTGACAATCTTATTCGAAATCCCAGATAAGATCCATAACCCCCCATTGCAAAGAGTACAACAGCCTGCAAGACAAAAAATGAAGTGAAACAATGATGCTAATTATGAGAATAAATTCAATAATGTCCTATATTACGTGATTTAGTCATGTGGTCTTATATGTTTATCAACAGGTCATTTATTTATGCTATGAGAAAGCAACTTTTTAAAATTATTATAAATTGCAATTTTCTGGTACAAATATTTTTTCAAAGCAGTTAAAAAGCAATGGTCAAACAAAACTTATGATTGAGATCTAAAAAGTATAGAAGTAAGACAGTTGTCCTAAACAAAGGCTTCGTTTAGGGCAGTTTTACTTCTGCTTCTTAAAGCAGCTTCTTAGCACATAGACAGCTGCTTTATGAAGCAGTAAGAAAGCCGTCCCAAACTAAGCTATAGTCGTAGATAACAATTTTTTTTTTCTTTTGTGACGAGGAGCCATCTGCTGCCACCCTTGGGCTAGCCGAGAGCGCTTGGCGTTACGTAAACCCTGGTCAACCTAGACGAGCAACCCACACCCATTAGAACTCGTGACCAACGCTTATTGGGTCACCAGAAAGGGGCGCTGCCGCCCGAAGGAATCAAACACGGGATGGGGGGTACCCAACCGTGCTTTCCCATCAACCAAGCTAAACATCGGTGGGTAACAATAGGCGTTAACTGTAGTATGCTTAGTTTTTAATAGCCATTAATGTTATTGAAGAAAATGTTCTTTGGAGATGTCAGCATACCAAAAAGCTGGCATCTTCTAATAAGATGACATTACAAAGCTCACATCAATGACAAAAACCACCACCAATTCCATTTACATGGCTATACTCTCGGATCACATAAATTGCAAATGCAAGAACACATCATGAAAGAAAATGAAATTCTGTACTAACCATATTCCCTGGATGACCCCAATGAACAAGCCATTCTGGTAGATTCCATGTCTTCACAAGCTCAACGAAGGGTCCAAAGACAGATCTTACAGTTTCAGCTGTCATGGAATCATCAGTTTTATTGCACAGAGATGATCTACAGAAGTTTTAGTAATAAACGAGAGCTATCTGAACAATCCACGAGAACGAAGGGTAAGAATATATAAAGCCAAGCAAGATGATACATGTAAATATATATAAAATCATTCCGTTCTTTGGGCATTCAATAGCGGTCATGTACAGTTTCAGCACAACAAAAATCACAAAGATAGCCAAAACAAAAGGCTCAACAAAACATAAATTCTATGAGCAAAATCAAGCCCCAAATCCCCACAACTTGGCCATCTCCAACCGAACTACATACCACCGTATGCTGTCTGTCGTTTGCTCCATTTGAACTACAAATTGCACGCCAAATTCCGGTAGGTGAACAATGGGACGTCAATGTTGGCGTCGGACTGATCATCTATGCCAAAAAAAATCGCTGCGGGATTTACCAAAGAAGTAGACCATCGCACCAAAGATGGTTACTTTCCCATGAAGCATGCGAAATAAGAAGAAATGACGTTCAATTGGAGAAAAATGACTGCATCTTGAGGTGGAAAATGGATTTTTCGGTTGGAGATGCCGTAAGGAATTGTTCTGTATGCTGAAAGCACTTGAAAGTATTGAGTCTCTGCTTCAAAAGTTAGACATACTAAACTGAGCTGCGGCGATAGCTATTTATTTTGCCAAAAACTCACTTCTGACTAAATTAGTTTGCGTTTATTTGAGCTGCAGTGAGTTTTTTTTTTTTTTTGCACTATTTTATTTGCAATATGTTAGACCGGTTCAGCCGGGACCGGTTCACGGGCCAAAATCGCAAAACAGGAGAAGATCTCCGCCTCCTGCGGAGATCGAGCGGCCCGACCAGCCCATTAGAACATTTTAGGAAGAGTTTTTTAGCGTTTTGAGAGGGAAATTTGAATGTAGGGGCTGTTTAGGGATTTCCTTTTGATTTGTATGCATTAAATAGTTGTTTTTCCTAGGGTTTGGACATCTTGAATTTGGCTGAAATTTGAGATCTCTTAGATTTAGGTTTTCTTTGGGCTCTAGCGTCTAGAGATTTGGGAGAGATCGATCCTCCTCTCGAATTGAGGATCAATTGTATCTTGCTATTTTATTCATCTTCTAGTGAAATACAAGCCTTCTACTTGTGTTTTCGAGCTGTTTTCCCTATATTCCTGCTGTTTTTCTGCTGGGGACAGCAAACTGCTGCTGTATTTTTACTGTTTTGGATTAGGGTCACTTGCAAACCAAGTGTTTCCTATCACAATACTTTACTTTTACTGAAGTAAAAGCATCATTAAAAAATCCATCATCCTATTAATTAAACATCATCGGAGAAAATGATCAAAATGATCCATTGACTTACTATGAAAGACCAAAATTATTCCACCTATATTAAAAGTGTCATTTTGATCCTTCAACTCTTTGAGGTGAAACCAAAATAATCCTACCATAGGACTATTTTGATTCATTTTTAAGAATTTGAGGGATCAAAATAATAATTTAATATAAATGTTGATAATTTTGATCGTTCATAAAGAGTTAAAAGATCATTTTGATTATTTTCTCAATATCATTCTATTAGAGAAATTTGATATGATATGTCCTAGGGGTGTCAAATCATGTCCACAGGTCAAGTTCGGGTCCAACCCGACTTTGACCCGATAGATTTTGACGCGATCCAAAACCCACTCGGTTCGGGTACGGGTCAACCCGATCCGACCCGTAAGCAATCGACTCGATGAAATCAATGACGGGAGCTTTCTTCCATTCATGTGTTTATTCAGCCAAATCCCATAAATCCATTGATGGTGGCAGGCGAGCCCGCACAGCGACGACGGCAGGCGGCACGACGAGTGCAGAAGAGACGAGGTCAACCAGTCGCACCTCGTGCGGGAGCAGCGATGGGGTCTGCTGGAGCGGGGTCGACATCAACTAGTCGTACCTCGTGCGGGTCTGGTCGACTGGCTTCTGGCTGTCTAGAAGTCTAGGCTAGGACTTGGGTCTCACGAGAGGCACCGATGTGTCACGGTGACATGCGAATGTGGACGAGCAGAGTGGCAGACGAGACGAGGTCATGCACGCGGAAGCCATGTTCCTAGTTCAACCCGAGTAGATTTCAAGTTTCAGGGTCAACCTGAACCCTACCCAGTTTTACAAACGGGTCAAAAACTCGAACTCGAACCCGAACCCTACCCTTATGACAAATGGGTTGACCCGAACCCGAAATTTTCCGGGTCGGTCCAAGGACGGGTTTCGAGTCGGGTCAAATTTTGACACATGCATGCAATTGATCAAACATCTCTACTCTTTATGTTTATTTTATTGTTCATTTCTCATGAAATGACCTCTATCAAATGAGATAAATGACTGCTCAATTGTATATCAGTTATAAGTATCAAAATATCCCCCTTGACTATTTAGGAAGTATTAAAATAGTTTCGAAGCCTCATTTTAATACTTTGACTTTGATTAAGATATCAAATTAGTATTTTTATATAGTGGAAGACAACTTCGAAAAAAGAAAAAAAATAGGGGACTAATTCGATCCTTAGCAAGCTGCGCACAAATAACTCCTCCGAAACTCATCGGTGCTCTTGATTGCTACCCTAGCGAAACCCGCAAAAATTCGTCTTTTCCTTCGAATGCTGTCAGTACCATAGATTTCTACCCTAGCGATCTCTGCACAAGCTCCTATTCTCCTTCGAACACCTTCAGTGCATCAATTCCCACCCTAGCGAGCTTTCGTCTTCTCCTTCGAACAACTCCGCGCCCATCGATTTCCTACCCTAGGAGATGCTGCACGAACTTCCGTCACGAATCCCGCAAACCGACGAACCTTCAGACGCTTAAAATGCAACAAAATTTGCCTATAGAAGTAATAAATCTTTCACGAAGAATGAAAAAAATTGAAGAAGTTCATGCTTATATCAAATAGTTCTGACCAAATCATGTAAGAGCTGTAAGCAATTCCTTCAAAAAAAAAAAAATTGTAAGAAAAGCTTTAAGATTTGAGACCGTTCGGATGGAAATCAGTACTCACTTCCAGGAAGCGCTGCAAAGAATAAAAGAGTATGAGGTGCAATGGAGTGCAAGATTATCTCTCTTCTCTTTGCTTTCTCCCCCTTTCTCTTCTCTTCCCACTTCATCATTCTCTCTCTTCCAACTTCGGAGTCTAAAAAGCGCTTTTCTTTCCCATTGACAAAGGAAGGAGATAAAAAAGATGAGGGAGGAGGAGGAGGAGGAGGAGGAGAAGAAGAAGCAGCAGAAGGAAGTTTGCAGCGAGGTACAGAAGGAATCGAAAATGGCATCCTTGAGAGAGGAAAGGTTGGCCTTTGGCAAGTTGATGGCATGCAAGGGAGAGAAGCTGAATGGGAAAATCTGATCAGTGCGTCCATCCCTCTCTCTCTCCCTCTCTCTTAAATGGTTCAACACAGTTGAACAGATTGAGAGCTGTAGAGGTGGGCAAATTATTGGGTCAGGTGACCGAAGCCATCTCTCCGTTCGGTCGCCAATAAAAATGCGCCATCTGTCAGTCGTTTTTTTAATTTAATATTAACGCTTTATGTCTTGTCAGAGTTAGCGACCCGACCCGATAACGCTATTCATTTGAACTTTTAAGCTTTTGCCGCCCTATTTTTTCATTTTGAGACCCGCGAAAGACGCAAATATGTGCTGCTGTAGAAGAAAAAACGAGCCAGAAAATTGCAGAGAAGAAATGGACTGCTCAGTGAAGAGGGAGGTGGAAGAGGGAGTGCATGAATCGGAAAGGATGCATGAATCGGAAGGGCTGGTGCATGAATCGGAATCGGAACATGTGCATGAATCGGAATCGGAACCTAACTTAGCCGGAAATTCCTCTGGTTTCAACATATCGGTAAGTATCTTGGAAAAACGAGTTAGAAAGTTGTTTGTGAGCAGAATAAATTTCTTAAGCAGAAAGTTGACGTAGGTTTCAGCTCATTATTCTTAAGATTTTTGATTTTGCGATTTTTAAGCAGAATAAATTTCTTTTGTCGAAAAAGTAAAAAATAAAAAAATCTAATGTTGTTGTTGTTGCTTAGCATTCATTATTGATTTCTAGGATGAAGATGATAAATAAAAGAATGCGCTATAGTTGCGCTATAGTTGCGCTATAGTTGCGCTATAGTTGCGCTATAGTTGCGCTATAGTTGCGCTATAGTTGCGCTATAGTTGCGCTATAGTTGCACTATACTTGCGCTATACTTGCCCTTTACTTGCGCTATACTTGCCCTTTCAGGCTGTATACAAAGATGAGACAGAAGCATATGAATGTTTTTGCACTTATGCTCACGATAATGGCTTTAGTGTCCGAAAGGATCATCACAGTTTTTGGCCAAATTCTAGGAAGATAAAATCGAAGGACTTTGTTTGTTCAAAAGCTGGTTTCAAAAAAAGTGATGATCATAATTCAGGGAAGAGGAAGAGATTCATTAGACCAGTTGTCAGAACTGGTTGTCCAGCCATGGTGAGGTTTGTCACTGATGAAGACGGTTACTGGCATGTCAAAAGATTTATTGAATCCCACAACCATGAATTAGCTAGCCCAGCCGACCGACACCTTTTAAGATCATGTAGGAATGTTATTGAGGAAAAAGCTTCCGTCCTAAAATCGATGACAAATGCAGGGATTAGAACCGTTGATGCATATGCCTACCTTGCAGAGGAAGTTGGTGGATGTGAGAATGTCGGATTCTCTAAGAGGGACGCCTACAATTTGATTCAGAAGGAGAAAAGAGCAAGGATTGAAATTGGTGACACTAATTCTTTGATTCAATTATTTAAAGATCGACAAGTTGAGGACCACATGTTTGCATGGGATGTTCAATATGATGATCAGGATAGATTGTTAAATTTTTTCTGGGTTGATGGCAGAAGCAGGATAGATTATGAATGTTTTGGAGATGTGTTAATTTTTGATACTAGTTACAGGCTGAACAAGTATAATTTTGTTTGTGCGCCATTTGTTGGTGTTAACAATCATTGGCAGAATATTTTGTTTGGGGTTGCTTTTTTGTCAGAAGAAACAATTGAAAGTTTTACATGGTTGTTTAAAGTATTTGTACGAATAATGGGTAATAAATATCCAACAACAATATTCACTGATCAGGACCAAGCTATGGCCAGGGCCATAGAAGCTGCATTACCTCACACTCGTCATAGATTATGCCAATGGCACATATTTAAAAAGGTTCCATCAAAAGTTTCCATCTACAATAGCAATAATAAAGTTAGAGGACTCTTCCATAAGTGTATGAGGTGGTGTGATTCTGAGGAAGTGTTTGAGGAAGCGTGGAATGAAATGATCAAGGAAGGGAATCTTCATAATCATGAATGGTTGCAGGATCTTTATAAGATAAGGAGAAAGTGGTCAACTGCTTTCAACAAGGATTCCTTTTGCATGGGCATTTTATCAACGCAGCGTAGTGAGTGTACTAATAATGTGTGTCATGGCATTTCAAAGCCAACAAGTTCATTAACTGATTGCTTTCTTGGGTTGGAAAAGGTACTGATGAATTGGCGGCGAAATGAGCAAGATGAGGATTACAAATGCAGTCAATCTGAAATTGTTCCCGTGATAAAGAACAGCTCAATATTAAAACAAGCTGCTAGATATTACTCAAGAAGAATATATTCAATTTTTGAGGAAGAATTTATAAAGGCTGTGGGAGAAATGAGTATAGATTTTGTCTCGACTGATTCTTCAAAGTATATAGTCAACTACATAGAGAAAAAGAATCAAAACCATCCTTGGGTTGTTCACTTTGATGCAACAGAAGGTAACATTCAATGCAGCTGTAAGAAGTATGAAACCATGGGATTGCTGTGTTCTCATTGTTTGAGGGTTTTTAAACAGTTGGATATGGCTAAATTCCCTGAGAAGTACTTATTACTTCGTTGGTCAGCAAGGGCTCGACAAGTTTTTTATTCAGGTTACTTCCTTAATTCTCAAAGAAGTAATAATTTCCAAAGTGGTAGGGGATTCATATTCAGAAATCAGGTGAGCAGGTTTGCATATCAAATGAGCACGGAAGCTCAAGGGAATGAAGAGGCAGAGGAGTTTATTCTTTCCTCATTGCAAGACATGTATAAAAAATTATACTTAATTCTTGGTGGCAAGAAAAGAAATCAGAAGGATGTTGCTAGTTCCCAAGGTGGAACTGCAGATTTGAAAGATCCTCTAAAGCGTAGACCTAAAGGCATATCAAATGCAAGACTGAAAAGCCATTGGGAGAAGAAGAAACGGCCTAAAAGTAAGTTTTTAATAATTTGTTAATTATTTAATTCATAATCCTAATACTAAAGCTCTAGTTTCTTACAGATAAGAAACCTTTGGTGGGGGATAATCCATTGGAGGAACCTTCTTCAACACAACCTTCTTCAACACAGATGAACTTTTCAAGCATGCCTGAATGTTTCAGTGAGGAATATATAACCGGCATACCATCATGCCAACCTGGAGCTGAATACACCAAGTTGATGATGGATTTTCTTTCTTCGGAGTTGGAATTTAATGAATTTGCAATGTAATAATATTTATTTGGACTTAATGATTTCATTTATTGGTTGTAATAAAAAATTTTTTATAAATCATCTATTTGGACTTATGTAATTTGGTTTTTTTTTATTTTAAACTTTTTTAAGCTAAATAATTACGAAATATATGGTTGCCCTATACTTGCGCTATACTTGCGCTATACTTGCGCTACGGTTGCGCTATGGCTGCGCTATACTTGCCCTAAGGTTGCGCTATACTTGCGCTACGGTTGCGCTATGGTTGCGCTATACTTGCGCTATGGTTGCGCTATACTTGCGCTATGGTTGCGCTATACTTGCGCTATGGTTGCGCTATGGTTGCGCTATATTTGCGCTATGGTTTAGCTATTGTTGCGCTTTACGGAATATAACAGATTTTAGAGAATGCTCATTAATAAACAGAATATAACAGTATGTGCACATTTTATACAACAATCAAAAAGTATATAAAAATATAATAAAATGTACATTTATAAATCATGGACAATATTTACAACAAGTTACAGATTGTTTACTTCTTTGTTTGTAGAAAAAGAAAAAATGCAAACTCTGCCCTAAATTTAGGCATATGCTTTTGCCAATCTTTAAGAGCATTCCAGTCTGGTTTCCTTCTTCGCACGGCCTTTTCCATATATTTACAAACGAAGATTCCGCAATCGTAGTCGTTTGATTGTGTTGGAATTCCACGAACCGCCTGGACATTCCATTTCGTAATATCGCTTGAAAAGCATCCTGTGGTGTCCTCGTGCAAATACTTTATCTGTACGAATAAAACATTATAAAAATTTATATTATGTATATAAACATAGTAATCTGGATATAACTTGAAATATGAATTTGAACTTACAACTGTATGACAAATATTCTTGTGTTCAGGATTTGGTAATGAATCATACATTTTCCAGACCTTCTCCTTCAATTTTCCAACAAGAAGAACCCAATGCTTCTCGTGAATTATGGGAAGTACAATAAGTTTGCTTTCTTGAATTGAAACAGGATTAATGTGATTGATAAAAATTTGATAATCCATACTGTATGACTTGTAAACCTGCAATAACTTAGTTCTATAAGGAAAAACTAAAGTGAAAAAAAGGATTAAAATATTATTTATACTTACCCTGTACAATGGAGAAATGTACAAGTAAGGATGAAATTTCTCCGCCATTAACCTACTCTGCTCAAGTAAAAAGAAAGCAAAAGCATCTACATGGTTATCTGCTAACCAATCATTTGTAAGCAGCATGTCAATATCTGATCTTTTTATTTCGATATTTCCAGATTGAAAAATTACGTGTTCCCTACAAAAACAAAGAAAAATTTAATGTTAACACGCAACCTTTAAAAAAACCTTAGCGCAACCTTCAAAAAACCATTTCAAAAAACCATAGCGCAAGTATAGCGCAAGTATAGCGCAACCATAGCGCAAGTATAGCGCAACCATAGCGCAAGTATAGCGCAACCATAGCGCAAGTATAGCGCAAGTATAGCGCAAGTATAGCGCAAGTATAGCGCAAGTATAGCGCAAGCATAGCGCACGTATAGCGCAAGTATAGCGCAAGTATAGGGCAAGTATAGGGCAACCATAGCGCAAGTATAGCGCAAGTATAGCTTACTTTGTATTAAATTTCTTGAAAAATTCATCCATCATTCGTTGGTTTTCCTCAGTCAGAAATTGCTTCCCTGGATAATCCATTTTTTCCAATGCTGGTCTTGTCTGAACTATTATATTTTCTACAGAAATAACCTCTTTATTCTTCTTTACGTATGGTATGACTGGTTTTGATGATCTCTCTTCTTTTTCATCATTTTCTCTTTTTCTCTTTTGAGGTGGAGGTGGAGTTGGAAGTATTGGTTGTTGTGGGGGTATTGGTGATTGTGGAAGAATTTCTTCGGCCAATGGTGGAGGTGGAGGTGGAGGTATTGGTGGTTGTGGAAGAATTTCTTCGGCCAATGGTGGAGGTGGAGGTGGAGGTGGAGGATGATCTTGTATTGGTGCCTGTCCTGAAGGATTTTTGTTGTGGAAGTTCACGGATTGGAAAGTGGAGGCAGATGTAGATACATGCGGCTTATCTGGATTGTGATCACACTGCATTTGAAATTCAATGAATTTGTACTTCAGTGAGTCTTGATCAGCCTGCAGTTTCTCCAAAATATCTTCAACTCTGTCCAATCTTGCTCCCACATTATCTTGAATTTTACTTAACATCTTCTCAAACATTTCAAAACATTTATTCTGAACAGCCTCTAAATCTGCCCTTCTAATGGGTGGCTGTTCAGCAAAAGGTTGACTTGTGGAAATTTTTTCTGTAGGTGGGCGAGTAGAAGGCTGAGTTGGCGGCAGAGACTCAGTTTCTGGTGGTTCATTATGAGGAGAATCAGGGGGAGGGAGAGGAGGAGAGGGAGGTGGGGAGGGAGGTGGGGTGGTGTCAATTTTCTTTTTTGCGGAAGCCTTATTTTTCTGTGGTGAATGCCATTTTTGTGGTTCATGACCTGAACGGGTATCCAAGTTTTGTATGGCAGTAATGTCGGCCCCGTATTTTTCGGCCTCCTCATTGGTAACATTGTCAAGACAAATAAATATCTGCAAAAACCAAAAAAAAATTATTAAAAATCATAGCGCAACCATAGCGCAACCATAGCGCAACCATAGTGCAACCATAGCGCAACCATAGCGCAACCATAGCGCAACCATAGCGCAACCATAGCGCAACCATAGCGCAACCATAGCGCAACCATAGCGCAACCATAGCGCAACCTTAGGGCAACCATAGCGCAACCTTAGGGCAACCATAAAATAATTTGCATCAATAAAATGAAAAAATTACCTCACTTTTCTTTAAAAATTTAAATAATTTGGCTGCATTTTCTTGAGTAAAGTATAATTCTGTATACCCCTGCCATCTAAGAAAACGTGGTCTTATTTCTGAATCGGTTGGTTTATTCAAAGAAAAATGTTCCAAAAACCAAATCTGTATAATGCCAAAAAAAAAAAATTTAATGTTAACATTTAAAAACATTAAACATTTAGAAAAACCAATAGGAGTGGAAACTTACCAGTAGAAGAGGAAAGAAGCCATTGATGTAACCCAATGGTCTTTGTTGTTGAAACTTCTCAAAAATTGTATTGAACTCCCCAACCATGAAGTTCCTTAAGGAAGAAGCCCAATTAATGGAACTAAACTCACTTAAATTATTTGCAACAGTTGTGAGCCTTCTAGGGGTTTTATGACTATTTAGTGGAAAGAAAAGGTTGGATAACAAAAACATAATAAAGGTCTTTATTTTTGTTGCATTATCAGTTAATCTGTCTAATATTGACATTTCATTTTTTATTTCAGTTGACAGAGGTCCATTTAGAGGATCAATCCTCCATTTGATATCAATGCCTCTGTTGGGCAAACCTGTCAGAAAATTTCAGCTGTTAAAAAGTTCAAAAAACATATAGCTATAAAAAATTCCAAATTCAAAATATTACCTGTCAACAAAGAAACCTCGTCAGTAGTGAATTTCAGAACATGTCCAAGGACGATGAAGCCCTCATCAGCAGGACTCCAGAATTTAAGAATCTCAAACAGAAGTGGTATACACTGCTGGAATGCGGGGAACATCAAAAATTGATGAATGTTCAAATTCTTTAATGTTTGTTCCACTTCATCATCTATGATCTCGGCAAAAGCATCACAATGTTTCCGGAAAGCAGTAACATAACATCTAGATGTTACTGGCCTTTGATAGGGAGTCCTCATCTATAACAAAAAGAAAAATCAGAACTATGAAAATAGCGCAACCATAGCGCAACCATAGCGCAACCATAGCGCAACCATAGCGCAACCATAGCGCAACCATAGCGCAACCATAGCGCAACCTTATATTTCGTAATTATTTAGCTTAAAAAAGTTTAAAATAAAAAAAAACCAAAAAATTGAAAACCACATTGAACATATATTCTAGTTTTACAACTATTACTAAACCCTAAAACTTAGAAGATAGCATAAACCTTTCGTATCATTTGCTTCATCCATTTACGAAGAGAAGAAGCGTGAAAAATCAGAAAAAAAATATTTGAAAGGAAACATTGGTAAAATTATAAGTAAACCAAACCCTAAAATTTAACGGTAACTTTAACGCAACGAAAGCGCAAGTAAAGCGCAAGCTAGGCGCAACCATACCTCTTCCTGATTGCTGGTCTTCTACAGTATCGTCGTCTACCTCCGGCAGGAATAAGCAAATGCAGAACCGAAGGTAATGGAGGAATCCGAGAGCTCGAGTAACAGTGAAAATGTCGCTCGAAAATAAAATGCGCGGCGTTTCCATTCTTTCTTCGCCAATAGAATAGCGTTATCGGGTCGGGTCGCTAACTCTGACAAGACATAAAGCGTTAATATTAAATTAAAAAAACGACTGACAGATGGCGCATTTTTATTGGCGACCGAACGGAGAGATGGCTTCGGTCACCTGACCCAATAATTTGCCCAATGAGGAAGGAGGAAGAGAGCGCGGCGTGGCGGAGGAGCAACCAAGTGATACTGAGAGGAGTGTGTCGGGCTTAGGCGCCTCGGAAGCTGTGGGACAGTCACGGCTCAACCGCTAAAAATTTAGCGTAAGTTCAATAAATAATATTATGATAACAACAATAACATCAACTTATATGATTTTTTTTTTTTCGTTATGTCCTCTTAAGAACTCAGAAAATATTTCCAATTGGCTCCAGTGAAGAAGAAGGCTTTTACTTTTCGGGTAAGTTTGGCTCTGCTAGGGTTTGCGATTTTTAGGGTTTGCGCCGCCTGCGTTCTCCCCCCCGCCTCTTTTTGCCTGGGAGGGCTTCTCCCTCCCGATGGCTTCTTCTCCACTTCTCCCTCCACTCTCCACTACATCCACGCCTGGCCCTCTCACTGGAGGACTTTCTTACGCCGCGAATGTTTCGGCTTCTGCTGCTAAACCAGCTCCTTTTCCGGTATCATTCTTCTCTCCCAGTCAAAAGCTCTCTTTCAAAGGCGACGATCTATCTGAAGGCAAGTCCATCTGGACTTCGGCGCTTATCGGCTATTCTCTGGGTCCTCGGCCTTATTACGAGCGGTTACTGAAAGCTATGCTTAACCTCTGGAAACTTAAAGGATCCATGAAACTTCTATCGCTTGCAGATGGCTTCTTCTTACTCAAATTCTCGACTGAAGAAGATCTCGATTCGGTTTTATCTGGCGGACCTTGGTTCCTTCTTGGCAAGCCGTTCATTCTACAGCGATGGTCACCAAAATTCAAGCCTAAACGCGACGAGGATGCTCCGATCCCGGTATGGATAAAAATAGTTGACTTCCCCCTGGCTCTCTGGACGCCAACTGGTATTTCTAAAATCTCCAATTATATTGGTATTCCTATTTCTGTTGATGCGCTCACTGCAAACCGTTCTAGATTAACGTTTGCCCGAATTTGTGTTCTAATCTCTAAAGATTCACCATTACCGGATGAAATTCCGATTGAAATTGAAGGAGAAGATATTACTTTAACAGTTTTATACGACTGGAAGCCTGAAAAATGTGAAGGTTGCGGGTCTTTGATTCACCCTTTTTCTCTTTGTCCCAAGAATCCAAATCCTAAGCCTGTTCTTCCTCCCCAGCCTCCTAAAAGCCGTGGTCGGAGTACTTCAAGGCAGCCGCACAACCGACCAGCCACTTCCCAGCCTAACGCTCATGTTCCTCCTTCAAAATTCACCACCCCCATCCAGAACACCTATCCTTCTCCTGCTCTGTTATCAACTCCGATTTCTGTGGTTCAGCCGTTGGCTGATCAACCTCTGATAATACAAAACTCTGCCTCCAACCATATACAATCGGTCTTAGTCCCTCCCCAAGTTATTATGACCACGTCTCCTGCCAAAGCAGCCCTTCTTCCTAACCTCAATTCCCCTACTGAAGAAACCTCTTCTTCCGATCCTCCTTCTTCTCCAGTTTTTAACCAACCTCCAAAAATCCCTCTCTTAAACAAGTTTGCTTCCTTACAAAATGAAGAACACACTCTCCCGGAACCCTCTGAGGTTTTTTTTCGAAAATGGCAATTCTTCCACCTCTATTGCTGTCGAGGAACCCTCCCCCTCTTCCAAAAATCAGAAGCTCTCTGAATCTACTAGTCATAATACTAGATCCTCTGTTGATAGAGGAAAATCTCCCTCAAAGCCAAAGCCTCCTAAAGGAAAATCGGCCAAGAAGGCCAAAGGACAAAAATCGTAATGTCTTTACCCAAGTTTGCTAGCTGGAATGTTAGGGGGTTTAACAACCCTGATAAAATTAGTTTTTGCAAGTCTCTCATTAGTTCGCTGAATCTCAAGATGTTATGTATTTTGGAAGCAAAAGTCTCTTTTGCTTCCTTAAATGATCAGTGGTATCTTCGATCTCATCGTCTTTTTGATAATGAAGGAAGCTGTAATAATTTTGGGGATGCGGTTTTAGGTAGGATTTGGATTAAATGGGATGAATCGGTTCTCTCATTCACGCCTATATCCTCATCCTACCAACACATTCATGGTATTCTCTCTGTAGGATCTGTCCCTCCTATTTTTCTTACTGTTATTTATGCTGCTAATACTGTTGAGGAACGAAGGAGCCTCTGGGATCAGATCATTGCTGGTTCTCCCCCCACTGACCAACCTTGGGTCATAATGGGAGATTTTAATTGCTATCGTTATGAAACTGAAAAGGTTGGTGGTACTGTTTCTACTTCTAGCAGAATGGGTGAATTAAACAGCTTCATTTTTAACAGTGGGCTACAAGACCTTTCTTCTACAGGTCTTTTCTACACATGGTTCAATCAAAGAGTGGAAAATCCTATTCATATCAAGTTAGACCGTGTTCTGGTGAACAATGCTTTATTGGATGTTTTCCCTAATGCTTATTATTATGTGGAATCTCATCTTGGATCTGATCACTCCCCCCTCATCTTCAACTCTTCCCATGACAAGGCGCTATCTGCCAGATTTTTGTTCAAAAATTATTGGATAAAGAAGGAGGGATTTTGGGATGATGTTTTTGCTGCTTTCTCTTCTAGATCGGCTAGAAGCCCTATGGCTTCATTTACTCATAGCCTTCAAATTCTCAAAAGGTCTCTAAAAAATAGGAATTGGGCTTCTTCTACTCATCTTTCCAATGCTCTTTTGGAATGTAAAAGCAAACAACATCAGTGTTTGGTTCAGCTTCAATCCAATCCTCTTGACTTGGGTTCAAATCAGAATTTGAAAGACATTAATGAGCAGCTTGCTTCCTTGCAAAATCAATGGACTTCTTGGTTAACTCAAAGAGCTAAAGTGTCATGGCTAACTAAAGGGGAAGATGACCTTGGTTTTTTATTTGCCCAAATAAGAAGCAGAAACAATAAAAATTCCATTAAGGAGATCCACACTTCTGATGGTCACTTCACTAGCTTCAATGACATTTCTTCTGCTGTCATTAAGCACTTTGAGGGTTTGTTTAACTCCTCTCATCAATCCCTTCAACTCCCACTTGATATCCCTCAAGGCAAACCTCTTCCATCTCATTTGAGCAACAACCTGGTTTCTCCTTTAACTTTTGATGAAGTAAGAAAGGCGGTTTTTGATGGCAATGAAAATACTGCTCCTGGACCTGATGGTTTCTCCTATGCATTCTACAGAAAATCTTGGAATATCATTGGTTTGCAAGTTTACAATGCTGTTGGTAACTTTTTTTCTACTGGCATTCTTCCAAAGGGAGTTAAGGCAACTGCTATTACCTTAATTCCTAAGAGCTCTCATGCTTCTAATATTAGCGACTATAGACCAATTTCTCTTTGCAATGTTCTTTATAAAATTGTCGCTAAGGTCTTAGCTAACAGACTCAAAGAGGTCCTTCCCCACATTATCCATGAAAGTCAATCTGGTTTTATAGCAAATAGATGCTCCACCGACAACATTATCTTAGCTGCTGAATTACTTAGAGATTTCAAAGGCAACAACAGGATGTTTTGTGCTAAACTCGATGTCAAAAAGGCTTTTGACACCATTTCCAGGAATTTCATCATTGCTAGACTCTTACAGAAAGGTTTCCCTGAAAATTTTGTTAATTGGATAAAAGGTTGCATAACTGACGTATATTTTTCCATATGTTTAAATGGATCACTAGAGGGGTTTTTCAAATCTAGCACTGGTCTCAGGCAAGGTTGCCCACTGTCTCCTCTTCTCTTCTGTATTGCCATGGATGGTCTTTCAAATATCATTACTGATCAAGCTTCTTCTTGCAACTTCAAGGGTATATGCTACAAAAACTTTTACATCAATCATTTGATGTATGCTGATGACCTTTTGGTGATGGGGGAGTCTAGTTTAGATAATGCCACTCACCTTAATACTTGCCTTCAAAAGTTTGCCTCTTTTTCAGGTCTGCACATAAATCCTAGCAAGAGTGCAATCATTTTTTCTCATAATGATACTTGCAACCAAAACATTTGTGAGGAACTTGGCATACATAACATTAACCTTCACATCACTTATCTTGGAATTCCCATATCTCCGAAAAGACTTAAAGCCACTCACTTCCAACCACTACTGAGCAAAATTTTTGCTCTACTTGCTGGTTGGAAAAACAAATTTCTTTCTTTTGCAGGAAGGGTTCAATTTCTCAAATTCACCATCACTAATTCCATTGCTTATTGGATCAGAGGGTCTATCATCCCCAAAAGTTGTTGTGATATTATCAACAAACTTTGTTCTAAGTTTTTATTTCACAACAATTTGGTGGAGAGGAAGCTGCATCTCATTCCTTGGTCTAAAGTTATCATTCCTAAAATTGCTGGGGGCCTTGGCATTCCTTCCATTGATGCTCTTTACTTTGGAGTTTTCTGTTCTATACTTGGCAGGTTTTACAACAACCCAAATCTTCTTAGCTGCTGGTATAAAGCTAAGCATATCTCTCCTATGAAACAACCTTCTATCTCGGCCTCTAAAACCTGGCACCGCCTCACTGAGACCTTCATAAAAATTAAAAGGTTGTTGCATTTCCCTGTTTCCAATCAAAGCAATATTTCTTTCCTCTGGGACCCGTGGCTTAATGGAAATTCTCTTGGGGATTCTTACCTCCTGCCGGGTATGGATGATGTTCTTGTTAAAGATTTATTCTGGAATGGAAATTGGCATTTCCCTCTTAATATGCATCCTACTATTCAAAATACTATCAATTCAGTGGCTATTAAAGAGAACAAAGAAGTTTTATGGAATGGAAATGCTATATGGAATTTTAGAGAGTTCACTGAACTTTACTATTCTCATTTAACAAAGGTTGATTGGTATAGATCCATTTGGCATAAGCATTATGCCTTGAAATATGCTTGCTTTATTTGGATGGCTTGTATTTGCAAACTTAAAACTGCTGATAATCTACGTCAAAGAGGGATCATGGTGCCTATAAACTGTTCTCTATGCTCGGGGCACAATGAAAACCATTCTCACTTATTTTTTGACTGCGATTACTCTTTTTATATTCTAAAGATTATTTTGCCTCAGTTTGCTAGCTTCTTATTTAGACCCACTTTGATACAAGCTCTTGACTTCATTGAGAACTCTGAGATTACTAATAGATCTGAAAAGGATTTCTTCTTTTTAGTTATTAGCTGCATCACTTATCATATATGGAGGGAAAGGAATAACCGCCGCTTCTCTAATTCAAGAAACAATGTAGCTAAAGTTATTGGCATTATTTTGGAGGCTATTAGACTGAAAATGGTTAAATGGAAACACAAAACTACTCTTATTCAGGAAATTTTGGGCAACTGATAAGTTTTTTGATTGAATTTTTTGGCTGGAGGCAGTTCTTTCTTGCCTTCACGTTCTGGATGTTCTCTGTTATTTGGATGTTGGATTCTGCCTATTCTTCCAGGGGCTTCATGCGGGTGAAGTTTTTGTTTTTCTGTTATACTTCTGACCCGGGTTGCTACTTTCTGGGCTTGAGTGTTTTGGTTGCTGTACTTCTTCCCCAGTTGGAAAGTGGTTTTTTAAACATAGTCACCCGGGTATACTGCACCGATTTCAGCTGGCAATTTGGGTGGATAATTGGCAAATGGACAATGATGATGTCTGTCTCTCCGAGCCATGGAGGGCCCGTGCGGCAACCTGGTTCGTTTTTGGGTTCCATCGTAGCCAGGCAGGTTGTGCTGCGATGGCCAATTCTTCTTTTGCAGGTTTTTGTCTTTGGCAACTGGTGCAACCGCCTGGTCTTCAGTCACTATATTCAGATTATTTTGATGAATGAGACTGTGCTCCTTCTGAGTCTATCTTTTGCCAATTATCATATTTTGTTATTGCCACTGGCTGGGTGTAAATTTTGCTTCTTTTGGTAGTTAGCTTTTCTGTTACAGTTCAAATGTAATTCCCTTTTAGTTTCTTAATATATGGGCTTCACGCCCCGGGTTTTCCCAAAAAAAAGAACTCAGAAAATAAAAAATATAAAAAATTTGAGCATAAAGAATATATATATCACGGGCTGGAATATGTGGCGATATCGTTAGATTTTTTTGTCTCAACGTTGTAAGGATATCCAACACATAAATAAAAGAAAAGAAACACAAGAATTTTTATATGGGAAATCCTGGAAAAGGGAAAAACCAGGGGCCACTCCAAGCTGAAATGTTTCATTAGTGTTTGAATAGAATATAGGTAACTGATTCGTCCTTAAAATTGAGAAAGATCGGATTACAATGACTGTCACATTGAAATCTAATTAAAAAGGTGGTCGGACAAAAGTCCATCATCAGTTCGTGGCGAGACAGAAATTCGGCGTTAGTCGGCATCAGGTTGAAGTCCAGCGTCGGTCAGTGTTCGGTCAGAAGTCCGGCATCCATTGGTGGCTGGGCGGATATCTGTCGACAGTCAGTGGTCGGGCGGAAGTCCGGCATCTGTTGGTGGCTGGGTAGAAATCCATTGATAGTTAGTGGCCGGGCGGAAGTCTGATGGTGATTGAGTAGTATAGTAGCAATAAAACTCTCTTCCTTCTCTTGCTTGATTGGGTCTCCTTCCATGATAAATAAGGAGTTTATTTATAACTTTCTGAGAGTGGCATGACCAATAAATAAGAGGAAAATCAATGGTAAGCTGAGAGTAGGTTGAATGGACGACCGATGTTGATTCCCATGTTCTAGACCGTTTACCGGGCATTTGAATATCTTAGTTATATCAAAATTTGGCATTCTTGGGCTCATTGGATTTGTCTCGTCAAGCTAAACAATTCAATTATAAGCATGTTGTAATTGAAAATTGTTTGATCATCCAATTCATGGCTTAAACTTTCCAAATGCACTTCAAGTCTTTATTTGGACCCTTTGGGGCTCGGATTGAGTTGAATTTGGTGTCGTCGGATTTGTATTTCTGAGATGTTCAGTTCAACTATAAGTTTGCTGAAATCGGAGTTTGAATGGTCCCAAATTTAATTTTGGAAGTTTCCACATTGATTTCGCCCCGAGATTCGTGCCCAATCAAGATAATCTTGATGATATATCACTATCTATACATTCTTACTATTTATTTCTTAAAAAAATTTCTACGAAACTTTTTTTATCGCAATATCTTTATTCTATAGATATTTAAATCATAATGATCGACTAAGGGATCGCGAAGACTTTGGAATTATAGAGCTGCTCGACAGTCTTTTTTTCTTAATATATTTTCTATTTCCAACAATCGCATGCTCCAGTAATTCTTTTCTTTTATCCCCGATAATTTTTTTTATTATATTATCATTATTTATTTTTATTAAAATTTTAAAGTAGAAATATATTGTATTATTTAAATAATTTGACAATTAATTAAATGCATTATATTAAAAAAATAACTTATTTTGACATTACAGGATATATATGTCGTAGGTTGTCCTGACATACGAATTTTTATTTGATCTGGTGTCCTGACGTAGCTCTACGTTCGGACGCCAGTAAAATTGTGCCACATGCCCTTACTTTTTACCGCGCGGCCCGACGACCGGACCCGGGATTGCAATGTATTGGTTGATTAGTGCAGCCGGGGGTATTGCTAGGTATTGCTCGATATTCCTCGACAATAATGAGAAATACCATTCTGTGAAGACCAATACCTAACAATACCCCGGTTTTGCTAGGTATTGCTCGGCATTGCTAGGTATTGCTAGGTATTGGTTTTGATATAACGGTATTTCTTGTTATTGTCAAGCAATACCGAGCAATACCTAGCAATACGCGAACATAGCAATACTGGGTTCCGGTCCGGGTCGGGTCGTCGAGCAGCGCGATAAAAAGTAAGAGCACGTGGCAACATGTTATTGACCTCCGGATGTAGAGCTACGTCCGGTGTCCGGACCTAATAATTGTTCCTGACATACACGTTCATATATATATTTGATTTAATAAACATATATTAAACACTTTGTTTTTCAAAATAAATATAATATCGCAGAGTTCTCTCTTCCATTTTTTACAGGAAGAATACTCTAGCAAAAATTTAGACAGGATGATCTCAATTTCTTTTATTCGCAGGGCTCAACACTTAGCTTTCATTAAACAATTTTAAAACAAAAATTAATAGTTTGTACAAAAATTCATATTTCTCTCATAAGTTTTGATCATAAATAATTTAGGCCTCATTTGGGACAACTTTCTTTTTGCTTCATAAAATAACTTTTTTACTGAAAGCTGCTTTAAAAACAGAAAAAAGTCGTCCCAAACGAAGCCTTAGGCATCATTTGGGACAACTTCTTGTTGTTTTTTAAAGTAGCTTCCTAGTATAATATTTTTAATTTAAAAAATATATATATATGTAGAAAAAATTTGCTTTAAAAAGGAGTAAAAAAGTCATCCCACACGAAGCCATAAAAAGCAACATAAATTTTAAATTTTGAACTTCAAAAGCACTATTATAGGCTTTGATGTCACAAACAAAATAGTAAAACAAGATACAATCAACTTGAATAATGCTCCTGCTTATGATAAACACATTCAATAACTCAGAAAAAAAAAAACAATAGAAATAAAGAAATTGAAAAAAAAAATCAGAGTATATACAAATCAACTCAAATAACAGGTTTATAATTCATTATTTTAAATGTACCCATCATAAAATAAATTTATAATTTCCTCAGCAGAACCAGGAAAACAAAACATAAATAAACTGATTTCAGTTCTGCTTTTTAAAATTTTGCTGATTTTTCAGTTCTACCCTCTGATAAAATACATGATTTTTTTTAACAAAATTGAGTCAGGAATCTCAATAATGCAACTGAAATAGTTAATTGGTTTTCATAAAAGAAATGAAGCTGATGGATTCAGGGCTTAAGAGCCAGTGCAAGACCTAACCTGGAAGGTGAAATTATAGCCTTAGGATCATACTCAGCTGAAAGAGTTAGCAGAGATTTGGGCCTCCATTCATGTTGACAAAGAACTGCAAGCTTCCCATTATTGCAGAGCCTGGCTTTGACGAGAGTGAGGGGATCTAATGCATGAGATGTTCCAATTGTGAAGCTATTCTCTGATGTTTTTAATCTGTGAATCATTTCAGCAGCAACTGCGGATCGGTTCAGAGGATCCAGGAAATGAATATATGATGCCTTCACAGTTTCTCCCTTGTCAGCTCTACAGATAAGAGGGATTTATACTGATTAGACTAGAATTTTGAGCTGTGGTAGTCAATGAGCTGGGTTAAAAAGGCTTTAAATTTTCATAAATTCAAAGTTTTATATGGAAATCATGCAGCTTTTGGATGTAGGAAAAGAACAATACTGTGCTGAAAAGTTAGATAAAGACTTACCAAGCAATGATTTAAGCTTCGTTTGAGATGTCTTTCTTACTGCTTCTTAAAGCATTTATTTTAGTACAAAAATTAAAATTTTCATACTAAAAAGCAGCTTTAAAAAGCTGTCCCAAATGAAGCCTTAATCAGTCACCAAAGAAAAAAAATAGGATAGCTTCTTCAAACCCCCTTTTACATTAGTTTATGAAAATCCATTTGGTTAAGAATAAAGGTTAAGACTTTAATTTCTGATTAAATAAAATGTTAAGATTTTGAAAGTTGTGAAGAATATTGCAGTGAATCAGATAACAAATCTTTTCAAACAAACTTTGAATATTAAGATGTTAAAGAACCGAAGAAGCATTTAATAGCAATGATGATGTTAAAAATCATACCAATAATAATGGGATTAAGCTTATGAATCATATAATGAGCTATAGGAAAGAGTAATGAAATAACGGCTAAGAAAAAATTACATCAATTTCGGATAAACAATTTGAATTCGAGCCGGGAAGACCTTTTATAAAAGTTATTTTTGTATTAAGATAATTAATGGATAAATATAAGGAACAAAGAAATGATCTTTATATAAGTTTTATTAATTTAAAAAACAAAATATTGGTTACATCAAAGATTAACAGTAAGCCCATATATTTTCTGTATTGGTTATAGAGATGTTTATGAAAAGCTATTTGAAGTTATATGCTTTGGTGCATGTTTTTTACATATGATATAATTCTAACTATTGAAGCATCCATCGAAATAAGCAAAAAAAATTGAACAATTGATGAAATATTGAGAAGATAAAAGCGTTAGAATTAGTAGGGATATATATTGAGTATATGATATGTAATTTTAACATGTATGATGTCAAAAAATATCATTGAATATTATTAGAAGAAACATGTGAAACCTAAGTTAAAGAACATATAGTATCTTGCATATCTTATGCAGTAAAATGAACATATAGTTAAAGATGATAATGTAATTTTTAGACTTAGGACTACATAATAATAAAAAAAAGGAGTGGCTCGAGATTTTCCTATTCCTTGCAGCCATTCCGGTGGTCTCCTTGCGAGCTTTTCAATAAATTTCAATTTCAATTTGTATCAATTATTCCAAAACAGGTTTGATGTTTATGGTACTTCCAATTTTGCACCTATTACTGCAGTTCTATCCTAGGCGACTGGATGCTGAAGACTGTCGCTGGCGAAGATGACGCGAATGCTAGCACGACGGATGCGGATGAGCAGCTCAAATTGCCACTCAATGAGCAGCTCAACAAGCTTGTTTTCCCCTGTAGAGTTGAGCTCGATATTTGACAGTCGAGCTCGGTATTTGACAGTCAAGCTCGACTCTCGAACACCCCCTGACGCGAGCTCGACTCGACTTGTTTGAACCCTTAGTTAGGACTATTGCACATCTGCCTAGTGTTCACAAGTAAGAAATCTTCTACATTCATCAACAACCCTCAAACAAGCACCAATATTTCATAAGATAAAGTCAGAGCCTACTAAAGATGCTATAATATATAAAATCTGTATATCTCTTTCTAATGTTGACTAAAAATTAGAAAATGATTATAGAATGGAGAATGACTCCATGCTTGACAAAGAATATTCAATCTAAAGTCAAACTTGAGTTGGGATATACATCTAAATATATCTTTTGGTTTGCAACAGAACCTGTGCATGCGTTTGAATTTAAAGCAAAACAAGAGCTAGAATCTAAATCTAAAATTGAATTTGAAAATAAGATCACATTTGAACTAAAACTAGACTTGAAATTTGAACCAATCCTTGGCTTTAGAAAGTTTTAAAAAATCATATTTGTTGAATTTATTAAATTATATGATCAATTCTATAACTCCGTAGATATATCTTCATAGGATTATCTATGGAAACAAGTATCAAACCGATATTGACGTTATTTTTTATTTTTAGTTTTTTTTTTAATTATTGATTTACAGATTAAATAGAGTGAGCAGGCCAAACTAAATCAAAATAACCATAAACCTTTTATGATAATTACTCCAAGAAAATTACTAAAATTAAATTTTATAATGCAGGTTAAATTTAAATATAAAAAACTTTACATATTTTAACCTTAGAATATTTGGATTGCTTTGCTTTAAAAATCTTACACATCCAAATCATATACATGTCTTATTTGAATCAAGCATATATGTGATTAGTCAATTATTTGAAAGACTTTATTAAAGCTTATGAATATTCAGATAAAGTTTTCCTCATATTTTTTCCTCCTCTTAGAATTATCTACATTCTATCTAATAAAAAAAAATGCAAGAATTTTGTTATTACCCCTATATTCAACATCTTATATTTACCAATATATGCATGATTTGCATGAAAGCTTTCACCAAAAGCATACTATTTAACTATTCAATTACAACACAACTAAGATGTTAAAGCTCATAGTCCTTCTAAATCTATAAAGATTTTCTCAAATTTCTTAAGAAAATTTAATCAAAGGCTTTCAAAAAATTAATTAAAAGAAAAGTAAGACCATACAAAAGGCTAATCAAAGAATTGAACTCTCAGAGGTCGGTATGCATTGTATTGGTCCCATATGCAAACAACATAAAATTCTCAAAAAAAAATTCTGGTATTAGTCAAATTATTATTGTATCTAATCTGAATTTCTTCAATAAGCTATCAACCAATTCTGGAATTCCCATATCCAATTCATCATATGCACATTTTCCAAATAATTATATTAATTTAGCTTCTAAAGCTATTATTCCTCATAAAATCATCTCCACTGCTAATGATGGATAGTAAATATATCTTCCGAGGTGGATAGAAAAAATTGTGATAACTCATGCATAAAGAAAATCCAACAGCCATGATCAGATCCATTGGAAAAACATTAACTAATGAAATCATTAGAGCCAAATTTCATGAAAAGCTATAAGTCTACATTAATTGAATTTTAATTGTAAATTTTAAAACTAAATTTCAAATTTGGAATTTTGAATTGTAATAATGGACTTATATTTAAATTTTTATATCATGCATATGATGAACAACAATTTTGCATGTGGATTTTTATCCTAGATTTCTTATAATATATAGCTCTTCTCCTATTTATGTGGATGGTTTGAGATACTTTTGGCTCCCCTGATTTTGTTGTCTTTTTTGGTGACTTCAATGATCGAGATTCATATTTTCTGGTGGTTATTAATATACTCTAGAGTGGATTATGGTTCCTATTCTTTGTGGGCATTCCTACAGGTTCCTCAAAAGCTCTCTCCTCCCACTTCTTTTTCTTTCTCTTATGAAGGTTTGAAGTGTCAACAATCTTGGTCACATACTTTTACAATTTGATTCAATTATGTGCACAAAACCGCAACCGCTTGCATAACTTTTATGACCTTTAATTTAAGATTGTTCATTTCTATCAATAGGATGTGGGCTCCGAAAATTCCATTTTGTGTGATCCCGGCCTCTCTGTGCCATCGGTTTATTTTTCTGTTAAGTGTGACGATGAAGACAGAGAGTTTTAACGAGATTAGGTTCCGGGGGAATTTTTAGAAGGCAGGTTGGGTTTTAGATAAGACACTACCCAGAGATTTCGCCCTCATTTGGTGAGGACTTTTTGATCTGAGTTCTGGTTTCTTATAGGCGCAAGCCCCTATAGTTAATTACCCCTCCCGATAACGAGAGAGAACTTTCGATTAAGGCTAGTCGTTAAGGATGTCACATAGGTTATGAACCTATCGTATAATAGCAATAATTTTAGGGTTTAAATTTTGAATTTGAATGATTTGAAATTTAGAGTTTATCACCACAAACTTAAAACTGATGGTGGGGGGAATGAAGACGATCCTGATCAAGATCCCATGGTTCCGTCGTCCCGGGCTGTCATATTCCCTGGTCTACTTAGTCAGAGGAGGTAGTCGACCCAACCTGACAGAAGGTACCTTGTCGGCAGCCATGGATTGCTTCATCCAAGAATACCTTGTAGACCTGGGTTGATATTTATCTAAGGAAATATATCTGAATCCACCTTAGCTCACAGAGGGCTTTATGCTATTGAATATACCCTATGATTCATAACTCAAGGGTTGACGCCTTTAGGGAACATACAGGCTTTGGTCGTGATCGTAATATAGTGGTGCCATTTTGCGGCAAAACCACCCGATCAGAGGGCACGTGCCACATCCCTGTTAGCAAGAGACTATTTGAGGATGAATCAAAGTGATACACCCAACACACATTCGCTCTTTGTGAGCTGGGGTTAATTTTAGATTTATCACCCCCGACAAATGGTTGCGGGAGGTGGATGATTTTTAGTTTTGAGTTTTTTAGGTGATTGATTTTATTTTAAGAATTTGGGTTGTTGTTTGATTTGAGATTTGACCCCACCGGTTGAGATTTTCGATCAACACGGCCATTATCGGGGTGACATTGAGGTCACTTTTATTTTTGTAAGGATTTGGGAGGCATTTTATACTTCAAGTCATGTCGACTCCAGTCCTTTTGAAACTTGAATATTAGACCCGTGCAGCATTCTCGAATCATCGGATTTGGGACTTAGATGTGACGATTGGAGCACATGCGGGTTATAACATTTGACCATGCACAGCATTCTCGGTCATTGGTGTTTATGCTTTTAACATGTTGACCGAAGCACATACAGGAGTTTTAGTTTAAAGGATCATATTTAATTCATAAGGGGCATTTTAAAATATTTAAATATGATTCATTTGCGGAAGTGATTTTGTTTAACAATGGCCCAAGATTTCATTTAAGGGCCAACAAACGCCTTCTGTCCGTTTGCATACATGTTGCGGATCCGGAGGCGTTTTAGCTTTCTAGACTTCAATTATTGCATTTAGTTTGTTTTAACTCCTCTAAGTGTCACTTAACACAACTCGTAGAGGGTGTTTGCTCAATCGCCACTACTTGATCATGCTCGTAGAAGAATTATCTTTCTTGCTACAAATTCACCTATTCTTTCCTGCATGTAGACTGATTTGTTCAATACAACTTCCTTGTCCTTTGACATTTTGCTTATAGTTGATACACCGGGAGTGCAATTCTTCTTCTACGGCATCTTGTAGAGATTTAAATTTGATTTATTGTATATCATTCGGTGTTCACCACTTCACCTATAGGTAATATGTGGTGTGTATAACAGATCTTCCACAACCCCGTAGAAATCTGCATTATGATTTGCTTGAAGATCTCTAAAATTCCGATGGGAAGTCCATGTTATTAATTGGTTGTAATTATGTTATCCCTTCGATTTGGTCTCTGCTTGCAAGGAAGGTTAATGGGTTCGTTGCATTTCAAAACTTTCTTCTTAAAGGGGATAGGTGCATATGCTTGCATAACTGATTCATAGATGAGTTGTGTTTACTACATCTCCCTCATTCACCTTTGTTGGTGATTCATTGAATCCATAGCACATGAACTTCCCTAGTCTACAAAAGATTGATGTATTTTGTTTGTAGATTATTGTTGATTGGAGAGAAGTCATATTATTCATTGTAAGGATTATACTAAATCATGTTTGAATGCAAGTATAATTCAAGTTTGAGTTTGAGTCCAATATCATTTGATCGAATTTGAATTTTAATTTGATTTTATGTTCGAATCGAATTTGAATTTGAATTTGATTTTATATTCAAATTAAGTTCAAATCAATTTTTAATTTTTAGTCCAAGTCCTTTGTTGTTCACTGAAAATTTTGGCAGCCTCCCGACGTCTCCTCCCCACCAAGGGAGAAATTGGGACGGCACTGCCGTAATTTCTTCCTACCCGGACCTAAGGTCAACGACGTAGGGGCTTCGAATTTAAACCATCCCACCAGGATCTAAGATCGACTGCGTAGGATTTTCGAATTGGAACAATCCCGACCGGATCTAAGATACAACGGCCCGGGGTCTTCAAATTTTAAAACCATCTGCCCGGATTAAAAATCAACGGCGCAGGTCTTCAATTTCAAACCATCCCGGTCGAACCTAAGGTACGACGGCCGGGGTCTTCGACACCTGTTTGAAAATCCTTTTATTTCTCTCCATCTCTCTTTTTTTTGTTTCTTTTTATAAAATCTATTTTATTATATATATAATATATAATATTAATAATAATAATATAATATTACAATAAAATACATATATTATAATATAACATAATATAATATGATATATATTATTATTATATAGAAATAATAATAATATACATCATAATATAATATATATGCTATAATATAATATACTTATTATAATATAATAATATATATATTATTATTATTACATATGATAGAATAGAGTGAGGGAGAGAAGCAGATCGGGAGAAGCCCGATCGGGCTAGGTCGGAGGGACGCACGGCGGAAACGGAGACCCGACAGGCGTCGGCAAGGTTCGTCGGTGGCAGGTTCGATGTCGGCGGCAGTCAGATGGCGGGAAGAGACGGCGGATGCAGGAGTTGGACTCCACCCGACTAGGGTACGGGTCGGAGCAAGAGGTAAGTCACACCCTTTCTCTCCCTTGCGATTTTTGTGTGTGTATGTGTGCGTGTCCTGGAACCGAATGAGAGGAGAATTTTTTATGTCGTGAGAAAGGCGGTGGTTGAATCGTCGTGTCCGATCGTAGGTGAGTCGGTGAAGGAGCGGATGTGTCGTTTGGGTATGTCGGTCGGGAGCGGTTTGTCCGATCTGGCGTGCAGCAGTTATAGTCAACATAGGAAAAAACCATTGCAATGGAATTGGGGTTTTTATTAGTTTTTGGCTTTCCCTATTAGTAAATACTTAATTGTGAGCGATAGCTTTCTTCACTGTGAAATTTGCATGTTTTCTTGCAAAAGTTTTGCAATTAGCATAACTCAACATTGCATGCTAGAACTGCATTAGAAACTCTAGACCCTAGAATGTCCTACATCACCTCTACATATTCTATCTCACTGAATGAATGAATAGATCAAAAAGATGTAAGTGGGTTTTATAATTTTTCATTGGACAGATCTATGCAAAGTGGTTCAAGCTACAATGAATTTTTCAAAAATGAGGAAAAATTCATATGCATTGTTGCAAGCTACCAAAGGAAAAATTCCTGGTAGTTCCAATATGCTTTTCTATATGATAGGTCAAGTAAAGGTGACCAAAAACTTGATTAAGCTCTCCTTTGGAACAGTATCCAAGTGATCAGCAGTTCTTCATGAATAAGAGTACAAGTCCACAGATAAACTATCAGTGCGTGTCATTTCAGTATAAGGAACATGCTAAGAAATTACCAACAAGCAGATAATAGAAATGAAACAATGAATTTCGAAATGAAATGATACCCTGCACTTATAAGGCCTCGTTTGGGACGGCTTTCTTACTGCTTCTTAAAGCTGTAAGAAAACTGTTTTAGTAAAAAATTAAAAATTTTATATTAGAAAGCTGTTTTAAGAAGCAGCAAGAAAGCCACTCCAAACGAAGCCTAAATCTAAGATTATCTATAAAAAAACAGAATGCACCATGAACAAGAATATAAATAACTAGATAACCAATAAACAGAAAACAAGATACTTACAATATCAGTGCAGCAGAAAAGTCATTTTGGTTGAAGCTAATCCCTGCATTGTATTTCGTAAATGTTGCAGAAGTACTATCAAATCCAACCTCAGCACCAATACCAAACTTCTTGGAGCCAATTGCAGCTGCAAGTTCCAAAACCGGGATAGTATTCATGCCGATGCTGGAATTGATGGCAACATGATCATGTAAGTACTGGACATCCAGCTGCCACAGAATATTGAAGCTTATGTCAAAAAACAAATGATTTGGCAGAGAAAAAAAGTAATACTTAATTCAGGAATGACACTTCAAATAAACTAAAAATTTTGAAGTCTTACTAATCATTCTGATATTGGGAAACATGCTAAAATAGTTAAGTGCCTAATATGCACATGAACCAAAGTTATATTAAACGACTCAAACAACTGGTAAAAAAAAATGTTTGACATTATATATATATATATATATATATATATATATATATAAACAAAATAGTACAGCATAATTTGTAGAAGGCTATTTCATTGGTTTAATAGAAAAAAAAAGGTGGCAAGAACCGTGACAAAGGATAGCATGAGTTGGGTAAGATCAAATTAGTACAGGAAAGTTAAAACAGGCACCAACCAAATTGTCCATAAGAGATTGAAAATAAATTCTGAAGTTCATAAATCAATATATAAAGCATTAAAACATGATTGATTTTACTTTTTGCCATGGATACGTGACAACATGTCTGAGAGGAGGCATGGAAGAAGATTAAGAAAAAGTCACATTAATCAACCATACCATTTTAGCTTGAAAGCAATGATCATGAGAAAAGTTATCTCAAAATGAAATGAAATTATATTACACAAGGAACTACATATAATTACCTTCCCAGACTTCTGATCAGGAATTTTGAAGCTGAATGTAGTCTTTGCACCAGATACAATCTCATTGACTGTAACTGTAGTTGATACCTAGGCAACAGTTATTTTTGGGAATAAGTTGACTGGAGAACCATGCCTAAATTGTAAAAAGCATGTGGGAAGTAAACTTAAGACATGTAACCCCATCAATATATGTGAACATACTAAGAGAATCCATGCAACATCAAGGGCAAACGAATTGAATACAGAATGTATACTTAAGGCAAGCAATCAACTTACATTGGAATTGGTATCAACCTTAACATCCACAGTTGTTTTACCACTTTTGTATTGTGTACTTATATCACCAACAAATAGGTCATCCAACTTTACACCAGTAGCAGTTATGCCCTGAAATGTATGGAAGATGTTTTAGCAGGTACATTTTCGAAAATATCATATAAAACTATCAGAGAAAATGTGTTAGGGGATAATTAAGGTAAATTTTTCAAACCAATGAATCTCCTTTACATAAGTACTGTGTGACAAATGGTTCCTCCAGTTTATTAATCAGACACTCCATGCATGACAGGATTTTGGGGGTGGGGCAGTAACACAATAAGAAAAAAAATTGCATTTCTTCTTATATCATCGTATATGCATGACCAAAAAAAACAGTTCATGGTCATCTACATTTAAATTAGGGACAAACACTAATCACTAGTAAAGGTAAATAAATCCCCATATTCTCAAATGATCAAATGGATGACTAGTCTAAATAGTCAGAGCCACATCGGCCCATTTAATGATTAATGACGGAAAAGCAAATAATGACAATGATAAATGCAACAAAGCATGTAAGAACAGCTACAAATGCTTCAAAAAAAGCTAAAATACAAACAGGTCAACACTTTGTCCAAGTTAATCAAAACTTCAAATTCTGACTTCAAGAAGCTGGACTAGATTTAGAAGTACTTTGTTAGGAAAAACACAGCAACCACAACAACAACAACATCAAGCCTTTGTCCCACTACGTGGGGTCAACTACATGAATCCTTTTTCTCCATTGTGTCATGTTAAAAGTCAAATTCTTATTTAAATCTAATAAAGAAAGATCAATTCTAATATTTTCTAACCAAGTCTTTTTAGGTCTACCTCTGCCTTTCTTAACATAAGTCAAATATAATACCTCTACTTTCCTAACCGGGCCATCAGAAGGCCGACGTTTTATGTGACCAAACCAGCCAAAGCGACTCTCTCTAATCTTGTCTTCCACCAGCACTACTCCAACCTTTTCACGTATATGCTCATTTCGTATCCTATCTCTAAGGGTAAAGCCACTCATCCCCCTAAGCATCCTCATCTCTGCAACACTTAAACTTAGTATTATGCTTCTCTTTTAATGGCCAACATTCGGCACCATAAAGCATTGCAGGTCTTCTTATAGAATTTTCCCTTAAGTTTGAGGGGGACTTTTCTATCACAGAACAAGCCCGATGCATTCCTTCACTTCAACCATCCAACTTGAATTCTGTTGATAATATCTCCATCTATTTCACCATCACTATGAACAATAGATTCAAGATATCTAAAACATGTACTCTTACTAATGACTTGATCGCCCAAAGTCATAATCCCCTTACTAGGTTTATTACTACTAAAACGTATACTTTGTTAGGAAAAACAAAGAAGATAAAAAAAGCCAACCTAGTAGTATACCGGTTTCCGTGGCCCAAGTTATAACATAATTTCCCCCAATGACTAAAGCATCACCATGCTTTCCTCTTCATTGAATGGGTGAAATGTAAAGCTACCAAGATTCCAAGTAGGAAGCTAGCCAAAAGAAGTGGAAGGAGAAAGTTTTGTGTGAAGGAGAAAGTTTTGTGTAACGTTAACACCATAAACTCAATCTTTATTGTTGTGAATATTCTAGCATGCAATAATTTTATTCCTATAAAAAACTCAAGAATTTATTAATGATAATAACAACAGCAATAATAATCTAACATAAGAGTACTTGAAATGCCCAAGAGAACAAAAAAACAATCTGGAGCTTAAAAATCTAGAATATTAGAGGGTCTTTGGAACAATACTGTGGCATTAGTTTCTTTTGCTTACAATGATTCTAGCATGATAATAAACTTTTTTTTTTCCTAGCATGATAATAAACTTGATGTTACAAACACCCATGATTTCACATTCCTATTTTTTGCCTTAAGTGACCAGACATATATGTGAAGAAACTTCAATAAAATTTATCTGACATAATTCATAGTTTTATCACAATCAAATTAATAGAGAATCTTGTCACGGTTCCCCCGATCCAAAAATAAGAAGGTTATGGCAATAGCTTGACATTGTTTCCAGCAAGATATTCATTCATTTCAATTAAAAAATGTGGCATAAACAAGGGCTATTAGCCAATTCTCTAGGCCATATGTACAATCCGAAACAAGTTATATCTCAAAAAAAAAAAAAAAAAACTAACATTTCTTTAACTGATACATTTTTTTTGTTCTTTCCATTCAAAATTCTTTTTGAGACTAAATTAGAAAAGAAAAAAAAGAGGTTAGGGGGTGTTGGCACAAAGGAGAACGGTATACCATGTTTCTCCTATACTATATAAAAAGTTTGATTTACTGCATGAACATCCTAGTTAGGAGATGAAATAGTCTCGTTGTCAAAAGAGATTATAATGATAGTTAAAGTTAAAGGATGGGATTAAAAATGAGGTTATTTTAGGAATATATCTTCTTCTTGAATTTATTACAAAATACAATTTAGTATTTATATATTTTCCTTCGTGCTGCGCAACAGCTGATTTTGCATAAAACAACAAGAGTGGATAGAGATCGTGTAAATATGTTGAGTTTTTTTTTTTTTCATTTTACAATATTAAGTTTTTTTTTTTATATTGATTTTGTTGAACTTATTTTTTTAGTGAAACGTAATTGTCATACAAGAAGTCAACTTTCATACAAAAGGACATAAAATTAGTAGAAAACTAGAATTTATAAAAATTTCAAACTGTATATTACTAAAATATCCTCATTTTTAACCCCATCAATTAATTTTAATTTCAATTTTCATGACTTTTGATAACAGGTATAATTTTGTTCCTATGTACACATACTAAATTAGACCTTTTATAATATGGGACTAAATTGGACCCCACAAATAGTTGAGGGATCATTTTGATCATTTTCTCATTATCAAAATATAGATTAAGCACGTTAAATATAAAAATAAATATTGCTCATAATTTTTTTTCAAAATCCAATGCAACCACTAACCAATTTTACATCTAGAGTAAGAAAATCAAACTCCACCAAATCAACTAGGTCTTTAAATCGTAAACTCTCAAACAAAAATCGCACAAGTATAAAAAGAACTCAAGAAAAATAGGCATTTCACTTTAAAATTAGAAGGAATGTCCACATGGAATTCATACAACACACTCATAAATAAAAATAATAGTTATGCAGTCATCATAACTAGACCAAAAATGCTAGTTCAAAGAAATTGTTGCCAATATAAAGTGCAAATCAAAACATTATTAATCTTAAAAAAAAGTTGCAGTTTAGACTATTACCAATCCAGCAGCACTTATTGTTGCCAATGAGAACTTATGATTAAAGTAATAATCCTTCGTCAAAATATCTGCAAGAAGATATAGACAATGTTTCAAAATTTGAATTATTGTGATTATTGCAGATTATCTTTGTCTTAAATGGAATAGAAATGGAAAAAGCAAACATATTAAATGATATAGGAATGTCATAAGCCAGCATCTTCATAATTAGGCTATAAAAATTTCTAGTAAGGAAGAATAGCTTTACAAAATTTGAAAATACAAAATCTATCACATCTTCATCCATCAGATAAATTATATTGTATGGAGTGCTTAAGCTGAGCATGCGTCAGGCACAATAATCAATAAAAATTTATTAAATTCTATGGCATGCAAGATCAAGAGCAAAAAAACAAATCAAGGTGATAAACATAAGATTCATAAAAGTAACAAATTAGGGTAAATTAAAACCATAAATATTAAATTAAAAAAATAATTAAGCCACTAGTGCCAAAATTGCATGATGTGAATACCAAGATAGGGGTCACATTTTGATATAAGATGCAACATACCAAAAAGTATTAGAATAAGCTTATTCATAAAGAAATCATTTGTATTTAGAAGAGCACAAATAGCAATATGATATTAATGCAATATACTTTAAAAGCAACATTGTAATATTGAAACTAAAATTGTGAACTATCAGGAATGGATAACAACATAAACATGATTGGAACGAAAAATTGGGATAATTGTTTTCATCTATTACATAACAATTGAATGTATAACTTCAAAAATTGATTATATGTAAATGTGCAAAAATATGCTAAAGGAAAACGATCTTACATGAAGGAGTGATCCAAGAAGACTATTGGATGGTTTATAAGGTCAAATATAATGGAAAGATGACAGAGATCAAGGAAGACTATTGGATGGTTGAACGGTTTGGGAGATTTCTAAAAATTTACATACATAAATATAGATGAAGGAAGTGGAATGTTGTTTAGTGAATGACCAAAATAGTTGAGGATTATAAAGAAAAATAGAGATGATGTGATTCAAATGGGTTTCTAGTGATGGCCACCTATGTTGCACGGATACTCCTATTTACGAGGCGTGCTGTATCGGACAAGTGTCGGATACGAATACGCCTCCGATACGGCAAGGATACGTGTCGGATACGTCTTTGCCGTGTCCAATTAAAATATTATTTAAATTTGACTGGACACGCGTACCGGATACGCCTGTCCAATTAGAAAAAAACACGGAGCCGCAATTTACCCTATTCTTTTCGGCTTTCCACCGTTTCTGCTCAATATCCATATTCATTTATGCGGCTGAAACATTTCAAAGAGCTAGGTTTTTCGTTTCCACACAAGTGTTCATCTTCTTCGTTATAGTTGAAGAAGCGGCTCGATGACGCAAGCATAGAAGCAAACAGGATCATCATTTGTCGACAAAGAGGCTTGATGACGCAGCATTAAAGTCGATAGGATCATCCTTCGTCGACGGAGATGCTCGACAACGCGAACATTGAAGGCGACGTGAGCAGTGAAGGTGCGTTTTCTTCGTCGTTCTTCGTTTTCTTAATCATAGGCTCGGTATCGAAACTTGGTACCGCTCGGTATTGGAACTCGGTACCGCTCGGTACTGGAACTCGGTACCGCTCGGTATTGCTCGGTACTACTCGGTACCAAGCGGTATTGGAACTCAGTACTGCTCAGTATTGGAACTCGGTACCGCTCGGTATTGGAACTCGGTACCGCTCGGTATTGGAACTCGGTATCGCTCGGTATTGTAAGTCGGTATTGCTCGGTACCGCTCGGTATTGCTCGGTACTACTCGATACCGAGCGGTATTGGAACTCAGTACTGCTCGGTATTGGAACTCGGTACCGCTCGGTATTGAAACTCAGTATCGCTCGGTATTGTAACTCGGTATTGCTCGGTACCGCTCGGTATTGCTCGGTACCGTTTGGTAGCACCTCTACTTCAAACAATCGCCATAAAATTGCTTGGCCAAGTTTCATCCTCATCCTGTTGTGAAAGAAATTGGAGCACATACTCATTCATCCAATCAATGAAGAGAAATAAAATTACTCCACAACGGGCTGAAGATTTACTTTACGTGCATACAAACCTTCGGCTTCTCTCAAGGAAAACTCCAACTTATATGGAAGGAGACAACAGAATGTGGGATGTTGCTGGAGATGGATTTGAATCTTTTGAGGATATGGGAATATTATAAATTGCTAATCTTTCACTTGATGAGCCTGAATTAGAAGCTATGATATTTATTGAAGATGATATAGAAACTTAAAGACAAACCACTGAAGAAGCTAATCCTATCATTCCTTCTATTGAATAGTTGAAATTTCATGTGCTGGACAATTTATCTTCTTATTTTTGTTGATGTACTAGACATTTAAATATTTAATGCTTACTTTTATTTCAATTTTTTTATCATTTCAAATATTACACTTTGATTACTTTCTTAATTTTTATGTATTATTTATATATTATAATGTTGTATCCACGCCGTATCCGTATCCTATATTTTTAAGAATTGACGTGTCCCGTATCCGTATCGTGTCGTATCCGTATCGCCGTATCCGTATCGGTGCAACTTAGGCACTAAAGGCTATCAACAAGGAATGTAGGTAGGGTTTTGACTAAGAATTTACCTAAAATCTAAAAAAAATGATTTTTTTTTTTAAAAGAGTAACAAAATTTAAAAATATGTGCATCTTGATTATTCTAGGAGGATGATATGACTATCCCTCATAGTGTTTCTTCTTCAATAAAGAGATAAGGGTGCTCAATTTTGCTTATCTAGAAAAGATTACCGCATATTTAGTGTTTAGTAAATCTCATGTTAATGCAAAAACTATATGGCATTTATGTACTCCCAACATTATTATTCACATTTAAATAGAATAGCAAAGAGATGGACTGACCACTAGCTCATAAAGAACAATAAAGTTAGGGTTCACTCAAATCAAATTATCAAGCATTTAGAACCATACATAATCTCAATTCTCATTTCAATTTCTCCTTTTTTTTTTTTTTGCAATATATTTTACAGCTCAACCTCCTGGAAAATAATTCAAGGAAAATTTGATATTTCATTGTAAATCACCAAAAAACCAACATGATGGGCCTTTCAAGGTAAAATACTTCCACATGTAATAATAAAAGTCAAATCAGTATACTTGGGAGTTCACTACTCCTGATTAATGATTAAATGCACACTAATGCGATGATAACTTTACATGTGATCTACCAGTTTCGAAAGCATCAGAAATGGTTTAGTAAATCAAGTTACATCTGCTTAAGGATCAGTTGATAACCAAAATAAAACATCTAAAAAATATGAAAACTAGCCTTTTGCTTTCTTCCCGATCTCAAAGAATGGAGCTGGAGCACTACCCATCTCTAAATCAAATAAACACCAGCTTCCTGGCTGCAAAAAAAAAAATCATGAAATTAGAAAAAACAACCCTATAGTTGTACAAGACAAACAAAAACTGTTGAAGTCGATTTCAAAGTTAAAAAAAAAATTTGCACATTATTATTATGAATATTCTATATGCTCAATTTGAAGAATCGAAGAAGTGAATATTCATTTCAACAGATCTAAAACCAGTTACAGATATTGATACATATAAACATTGGTTGAATTGTTTGGTATCAGCTGAAAAAGAGGTTTATTTTGAAAAGCCAGAGGAGGATCAACTCAACACATGATCAAATAGCTCATAATTATCATCTTATTTAGCAAATGGAGATCAACTTCCAGGAACAGATTCTGAAGAACCCCATCAAAACATCAGTGTTGATCAATGCAACCAAGGTTGGCAGATACCACAGAAAATTTTCAAAATTTTCAAAAAAAAAAAAAAAAAACCTTGGGTTAACGTAATCGAGCTCCTTTTATAGAACAAGTAGCTATGGGCGCAGCTATCAAAAAACTGATCACAAACAAAAGAACGAAACTCCGTTCTAAATGAATCTAGGGATAGATAAAGGTACGAAATTTGAATTGTTACCAGATTCAGCCACCGAAACCCAACAAATAAACAAAGAGTGAGGGCCCGCGCGATGGCCGGTGGAGGAGGTAGGAGCGACGTCCCGAACCGCAAAAACCCTAGTTTGCGGTTGCGCGGGTTTTTGCGGCCTGGACAAAGCCAGCGTTTTATTTATTTATTTATTTATTTTTCTTCCTTGCGGAAAAAGCAGAACAAAATTTAACTATTTAAGGACCAAGCATTTCTTCTTGAAAGGCCGCCGGTCCACTGGACATCTTAGCTAATTCTATTAATATGGGCTTGACCTGATAACGGCCCAGCCCATAATTGACGGTTTAATGAAAAAATTTATCACTTACAACTATCATAAAAAAATATATCATAACAAAAAATTATAACATATACAATGCATAACAAAATGTTTAATCAAAAGCTAATAATAGATGATTCAAGGTCGGAAAAAATAGGCTCAGTAGTATATTTAAGAAGGCAAATACCCGTCTTAGTTGAGTTAGAGCAATAAGCATGCAAGAGTTAATGAACACAACTAAAATACACCAATGAAGAAATTCAATTATCCTCAATGTATTCACGTATGGAAGGATATGAGTGTAATATCTATAAAACTTAGAAACGATAATAATTGCTATTTTGCATAACACGTTAGGGTGATCTTCAAAGATTTGACACTTCATCCATTTCATCGACAGAGAAGATAACATTTTCATGCAAGCAGTGAATGTAGTTAAAAGAGGAGGAGTTTGGAATATGAGCAATGAGTAAGCCTTTTTAATTTAGGGAAGAGGAGATGACAAGTAGCAAGAGAATGGATTTAGATCCCAAAATAGAGGGCAAGTGAGGAAAAAAAAGTTAGAAACTCTAAAGCATTCATGGAATAGAGGATTTTATCGTCAAAATTGGAGTGAAAAAAAAGAGAGATCATAAGTGGAAGTAGTGGGGGAGCTTCATAATAGGGAGAACACCAAGAGAGAAAACTTTAACTCTGGAGGAGCTAAAAGGACACATGTGGGGAGTAAAAAAAAGGGGGATCATTTAGGGAGTACGTTAATCATTTGATAGTCTCAATATATGATGCCTCCTTAGCTAATAAGCCTCTCATACCACTTGCATCTATTACCTTTTGTTGGCAATATAGAATATCTATATTAAGCTCTTGACACATTAACTCGTAATAATAACCTGGTTAGAGCCCATCTCGTTAAACACTAATCAATTGATCTTTTTGTCTTTCATGCATAATTGTTCATTTCTAGGTATAAAAATGACCGCACATCACCCTCAAGGGATTAGAATGTATCCTTACAGTAACCAAGAAGAAGTTTTCCATCTTTATAAATGCTCATCGATTTGGACCTTATAAAACACTGAAAGTGTTAAGGCTTAACCCATGTAAATGAGATATCCTCTTGTGCTTTATCCCTCTCCTTCATTGCTCATCTATTGATTATGCTCACTGAAGCTCATATAAGCCACATGATACCTCTCCTATGGGTAGGTGACATGCTTACTCTTTTTTTATAGCTTTCAAACTTCACATAGAATAAATTGACCTCACATACCAATTTTAGGGTTGCATTACTATTCTTAAATTAGTGTGTCTCCCCATCTAGAACCCATGTAGCCTTTTTCAAGTGTTAACATGCTAAACCTATATAACCCGTCCCTGACCTTAAGGAGTCATAAAGTCTTTTATTGGATAACATTTTAAGTTCCTGCTAACTATCAAGTTCAATAAAAGATTTCAATCTTTAAACATTATATTGAATGAACTTGATATCATTTATTAAACTAAAAAAGAATATGAACATAATGCCTTTAGTTGAGAGTTTTCTTGGATATCTTACCTAAGACGCAATTAATTATAAGGATTTGCACCCATGGGAAGGTTTGATCCCTTAAAACTAATAGTCATAAATAAGATTTAGATTTAGAGGAACCTCTGGATATATTTTCAATTCATCTTCCATTGACTCTCAAAATAGTTTATTTAGCATTGTTCAATTTGTTAAATTTTTATTTTCCAATGTGAAACACTTTCAAATCCCACATTAGACAAGATATATATGTCTGGAAGAAGGTAGCATGGAGCTATAGGGCATGTGTTGGCAATGATAATTTCTATATTCTAAGTTAGAGGCAAAGAATCAATTCGTAACTAATAAATTTAGGCTAATGATTCCATGTTGTCAAGATGAGTCTGATTGGTGAATTTGACCAATTTAAATTCAAGCGGCGTGATTCTAATGAGTGATGGTCTTTATATGCCTAATGAGTAAGATCTAATAACAATGAAATTTTTGGATTAAATAATCAAACATAATTTTATATTAGGATGGGGAGATAGGGATCTTATCAACATGGAGTCGATAAGTTGTTGTTTGTGACTTCATACTAAGTGTCGGATTTAACTAGTTTTATGAAGCCTTCTGAAGGTTGATCACTTCTTAGACAGTACTAGCTCATCCTACCACACATATGATTTTAAATGAGTACAAAAAATTAGTCATTACACCAATGACATGGACTACAATATCCCAATATTGACGAGTTTATTTGTCATTTATTTGTGCATGCTTGGTTCAAGTAACATCATAGACATCAATATTAGCATACATATTTTAGTTCATACTCGTGAAGCAATGTCCAAAATTAAAAATAAGTTTGAAAATCAACCCTCAATTCAGTAAATGTTAAAGAAATTTGATTATTTTGTGTAGAATAAGAATACCTACTCTTTTCCCATATAACAAACATCTGATGTTGATACACCGCCTAAATAAACAACTTATTCCACTTAGAAATTCATATGTTAATTCTTATAATCCATTAAGAAGTCTATTATATATTCAAAATCATTGAACCGTAATAATCTACTTTTTATAAATAATAAATATCATAAAATTTAAAAAAAAAATTAAAAATTTTAAAAAATCATAAATTAATCTAACTATTAAGATGAGTACTTCATGTTATTATTATCATAAATATCCTATTTAATTAGGACCCTTAACACTTAAAGTGGTTAATGAAAAATCATTATAATACAAAGAAAATTAAATGTTTAAAGAAAAAAAAAACTACATATTAATTGCAGGCTGAATAATTTAAAAAAAAAAAAAACCTATTAACAAAATTAGAAACTCAAAAATTATATATATATATATATATATATATATATATATATATATATATATATAATATTCAAAATTAATAGAATTTGACATATCATTTAAGTCACCAAAAATATTTATTTATTTAGCCAAAAAGTCCACTTAAAATTCTATAATTGCCTATGCTGAACAATTTATTCTTATTTAATTGATCAGAAATCTCAATTGAACAACTCTGATTTTCTTCCATCTTACTCAACTTTCAAAATTCTGATTCTTTATAATAATTTATAGCCATAGAAAATTTTCCTATAACATACTAAAAATAAAATGCAATACCATTGCCTTGCATGAGAAGAAGGGTAGTATTTTCTTATAGAATATAATAATATTTAAAAAAAATTCATGATATTCTTACTTAAAACATAACATAGAAGAATTTATAATTATTGAATTTTTATCAAAGTTAGCTTTTAATATGATATCCTGAATAGTATTGATCTCAGTGTAAATCTAAAAGGCCTGCCAATAGTAACACAGAATATAGTCTATTTACTCTTTATTAGCACGTACGAAAAGAAACTCCAGCTAAAATACGAATTTTGATTATTCTACATATTTTATTATTATTATTATTATTATTATTATTATTATATTATGTATGATTTACTTTCCACTATTTATGCCTAATACAAATCAGCATCATTAATGCATAAATTTAAAACTATTTTGAAAAAAAAAAAATACCCTGATGAAGTAGTTGAAGGGTTACTTTTGCTTAGTAGTTGAGAACTCTCAAGCTCTTGCCCAAAATAGGCTAGTAGAGAGCAATTTGAGTTATAGAGTGTTTAGACAAAAATAGTTGGATGAGGTTCTAAAATTTAAATATTTTTAATTTAGGTGCTAATTTTTTGAATTTTTAACGTCTTGAAGCTGATGGTAATTTTATTATTGTATTATGATAATGAAATTATTCAAGTTTTAAATAGCTTGATGTTTGGAGAGTATATTCTCATTGTTGTTATGGGGCCCATCGAAATCATCCAAAATTGAAATTATTTCTAGCAGATAGTCAAAAATTTAAATTGTATAGTATTAACATTGATTTGTAACTACTGAGATATTATAAGATAGCTTTTATCGTGGAAGTGGAGCATTGAATCGTTAGATTTATCATCAATAGACAACTAACAATCTTCTTAGTCACTCTCCTTATAAGAGAGATGAGTTATGACTAAAAATTCATGCACATGCTTTAGCAGGCTCAATGAGATTTAGGGGTGTCAATATTGGACCCGACCCAAAAAATTTTGGATTTGGGTTGACCCGAACCCGAAGCGGGTCAGGTTCGGGTTGACCTGGAAACTCAGGAATGACCCGAAAAACCCGTCTGCCCCTACTGCCCCGCATTGCCTGCCTCGGCTGCCCGCTGCCCCGCATTGCCTGCCCCGGCTGTCTGTTGCCCCGTGTTGCCTTCCCCGACTGCCCACGTGATCGCGTCGAATCGCATCGGGCCGAGGTTGGAGACATCGAGCCGCGCGTCTCCTGCCTGAGTTATGTCGCCGCCAGCGTAGCCTGCACTGCTGCCGCTGTCGGACAGCCGGAGGACCGAATCGCGTGCGGCGTTGCCTGTACCTAATCGCGTGCTGCGTTGCCTGCACCGAATTGCCTGCCCCGCGTTGCCTGCACCGAAGCAGGTCGGTCGGGTTGACCCGAACCCGAATAGTGCCGAGTCAATTCCGGGTTCGACTCAAACCCGACCCATGACCCGAAATTGTCACCCCTAATGAGATTCGACGAGGGTGGTACTGACTAGAGTTGATAATGGTGGCCAAGGGGGCGTCGATCGATGATAGTGGCAATATTGGGCATTGACAATAGTGATGACTTCAATCTTAAACCGTGGTGGTCACAACATGTGTCATCAACCTAAGTGGGGATAATGATCATTAGCGTTAATGGCAACAACGAAAATCAACTTTATGGACTATAATCATTATGGCCTTATTTGGTGGCAATCGATGCCAAAACATTGTTGGCTATGGCGAGCTTCATCTTTAATAGTGATGGTAGATATCCATATTAGTGGAGGATAACATACGGTATACAAAGTTATGGATTCCCTCCTTTTATGGAATCCTTTTTGGGGCCTCTTTTCAAACCTCCCGGAATGTGTATAAGATCATATCTATATAGGTTTTTAGGGATAATACATCTTTGTCTTGTAATCCCACAAGAAAAAAAAAATATTAAATATGTGCTTATACTTATCCAAGACCCCAACTAATTGTTGAAAACTTATTGAAATTAAAAATCATATTATCCCTTATGTCATCATACATTGAAGACCTTAAGAAATCCTCATTTAGGACTTTTTCTTTTTAATTTGAATGTTAAGGTATAAACTTAATATAGGAAAAATACAATCACAATTCACACAAAATCTTTGCAATAAGTTCAAAAAATCTTTACCAACTAATTAAATTAGTTGACACCTAACCTCCTTTGGATTTTAGTAATCATAATCACATCATTATCATTTGATGACACATTATTTCAATGAATTTTAACCCCTAATGTTAGCCATATTACTATAAATTCTCTATAGCTTTCTCTACAAGAAAATGCTCTCAATTTATAGTACTTAACAATATAATTTTGAAATTTTCAATAAATTTTGCACAGTAACGAAGTCTTAAATGCTTAGTCAAATGATTATGGAGTAATCAACAAACATAATTAATATTTTATTCAACAAAGTAGCTGCACACATAACATAAAAAACATTTATTTTCATCAACTTTGCATGGCCTGGCTAACTATATAAAATATGTTCTTAATTAATTTCAGATATAACAGCTTTTATTTAAACAAGCACAGGGATGCTTTGTTCATCTCTGAATAAATTACCTGGATCAACCTTAGTCTTTACCTGTGCTAATCTCCTAAAATTACCCTTAAAATATCTCAAACCCCACTCACTAGCCTTCACATAACTTGTATTCCCTTCACCATTAATTCCAAGTTGAAGATCTCTTCCATTGAGATAAGCACCTCTAGGTTCTCCTGAAACATAAGGACTCATGAACTCATAATATCTCTCCATCCATTTCATATATCTCTTTGCTTCTTCTTCCTTCCCTTCCTCCTTCCATGCCAGTAAACACAGCAAATCATATAAAGTTCCTTTTCTGTGAGGAAATGGAGTGTCTGTTTCAGAAATCTCATCCATTCTTCCTCCAAATGGACTAATTTTCAGCATTGGCCTCTCTTCTTCCTCAACCAGCCAACTAAAGATCTTCTCCCAAGATTCTTCTTTGATAGGCTCAGTCAAGAAATCAGACTTGGCTTTGAATGAAACACCAATGGCTGACCATGAGCTTCTGTCAAGCAAAACAGTTGGATCAAGTTCAGTGGAGAAGTCTGCAAAATGTAAAACTGATTCAATCCAACTCATTTCTCTGCAATCTTCAGCTTTCAATTCTAATTCTGGGAAGGACTCTTCTGCTATAGAAAGCAGCTCTTGCTTCTCACCTAGGAACAAGGAGTTGAAAATTACTTCTATTGTCTTCTTCGTCTTCATATTTGTTTTATCAATGATAACTTCATCTACCACCAACAAATTTACTTGGATAAATGCTCTATTATCCAATTTGTGAGCGATTTGCTGCCATTTTGTGAGTAGCTTAATTGCTCCATCTCTTATAGATCTTGTGGTGGTAAAGACTGTAACTTTAGAAGGAACTTGAACAAGCTGAATCTTGTATGATAAAATGACACCAAAACTAGCTCCTCCTCCTCCTCTTATAGCCCAGAAGAGATCTTCTCCCATGGATTCTCTGTCAAGAATATCTCCTCTTGATGTAACTATTCGAGCATCGATGATGTTATCAATGGCAAGTCCATAAGCTCTCAGCAAAGTCCCCACACCTCCACCGCTGAAATGGCCGCCTACACCCACAGTGGAGTAGCTTCCAGCAGGAAAAGCAGAAACTTTGCTCTTCTTGGCAATGGCGTAGTAGAGTTCACCAATAGTGGCACCTGCTTCAACCCAAGCTGAATCAGAGGCCTGATCTATGGAGATTGAGCTCAGCTTTTGAAGGTCGATGACGATAAAGAAAGGAGTGATAGTTGAAGTAGAAGAGAGACCTTCATAATCATGGCCGCCACTACGAATTTTTGGAGGAATATTGAGCTGCTGAGAGCAAGTTACAGTGGACTGGACATGAAATTCTTGTGTTGGAGTGATGATGAGGAGAGGTTTATATGAATTGGGAGTGAGAATTCTGGGATTTTGGATGGAGGAGACGAAGAGGGTTGTGTAGTTTTGGGTTTCTGAAGTGAAAATGAGATTGGAGGGGATGAAATGGCTCTGAAGGCAATGGAGGAAAGCTTGTTGCTTGGCTTTAATGGTGGCGTGTGAGTTGTTGTTGTCATGTGAAGGAAAGAGGGAGAGGAGGAGAAGAGATAGGAGAAGACTGATGAAGAAGGAGATGAGATAGTTCATTTTTTTGTTCTAAGTTTGTGGGAGAGTTTGCTTTGATATGGAGGTGGAAGAGATGTATTTTTATAGAAGAGAAGGTAGGTATCATCAGTTTTTATTTTTTATTTTTTTAATCCACTAAGAATTTTATACTATCATATTTATGTCATTCTTTTTGATATAATATTTAATAGAATATTCTATTATTTTTTTAAAAAATATTAAAATAATAGGTTTATGTAAAAAAAATTATTAGAAAATCTATATTTGCTTTAGATCAATAAATAAAACAATCTTATTGTGGGAAATTAAAGGTAGTTCTTTTATTAGAATATTACTCAAAATTAATCATGAAATTAAAATATAAAATATATTTACTTTTTATTTTAAATAAATTATAATGTGAAAAAATATGTAAAATAATGACGATTAATTTTATTGTGCTAATTTATGGCGTGTTATCATTATATATAGATAAATTTACTAATTATTTTGAATCCATCATAAGTTAATCCTAATTATATCATAAAAAAATATGAGCACATCTACATTTTTTTTTCTCTTATATTTTATAGTAATTATGAAGAATTGAATGATACTCGAATAAATGCGAGAATGTTTTGTTGGTGCATAAAAGAAGCTTTAAATATTAGTGATCAATTAATAGTTTTGGAGATTTCTTAAAATCATTTTGTTTGTATATAATAATATTAATGATAAATTAAAGTTTTATTTGAGACAGCTTTAGTATTACTTTCTAAAATAATTTTTTATTATAATAATTTTTAATTCAAAAAATTTTAATAATGAAAATTTATTTTAAAAATTAATAAGAAAGTCATCCCAAATGAGAACTAAAAGTCTATTTACAAAGATCTTTATAGAGATTACAAAGAAGAAAATTTATATTCAGATAAGTAAATGAGGGGTGATCGCTTGCTTGCCTTAGTCATAAATGAGGGGTGAGCGCTTTCACTATTGGCTTCTTGAGCTAATGGGAACTTGAATTCAATCACTTCCACTTATTCTGAAGTTTCTTTTTCTCTCATTCCTATCATTTGATGCTCTAGTTGAGATTATGGGTGTAAATATTTGATCCGACCTAAAAATCCAACTTAAACCTGACACGAAAATTCAGGATTAGGCTCAACCCGTTTGAGAAACGGGTCGGGTTTAAGTTCAAGATTCTAACCCATTTGTAAAATTGAGTTGGATTCGGTTTAACTTGAATACCCAAAATCAACCCGGATTGACCCGAAAAATAGCTGCCTTGTTTGGTCTCATCCATCATTTCTGCAGTCGTGCTCAGTCACGGTTCGTTTCCGCACTTATGCTCAGCAACAGCCTCACCCAGCGCGCAACCGACCCGCCTCGCCTCCTTCACCTGCTCACTATGCGCATGCTCAACCTGCCTGGCCACCTTCACCTGTAGCTTGCCGTCTACGCAAGCCCGAGCGTTTGGACTTCGCAAGTTCGACTTCCGCTTGAACCACACCGCCTGAGCTTAACACGCGTGAGTGACTCGACCCGATAAAATCCAGATTAGCGGGCCCTGTCGTGTTCAAATTTATGACCCGTTTGCAATACCAGGTCAAGTTCAAGTCAACTTATTTGGACCCGAGTCAATTCTGAGGTTCAACCCGAACCTGACCCAAACCCCAATTTTGACTCTCCTAATCGAGACCTCCCCAAATTGACTGAAAAAACTTTGGAAAAACACTCAATATCAGTTTACTATTCCTCTACACCTCCCATCAGAAATGATGGTAAAAGTTCCTTACAACCAAAGGAAGCTTTCAAAATGTTTCAACTCCTAAAACTAGAAATATGGACACATACCCACATCACTATTGTTTGCTTTGCAATACAGAACTCCACAATACATCTTCCTTCTTAAAATTTAAGGCTTCACCTCTCCCCCAATGCAAGAGTTTTAATAACCCAATCAAACCTCTTGGGAGCTTTGATGATGCAATGGCTCTAATTTCGACTGTCAAAAACTTTCATTGTCAATTTTTTTCTACAAATTTCAGCCTCTGATGTCCACTCTACGTTGCTCAATATGCGAAAACTGACAAGGGGAGCAAGTATCCCTCAAAAGACTACGGCTTCATTTGGGACAACTTTCTTACTGCTTTTTAACGCAACTTTTTAATACAAAAATTAAAATTTTTATACTAAAAAAACTGCCTTACCGAAGCAGTAAGAAAGCCGCCCCAAATGAAGCCTACATCACCAAATTCACTTGGGCTACTTAGGAAGAGTTGTTTTGGATTCAAATGAAAATCAATAAAAGCAGCCAATGAGTAAATTGCAAGAGCTACAAACCAAACTTAAATGGCATACAGAAAAATTAAGGAAATATATTCTGATCAAATTTTAAACAGAATGAATGAGTGCTACATTCTTTAAATCTATATTGAGATGAATATAATATAAACTTCCTTTGACAAAAAACCTTAATCAATGAAAGAAGAACCAATGCCACCAAGCTGATATTACCAAATTCTCTGTAGACCAATCTTCATTCAACCTCAACATTCTATCACAAAGCAGAACAAGAAAACCAAGTGGAAAAATGATACAAACAATTACATCAAAGCAACATAGATCCCTAAACCAGAAACTGATACTATGCAGATTGTTTGAAACCAAAAAAAAAAAAAGTGCTACAAGGAAAACAGCAACTATCCATTAACCCTAACTGTTGCTGCTTCCCAGCTATACAAGAAAAAATATAATTATGAGTTACATTTGACAAACAGGTCAGGGGATTACTGATTATGGTGTTGTTCATGTTTCACACGAGCTTTCAAAATTCCAGGAATAGGTGGTGAAGTGGGCAACTTGCTCCTGGGGCTGGGCCATTGGAGCAGAGGTAGCTGAGCTCGATATATACCCTGCGTGCTGGAGCACTCGCCGCCATTGGAGATGGGTTCGTGTGTGCCGTCTTGCAGTTCTCTTTCGCAGAATCTCATTGCCTTCAACACATAAGTGTCATCATGCAGTTCGAAGGGTGTACTGCAAAATCAATATACACGCATTTCCATGAGTGGTTTGATAAGAACTAAAGCTTCATTTGGGAAAACTTTCATACTGCTTTTTTAAATGGCCTTTTAGTACAAAAATTTCAAAGTTAAGAAATTTTTATACTAAAAAGCTGTTTTAAAAAGTAAGAAGAAAGCCATCCCAAACGAAGCCGGAAACAACTAGCGTTGGAAGAGGTGATCTCAAAATGGTTGCAAATTAGATTGAAGGAAACTAGCCGGTTATGAATTGGCGAAGCAAGAATTTTTTCTTGATGGAAGGAGCTAAATTGAATGGAATGTGCCCCACCCAACGATTACTCACAGTGGAAGCAGAAAAAAAATCTAGATAATAATTTGTTTTAGGGTTTACGCATAATAGACAAACTGCCACAAAGTGAATTATAAATTATTCAATTTTAATTCAGCTCAAATCACTTGTATGTTAAAATCTTGCTGAGATTAGATTAAAAGAGAGAATCAGATATTGCACCTATTGTAAGAATCCAAGCTTAATTAGGCCTCAAAGTTTTAATTTGATTAGTATAGGCTACAGAAACCATACTAGTTCTTTGTTAGTTTCTACTTTATGCCTTCTTTAGGGTTCCTCTCAAACCAATTACTGCCAAACTAGCTTTTCCTTCTCGCATAAACTTTCCTTCAAAGGAATAAGAAAATTTCTAAACAGCCCTTAAGTTTTCATCTGCCAAATTTGCCAATCCTGCCTTGAAATTTTGAAGAACAGATTCCAAGGTGAAATTCCTTGCACAATAAGTTATGACAAATTGGTCAAAATAGTACAATATCAAATGAGTTTTAAATTTTGATGTATTGCATCACAAGATATTTAAGAATAACCGATGGACAAAAAAAAATTCAGGTCATATATTTTGGTTATGCTTCACTTTTACCGACTTTGCTTTAGCCAAGGTCCAAGCATAATCATCAACATATATATTGGTTATTGGCATAGCGATATGCTTAAACATTGCAGATTTGCAGGCAATAATCAAATAAAATAAATTTAAAAGTTGAAAGAGAGCTTTTCCAATCACCTATTGAAGTCAAAATGAACCAGTTGCATGTCTTCAGATATTTCTACCTCAACAGTTGCATGAGGCCGAGTCTGTTCCATCATAAAGAACATGAAAAACATTAATAAAATCAAAACATAGAAAACTTAATTGCAATATTTCAATGAAAAAAATTAATAAGATGAAAAGAACCAGAATACTATTTTAGCCAGTAAGAATTCAAATCATCGAAAAATTTATTTTTGTTGTTTAAGATTTAATGTGCAGTTATGATGCCAAAAAATATTTATTTATCGTTCAAAACTTTATTTACAAAAAGGCAGTTGGGGGATTCAGTTGTGTATGTTTTGTTGATAACTCAAACACTAGCTCTAGGAACGCATGCGCAAAGTTCAATACTATAATATCTCAAAGATATGATTGAGTTTTCTTATTTACTAAGACACCGTTTAGTTTGATAAAAAATGAGTGTAAAGTATTTCAAATGTATTGGTTTTAAGTTTTGGTGTTAGGTTTGATGAAACAGAAATACAGCATAAAATTTTTGTAAATTTCAAATCCACTCCGTAATTCATTTTTTATGTATTTAAAACTTGTTCATTTTTTGTAGAATTCCAAATACGCCATAATCTAACTCTGCTGTCGACACCAAAAAACGCTGTCATCATTGGATTTTAGTGTTTTACGCAACATTCATTTTTCTTGAAACAAAAAAAATCATCTACATTTGTTTTACACTCATCCAAACAACTCCAAACATTTTAAATACATTGCATTTCTTTTACACTAATAAATTTTACTCTACATTCCTTTTTTAGCAAAACAAACAGCCCCTAAACAAAAAAGATTTATAAAGCCAAATGAAGATAGATCTTTTTATGATCATTTCAGTAAATAATACGAAGCAAACCAACTAGTGAGATAAACAGAAAATGGTTTTACCTGAACAAGTATAAATGGAAGAGCCACTCCGCCTGAAGGAGCATTCTCTGAGCCATGCAATTGTTCGTTCCTTTGGATCAAATTCTGAAGACCTATGATCTTGATGTCAAAAGTGGAATGAATGAGATCATAGGCGAAATGACAAGCATAATCTGGAAACTAAATCTTAAATTTCCATTTATTAAATAAAAAAAACTGTTAAATACTAGCTAATAGATATGCAATGTACATTAAGGCTTTTGGTGTTTATATAAAGAAAAATATAAATTTGGATACCTTGCATTAGATGTCAAATGTAATTTTTCATGCTTCATATTAATGACTTCAAGTAAATGTACTAGCAGTGGTTTATTAGGTAGGCATTGTAACATTGGATGGAGATTATTTTAAAATGATATTCAAGTTGCAAACCCTAATGCTAATCTTACTAGGGTAGTACGACCTAACTCACGTGTTCCTCATTCTAACATGATTTAAGTTGACTTTCCAGTTCTCTGACTGCTTTCTCAACGTTGTCATGTCATCTCCATCCCTCAAAGACTTGAAGCCCCCCTTTCACATTTTGACACAGCAATAAAATTTAAACTACTAAGCATCCCTTATGATTGAGGGCCTTTGATTTTTCATTTGTTCTCACAACAAACTCTTCCACATTGATGCCTCCCTCTAACTTCTGAGGACAGCATCAAGTTTTCCAAATGGAAATACTTTGATTATATCTTTTACTTGGTTGTTGAATGACCTTAAACATCGTATTGCCTCTATAATCATGTTTCATAAGACTATCAAGACTGTGAATTTTTTCTCCACTGTACTTGTTTTCACTAGAAAATAACATCACCATGGAATATAGTTTGTATTAGGAACAATTTTCTCAACAGTAGAAAGATCAATACATCCAGAATTACTGCAATACACTTGAGGAAATTGGAATAAGTTAGTTAACTACAAACCTTTAACCACTTATCCAAAGGCCTAGAACAAGAAAATGAAGAATTTCGAATAACATGCATTTTATACATTTGTCGATTTCAGTGCCGAAACAATTTGTTTTGTTTCCTCAAATATGCTAACCATTACATCTCACTTTGACATTGAATTTTACAGGCCAGATGATATTTCATACATTTTTTTCTGGGTATGCACCTCTTAGCATCCGTATTGTCCAACATGCAATAAGATCCGGTTGGTATGTTCTTCCTTCTAAACTTCATAAAAGATTCATTTATTCTGTAATGATTAAAGGTTCCTCATAATTTTGTGTGCTTGACTTTATGTTGGAAAACGTGTCCATCACTTTGAATAAAATGTATTCTAGATAGAGTTGTATTGGGAAGCCTGTTTATATTCTTGCACGTTTAGGAAAAAGAACATGAACTATATGAGATTTCTACTGCAATGATAATTCGCCAATTTTGTTTCCAGTGCATTTACTTAATTTTGAATTTATTTGTCAATTGTGTTTCTAAATGGCATATTTTGCAACGAAGATTCTAAGAAATCTTCATGTAGGGGTAGCTACATATTCCCCTGTACCGAGGTTTAAAAAAGCAAAATCAGGAATTGAGGCATTTTCTTAGCGAGGCGAGGTGTAAGCCTTGAATGTTGGGAGTGGTTGTCCCCTTAGTCCTTACGTAGGCAAATATACCTTCTCTGATCTTGGTGTCTTTATACAACCCTTCTTGTTGCAGTATAGCTCACCAATAATCAATTTGTGCTTTATTTATCATGTCTGACAACATATATCCTCGCTCCGTTTGGCCCCAAACCTTCCTTCATTATCATTTCCTTCCATTTCACCAACTTCACCTAAGTTTCATACGTATTAGAATACTTCTCATATCACTACTACCACTCCTAGGGGTTCTCTCACTTTGGGATCTCCATTGACTTGTGCTCCATGAACATTTGCTGAGGCTAATAGGGGAGATAGCGGCCATGAACCTTTGCCTCATTCCTCTATTTTCCCCCACAAATGATAATAAATCTAGTTTCACTTGATTAAAAAAAAACATTGTAGATCCATAAGAGTTTGTGTAAAAGTGAAATGCGTAAGACAGTTACATTAATAAGCATGCCTTAACAAACTTGTAATTCATCCAGCTAGTGAAACCTTTCATCCCACAAAACATACTATTAGAAAACTAAATCCATAGTCAAAAACGAAGTATTCAAGGAAAACAAGTACGGGCAGTTGGGTTGTGAGTCTCTACAAAATGCTATCATGAACAAAAGACCATCAGAACTTAACTACATTCAGCAATGATTACACTTGTAAGCAGGCAATAATTACTTATCCATACATTGCATAGAAATATATGAAAGCATCATTCCATTCATCAAATGATCCATATCCAAGCAGTTAATCTTACTTGATCTTCCAATTCTTGCAAATAGGCAGTCTTTTTCTCGATTCTACTCTTGAGAGACGCACGTTCTGCCTGTAAACATTTTCAAAATCGCTATAATCAGCTTCTCATAAAACAGCAGGAAAAAAAAAAACTCCACTTATACCCTTGCCAACTTTTAAAAGTTTTACAAGACAAGAATTATCAGAAAGGAAATATGGTCACATCTTCCATAACATAAAAAACTTTGAACCTTTAATTCTTCAATATCGTTTAGACTTGTCCTTGGTAAACCCTTCCACTGAATTTCCTTCTTGTCTTTTGAAATAATATCCATTGCCATGAGAACGTTTAGAGCATCATAGACCCTTCGTCTTATGTTCTTCTCATCATATTGTTGCTGCCCACAATTCATAAGAAAACATTAGACATAATTCATAAATGAACAACGGAAAATATAAGGTGGCGTCTTCTTTAATCTGGAATCAGCATACAACCTGATCTGGAGATGCCAGATTATTATTGGGATCTGCAAATTCAGCCACAAGCTCATCTGCAACCTTTGAATGAAAAAAAAAAAAAAAACTTATTTTTTTCCGATATTCCAGATAAACAACATAAATTCAAGGATAAATTCAACTTCTTAAACAACCAGGCCTTTTTTGTGCATGTAAAAAAGTCAACATGTAAAAATAAAAAACTATCCCCAACGCAAAGCACCTTATGGCCAAACAATAAATATAGGAAGCATAACAAAAAGAACCCTCAATAAGAACCGCATCAGTTGAAAACAACCCAGAATATGTCATGTAAAAGCATATAGTGACGAAGTTTGAAAATGTTTCACAAAAAACTACTGTAATTACTGAGATGCAAGCCCCTAAACTCTACTTTGCCTCACCCTTTATGACATATTGGCCATCAAGGTCGTGATTAATCTGTTTGATCAGGTCCCACGCTCTCACTAGCATCTTATACAAAGAACTCAGCTAAACCCCGTCTAGGCTCCGACAAAGGAGAAGATTAATAAGCTTGGCATCTGCAAAGTGACCAAAAAGCAGGATGGTTACACGTTTATCTTATCGGTTTCATCCCCTTCCTCGTCCTTCAGAGGAGTTTAACAAAGTTCAAGTTGATGTTCAGCCCAATTGGGAACAATGTGCCCAAGAGTGACAACTGTATGCAACAACTACCAAAAACAGTAATATAGGGTGGTTCTAATTGTAAAGCTTCAAGATGATTCAATTGAAAGCATCCAACATAATAAACTTCAAAAAAAGGCACAAGGATACTCATTCCAAGAAATGAAAATGGATTCCTGCTATAAAAAAAAGAGCTGCCTCTATGACTCATCATTTCAACAGGTCTACATAAGTGGAAGTGTGCCTTCTCCATAACTGATGAAAATTTTAATAGAAGATGCGTATCAAGAAATTAAATCATTACTGCTAATGATTATACTGGGGGTTTATTGAGAGGATTGCTGGATAAGTATAGAGATGATAAGAAGGATCTACCTATGATATTTATTGATTTCGTGAAAGCATATGATAAAGTTCCAAGAAAAGTGCTTTAGAGAAATCTAGAAAAGAAAGGAGTTAATAATACTTATAATAAAGTCATTAAGGATATATATACATGAGTTGTTATGTGTGTTCAAACACAAGAAGATTTGACCAAGTATTTTTCCTATTTCAGTTGAATTGCATCAAGGATCATCTTTAAGCCTATATCTTTTTGTTTTAGTCATGGACGTTCTTACTATATATATTGCAAGAGGATGTATCCTGGTGCATGCTTTTTGTTGATGATGTTCTTCTTGTTGATAAGATTAGAGAAGAGTTCAAGGAAAACATAAATTATGGAGGTCAACCTTAGAGTTAAAAGGTTTTCATTTGAGTAGATCTAAAATTGAATACATGGAATGTAATTTTAATAGTAATAAATATAGTGGGGAATTGTAACTTTGGGCAATCAAATCATTAAAAAGAGTACTCATTTTAGATAGCTTGGGTCTATTGTTCAAAGTAATGGTGAAATAAATGAGTATATTATTAGTAAAATTCAAATTGGATGATTGAAGTGGAGGAATGTGTTAGACCGGTCTAATTTGAATTAGGGGATTCAATTAAATATTGCTTTGGAGGGAACAACTCAATTAAATATTGCTTTGAGAGGGAACAACTCAATTAAATAATGCTTTGGGAAGGAACAACTCAATTAAATATTGCTTTGAGAGGGAACAACTCAATTAATATTGCTTTGGGAGAGAACAACTCAATTAAATATTGCTTTGGGAGGGAAAATTTGAATTAGGGGTTGTTTAGGGATTTTATAATATTATTTGCTTTAAATAGTTTCTCTTGTAAATGTTAGAGTTTCATCTTGAATTTGGCTGAAATTTGAGATCTCTTAGGTTTAGTTTTTTTGGGCTCTAGTGGCGTCTAGATATTTGGGAGAGAAAGATACTCCTCTCGAATAGAGGATCAATTCTATCTTGCTTTATTTCTTCTGTTAGTTTGATTTCTTCAATAAAAATAACTGTTTTGTTGATTTTCCCATGAAATTTGTGGAGCATTTTGCTGTTTTTCGTCTATATTGATAGGTTGTACTTGAAATCTTCAAGTGTTTCCTACCAAATTGGTATCAGAGCGCTTTCTTAGGCGGAAAAATATGATATCTTCGTTGTTTTTTGCAATTGGAGCCTAGATGTAATTAATGACAACAAAGAAGATGGAGGCGCTGGAAGGCGAGATGGAGCAATTCAAAACCGACATAGAGAAGTTCTCTACCATGAAAGAAAGATTTTCATATATGAAAAATCGTATGGAAAACCGATTTAGAAGGGCGGAGAAGAAGTTAAGAAGGCTCTTGGAGATGCAAACAAAAACTTCAAGAGTGGTTCTGATGGCTAACCCTAACCATGATTTGACCAAGATTCCCTTGGCCGAAGCGAAGCAAGAGAAGTTTGATGAGGGGAGTTTCTTTCATCAAGAGCCACCTCTGTAGCTCTGATAAAGAGTGGATCATGGTCTCTAGATGAGGGGACAACAAAGATGAAATTTTTTGTGGAGACGGGAGGGCGGCCGACCACTATGAGAGGTATTTTGGGCAAGGGGAGCCACTCATCAGAGGAGGTGGTCAAGAGTCACCTCCTAGGGCTCCGAAAAGGGGCGGAATAGGGTTATCGGATGGGGGGACAGCATAAAGGGCATTTCGTGGTGAAGGTGGTGGGGTGGCCGACTCCTATGGGAGGTCTTTTGGGAAAGGGAAGAGGACGACCGAAGGAGGGGGATGGGCCGAACCATGGGGATCAGGTCATGTGAGGCTAAGGGAAGGAAGGTGGGATTCCCACCCACGATGCATGAGGGAAATGTGGAGGGATCACGACAAACGCTATGCTGGAGAAGGAAGAAGTTATTGGGGTGGTAGTGATCCTAGGGTGAGGAAGTTGGGGATGCCAATATTTAGAAGGGAGGATTCTTATGGGTGGTTGTACCGGATGGAGATGCATTTCATGGTGCATGGGTCGACTGAGGAGGTGAAGTTTATGGTTGCATGGCTATGTCTAGAGAGGAAAACTTTAGCTTGGTTCCAGTGGACGATAGCATGGCCACTAACATAACAGCTGAACAAAGCTATCAACAACGTCCCATCCTTCCACCATGAGGACAAGGTGGATCTTTGGAAGGGAAGTATTGTTAGACCGGTCTAATTTGAATTAGGGGATTCAATTAAATATTGTTTTGGAGGGAACAACTCAATTAAATATTACTTTGGGAGGGAACAAATCAATTAAATAATGCTTTGGGAGGGAACAACTCAATTAAATATTGCTTTGGGAGGAAACAACTCAATTAATATTGCTTTGGGAGGGAACAACTCAATTAAATATTGCTTTGAGAGGGAAATTTTGAATTAGAGGTTGTTTAGGGATTTTGTAATATTCTTTGCTTTAAATAGATTCTCTTGTAAGGGTTAAGGTTTCATCTTGAATTTGGCTGAAATTTTAGATCTCTTAGGTTTAGTTTTTTTTGGGCTCTAGCGGTGTCTAGAGAATTCTGAGAGATAGATCCTCCTCTCGAATAGAGGATCAATTGTATCTTGCTTTATTTCTTCCGTTGGGTTGATTTCTTCAATAAAAATTACTGTTTTGTTGATCTTCCCATGGGATTTGAAGAACATTTTGCTGTTTTTCGTCTCTATTGATAGGTTTTACTTGAAATCCTCAAGTGTTTCCTATCAGAATGCATCGGGTATGTTGTGTGATTGAGAAGTACCTCTCAAACTTAAGGGAATATTTTATAAGATGGCAGTGAAACCTGTAATGCTTTATGGCACAAAATGTTGAGCATTAAAGGAAAAGCACATAATTAAGTTAAGTCATGCATAGATGAGGATGCTCAAGTGGATGAGCGGGTTTACTCTTAGAGACAAAATACGAAATGAGTATATATGTGAAAAGGTTGGAGCAGCTCCAGTGGCAAATAAGATTAGAAAGAGTCATCTTGGATGGCTTAGTCACATAAAACGTCGGCTCTTTAAAAACATAAATAGGAGAGTAGACGTATTAGATCTAGCTTATGTTAAGAAAGGTAGAGATAAACATAAAAAGACTAGGTTAAAAAGTATTAGAAATGATCTTTTTTTATTAAATTTAAATAAGAAATTGACTCTTAATATGACACAATAGAGAAAAAAGATTCACGTGGCCGACCCTATGTAATGGGATAAAGACTTTATGTTGTTGTTGTAGTATTGCTAATGAATATCTTGAAAAGCACTGGCAAGATGCATATGGAATTACATCATCATGTGCCAGTATCGGCATGGTTACACATTGTGCATTGAGAAGTCACAAGGATCAACATGGACATGATTTTGTGATCTTATGTGGCATTATATCCGTACTACTTAAAAAAAAAAAAGCAAAGCAGCAAGGATGGCACACAATGGAATTGCACAATATTTTTTTATCCCTTAAAGGCTAAACTTTTCCAATAGTAAGCTTCCCTGACAAGATAATAAAGTATGAATGACTCAAGAAGATCCGCATGATCACCATAAATGGCATGCAATGGTACTTAACATTATGTTTCTTCCCCATATAAAAGGCTAAGTTTTCTAACAGTAAGCTTCCCTAACAAGTTAATGAAGCCTAAATAACTCAACAAGCTCCCATGAGCATAAGAGATGCACACACAAAGCTAACCTTTAAAACTAGCAATATGCCTTGGGATGAATCAATGACGCAGCCCCCGGCAGGTTTCCCCCACGCACATTTCATCACCAGAAGATATAAAATGAAACGTCCAACATGGAACTGACATAAAATTCACTAATAGCCACAATTCAAAAGAAAAGGATCAATACAACTGATAAGATTCATTACTAGCATGACTACAACAGTACAACATTTTGATCAACGGAACTACTACCATGAAGTCATAGGCTCCATATAACCACTGAATCAAGCATTTGAACTATAATACCTTCTGTTTTATGATGATCTTAACTCCAAAAACTACATCAAGATTCTAGAGAAGTTAGGATTGAATTTATGCTAATGAAGAAAAATGACTGATTGAGTTATCATTCTATGAAAGCAAAAAAATTTCAAGAAATTTTTCTAAGAGGCATGAATAAGCCTACTACAAATTTGATCTTTATTCCTTATAAAGTAACTAGTAGGTTGACTCAAACTACAATTGCCACTTATTTTGCATTGGTTTTGCTAGACTTGAAAAATCACAAATGCAATGGGTAAGCTGGCTTATGTTACCAACGAAACGTTAAGTGACAGTGCCATGCTAAATCTAGCTAAGGTGAATCTAAATCACACTAAACCATATACAAGTCACCTAAAAATCACCTCATTGCACAAAATATATTCAATTTTGATCCACTTGAAATCAGATATTTTATTTTATCGTATTTTATTACTTAAGCTTAATATGCATAAATGTTTATTCACCATCATCATTGTCAGCCTTGTCTCAAAAATTTAAGATTAGTTTTATGAATAATTATATTTATTCATTCCTATTGAGTGATACCTAAGATGTTAAATATATTGTGAACAACTTCTAACCATGTCATTTAAGATTTATTCCTCCTCCATGATTCTACAAACTAATTTGTCCATTCATCTAATTTACAAATTTTCTATCATTCACTAAGCATGTCCAAACCATTCCTCTAATTTAATCATTCTTTAATTTATCCTTTTTAGCTTTTCCACATATTCATATTAACATTCCCATTATGGAACACTCAACAAAGCTATCAATAACTTTTCAACTGTTCAACATTAACAACCCAATTGCAATTTTATAAATTTTCTCTTCAAGTCCTATAATATACTTCTTTTTCATAATAATTTTAAGGCACTTGTCCATTTTAACCACCCACTCGTAACTCAAAAAATTATATCATTATCTATATCACCAGTTTTTTTGCATAATATATCCAAAATATTTAAATATTTCACTTATGAATCATCTTCTAATAACATGAATTGGTAATTGTTAATAACACACCCACTAAATTGCACATCATATACTTAATCTTCATTCTACTTCTAAGCTCACAATATTCTAGACTCTTTCTGCATTTGTCCTAACTTCCACTTATTTCAACAAATATCTCACCAATTAAAATTATATCACACACCAAGAAATCTCATTTTGAAAATCCTTTATAAGCATCTATAGAGCCAATACGAAAAAAGATGAAGACTCTATGTCGACCCTAATATAATCATCTTATAACAAAAACACTTTGGCAAAGTTGTAATCACAATGCAATGCATAAAGGGATTCTTTCACTTTAAAAGTATAAAGCGATAAAAACATGTTACAAGAAAGATTACATAGTATTAGACAATTCAATAGCCTTCATACAAATCATGATTATAAAATAAACTATGGCAGATTAAGTCAAATATTAATAAGGTAAACTATTACCAACTAATATTCAATAGGAGAAAAGCCTTGTACAAGGAACACAAAATCAAGTCAATAAAGAGTTCAGAAGCAGAAACATAAATTGAAATGCAGGTTCAAATAATAAAGTTCCAACTAAATCACTGAATCTCCCGTCTCAAATTTCTGAAATTCTTGGTTTTTCAGCAATCTGCAACGGGGATGACGGCAGATGGCCGCCGGCCATCGGCTGTCTCTACAGCTAATGCACAACCTACTGAGTTGGGTGTTATGATTGCCGAAGATATTGATCGTCGTAAGACAGATTCAAATCAAGAGATTATGGTGTTACGGCGGTTCCTCCTGAACCGCCTCTTGAGGCGGTTCAGGAGAACCGCCTGAACCGCCTCTTGAGGCGGTTCCTCCTGAACCGCCTGAACCGCCTCTTGAGGCGGTTCCTCCTGAACCGCCTCAGCCCAAAAGGGAAGGGCCGGCCATGGTTTATCAAAGGAGGCAATTTCGCCTCCTTTCTTGCCCAAATTGAATTACCGCCTAAGGGTGGGGTCCACGGGATTTGAATTTATTTGAAAATTATTTTTAGGAAAGATTTGAGGAGGTGGAAGAAGTCTTTAAATAGGAGAGGTAAGAGGAAGGGAGAGGCATGCAAGTATTGTTTTCTTCTTGGAGTTTCTTGGGTGTTTTGGGCTCTCTCGTCTAGAGATTTGGGAGAGACGATCCTCCTCTCGAATTGAGGATCACTTGTATCTTGATTTCGTATTGCTTTTGCTTTGTTTCCCTTATTGCAATTTAGTGATTTGGGGCTGATTTCGCCCAGATTTTGGTTGAATTCTCGCTGTTTTGTCTCCAATTAGTGATAGGTTTGCTTGCGAACTCAAGTATTCCCTTGGGGTTACTTGCGAACTCAAGTATTTCCTATCAAATTGGTATCAGAGCGAGTCTCGGGACCGGTGGAGGGCTGATTTCAACAAATTCCAGCAGTTTCCTTCTCTTCAAATAGAAAGAAGTTGCTGAATTTTACTCCAAAAACCTGTTTTTTTTTTTGGGGAATCTACAAAAGCCGGATTGTGATGGCGGCCAAAAAGGTGGATGCATTGGAGGAAAGACTTGAAGGGGAGATGAATCAAATCAAAACGACGGTGGAGGAAAGGATTTCCTCCATGGAAGGACAAGTCGCCGACCTCCGAGATATGATGAAAAAAATGTTGGAGATTCAAAATCAAACAGCGGCATCCGTGGCAAAAGGGATGGAGGGAAAAAATAAGAACTCTGAAATCCGTCGAGAGGAAGATGAGGTGGAAATCATGGAAGGGGAGGGAAGAAGACCCCATCTGGAGCCTTTCCAGAGGGAAGAAAGAGGAGGATATGGGGAACGCCATGAGGGATACTACGGCCGCCGAGGTGCTGATTTTGAAGAAAGAAAGGGGGATTTCGAAGGAGGTTGGGGATATGGTAGAGTAAGGGAAGATCGGGAAACCTGGGGTGCACCCAGCACTTGGGAGAGGGGAAACTATGGAAGGATCAGGGGAAACGGTGGTGACCAAAAGGTGAGGAAGTTGAAGATGCCCATATTTGAAGGAGAAGACGCATATGGGTGGATTTACAAAGTAGAGCGGTACTTTGCCGTCAATGGGTTGACGGAGGAGGAGAAGCTGACAGCCGCAGGACTATGCTTAGAAGGGAAAGCCCTGTCATGGTTCCAGTGGAGAGATCAAAGGAGGCCGATCAGAAACTGGAGGGAATTCAAAGATTGCATAATAGAACGATTCCAAACCGATCGGGGAGGAGACTTCTATGAGCAGTTCTTTGCCCTGACACAGGAGGGATTAGTAGCAGACTACAGGGAACATTTGAGCATCTAGCCAGCAGGGTGGAGAGACTCTCCGATACAGTATTGGAGGGAAATTTTATGAAAGGGCTGAAGGCGGAGATCCGAGCAGCAGTTAAGGTTTTGATGCCCCGTGACTTGGGGGAGGCCATGAAGTTGGCCCAATTGGTGGAAAATCAAAGGAATTTAGATAGGGGAGCCAGGAGTAGCAGCACCGGTGGCACTTACAGGATGACGACCACCCATCTAGTACCTAAAGGTTCTGCAACAGGAGGGAACCGAGAGGCCACCAAGGAAAAGACAGGAGGACGGAGCGGGGGAAATTTCAAGCGGCTAACGGAGAAAGAAATGCAGGAAAAGAGGGCTAAGGGGTTGTGCTTCAGATGCGATGAAAAGTACACACCATGGCATCGGTGCAAGGACCGAACTCTTCAGGTTGTCACCGTCTGTGATGACGAGGAAACTGAGGGGGGAGGTGAGGAGGAGATAGAGGAAGAGATGGATGAGAAGCTACACTTGGATCTAGCTGAGGTTTCCCTGAACTCGGTGGTAGGGTTCACTACGAATCATACCATGAAAGTGAAGGGAGAGATAGAGGATAGGGAAGTAGTGGTGCTGATTGATAGTGGGGCTACTCACAATTTCATTTCCACCCAGGTTGTCGATCAATTGGGAGTGAAATTGGTGGATACCGGCTGTTACGGGGTGATGATGGGTACAGGAAAGGTGGAGAAAGGTCAGGGGATTTGCAGAGGAGTGCGACTGACGATCCAGGGGATACAGGTGAGGGAAGATTTTCTTCCGCTAGAATTGGGAAGTACAGACGTCATCCTGGGGATGAAATGGCTGCAAACGTTGGGGGACACCAAAGTGAATTGGGGAACACTCACGATGGAGTTGACGGTGGATGGGAGGAAGGTGGTGATTAAGGGAGATGCGGGGCTTTCTAAATCCTTGGTTTCTCTTAAAACAATGGTGAGGGATATTCGGTTGGTGGGCGGAGGATATCTAGTAGAGCTACACAGTTTGGAGGGAGAGAGTTTGGAGGAGGGAGGAGACATACCCCACTCCATTCAGCCGTTGATTCAGCAGTTCCAGGAGGTGTTCTAGCCACCTCAGGGATTACCACCGCAGAGGGAACAGGAGCATGCCATAGTATTGAAGGAGGGAGTATCGCCCATTAGTGTACGGCCTTACCGCTACCCTCAGTTCCAGAAGGATGAAATCGAAAGGTTGATCAGAGAAATGTTAGAGGCAGAAATCATCAGACCTAGCATCAGCCCCTTCTCTAGTCCAGTTCTATTGGTAAAGAAGAAGGATGGCAGTTGGCGTTTCTGCGTGGACTACCGAGCGCTCAACAAGGAAACTGTACCTGATAAGTTTCCTATCCCAGTTATTGACGAGTTGCTAGATGAATTAAGTGGCACAGTGATCTTCAGCAAGATAGACTTGAAATAAGGTTACCATCAGATTCGAATGAAGAAGGAGGATGTACCCAAGACGGCCTTTAGAACTCATGAGGGACATTATGAGTTCTTAGTCATGCCTTTTGGCCTCACCAACGCCCCCGCTACTTTTCAGGCTCTTATGAATAAGGTTTTCAAACCTTATCTCAGACGATTTGTACTGGTATTTTTTGACGACATCCTGGTCTACAACAGGACAGAGGAGGAGCACTGGGGGCATTTGAAAAGGGTGCTAGAGGTACTGCAGGAGCACCAATTAAGGGCCAACTTGAAGAAATGCTGCTTCGCACAAGCCAGCGTGGAGTACTTGGGCCATGTTGTATCAAAAAAGGGGGTGGCAGCAGATCAGTCCAAAATTATGGCAATGCTAAAGTGGCCAGTGCCGAAGAATCTGAAGGAGTTGAGGGGATTTTTAGGGCTGACGGGTTACTACAGAAGGTTCGTAAAGGGGTACAGCAATATAGCATGGCCACTCACTGAGCAGTTGAAGAAGGATGGGTTCCTATGGGGGGAGGCAGCTACAACAGCATTTGAGAGCCTGAAGAAGGCGATGACGACGGTCCCGGTCCTAGCCTTGCCAGATTTCACTCAGACCTTCTTTGTGGAAACAGATGCGTCAGGATACGGGCTTGGTGCAGTGCTTATGCAGAATCGTAGGCCCATAGCCTATTTCAGTCAGGTTTTGACTGCTAGAGCCAGGTTGAAGTCAATCTATGAGAGAGAATTAATGGTCATTGTTCTGGCCATCCAAAAGTGGCGACCTTACTTACTTGGGAGACATTTTGTTGTTAGGACAGATCAACGGAGTTTGAAATACCTGCTGGAACAGCGAATGGTGACAGAAGAGCATCAAAGGTGATTATCCAAGCTGTTGGGGTATGATTTTGAAATTCAGTATAGACCAGGAGTAGAGAATAAGGCGGCAGATGCCTTGTCCAGATGTATGGGGGAGCTGCAGACAGTGGCACTTTCCGTTCCTTTAATGCTTGACTGGGAGGCTATCAGAGAAGAAAGTGCTAGAGATGAAGAACTGGGAAAAATCAAGGCATCTTTGCTAAAAGAGGAGGGAAGCCATCCAGAGTACTCATTAGAGGGAGACAGACTACTATATCAGGGAAGATTTGTGATGCCTCGGACCTCGATCCACATCCCAAATCTACTCCAGGAATTTCATGGGAGCGCTGTGGGGGGCCATTCAGGAGTGCAGAAGACCTATAAAAGATTGGCGGCCGAGCTTTACTGGAAGGGGATGCGTAGAGATGTAGAAGAGATGGTGGCAAAGGTGTGAAATCTGTCAGAGGAACAAGTATTTAGCAATGTCACCAGGAGGACTACTACAGCCATTGGCACTACCAGGACGAGTCTGGGAGGAGATATCCATGGATTTCATAGATGGGCTGCCTCGTTCAGAAGGCTTCACAGTAATCTTGGTAGTGGTGGATAGATTGAGCAAGTATGCTCATTTCATTCCCCTCCGACATCCTTACACCGCAGTGACAGTGGCTTCAGCCTTTATTAGAGAGGTGGTCAGATTACATGGCATACCAGAGGCAATTGTGTCAGACAGAGATAAGGTATTCCTCAGTCATTTTTGGAAAGAATTGTTCAGGCTACAGGGGACAGTTCTAAAAAGGAGCACCGCTTATCACCCACAGACAGATGGCCAAACAGAGGTGGTCATTAGGAGCTTGGAGACCTATTTGAGATGTTCTGTGTCGGAGACACCCAAACTTTGGGCCAAATGGCTGTCATGGGCAGAGTACTGGTACAACACCTCTTTTCACTCAGCTTCACAAATGACTCCATTCAAGGTGCTATACGGAAGGGACCCCCCTCACTTAGTACACTTTGGGAGTAGCAGTACTCCAGTCTCTTCCGTAGAAGAGTACTTAGAAGAAAGGGATCGAGTATTAGAGGAATTAAAGAAACATCTACTGAGAGCTCAACAGATTATGAAGAAACAGACCGATGGGCATAGGAAGGACATCCAGTTCGAAGCATGAGAGAAAGTGTTCTTAAAACTCCGACCCTACCGGCAGAAGACGGTGGCCAACAGAAGAAATGAAAAGCTCGCCCCAAGATACTTTGGACCTTATGAAATATTGGAGAAAATCGGAGCAGTGGCATATCGGCTAAAACTACCACTCACAGCAACTATTCATCCCGTTTTTCATGTGTCACAGCTGAGAAGAGCTATTGGAGATTATGCAGCTAGCTCAGAGTTACCAGTAACAATCACAGAAGATTTAGAGGTGATTATGGAACCCTTAGAGTTGATGGGGGTTCGTCAGAAAGGAGAAGGGGCAAAAGAAGTACTGATCAAGTGGAAGAATCTTCCAGACTACGATGCCACATGGGAGCCATATGAAAGGGTGAAGCAACAGTTTCCTAATTTTCACCTTGAGGACAAGGTGATTCTTTGGGAGGGCGGTATTGTTACGGCGGTTCCTCCTGAACCGCCTCAGCCCAAAAGGGAAGGGCCGGCCATGGTTTATCAAAGGAGGCAATTTCGCCTCCTTTCTTGCCCAAATTGAATTACCGCCTAAGGGTGGGGTCCACGGGATTTGAATTTATTTGAAAATTATGTTTAGGAAAGATTTGAGGAGGTGGAAAAAGTCTTTAAATAGGAGAGGTAAGAGGAAGGGAGAGGCATGCAAGTATTGTTTTCTTCTTGGAGTTTCTTGGGTGTTTTGGGCTCTAGACTTTCTCGTCTAGAGATTTGGGAGAGACGATCCTCCTCTCGAATTGAGGATCACTTGTATCTTGATTTCGTATTGCTTTTGCTTTGTTTCCCTTATTGCAATTTAGTGATTTGGGTCTGATTTCGCCCAGATTTTGGTTGAATTCTCGCTGTTTTGTCTCCAATTAGTGATAGGTTTGCTTGCGAACTCAAGTATTCCCTTGGGGTTACTTGCGAACTCAAGTATTTCCTATCATATGGATGAGAAGAAGAGGCGTTCTTATGGTCCGTTGGTGATAAAGGAAAACAATGGTGTTTTCTCCAAAAAAGATAATTTTCACTGAAGGTAAGGGAAAAGGCATTTGGCATGACCCTGAAAGCAAGACACCTCGTAAGGTGAAGACTCCTGATGTCTATCCATTGAAATCATTTGATCCTGATGCTTCTTCGTCAAGTATGAAAATTTTTTATAAATGAGAATTCATTGAAACTGGTTAACAAAAATGTTCTACCTAATGACGATTTAGAAGGTAATTTGGTTGACTCTGGTATTCCTAAATCAGGTATTTTTCCGACATTTGCACGAGTTCTTTCTTCGTCAGTTGAAGCTTCTGATAGCAATTTGATTCCAATTTCACTCAATGAGAAGATAGAAAAATGTAATGTTGAGGAGTTTATCTGAGTTAGTAACAAAACTGAATTTCTCAAGTCAATGGATAATGTTAATGCTTGGAGAAAACCTCATATAAGGATGGTAAATCCTCCTGAAAAATGTGGAAATGACTGAAGATGGAGTAGCTGTCAAAATTCTTTATAATGATGAAAATGGAAAATATTCATAGGTTACCCAACTCTATTGTGGTTAAAGTTTTTGGTAAGTCTATTCCTTTTGCTGTTCTAAGCACTGAGCTAAGAAGACAATGGAATCGATTGGATGCTTTCCACCTAACCAATTTAGGAACGGATTGGATGTTATGTTCATTTCACTCAACCGATGTTAAGGAAGCTGTATTGAGTGGAGGACCATGGTTCGTTGTTGGACATTATATTGGAATGGAAGAATAAAATCCAAGTTTTTCAACTCTTTCTATGAAAAATTTAATTTCACCAGCCTAGATTAGACTACCTCATCTTCCGTTATTCTGTTGGGATGAAAATAACATAACTAGAATTGCTTCAAAAATTGGTTTACCATTATTTCTCGATGGCAATATGTTTAATTGGGTAGGAGAGAGTTTGCAAGAATATGTGTTCGTATCAAGGTTGATGAAAAGCTTCCACGAGTATGGGTTGAAGGTTTTTCTGGGCGTTTTTTCCAAAAGGTGCAATATGAAAAAATTTCATCATTATGCTTTCACTGCAAAAGAATTGGTCACAATTCTCATGAATGTGGTTCAAATAATAACCTTGATAAGGTGGAGTTTTCAGTGAAGACATGAAGGTTGAAAAAATTGTAAAAGGAAATAATAACAGCAATGTTGCTATTGCTAAAGAAAAGGAGAACTACAAAGAAGAATATGGCCCTTGGATTTTGGTAAATCATGGAAAGAAAGAGCATTTCATTATAAAACAAGGCCTAATGTCATTACATCTGGCTATAAATATGTGGAGAAGACCAGTAATAAGCCCAAGAAAGACAATTCAAAAATAATCATGGATAGTTCTGTGGTGGTTAAGGGACCGAATGTTGCTTCTTCTGATGGCAATGGGGATAATGTAATGGTACAAAATAACATTACTGAGAATGATGTGCTCCTAGTGCAAACGGAACGAATAGAAAAAACTGAATCTCTTAATGAGCCAGAGAGATTGGAAGGAGAATTTGTTCCTGTAGTTATTTCTAATAAAGAAGAAGATAATTCTAATTCCCATTCTTTCATAGATGGGAATTCTGTTAAAGAAGATGGAAATAATGGCTTTTCGTTGGGTATTGAAGGTATAGACGGTATGAATGTTACGGAAGGAGAATGTGTTCCAGGTTGTAATGATAGAGAAGTTAAAAAATTTCTGTTATAGACAATTCTGTAACAGGAAAAAACATTCCCGTTAGCAATGATTTAAATGAAGCAAAGAGTTCTTCACCCAGTCATGAAGAAAAAGATCTGCGAAATATTGATCTTCGTAAATCATCTGATAAGAAGACTGAGGATACTAAATCATCAACTAATTGGAAGAAGGATCCAAAAAAATTTGGACCTCTAAAGAACAGTCTTAGAGGTAGAAAAAGTGGAGACAAGGTGAAAAGCGCTGGGGGCTTCTCCCCATTACTTCCTTAATGGCATCTTTGCTCTTTTGGAATTGTAAGGGAGCTAAGAAGAAAGAAGCTTCCCATTATTTAAAGAGTGTTATTAAAGATAATGGAGTGTTCTTTGTTGGCTTAATGGAGACTAAATTGGCATCTATGGATAGAAATGAAGTTAGTAGAATTGTGGGGAGTGAGTGGAATTTCTTTCATGTTGATGCTAAAGGTAAAGCTGGAGGTATTCTTGCTCTTTGGAAGAATAGTTTTATCTTCTTTTGCTGTTCTCACTTCTTCAAACCAATGTATCATCGGGAAACTAACAAATCTGAAAGGTAATACTTGGACTATTGCTATTATTTACGGTAACAAGAGTGTGAGTGAAAGAAGGAAGTTATGGGAACTTACTGAAAACTTTACATCGCCAGATGAACCTTGTATTATTTGGGGAGATTTCAATTGTATTCTTTCCAAAAATGATAAAAAATGAGATAAAAGATTCTTGTTTTCTAAAGGGCCACAAGAGATGGAGTTTTTAAACAGAAATGATTTTCATGATATCCGCCTGAGGGGACCCAAATTCACATGGTATAATAATGAGGGTATTGCTCATAACTGGGAAAGGCTTGATAGAATTTTTCTTAATTCTAAAGCCTTAGAACTTATTCCGTTTGCAGTTATTAACCACTTGGCTAGAGTTTCTTCGGATCATTGTCCGATACTTATCAATCTTCTCAATAATCAGGTTTTTTTTCGGAAATCTATCAAGTTTGAAAATGTTTGGTGCTCTTATGATGCTTCGTGGGGTGTGGTTAAAAAAGCATGGAATAAATCTAATTATGGTTCTGATTCGGATATTCTTCATAGGAAAATTGCAAGATCTCTTAAAAGCTTGTTTTTTTGGAGTAAAAAGAAATTAAAAGATTTAAATGTGCTGCATGAAGATATTTTATCTCTTCAACTAGAGGAAAGTGTAATGGGTCTTAGCACGGAGAAGCTTGATGTCTTGAGAATGAAAGTAAATGATCTTAATATAACTCTTACTAGATTAGCAACGTGATGGAGGCAACGATCAAGAGCCCAATGGTTGGAGGAGGGTGATCACAACTCACCTTTCTTCCAGAATTTTGCAAACTCTAGAAGAAATGGTATCTTAATTCATCAAGTTAAAAATATGAATGGCAAGGAAATTCATAGTGTATTTGAAGATTTCTTTTTAAACAAATGGAAGTTCAGGAAATGTTCTTTGGAAGGCTGGCCGATGACTCAAATTTTCAACAAGTTGAACAAAGATCAGAAGAATTTGCTTACGGCAGATTTTCAAAAGCATGAATTGGTTTCTATTTTGAAGAAAATGGACAATAATAAGTCTCCGGTAATGATGGGGTGAATTCTTTTTTTTTTTAAAGCAATTGGAGTAATATTCATTTGGAGGTATGGAATGCAATAAAATCTTTCTTTGAATCGGGTAGGATGCCTGAAGAATGGAAAGAAACTTTGGTCATATTGATTCCAAAGGTTAGTAATGCTAACGATGTTAAAAATTTCAGACCTATTAGTTTATGTCAAACTATATACAAAATGGTGGCTGGTATGATTTGGAATAGATTAAAGGATTGCATTCCAAATGTTGTTTCAAAACAACAAGTGGCATTTGTTCCAGGTAGATCGATCTGATAATTGTTTTCTTGCTCATGAGATAATTAATAAATTTAGATTTTCTAAATCAAAACCTGGATTTATGATGCTTAAATTGGATATGGAATAAGACTATGATAGCATGGACTGGGATACCTTGAAGCAGGTCCTCTTGATAATAGGTTTTCTTGATATGTTTATTAAGCTTGTTATTCAATGTGTTTCATGTCCAAAGTTTTCCATTATTATTAATGGAAAAAGAAGTAAATGGATTCATGCTGAATGTGGATTTAAGACAGAGATGTCCATTGTCTCCAGGACTTTTTATCCTTTGTTCAGAGTTATTATCAAAATCATTTCAGGAAAGAGGGGCAAAGACTTGGTATTATAATTGCTTCTAATACTCCTAAAATTACTCATTTGTTAAATGTCAATGATGTAATGATTATTGATGAAGTTTCTTCTTCCAATACAAAGTGTATTAACAAGATTATGGGAGATTATTGTGAATGGACGGGACAAAGAATTAATAAGGAAAAATCACAAATATTATTTGGAAAATCTGTTTCTCGGATGGCTCAGAAGAATGTAGGAAGAATATTGGGTGTTCACAAGGTTAAGGAATTATGCTATCTTGGTGTTAAGTTGGCTACAAGGAGCTTAAATATAATGATTTCTACTTTATTCTGAACAAATCCATGAGTAAATTGAATACTTAGCGTTTGCATAATTTATCTTTGATTGGAAAAATTGCTTTGTTGAAATCAGTTTATTATTCTATACCTCTATTTTCAATGACTCACTCATTGGTTCCTAAGAGTATTCTATATAATTTGGACAAGTGTTGTAGGAATTTCTTAAGGCATAAGGAACATGGTAAGAGAGGTATGCATTACATTTCATGGAAAATTCTATGCAAATCCGTTGAGCAAAGTGGATGGGGTATTCAAGGTGTTGTACAAAGGATTGGACCTTGTATGAGCTAGAATTGCATGGAACTTCATCAATAATCAGAATTCTCTGCTTAATAAAATCATTTCTGCAAAGTATGGTATAAATATTTGGAAAGAGGATTCAAGGAAAAACTCTTCTACTACTTGGCGTATTATAAAAGATTGTGCTAATTCTTTGAAGCAAATCATTAGATGGAGAATTTCAAATGGTGAATCTATCAATATCCTAAATGATACTTGGATATTGGATAGATGTTTGAATAAATGGCCTTCTTGTATTAATATTCATGAGATAGAAGATAAAAAGGTTTCTAGTTTGTTGGATGAAAGTGGAGAATGGAAAAAGGAATCCTTGACTAATCTATTTTCTGCTGAACTGATAGCTGTTATCACCGAAATTCCCGTAGATAAAGCAATGAAATAGGACTGTGTGGAGCTGCTGGTTAACAATAATGGAAAGTCTATTGATGCTATGGCTTTTGATGCTGAAAATAAATATGAAGAGGACGGTATTAATATCAACTAGATGAAGAAGTTCAAACTTACTCCTAAATTTAAGATGTTCTGGGGGAGGCTTATTAATAATTCATTACCTACTAATAGCTGGATGAAGTATAGAAGACTTCGGGAGCATAGCACATGTCCAAGAGACTGTAATGAAGATGAAGATAACATTCACATTACTACATGTTGTAATAAACTGCTTGAAATCTTTTATGCTTTGGAAAGATGGGGAATGCATATGTCTGATCTCATTGGCGTAGCAGATTGCTAGAAAAAACGGGAAAAATTATCTGATACAAATTCTACTATGGTTAAAATATATTTGAATGTTGTTTATCAGAATTGGAAGGCAAGGAATTGTTACAAGCACGGGTTGAAGGTTCATTCGTCACATTCTTTAGCTGCTAATGCTTTATCGTATGCTTCATTATCTTTATGTTACGCCGGCCCAGGAGGGGCCGGCTGGACCGGTCCAACCCGGACCGGTCCACTGTTACTCCAGGCGGAGAAAACAGGGGGCGGGCGGAGCGTGAGGTCCACGTGGGCGCTTGGGGGGAGGTTTAGGAGGGAAATTTTGAATGTGAGGGCTGTTTTAGGAAGTTTATTATTGTCCTTTATGATTAATTTTGTATAATTAGGAGTTTAGGGGGGAATTTGCAGGGGATCTTGAATTTGAGTTTTCTATTTGAGATCTAGGTTTTGTTTTGGGCTCTTGGCTTCGCCGGAGACTTTGGAGAGTACGTTCTTCCTCTCGAATCGAAGAACAAATTGTATCTTTGCAATTTTATTCGTCTACTAATAAAATACTAGCCTTTGCTTGCATTGGATCTCAGTTTTCTCGCTTTTCCTCACTGTTTTCCTGTGTAAAACTGCTGTCCACTGCTGGAGACAGCAGTTTTTCCCTGGTTCCGCTTCAGTTTTTGGCTAGGAATTACTTGATTTCAAGTATTTCCTATCAAATTGGTATCAGAGCATCGATTCGGGACCACCGGCGGCTGAAATCCCGAAATTTCAGCAAGATCTTCGCTTCCGGAAGAGGATTTTTGTGGATCCGATAGAAGAAAAATGGCCGGAAAAAAGGTGGACGTTTTGGAAGGAGAAGTCGGTCAATTGAAAACCGATCTGGAGGAGAGATTTTTAGACTTTCAGAACCAGATCACTACCAACAACGAAAGGTTGGAGGGAAAGTTTATGGCTATAGAAGAGATGATGAAGAAATTGTTGGAGATGAAGACAAATCCGACAATGTCAGAAGCAAGAGAGAATACCGGAGACCAGGGTGTAGGAGGAAATCCGAACCAGCGTAGGGGGAGGAGGAATCAAGATGTGGAGATCCTTGAAGGAGACGATGACATGCCACCTCTAGAGCCACTTTCTAGAGAGGAGATGAGCATGGGAAATGACCGTCGAGGTGCTGATTTTCAGCGTCGAGGTGCTGAATTTCAGCGTCGAGGTGCTGATTTCCAGCGTCAAGGCGGGGATTTTGAAGGCAGAAGGGGAGAATATGAGGGAAGTGCAGATTTTTGCGAGAGAAGAGAAGACTATCAGCGTCGAGGTGCTGAATTTCAGCGTCGAGGTGCTGATTTTGAAAGGGGAAGAGGGGATTATGACGAAGGACTCGGATACCAACGACGGAGGGAGGACCGGGACACTTGGGGAGCACCTCCTCTTCGAGGAATGGGAGGTTATGGAGAGTTCCGGGGTAACGGAAGGGATCCGAAGGTGAGGAAGTTGAAGATGCCCATCTTTGAGGGGGAAGATGGTCATGGCTGGATCTACAAGGTGGAGCGTTACTTTGCTGTCAACGGGTTGACAGATGATGAGAAGCTGACGGCGGCAGGATTGTGTCTGGAAGGGAAGGCGTTGGCATGGTATCAATGGCGAGACAGGAGAGAGCCTATCAGGAACTGGAGAGAGTTCAAGGATTGTTTATTAGAACGTTTCCGAGCCGATGGGGGAGGAGACTTCTATGAACAGTTCTTTGCTCTGACTCAGGAGGGGACCGTGGCCGACTACCGGGACAGATTCGAGTACTTGGCTAGCCGTCTAGATCACATCTCTGAATCGGCCTTGGAAGGGAATTTTATGAAGGGGCTCAAACCGGAGATAAGAACAGCTGTCAGAGTGCTGGAGCCAAGGAACTTGGGCAAAGCCATGGAGCTTGCTCAACTGGTGGAAGATCAGAAGAGATCAGAAAGAAGTGCTAGAGGCAACTACTCAGGAGGATCATACAAAATGACTACTGCTGTGTTACCCTCAAAAGGGGTAGCCCCAGGGAACCAGAGGGAGGTGCCCAAGGAGAAATCCGGTGGAGGAGGAAATGGGGGGCAGTTCAAAAGATTGACCGACAAAGAAATGCAGGACAAAAGAGCAAAAGGGTTGTGCTTCAGATGTGATGAGAAGTACATGCCGGGGCATAGATGCAAGGACCGATCTCTTCAGGTTCTCCTCGTTTGTGAAGATGAGGAAGACGAAGAGAGAGGAGGAAATGACCCCGAAGAGGAGGAGGAGGAGAAGTTGCATCTGGATGTAGCAGAAGTCTCTCTGAACTCAGTAGTGGGACTCACTTCGAGTCACACTATGAAGGTGAAAGGAGAGATCTCTGGTCGTGAGGTTGTGGTGTTGATAGACAGTGGAGCGACACACAATTTCATTTCCACCCAGATTGTTGATGTGATGGGAATGGAGCTAGTGGATACCGGAGGTTACGGGGTAATGATGGGCACCGGAAAGGTGGAGATGGGTCGAGGTGTCTGCCGAGGAGTGGTATTGAAGATTCAAGGGATCCTGGTAAAGGAAGACTTCCTTCCCTTGGAATTGGGGAGTACGGATGTCATCCTTGGGATGAAATGGCTGCAGACACTGGGAGAGACCAAAATCAATTGGGGAACACTAAAGATGGAGCTGGTGGTTGGTGGCAGGAAGAGAACGATTCAGGGTGATCCCGGGCTGACCAAAGCAGGGGTTTCTCTCAAATCCCTCATCAGAACCATTCATGAGGAAGGAGGAGGCTTCTTGGTAGAGTTACACCGCCTGGAAGGAGTCAGATTGGAGAAGGAAGGCAATGTTCCCGCTGCAGTACAGCCACTCATACACCAGTTCAGCGAAGTCTTTCAACCGCCCCAGGGGTTACCTCCTCAGAGAGAGTTGGAGCATGCTATTACTCTGAAGGAAGGTGAGACTCCGATCAGCGTCCGTCCTTACCGCTATCCACAGATTCAGAAAGATGAGATTGAAAAGCTGATCCGGGAAATGCTGGAGGCAGAGATTATCAGACCCAGCAACAGCCCTTTTTCCAGTCCAGTCATCTTAGTTAAGAAGAAGGACGGGAGTTGGAGATTTTGTGTGGATTACAGGGCTCTGAATAAAGGCACTGTACCAGACAAGTTCCCAATTCCTGTGATTGATGAACTATTGGACGAGCTCCATGGTGCAGTGATGTTTTCTAAGCTAGATCTAAAATCTGGCTACCACCAGATCAGGATGAAGGAGACTGATGTTCCAAAGACAGCGTTCAGGACTCATGAAGGGCATTATGAATTTCTTGTAATGCCCTTTGGATTGACTAACGCTCCTGCAACATTTCAGTCCCTGATGAATCGGGTATTCAAGCAGCACCTTAGGAAATTTGTCCTAGTCTTTTTCGATGACATCCTAGTGTACAGCAAGACTGTGGAGGAACACTGGGAGCATTTGAGAGTGGTATTGGAAGTGCTACAGGAGCACCAGTTGAAAGCCAACTTGAAGAAGTGCAGTTTTGCTCAGGCAAGTGTGGAATACTTGGGACATGTGGTATCACAAGAAGGAGTAGCAGCGGATCAAACTAAAATTGAAGCAATGCAGAAATGGCCGCTACCTAGGAACCTCAAGGAATTGAGGGGTTTTCTAGGATTGACTGGATACTACAGGAAGTTCGTGAAGGGATACAGTACCATTGCTTGGCCTTTGACTGAGCAGCTGAAGAAGGATAATTTTTGCTGGGGAGAGGCGGCCACTCAGGCATTCGAGAGATTGAAGGAGGCCATGACGACTGTCCCTGTTCTAGCTCTTCCAAACTTTGAACAGTCTTTCGTAGTAGAGACAGATGCCTCAGGATATGGGTTAGGGGCGGTGTTGATGCAGAATCACAGGCCAGTAGCGTACTTCAGTCAAGTGCTTTCAGCCAGAGCTAGATTGAAGTCAGTGTATGAAAGAGAGCTGATGGCCATTGTTTTGGCAATCCAAAAGTGGCGGCCATATCTCTTGGGAAGACACTTTATTGTACGGACTGATCAGAGGAGCTTGAAGTATTTGTTAGAGCAAAGGATGGTGACCGAAGAGCATCAGAGATGGTTATCCAAACTATTAGGCTATGATTTTGAGATCCACTATAAGCCTGGTTTGGAGAATAAGGCGGCCGATGCTTTATCCAGATGCGTTGGGGAGATTCAAGAGTTGGTTGTGTCAGCGCCATTGGTAGTAGATTGGGGGGCCATCAAAGAAGAAAGTATGCTGGACGAGGGACTGAGGAAGATCAGGGAGGATCTGGAGAAAGATAGGAGTAGTCACCCGGGTTACTGCATTGAAGGGGGAAGACTATTGTACCAGGGGAGGTTTGTGATGCCACGAACTTCCATACACATTCCCCACCTGTTGCAGGAATTTCATGGCAGCTCAGTTGGGGGTCACTCAGGAGTTCAGAAGACATACATGAGGCTGGCAACAGAACTTTATTGGAAGGGGATGCATAAAGACGTGGAGGAGATGGTGGCGGGTTGTGAGGTCTGCCAAAGAAACAAATACATGGCCATGACCCCAGGAGGTTTACTACAACCATTGGCACTTCCAAACAAAGTCTGGGAGGAAGTGTCCATGGATTTCATCGATGGATTACCCAGGTCAGAAGGATTCACGGTGATACTGGTAGTGGTGGACCGGCTCAGCAAATATGCACACTTCATTCCACTCAGACATCCCTACACCGCAGTGACAGTAGCGTCAGCTTTCATCAGGGAAGTGGTCAGACTGCACGGAGTACCAGAAGCGATCGTATCAGATAGGGACAAGGTATTCCTCAGCCATTTCTGGAGGGAGTTATTCAGATTGCAGGGAACAGTGCTCAAGAGGAGCACAGCCTACCACCCACAGACAGATGGACAGACGGAAGTAGTCAACAGGAGCTTGGAGACGTACCTAAGATGCTTTGTTTCGGAGACACCAAGGCTATGGGCAAAGTGGCTATCCTGGGCTGAGTATTGGTACAACACGTCATTTCACTCGGCTTCACAAATGACTCCATTCAAGGTGTTGTATGGGCGGGATCCCCCACACCTGGTACACTTTGGGAGCAGTAGTACCCCGGTTTCGTCAGTAGAAGAGTACTTGGAGGAAAGGGACAGAGTGCTTGAAGAGTTGAAGAGGCAATTGCTGAGGGCGCAGCAAATCATGAAGAAGCAAGCAGATGGGCATAGAAGAGATATCCAGTTTGAGGCAGGAGATAAGGTGTTCTTGAAGCTTCGTCCATACAGGCAGAAGACAGTCGCCAACAGGAGGAATGAAAAGCTGGCTCCAAGGTACTTTGGTCCTTATGAAGTGATGGAAAAGATTGGGGCAGTAGCTTATCGACTGAAATTACCCCCATCAGCGACTATACACCCGGTTTTTCACGTCTCACAGTTGAGAAAGGCCATTGGTGACCACATTACTATTCCCGAGCTGCCGACCACACTGACGGAGGAGTTAGAAGTGATCATGGAACCGTTGGAGCTGAGGGGTGTTCGCCAGAAAGAAGATAACACTAAGGAAGTATTGATCCAGTGGAAGAATCTTCCTGACTACGAGGCTACGTGGGAGCCATATGGGAGGATGAAGCAGCAGTTCCCTGATTTTCACCTTGAGGACAAGGTGATTCTTTGGGAGGGCGGTAATGTTACGCCGGCCCAGGAGGGGCCGGCTGGACCGGTCCAACCCGGACCGGTCCACTGTTACTCCAGGCGGAGAAAACAGGGGGCGGGCGGAGCGTGAGGTCCACGTGGGCGCTTGGGGGGAGGTTTAGGAGGGAAATTTTGAATGTGAGGGCTGTTTTAGGAAGTTTATTATTGTCCTTTATGATTAATTTTGTATAATTAGGAGTTTAGGGGGGAATTTGCAGGGGATCTTGAATTTGAGTTTTCTATTTGAGATCTAGGTTTTGTTTTGGGCTCTTGGCTTCGCCGGAGACTTTGGAGAGTACGTTCTTCCTCTCGAATCGAAGAACAAATTGTATCTTTGCAATTTTATTCGTCTACTAATAAAATACTAGCCTTTGCTTGCATTGGATCTCAGTTTTCTCGCTTTTCCTCACTGTTTTCCTGTGTAAAACTGCTGTCCACTGCTGGAGACAGCAGTTTTTCCCTGGTTCCGCTTCAGTTTTTGGCTAGGAATTACTTGATTTCAAGTATTTCCTATCACTTTATTTATTCCAATTTGCAAGAACTGGGATACTAATCAGCACTTGTTGTTGTCTAAAGCTTGGTATCCTCCGCCTACAAATTGGATAAAACTCAATGTAAACGCTTGTTTATTAAATTCTAATAAAGCAAGTATTGCGGGTGTACTGCGTGATAACAAAGGAAGATTTCTTATGGCATATGAAAAGAAATTGCTTCATTGGGACATCTCTTTATTGGAGTTAATTGTTGTTTTTTATTTCAAACTCTTTATTCAAGGATGGATGAATGAAATAAATGGTATCATTATCGAATGTGATAATATCAATGTGATCAAGCTTCTTTAACAATCAATAATGAAGAATCGGAATAAAGTGGTGCATAAAATGGACTTTTCCTTTTTAGATTGTTTTAATAATGTTAATTTCCATTTTGTTTCTAGAGAAGGTAATAAATTGGCGGATGGTTGTGCTAATTATGCCTTAATAGGAGATTTTTATTGGGGTTGTGCTTTGTTTGAGAACCTTCCTTCAAGTATTGTTAACTTGATTAGGAATGATTGTGATAGTATTTCTATCACATAGGTCTTTGTATTTCGTTCCTTTTGTTTTAATGCAATTGCGGTTCTTCAAAAAAAAAATTGAAATGCAGGTTCTATTAACTCAAAGGTAATAAGGGATATATCAAAGATATAATGTGAAGCAAACAAAGTACACCAAGGATTGAAATCAAAATATGTATCTCCACCGAGTTGTTTGTCTTGTTTCATCCACATAAGGTTGTTTACGTCTCACATATCCTACTATCCGCATCTCGCATCTCCTACTATTCACATGAGAGTATAATTGATTGAGAAGCTATATATTTGGCATGATGTTTGCATTTATAATGAGGAGGAGAAAAGTCCAAAGTTATGTGAGAAGTGTGGAGAATAATCGTTGCACTTCACAACAAAGGTCTCACATTGAATTGTTTTGCTTAAAAAGAGTATTTCAATGCGTGTTTTTGACAACTTGAAAACTACATTTAATACCAGTAAGTGCACCCTTATACAAATTCTTAATAACTTCATCACATCATTAAAACACGATTTTCTATTTAAATGTGCGCTAAGTCAATCTTCATGGTACTAAATCATATGCCTTGTCAAAATCAATAAAAAAATTAAAAAGAATTTATTGCCTTTTAAACTTTCTCATTACTTGTATTAACACTAAATCACTTCCATGATATATACTCCTACCATGAAATTAAATTGATTCTTCAAGGCTATAATTTTTTACATTTATACTCTCTCTCTCATAGCTTCGTTACAAATTCATAAATTTCATTTCTCTATAGTAAATCTTGAATATTTCCTTTGTGCTTAATTAATGGTATCAAAATACTTGTTTTCCAATCATTTAGTATTCCCCTTAATCTTCGAATTCCATTAAAATATTTGTAAATCAAAACACAACAATATCCCCAATAACTCTACAAAACCCAAAAAAGGTGCCATTCAGACCTAAGACTTACCTTTACGTACCTTCTTCATATCTAACTCCACTTCAATTTTTGGACCAATCTATAATAAAATTCATTATTTTATTCATTATATGTTTCCAAAATAAGTTTTTCCTTAAATTTTTATTTAATAATTTCTCAAAATAACACTTTTTCTTTTTCCTTGATGTCTTAACCTTTAGCTAAGATCATATTATCTTTGCTTCTAAAGCATCTAACTTGATTGTAATCTTTCAATCTCTTATTTCCAACCTTAACTTTTCAATAAATCTCCTTCTCTACTTTCTTAGTACCAAGTAATATTATATAAACCAACCATCAATTTTTATAGCTTTTGCACTGTTCATTATACTCTTCATAAGAATTTTAGCTTTTTGTAATCATAACAATCATAAGTTATTTACGTTTTGTCACTCTTTAAGAAAGTATTTCTTTTCTTTAATAACATGTTGTACCTCCTCAATTCAACACACAGTTTCCTTACTAGTATATGATAGTTTTTAGACTCTCATATAACCTTTTAGCCAATTTTCTTTATGATACCTATGTGGTATATAATTATCTATTTATGTATTTTATCTATATATCTATCTATGTATTTATTTGTGAAAATATGGGAGAGAGAGATCAAGATAGAAATTTCATATTTCAATCTAAATGCATACTAGTTTGACCAAAGTCAGGCATGACACCTAATTAATTTTAAAATCAAAAAATGCCAAAATTTTGACACATAGCTAAGCTTATTCATCTCATAAATCAAGCAAAAAATTGATTTGATCCTTCAGGCCAAAGTCCCAACCCTAAATCTATTACAAGTAATGAACTGAAACAACTGAAAGAATTTCAGTTAAGTATGAAAACACAAGTTTTGTCCACAAAATGTCAACATCCTGAACTCATGATCATGTACAAAATCAATATATCACCATTTGAAGACGCAGTGTCTCCCCTATCACTGGAAATGTTACTTGACAGTGATAATTTAGATTCAACTTACAAGCACGAAGTTGATGTTAATGTTTTTAAAGACATCTTAAACCCATGCTCATAGGAAATGGGATGATGGTAAATCTTCATTATATCATGAGGAAATGGGATGATGGTAAATCTTCATTATATCATGATCATTTTAAAATTTATTTATGTAGATGGGAGGATGCTAAAGCTTCTATTTCACCCAAAAAACTGCCATAGGTGGAATACTTCAATTCCATTTATTGAAAACTATACATAGGCTCTTATTGATGTTCCCCTTTTCGAGTTTGATGGTTTAAAAAAAATGATTTCTAGCCAATCGAACAACCAAGTGGCTCATCTTCGTTTAAGGTTTACTATATCTAAAGCCAACACAATTAGGCATAAATATTTTTATATCTTGGAAGGGATTTTTAGAAGCTTTTAATTAATTTGTTTACTATGGCTATGCTTAAGGGTCCCTAGGGAAGGTGGTGCTTTTTTAAGGTGTCAGTATTGCTGAGGGACGTCATTTCTATGGAAAACTATTCTCTATTCAGCAGAAACAATGGGATTACTTCTTTGGTTCTTTTATTTTAACCTTTATTGTTTTGTCCTAGTTCACTTATCTTTTAGCTTTGATATGCTTTATTTTGTTGCCTTGTTGGACAGTAGTACTTTCGCTTTCTAAATGGAAATTAAAAAAAAAGTGCACCGACTCTATCTAAGAAAAAAATAGTCCCTTTTGATGTCCTTTCATCGTTTTGTATGGATGCATATAAATGCAATAATGGGATATAGTGCTAGGGAAAATGATAGGTAAAATATAGTGAGAGCCTAAGGGCCTGTACAAAATGATCGGTGAAGATTAAATACCTTTCAATGAGATCTAATAAGAATACCTGAGGTTCAAAAGTTTAGCATATTTTAGCAGATAGAAACAGCTTGAAAATGGCAAGAAGGCTCCAACTAGTGTGCGACTTGAACAAAATTTTAAGTCAATTTCAAGTTTATGGTGCACTCACACCAAATGTGATTTAAGCAAAATTGATCAAAACATAATATTTATGTATATTGTTTGATATTAGAATAATTTCATAGTTAGTTCAATGGTATGAAATAATTTTAAAGGAAAATTCGCCCTTAAAAAACTATTACTTTTTATTTGTACTTTATATAAATAATTAATTGGATTCAAGTCAAATTTGATTCAAGTCAAATTTGATTCAAGAAGAATTTGATCATTTCACCCAACAAATTTTATTACAGGCAGAGAACAACAAATTCATCGAATTAAGATAAGTTTAAATGAAATTTGCAAACTAGAATAGAAAGAACCATCTGACCTCATTGTATGTCGTCCTCCCCTTGCTTTCCACTTTCTCGCAAACTATGAAGAACAATAAAATATATAAGAAATTGAGAACATCATTCTATCAAGCACAATATATATGTTGGATTACTAATAGTACCATATTATGAACCCTGATTTGATAAAAAAAAAAAAATTCAACAAAGCAGACAGCTGATAAGATGCTTTACAAAACTTGATCAATTGACTTGCTAAATATTAAAACATGGACCACGGAATTCACCTTTCATGCTGAACTGTCGAAGTCCCCTCCCACTTTTATCACCTGCAACAGCCCGTGTTCCCCTCTTTTTCTTTTTGGCACTGTTGAAAACAGAAGCTTCATCACATCAACAAAATAAATAAATAAATAAATAAAAAGCTTCATCACATCAACAGAAACTTTCGCAGCAGAATTATTAAATAATAAAACATAAATATCCTACTAATTGAAAGACAGTAGATATTAAAAGAACTAACAAAAAGTAGTTTAAGGTACACAAAAAAAAGCTAAATTTTGTTCTTGATATTTCACATGGCTTCGGTCTGCTCAAGTCAAGTTCTATCTAGAGTTCAAATCATGCTTGTGCATGGATTTACATCTTCTTTAAAACACTGTCGCCTATCTCTATTTCAAAGAATATTTAATAGAAAACTAATAGGCTTCTCAAAATTCAAAGAGCACAAATAGGCTTCTCAAAATTCAAAGAGCACAAATAGGCTAACCCAATACTAAACTTAAGCTGGAAGTAGGAATGGTAAAACACACATGCCCATCTTGATTTTGGATTCATCAACACCAAAAATCACAAACGACATCCCTACCTGGATAAAGTCTGATCATTACGGAGAATATCTGAGGACATATTGGCTTATAAAATGCGTCAAATCAAGGAAAAGTAAAATGGTTGAAAATAAAAAAACGTGTCTAAAAGTCTGTAATTACTACATTAAGCATATGCGTGTGCATAAGCAAAAAAGGTATGAAAGCATGCTTGAAAGTAAATAATATGCGAAAAGAAATTCATAAATACACACTAATAAACATCTGCAGGTGACTAACACAAAACTATTAAGCACTAATGGTACTAACAATCTATGCATCTTCCTCAAAACTGAAAAAGTAAAATGGCATACACAATTCCAATCCTAAATCTTCTCAACCAGAAAATTAAAAGGGAATGCCTACTACAATTCCAACCCAAGGCTTATTAGCGAGGAGGGTGAGTGATTCAGTCGGATCTCATAGTCCAACAGGAAGGATTTGGTTTTCAATTTGTTAAGCTTAAAATTCCTTGAAATAAGTTCTCTTATTTGTTTCCTAATTTCGAGATAAAACTTTGCTTATTTTCTGCAAGCAAGGAATAAAGTAATCAAGTTTCTACCTTCAATTCAGGCCAAAATTACCTTCTTCTTCTTTTTATTTTCTATTCTCCCTCCACGCTTTCCTCTACCCAGTAGCATTGATAGCAAACCACCCTTTCCCAACAAGTCCCAATAGCTCCAGCAAACCCCACAACTCAACCAGGAAGTCAATTAGTGGTAAAAAGCATCATGCTTGGGGAAGTCAAAAATAGAACTTCCTATGCAGCTAATGCACGGAACGCAGACAAAACAGAATTTACAATAAAGAAACCAATAAATCCATCCAAGCAAAATTTCTGCACCTTACTGCTCCTTGCGACGATCCCGCCTCGTCTCCATTGACTTCAAGGTGCTTTATACGCCGGGCAATGGTGCTCTCACTTGCTGGGGTGCCCGCTGCAGCCTGCTCGCTTCGACTCGACGGCGAGCCAGCGCTACCGCTCGTCGAAGCCGACTGACCACCGGAGAATGCCGGTGTACCCCACGAGCTTCTGCCTCCGGCAACCACCTTGGGACAGTTACCCGTTCCCTTATCCCCGTTTTCCGGCGGCCGATGGCTTGTGCCGCTAACCATCTCAGTGGTGACGGATTCACGCCAAAGTTGAAACCCAGGGGCTCTGTTGATACAGGATTTATGCTGGATTTTAGCAGGATTTAAACTAAATCCTGCCAAAATGGATTTTGGGTAACTGTTAAATCTCACAGCAAGTTAAAACCTCCGTTTCCCTCTTTTTGCCGTAAATCCCGGATTTACTAAATCCGGGAGTTCGGCGGATTTACGGGATTTGGCCGAAGAAGCGCGCGAAAGGAAGAAAGATCGCTACCTTCGCATCGACCAAGCTTCCGTCGTCTTTGTTCCTTCCGATCCAACAGAAGAACTGCGAAACAAAATCAATTTATTGAATGTAAATTTGACCAGAAGTTGCAAACAAAAGGAGAAAAACGTGCCTGAGCGCGGTGAAGTTGAGAGGGGAATTGTCCAGGTTAGGAATCTGCGCCATTTCGATACGCGAACTCCTCTCGTCGTCTTCCGTCTGTGATTATGATGCCACAATGGGTAAACCGGATGTGCGAAGCCGACCTACACCGCCCATGTGAAATGCAACTGCGGTTGGTCGCTGGATTTGAACAGCAGTTCAACTCGGATCCTGCCCAACAGCCAAAATGACAACTTTAAGGGCTGTTTGGTATCGGATTTATCGTGGGATTTAAGTCGGATTTACGCTAAATCCAGACAAACGGTTTTTGTGCGCGCGTTAAACCCCGGGATTTCATAAATCCCGAACTTAGGGATTTACCGCTTAAATCCCGGATTTACTCAATCCCTCGGTTCGGTGGATTTAACGGGATTTAGCCGAAGAAGCGCGCGAAAGGGAGAAAGTTACCTTCACAGCCAGCGAGCTCCCGTTCTAGCTTCCGATCAAAATGTAGTGACTTCCGATCCGACAGCGAGGGAAAGTCGTCGAAGGAGCGAAGTCTAACAGCCACGAAGGAGCCGACGACGCGTGCAATCTCTACACCTCTACAAAGCAACGAAGCCGAACAGCGACGAAAAAGAGAAGATGAAATGCAAAACCCTTGACGCCTCTAAGCTATTATTGATTAACTTAATTAATATAATTTAAATTACTAATAATTAAGTAAATTAATTATATAATTAGTGCATAAATCAATTATCTGGATGTTGGGCCCGAAGCGCTGTTTGAATGTTTGAACCATAATTTGGATTGCCAAACGATTTTCAAACTTGACGTGCTTATAATCGAATCCAGCGGCTAGATTGGATGAATCCAACAAGCCCAAGATCACTAAATTCCGACATCACTAAGACATTCAAATGTCCATTAAACTATTCATAATCAAGGGGTTCAACATCGGTCGTCCATCCAACTACTCCACATTTAACATTGATCCTTCTTTTATTTACGGGTCATGTCACTTTAAGAAATTTATAAATAGACCCCTCCTCCCTCTTGAAAGGGAGGCTCCACGCAATAGACCAAGAGAGAGATCGAAGTTCGCTCTTGCCTCCTCGCTCCTCCTCGACCACCGCCCGGAGTTCTGCCAGACCACCACTTGAGGCCATGAGCTCCGTCGGACCACCACTTGTGGCCCTAAGCTTCGTCGGACTTCCACTTGACGCCCGGAGTTCTATCGGACCACTACTTGAGGCCCTAAGCTCCACTGGACCATCAGTTGAGGCCATGAGCTCCGTCGGACCACCACTTGTCCCCAAAGTTCTGTCGTACCACCACCTGAGGCCCGGACTTCTGCCGGACCACCACCTGAGGCATGTACTTCTATCGGACCACCACCTGATGCCCATAGCTCTGTCAAACCATCACCTAACGCACAAACTTCTACCGGACTACCACATGAGGCTTGGACTTCTACCATACCACCCCCTGAGGCCCGAACTTCTACCGGACCACCCTCTGATGCCCAGAGTTCTACCTAAGTACCGTCCTACAACTACGATCTTTCGAACCCCTATCTCTTACCGACAATGGTCCTTCCGACCTTCGTCGCATACTACGATCCTTCCGACCTACATCACTAGACAAATGATCTTTCTAACCCCGGTCTCCTGCCAACTACGGTCTTTCAGACCCTTATCTCTTGCCACTACGGTCATTTCGACCTCCCTCGCCAACTATGGTTGATGCGGAACCGCTTAAGCAGGGAAGACATTTTACCTATAGTTTACCTTTCCGCTATACTTTTACTCAGTAGCTTACTTGCCACTACTTATTTTACCTTTTTGTTATTATACAGCTCATTACTACTTTTTATTAGCTACGTCTTTTCTAGTATAGTAAAGAAGGCATGACAGATATATAGATGTAAAGGAGGAAGAATGAGATAGAAAAGAATATACTCCTTGGTTTCTACCATTTTATCGTGCTCACAGAGCTTCTGTTCTATCGTTGTTTTGCTATTTCATTCCTCTGCAGATTACCTACATCAGTTTTGATATCAGAGCCCGGTGCTTTGAGGAATGGCGGACGGCAATCGGCGGAAGACTGGCGACGACGTTCGCAGCCTTGATGCATTGTGGAATGCCCAGGACAGCCTCAACAGACGGATGTATGAGGTAACTTCCAATTTGTTTCGACTAACTGTGGATATGTGTAGGGAATTTCAATCCATTCGGAATGAGATGAGGAGCATCCGCCCTAATCGCTCGAACCATCCACTGGACGGAAGGCGCGAAGGTGATCGAGAGCACGGACGAAGGCGCACCCAGCTTAATTTTGAAGTTTCCGACTCCGATGATGATGATATTAGAGGCGTCAATGTGAATGCGTATTCTGACTCTGAGGGCGAGATTGAACCAGCTCCATTCGTTCGCCGGCATCGGGGTGCTCATTATGGCCGTCCACAAAACGAGTTTAGAGTCAAACTCGACATACCTTTCTTTGACGGCCGGCTACACATTGATGATTATCTTGATTGGGAGCGATCAGTGGAGACATTTTTTTGAGTATATGGAGATCGAACCGGAAAAACAAGTGAAATACGTCGCTTGTCGACTGAAGGGGGGAGCAAGCGCGTGGTGGCAGCAACTGCTACAGACCCGCCGGCGAGAACGCCGCGGCCCGGTTCGTAATTGGCTTCGAATGAAGCAACTTCTACGCTCACATTTCTTACATACAGATTACGAGCAGATGTTGTATCTAAGGTACCAGCATTGTGCTCAAGGAAATCGGTCAGTGAATGAATACACTGAGGAATTTTATCGCCTCAGTACTCGGAAGACCTTAATAAGAACACCAACCAGATCGTTGCTAGGTACATTGGTGGGCTCAAGGATGCTATACAGGATAAATTGGAGTTAAATTAAGTTTGGTCGCTATCGCAAGCTGTTAATTTCGCGTTAAAGGCGGAGCTGCAGCTCACACGGGGGTACAAGCAGCATTCAAACAGGCGACCCTATTTTGAGGCTCACACGAACCAAGTTAAGACCAATAATTCTGGTGGCAAAGTGTCTTCAGGTGCTCAAGCTCAAACGTCTAGTGCCACAACTCAAGTAGCCCAACCTGGACTGTCCTTGGGGTCTAATACTGATCCAAAGTTGCAGCAACAGAGGATGAAAGCGCCCATGCGGGATAACCCGTACGCCAGACCTACCAACATCAAGTGTTTCCGGTGTTTCCAGGTGGGACATAAATCCAATGAATGTCCGAGCAGACCCCAGTTGCAGCTCACGGCTGCCGAGGGCAAGGACTTACAAGGGGAGGCAGAGAATTCAGAACCGGAACTAGAAGAGGTATCACCAGATGTTGGAGAGCCATTGGTTTGTGTTATGGAAAAAATGCTCCTCGCTCCGCGACAACGATCACTGTCCCAAAGGAATTTGTTGGAATTTAATAAATTTCAAATCGATAAAATGCCTAAATTAATGTCAAGACAAAAGCAGGACATGATTTTGACAAATTTTGAGCAAAATAATTAAAGATCAAAGATTCAATCAGAGGGGTCACTATAAGCATGCCACGCTTGGAAACCATTTGGTAACCAAAATTATGGTTTGAACCTTCCAAATGCGCTTTGAGGCCTTGATTTGGATCTAGTTTGAGCTCGGATAGGGTTGAATTTGAGGTCGTTGGATTCGTCTCGTCGAGCCGCTCGATTCAGCTATAAACATGTCACGTTTGGAAACCTTTTGGTAATCCAAATTATTGTTTGAACCTTCCAAATGCGCTTCTGGTTCTCAATTTGGATATATTTGGACTTGGATTTGATTGATTATGGTGTCATTGGGTTCGTCTTTCCGAGACGTTCAGTTCGACTATAAATTTGTTGAAATCGGAGTTCGAATGATCCCAAATTTAATTCTGAAAGATTTCAACCTGAATATGCTTTGAAATTTATGCTGAATCAAGACTATTTTCGGTGACATATCAATTCTATTAATGCAAAAAAAAAAAAAAAAAGGGTCTATAAAGAAATATTTTATGAAACATTAGAGCTCTATTGATGCAATAGTTTCAGATAAGAAGAAGAATTCAGATCAATTTATTTAATACTTTTCGGAATCGAAAGCATATCAATTTAATATCAATATTGATATTAAATTGATTATTATAAATCCAAAAGTAGAATTTGAAAGAAGAGTTCTCACAGCTCGTTTTTACATTGCATATCAATTTAATATTAAAGGACTAACAGAACATATATAGTCTTGGGAAAACAAATAATGTTCATCAAACCAATATAGTTGCAGTAGGATTAAAGTATTGAAATAAAGCAGTTACATATTAATGGGAAGTAGAAGGGCGGATAACTGAAACATGTTCCCACGTCAATGAAGAGAGCGTGCTGTCTGTTGCTCTCATGGTTGTCCGGATAAAAAAAATAATAATAAAACCGGAAGGTATAGGCAGAGGTTCACCGGAAAATTAGCAGCCGAGGGTGGTTTTCTATTCTCTGATTTTCAGTTTTCTCCCGAGCAAGAAGATTGATTTCCGACTCTCTGCATGGACACGGCCTTCCATCTCCGGCAACAAGGTGATTTCCTACGTGAAAGCAAACTGAGCGGCGGACAAAGCCTGATCTCCTACCTGCTTCGATTTCTGACGTGAAAACAATCGAAATCCCACCGGAAAACAGACCCCAGTAACTAGCCGCCGACCTCCCGTCTGAGTCGATGCCGCCGACAAACCCGACGCCCGCCGCCCCTGCTACCACTCGCAAGCCGTGCGTGGCCTCCGATCCTTGCCCGATCGGGGTTCATCTCCCTTCCTCTCTCTGTTATGTATAAAACTTATATTAATATATTATAATATATATATATATAATATTATATTATATGGTTATATATATTATATCATATATATATTATGATATAAAGATATAATCAAATAAAGAAGGGCGAGGGGATTTTAAAACAGGAACTTGCAACAAATCTCCGGCAATCGGCAATCGGCAATCAATTATCTGCATCCAATCATCGGCAATTGTCGTCAATCAAAGCTTCTGAAGACCAAATCTCCTCGCCGTTGATTCGCTCCGGTCGAGTCGAGCCACTCCTTACCTCCCGGCATCGGGGAGGGGACGCCGGAAGGCTGTCGAAATTTCCTCAAAAATCCAGAATTTAGTCAAAATTCTGAAATGCAATCTTCGACAATCTCCGACAATCAATCATCGCCAATCAAAGCTTCTGAAGACCAAATCTCCTCTCCGTTGATTCGCTCCGGTCGAGCCGAACCATTCCTTACCTCCCGGCATCGTGGACGGGACGCCGGGAGGCTGCCGAAATTTACTCAAAATTTTTGGACTTAGGTGAATTTTGGAAAACACAAATTTAATTTGAAATCAATTAACTAATAATTCACTAATTAAATCATCTTAACCGGGATCCGAATATACATATTCCACCATAGTCTATATTGATATTTATTCAATCAAATATGATCTCATAGCAAATTCCACCGAATATGGATTTGAGAGTCCAGTAATGGCTTGTGGTGGCTATGGAGGACCTCCATATAATTACAATGCAAATATAACTAGTGGAAATCTGAACTGTCAAGCTTACAGTGAGAACTTGAAATACATAAGCTAGGATGGAGTTCATTACTTTAATGCAGCCAATACAATTGTTTCTTCCAAGATATTGTCTAATGAATACTCAAATCCAAAGCTTAAATTTGATTATTTTTGTAGCTCTTAGAAAAAAGGAATTACATTCAAAGAAGTTAATGCTGAAAGTATAACTGCTACGAAATACTAAAATCGGTGTCGAGATGGGGAAGAGTGTAAAGCTATATCCCCGCTAAGCTAATTCCTATAGGTTACTTCTAATAGAAGCAGTAAATCCTATCGATAATCCTTTCACTAAATATATATTTATTAAGTGAAGCAATAAAATCCAAAAATTCCTTTGACTACTTTCAATGAAAGCCGTAAGTCTAGTCTTTAGGGGTAATAGTTAGAAAGCAACCTAACTCTAGACTCCTTAATTGGGCATTTTAGCCTATAGGACTAAGTTGTAAGACCCGCCACCTGGGCTACTTCTAAGCGAAGCAATAAGACCCGTGTGTTAGGGAACTTCTAACTTAGCGCCCCTAAATCTAAAAATTCAAATTCATTCGGGCATCTTAGTCTATAGGACTAAGTTGTAAGACCCGCCATACGGGCTACTTCTAAGTGAAGCAGTAAGACCCATGAGTTAGGGAAGTTCTAAAACGAACGACTCTATAACCAAAACCTAAATCCTTTTTTTGGGCATCTTAGCCTATAGGGCTAAGTTGTAAGACCTGTCATTTGGGCTACTTCTAAGCAAAGCAGTAAGACCCGCGTGTTAGGGAAGTTCTAAACAAACGACCCTATAACCAAAACTCAAACCACCTGGGCATCTTAGCCTATAGGGCTAAGTTGTAAGACCCGCTATTTGGGCTACTTATAAGTGAAGCAGTAAGACCCGTGTGTTAGGGAAATTCTAAACGAACAACCTTATAAACTCAAATCCCTTTGGGCCACTTAGCTTATAGGGCTAGGTCGTAAGACCCATCATTAGGCAACTTTTAAAGAAGTATAAGACCTACCAAACCAAAAATTCTTTGGACAACTCCTAATTGAAGCCATAAGCCCCAAACTAAATAAATTAATGGGCAACTCCTAGTTGGAGCCGTAAGCCCCAAACTAAACAAATTAATGGGCAACTCCTAATTGGAGTCATAAGCCCCCAAACTAAACAAATTAACGGGCAACTTCTAAGGAAGCCATAAGCCCCAACCCAAACTAAACTAAACTAAATTAAAATTTATACATCTCCACTTCAGTCTATTCAAGATCCCTGAGAGGAGGCAACCCATGGCTGCTAATCAGATTCACTGGACACTACAACCAATGGTTATTAGTGTTGATAGATTGAATCCACGGTATACCCAGGATGACGGAACCATGGGATCTTGATCGGGTGTACCTTCATCTCCCCATAACTAAATTTAAATCTATGTTGCACATTCACACACTTTTTGTACAAAGCTAAGTATATTTCATCCTTAATCGAGAGTGCTCTTCTAATGCGTTAGGAGGGGTAATTAACTATAAGGGCTTGCGTTCATAGGAAGTAGAACTCAGATCTAAATAAACCCTGACACTACTCTCAGGGGAAATCTGGTTAAATATTATACTCAATCAACCTCTGGAAAAATTAAAGAGAACCCATAAGTTTGTGAGAGCGGGGTTCGCATCATTTTTAAAATTAAGATGATTTTTCTGGAGCGAACAGAATGCTATTTTTAAGACTCGGTGTACTATTGGTGGAAAGGTATGCAACCTGCTTATTGATAGTGGTAGTACCGAAAATATCGTTGCTCGATCCGTCGTGCAGGCATTACAACTCAATACTACTAAGAGTTCTCACCCCTACAAAATTGGGTGGGTAAAAAAGGGAATGGAAATTATGGTAACTAAAATGTGTAGAATCACATTTTCTATTGGTAAGCACTATGTCTGCAAAGTGCTATGTAATATATTGGATATGGACGTATGTCATGTAATTTTGGGGCGACCATGGCAATACGATGTTGGAGCTATCTATGACGGCAGATCAAATTCATATTCCTTTGATTGGAAAGGGAAGCGACTCAAACTTCTTCCATATTTGTCAGAGCAGCTTGAACTAGCTAAAAACAAACCTGCCATAATGCATTTAGTGTCTAGATCTGCAATTGTCCAATCAGGTAAGGAGAATTCCCTAGTGTTGGCTCTGGTAGTGCGGGAGCAAAGCTCCAGACCTCTCCGAAATGTACCTGTGGAAGTGCAGGAACTTCTGCAGAATTATACAGATCTTGGCCCTGAAGAATTACCATCGACCTTGCCGCCACTTAGAGTCCTGCAGCATCAAATTGATTTAATCCCAAGAGCATCCTTACCTAATTTACCGCATTACCGTTTGAGTCCAAAGGATCACGCGATATTACAGGGACTTGTGGATGACCTGCTAGAAAAATATTTGATACAACCTAGCCTAAGTCCTTGTGCCGTTCCCGCATTACTGGTACCGAAGAAGGATGGTTCATGGCGTATGTGTATGGACAGCAGGGCAATTAACAAGTTCACAGTTAAATTTCGATTCCCTATCCCACGAATCGACGAGCTACTCGAAAGGCTATCTGGATCGACCATCTTTTCAAAGCTTGATCTTCGGAGTGGTTACCACCAGATTCGCATCCGGCCCGGAGATGAATGGAAGACTGCGTTCAAAACCAGGCAAGGTTTGTATGAGTGGAAAGTTATGCCCTTTGGGCTTTGTAACGCGCCGTCGACTTTTATGAGACTTATGAATGAAGTCTTGAAATCATATTTGAACAAATTCTGTGTCGTATATTTTGACGACATATTGGTATTCAGCCCCTCATTAGACGCACATGTGACACATTTGCAACAAATTTTTGAAGTATTAAGAGCCAACAAACTATACTTGAATGTGCCTAAATGTGAACTTGCCACCAATGCAATTTACTTCTTGGGATTCATTGTCACAGTAGATAGCGTTCGTGTTGATCCGCAGAAAATCAAGGCCATTTCCGAATGGCCTACTCCCAAAACATTTTTTGATGTGCGCAGTTTTCACGGGCTGGCCATGTTCTATCGGCAATTTATAAGAGATTTCAGCATGTTGGTCGCGCCATTAACTGACTGCTTCAAATTGAAGCAGTTTGCTTGGTCCAATGCTCATCAGGCCAGCTTTGAAGCTGTCAAAGCAGCCCTATCTTCTACACCTGTTCTTGCACTGCCATATTTTACGCGACAGAAGTGGAGTGTCTACGAACAAGAACTCTATGCGGTTGTTCGAGCTCTCAAATAGTGGGAGTCATATCTACTACATGCTGATTTTGTTCTCCACAGTGATCATAAAGCCTTACAATTCATTAACAGTCAAAAAACACTCAATCGCATGCATGCTCGGTGGATCCTATTTCTGCAACGCTTCACTTTTGTTCTCAAACATAAGTCCGGATCCGAAAATCGAGTTGCTGACGCCTTAAGTCGGCGATCCACATTGCTAGTTCAGCTCAGTATCGAACTAATCGGGCTCCAATGCCTTCAAGATCTATATGCGGCTGACAAATATTTCCATCAAATTTGGGCTGATTGTACCAAGCACAATTCTTGTGGTGACTACTCTATAAGGCATGGGTACTTGTTTAAGCAGAATACTCTTCGTATACCTGATTTATCATGGCGTCACCAAATAATACAGGAAATACACTATGGAGGCTTAGCCGCCCATGTTGGACGCGAGAAGACTCTTGAACAGCTCCAACAGCAATTTTTCTGGCCACATTTGCGTCGTGATGTCCACCGGTTTGTTGAACCTTGTCCCATCTGTCAATCCTACAAGGGCGGGAAGCAGAACACAAGTTTATATTTGCCGCTACCGGTTCCTGAAACAATTTGGGAGGATCTTAGTCTTGACTTTGTCCTCGGCCTCCCACGAACTAGACGAGGTAATGACTCTATCATGGTAGTAGTGGACATATTTTCTAAGATGGCTCACTTTATTGCCTGTAAGAAAACATTTAACGCACTCAACATTGCTCGACTATTTTTTAATGATATTGTTCGCTTGCACGGTCTACCTCGAAGCTTAACATCAGACCGCGACGTTAAATTCATTAGCCATTTTTGGAGGGAATTGTGGAAGAGGCTTAAAACTGAAATCAATTTAAGCTCGGCTTACCACCCACAATCGGATGGCCAAACCGAAGTGGTAAACCGTACATTGGGTAATATGTTGCGGTGCCTAGTATAAGAACATCCAAAACTTTGGGATGATCTATTGTCTCAATCAAAATTTGCCTATAACAGTATGCCCAATCATTCAACAGGTTCGTCGCCATTTCACATTGTTTATACTAAAGTGCCCAATCACACTGTAGACATTGCCATTTTGCCAAAGTGCAACAGCAAGCCAGCTGCTCTGGTAGTCGATCAATTCACTCAAATGCTTCAGGACATACGCCTTAAGCTGCTTGCTTCCAATGACGCCTACAAAGCAGCTGTCGATGCCCACCATCGAGAGAAGATTTTTAAACCGAGAGATCTAGTAATGGTTCGCATCCGTCGTGAGCGCCTAGCGTCGGGCACACACTCCAAATTGGGTCGTCGCAAAATCGGCCCATTTCATGTATTGCAAAAGATAAACGATAATGCCTATATCATTGATCTCCCTACTGAATTTGGCATTTCATCCACATTTAATGTCTCCGACTTACGCCCATATTACCCAGCTGATGATGCACCGACAGTTGTTTCTGCTGAGACAGCATAATTTTCTTCAGTGGGGGAGAACTGATGCGGAACCGCTTAAGCAGGGAAGACATTTTACCTATAGTTTACCTTTCAGTTATACTTTTACTCAGTAGCTTACTTGCCACTACTTATTTTACCTTTTTGTTATTATACAGCTCATTACTACTTTTTATTAGCTACACCTTTTCTAGTATAGTAAAGAAGGCATGACAGATATATAGATGTAAATGAGGAAGAATGAGATAGAAAAGAATATACTCCTTGGTTTCTACCATTTTATCGTGCTCACAGAGCTTCTGTTCTATCGTTGTTTTGCTGTTTCATTCCTCTGCATATTACCTACATCAATGGTCCTTCCGACCTCCATCACCACACAACAATCTTTCTGACCCCGGTCTCCTGCGAACTACGGTCTTTCAGATCTCTGTCTCTTGTCGACTATGGTCCTTCCGACTTTCATCGCCTACTACGATCCTTCCGACCTACATCACCAGACAACAGTATTTCTTACCACGGTCTCCTGCCTACTATGATCTTTCTAACATCTACCCTATCAATTATGGTCCTGCCGATCAAATAAACATGTCTATGTTGATTATTGTAACTCCCACCATGTAATGTGTTCTATATGATGTACATTTATAACATCAAGTCAATGCCTTCTCCCAAGGAAGTGTCTCATTTGTAATCGACTATAAATACTTGTGGATTCATTCAAACTGGGCCAGGTCCCGTGTTTTCCCCATTTTTAAGAGTTTCTATATAAAAATTATGGTGTCTCTTATAAATGCTACACCCTCTCTCTTATCTGCTTGTGCGCTAGATCTTCGTACAACGCTAAGATGCTAAACTTCATATTTCTCTGCAGTCATGAATATTCTAGGACACAATAATAATTAGTTTAATTAATATAACTTAATATATATATTATAAAATATATAATTGATAGTGTAAATAATAATTATTAATAAGTAACTTGTATTTAACATGTACTTTATTTCAGATTGCAAGTCAAAAAAATTGATCGTCGTGAAAAAAATTATCTCCCAAGAAATATATATGAAGTCAACTATAAATTTTAAGTATTCTCTTATTTAATATTCCGTATGTCATTTTGGTCAATATTAAATTGTCATTTGCTCTTTATTGAATTTTTGGTAATATTGTATGAACTTAAGTTAGTTTTATTATATTTTATGCAATTATCTTGATTTCATAAATATCTTTTTTAAATTTAAATCATAACTATCATAAATCATGATATATGTTATCAAACAGTTTATATGGATTTGACATAATTTATCATTTGACATATCAAACAGTTTTAGGATTTAACACAATTCAGATTTACAGGATTTACTAAATCTCACTAAAGTTAAATCCCACTTGTTTCCAAACAGCCCCTAAATCCGGAGTAATCATTACGTCCGAAAAAAAAAATCGGAAATCTGGACATATACCCAGCAATACCGAGTTTCCAGATGACGTGACGCGTGATTATTGGCCTCTGGACGCGTCCGGTGAACTGACATAATAATTGCTCCTAAATCCGATTAGGCATATTTAGGGGATTTGGCCGAAGAAGCACGCGAAAGGAAGAAAGATCGCAACCTTCCCATCGAGCAAGCTTCCGTCGTCTTTGTTCCTTCCGATCCAACATAAGAACGGCGAGGAGGTGTGACTTCGGATCCGGCGGTAAGGAACGTCATCGACGGAGGTGAAGAAGTTATTTAGCGACTAGTTCAGAGAAGCAGGCGAAGTCGAATAGAACCGCACAGTCGGAGGAAAAGCAACCCTAGTAAACCTACGACTACATAATGGTAGTGATGAACATGTACTGTCATAATAAACTAGTCTAGTTTAACTATATTAATTAGAATTAATTAATAATATAACATTAATAAATAAATAAATAATTATTTAAATTAATTGATAATATTAAAAAAAACATTGATAATTGTCTTATATTCTAAATGTATTATTTATAATGATTAGTTAGCAAAAATAATAATAATTAACTCATAGATAATTTAAAATATAATACAATTTAAATTTAACAAGTTATTTCATAATTATTTTAGTTTATAATTATATTATTTTTATAATTATAATTTAATGACAATAATTAAATAATTAACTTGTACTTAAAATGCAAATTAAAATTAATTCCACTTTAAATCCTGGATTACATTGTCAAATGATTTTACAGGATTTAACAGAATTTAACATTTATTTTACGAAACAATTTAAGAATTTAACTTTAGCAGGATTTAATAAATTTGAATTTACAGAATTTTCTATATCCTACTAAAGTTAAATCTTACTTGTTGCCAAACAGACCCTAAAGCACCCAAAACAGAAAAAGGAGATCGTCGATGGCGGTATATGGCATTAATCATTAGACGTATTTTTACTAAAGATAGATGACAACATCAATGTTTAACTTTGCAGTATTTCATATTTATGATGATAAAACAAAACATAGATTGTTTTTTTTATTCTTTATATTTCACCTCAAAAAACTAACTTTATATGCTTTACATTGGGCTTAATTAGACAAATATGTATATTATTTATTTTATCGAGTAAATATGTAAAATTTTTCATTTTAAATCAAAATTTCACAATTCTTGTATTAGTCATTACTTATCTCGAACAATATTGGTTTAGATAAAACTCGAGTAAATCACATTCAAATTTTGTTCAAATAGGGTTTCAATCATATTCGAGATCAAGTATGGTTCGAATAAATGTTGAATGTTCAAATAGGGTTTCAATAATTACTTAAATTAATTGATAATATTAAAAAAAACATTGATAATTATCTTATATTCTAAATGTATTATTTAAAATGATTAGTTAGCAAAAAAATAATAATAATAATTAACTCATAAAAAATTAAAAATATAATAAAATTTAAAATTAATAAGTTATTTCATAATTATTTTATTTTTTTAATTATATTATTTTTATAATTATAATTTAATGACAATAATTAAATAAGTAACTTGTACTTAAAATGCAAATTAAAATTAATTCAACTTTAAATCCTGTATTACATTGTCAAATGGTTTTACAGGATTTAACATAATTTAACATTTATTTTACGAAACAATTTAAGAATTTAACTTTAGCAGGATTTAATAAATTTAAATTTACAGAATTTACTATATCCCACTTAACTATATCCTACTAAAGATAAATCTTACTTGTTGCCAAACAGACCCTAAAGCACCCAAAACAGAAAAAGGAGATCGCCGGTGGCAATATATGGCGTTAATCAGTATACATATTTTTACTAAAGAAAGATGACAACATTTATTTTTTTATTCTTTATATTTCACCTCAAAAAGCTAACTTTATATGCTTTACATTGTGCTTAAGTAGACAAATATGTCTATTATTTATTTTATCGAGTAAATATGTAAAATTTTTCATTTTAAATCAAAATTTCACAATTCTTGTATTACTTATTACTTATATCGAACAATATTGGTTTAGATAAAACTCGAGTAAATCACAGTCAAATTTTGTTCAAATAGGGTTTCAATCATATTCGAGATCAAGTATGGTTCGAATAAATGTTGAATGCCTATTACAACATGATACCAATTATTCAAGAATGCATATATTTAATAAAACAAAGATTTCTCACATTGCCGTGTAATTATATTATGGAAGAATACAACTGTTGAAAATCGATCACCACATGAGTTCACTTCTTTATACTCCTAACAACATACTAATAAAACAAAAAAATACAAATAAAATAAAACATGAAAATTTTGATATGTCTCACTCCACTAAACCTCGACCCATTTATAAAAATATATTAAAATCCCAAAGTGAGATAACAACTTAGGAAGTTACTAGAATCTACAACCATAATCAATGCAAAATAGTAGAAAATAATATGCGTGTAATCATTCAGTCCATGTCATTATGAACATATAATGATTCAGTCCATGTCATTATAAGAGTATGTAACTGATAATATAAATGGCATCATTTCATATGAGAAATAAAAAAATCATTAAAAGTAATATAATTCATATTCAGTGATCAACAGCCATATAAAGGATCAGTATGTAAAAAGAGTTTATTCATATATTCATACACTTTACTTCATTCCATTAACATAATATATTTAACTTTTAATTGAATATTATTAATTTTAATTATGTTAATTGAATTATAATTTATATAAATTAATATCACAAATAATCATTAATTAATGATTTATACTATATATTAAATATAATAAATTATTTTTAATAAAATTAAATCATAAATAATAATTTATTTAAATAAATGTTAGTTAAATAAACAATATTATTTAGTAAAAGTTATTTAAAATCTTAATTATCATATGTTATTTAATTAATATCAAATCGTATTAATAATTTTAGGATGGGAACCATCTTCTTTCTTGCCCAAATCGATCTCAAAATTACCGAAACCCTTGACAGCTAAAGAACCAGAAGTCGCGGCGGGAGCTTGTGGAGAAGGCATCGACGGGTCCAGCAGTGTGTGCAGAAGAAGAGCTCGGGAGTCTTTCGCTCAATGCCAGGATTTACTAAGCGCAGAATTTAAGGCAAAAAGGAGGAGCAACGGGATTTAAGCTTTTGTAGGATTTAAAGTTGTCATTTTGGCTGTTGGGCAGGATCCGAGTTGAGCTGCTGTTCAAATCCAGCGACCGAACCGCAGTTGCATTTCACATGGGCGGTGTAGGTCGGCTTCGCCCATCCGGTTTCCCCATTCTGGCATCATAATCACAGAAGGGAGACGACGAGAGGAGTTCGCGTATCGAAATGGCGCAGATTCCTAACCTGGACAATTCCCCTCTCAACTTCACCGCGCTCAGGTACGCTGTTCTCCTTTTGTTTGCAACTTCTGATCAAATTTGCATTCAATAAATTGATTTTGTTTCGCAGAGAGCGTTCGCAGAAGGAGCTCATTAACATTCTCAAGAACGTCAGTTTGCGCTAATCCCTGTTTCGTTGTTATTATACTCTTTTCTTTAGCAACTGAACTTATATATGCTATAGGGTCGCGGGAAGAAGTGTCTTGTCATCGATCCTAAGCTTGGGGGTTCACTTTCGTTGCTCATCCAGACTTCTATGCTAAAGGTGATATATTTCCCTCTTTTGCATTCTTTCTGTCTGTAGTTATATTTCTCCGGAAGTTATTTTTTTGGGGAATAAAAAGTTACTTATTTTTTCGTGTTTTTAAGGCTCAAGTCAGAAAACCTTCTGTGTTGCGCTTTAATGTTCTCTGTCATCTGAAACAGGAGAATGGTACAGAATTGCGGCATCTTTCTGCCGACCCTGTTCAAACAGAATGCTCGAAAGTGCTGTATCTTGTTCGTTCTCAACTGAACTTGATGAAGTTCATTTCATCCCACATTCAGAATGATGTTTCAAAAGGGTTGCAGAAGGAGTACTTTGTTTATTTTGTCCCTCGCCGCACAGTTGTTTGTGAAAAGGTTTTCTTATAAATTCATTATTATTTTCCATTACAAGGATGAACCACACATGGAACTATGGAAGTTTGATTTCTCTCTGTCTTATGGTTTGAGCATATGATCGCCGGTTTGCTTTGGCGGCATGGCTGTGCCCATTTTGGTTGGGTTCATTCTCTTGATCAATTGTTGGTTTGGTGATGTACTTCTTCTGAATATCATTCAGTATCATTGAAGTTTGACATATATTGCATGAGCTGGATAATTTTTTGGAAAAAAATTGGATTAGGATATTCTGCTTAATTTTGTAGAATGGATCTTATACTTTTTAAATTGCTTTGAAATGGGTGCAATACATGACTAATTAATCAAAGAGTATCTTGCAGCATCTTAAAACAAGTCTAGAATGCATAAAACTCATCCTAACCAAAATTTGGACATGGTATCTTGATCTAGCTTTTCACTTAATGTTGATTCTTGGCTTTTTTGTCAGTTATCTTCTTACAAGCACTTGATTGTTTGAAAATGAAAATAATGTTGGGAAGATTCACTGTTGTATGTTCTATGGAAGTTGTGTTAACCATACATAGCTTCTTATTATTCTTGGCATATATGCATGTTTTGACTGTAGAAAAAATGGACGATTTAAAAATGAATGTGGTACGAACTACAAAGTTAAGTAGCCTGGAAAGCAGGAGGGTATGTAGGATATAGTGCGTGGGTATGGTGCATTCGATACAGTTAAAGAAAATATATTGCGATTACTTGGAATTTGAAGGAATAGGGAGGGCTATGGCTAACATGATATATGAAGTTAATTTTCATTTTGAAGGAATGGGGAAGGCTATGAAAACATGGTTGAAGATTGCTTAAAAGATTTAGCTACACTAGAATCATGATGTTTTTTTGCTCTTAAAGCAGGGAGTAATGATGATGGTTTGATGAACTAACGCGTAATAGTTGGATTAGGTTGATCATATTGATAATGCAGATGCTGGTGAACAATTATTCATAATGAAGTTATAGGGAACCCTAAAGTGGTTCCTTGCATTGTTGTGCTTGTTCCTCTACCTACCAAGAATCCTTTAAGAACATTTTATGAAGACTCATCTTAACTTCAATAATGAAATTCATTCAAGAATGATTCATAATCAAATTTCACAGCAACATAGTCAAACTGCAGCACATTCTATTTTGAACCCGCTGTCCTTTCTTCCTCCTTTATGTATCATCCCATCAACAGGACCTTTTGCCTCTGCCGTAGGCAAGCTATTTTGAATCTGCTGTCCTTTGTTCCTCCTTTCTGTATCATTTTCCTTCTACATTCTTCCTTGCACTATTATTCTTGCCTCCATGTTTTTTCCCACCATTAGAGTTGTTTTCTAGGTGTTTCTTTCTATTATAACGCTCCTATGCAATAATATGCATTGATAATTGAAATTTCTCCACTTACATGCATATGTGCTTGTAGCCACAGGCATTGCATGCTCTTAGTACATGAGAAGTTGCTAGCACACTTACATGAAGATGTTGAAATAAATAAATAGAATAATCTCACATTTTAACAATGTTGAAGCAGTCATTTTCTTTTTTACATTTAAAATGCTTAAGGAAATCTAGGCTATTTGTACCTTGTCTATTATGCTCTCATGATAACTTACATATCAGCAAGCTTTTTTGTTATTATCTTCACATAATACTGTTCATCCTCAGATTTGGATTATGCTGCCAGTGCTAAATTCATGATCAAGTTCAAGCCACTGAATCTCCTATTTGCTTGTTATTATTATTATTATTATTTTACTTGATATGCATGCATGCTAGTATTTGAATTGTCCTCCGTCCTTGTTGATTTCCCTCTTAGTTAGCCGTGATAGCTGCTGTATCAGTTTTTGTATAATCCTTATTGGTGCAGATTTTTGAGGAGGAGAAGGTTCATCATTTAATTACTTTTGGAGAGTACCCGTTATATATCTTGCCAGTGGATGAAGATGTTTTATCATGTGAACTGGACCTTGCTTTCCGGGTACTCAAGTTGAAAATTGCCAATTTCTATTGTCACTTTATTACCAATTATAATTTGGTTTTATTTTTTTTAAGGAATGCTTAATTGATGGTGATACAAGTGCTCTTTGGCATGTTGCAAATGCCATTCATAAACTAGAGGTATATATCCTTCTTTTGGATGTTAGATTTTCAATCTATGGCTGATTGCGAACTTATAATTAGTTTCTTATAGTTGGAATAAAGCTATTAATGAAAAAGATGATGATGAGGCTATTCTTTAAACTTACATTGCAAGATTCCATTGAATCTTTACATGCTACTTTCTCTGAAGTAAGCCTAATATTTGCATTTGCAGTTTTCATTTGGAGTAATACCAACTGTCCGGGCCAAAGGAAAAGGATCAGCAAAAATTGTTGACATTTTGAATAGCCTGCAAGTGGAAGAGCCAGTGAATGCTCCTGATGTAATTATTTTTAGTCCTTCCTTCTTTTTGTAACCACTACTATCTTTTAAGTAATTAAACTTGTTCTATTACATTCCAGATGGGGGCTCCGGAGATAAACATGCTTATCTTGATTGACAGGGAGGTAATTACTCTATTACTCTAATTAATATTTGATAATAGCACCACCTATATAACTGAGCTTTTTTATCTTTCTGCTTGATTTATGAAGTCGATTCTGAATGATTGAGTTTCTAACATTTCTGAAATTTCCTCCAAGTAACGACCTTTACATTTAGCATCAATTATTCAAATTAATCTTCAAGACTCATTCATCTCATTTTCCTTGCAAGCGTCATCGTCCTATAGAATTTAATGATTGAGCAAAAAATGTCGAATGTCCCCTGCAGAGATTTTTATTTATTTATGTTGATTATGCCGCACAAATTCTGAGTGCGAGACAACAAAATAAAACACATAACCAAATTTTGAGTGACATGAATAATAATGTAATGATATATGTTGGTAAAACTAGGGAGGATGTGTATGTTTGCAAGGCTAAGAAGGATAATTAGAAGTGTGATTATAACAAAGAGTTAGCATGAGTGGTACTTCTTGAAGAGAAAGCAATGAATGCTAAGATCATTTGACCAGTTCACAATGGAGTTTCAAAGATGCTCTAATAATGCTAGAAGATAGAGCTAGTGAGAAAGGAATACATGGGACGAACATAATAGAGCTAGATGTTCATTGAGTGGACTATAGTGTAAACTAAATTGCACTGAATGGGAATATGTTGAGAAGGAATGAAGGACGTACAAATGATGGTGATGAATTTTGTGAGCCAATAACTCACTCTCAGACTTGGAACATGATTTTTGTTTTTGCTGTTGCATTTGATAACTTTTAACATTATTTGTTATTAGCTTTCTAAATTGTTGACCTGAGCTTCTTTCTTGAGAGTTTGCTCTTGTGCTACTGCAAGCTTGTCAGACTTGTTAAGTTGTAATTTCTTTAATGCAGGTGGATATGGTGACACCAATGTGCTTTCAGTTGACTTACGAAGGATTATTGGATGAGGTTGACACTGCAAATTCCACAGAATTTCTAAGAACTTAAATGCACGATTACTTTATAAATATGTTAGAGCAATTATTATCTCCTTTGTCACTGCATTTTATAAACTGCAAATTATCAAATGTTTTGTGGTTTTAAATTCTACCAATATTTTATAAGATTGTGACGCAGTTGCATAGACTTGGACTATAAAGGGAATGAGATGAATCCAGGCGTAAAAATGTAGATAAATGCATGAGATGCATTATAAGAAATTTGCTTGAAAAACCTTGCTAGCCTTTTTTTCTTAGTCCTTATTTTCTTTTTATGCGATTATGAACTCTCCACCCCTTGTCCTTTGATAGACAGAACAGTCCTATAGCGGACTATTTGTCTCATGCATGCTTCTCAACTTTGAACCAACTTTTACTCTAAAGCAGTGGTTAGCTTCATTATGTCCCGTTCCCTTTTAAAGAGTGTTCGAAGATGTTTTATGAATGTTACATTTTGTTTAGTTCATTAATTTTTTTGTTGATTATTCCCTCAAATAACGTACACAATCTGAGCTGATATAGGAAAGTCAAACTCCAAGAAGATTCATAAAGTCCATCTAAATGGAAATTTTTTTAGTTCTTCTTGAAGTGTCAATTGTTTCTTCCAGCCTGAAATAAGAAGGTGCCATGAAAGTTGTTTGCTCGTTTCTTCTTTTTTGTTTTCTGTTTTTACGGAAAAGATATACCGTGGAATTCATATGACCTCATCATACTCACAAATTAAATTATTCCCATATTATTTTAAGACTTTCTGGCCTTTTTCAGTACAGATATTACAAGTGAACAATGGTGCAGTGGAGGTAGATGCTTCCATTATTGGAGCCCAGCAAGAAAGAAATAAAATCAAAGTTCCACTCAATTCCAGGTAGTTGAGCTGCATGCATGTGCAAACCTTTCTATTTTGAGCATTTGTCCATCCGTTTTGCAATTGTGATAGAGATGGAGGTGGGTTACTCATGATATCATAAATATGACATGAATAGAGAAATTGAGGATGTTTTTCATAAGAATTTGTTATAGATTACAAAGATAATTTTGATGGAAGACTTGCCAAAGTCTCCATGAAAGAGAGAACAATCAAGTTCTATCTTTTGTATGTGTACAAGCAATGCTCTAGCATAAATCAATCAAGTTTGTTTTCAACTATAAAGCTATTTGATATTTGTAACTTCTCTATTACAATTCCATAAAATAAAATAGTTACATATATTCCTTGTAAGGGCTGATTTCTTTACTAATCCATGGACTCTTGACTTCATTCTTGGGTTGGTTGATTGCTTGATTCCTCGCATAACTTACTTAGAAATAAACTATGATTGGATTTTGGGCTTGAAATTATCGTTCATACCTTCCCTTCTTGCATTGAAACCTTTATGGAAGATGGAGAAAGATGGGAGGATTTTCATGTCACCATGTCTGAACAAATTGACAAATCCAATTGGGAAAGTGTATAGAGCTATATAATTGCTTTCATGATGCTTAAAATTTTGCTACCTTCAATAAAAATAATACCAGTGTCCATATTAAACTGTTTTGCATATGGGTCGGGTTCGAGTTCAACAAGCCAACCCTTTTCAAAAATATGGTTTTGTTTGGGTTGACCCGGAAACCTGAAATTGACTCAAATTGACCTGATTATGTGTGAGACCTCGTTCCTTTGCTGTAGCTGCTGGAAAAGTGATTTTCTCCTAGGATCGGCCGGGACGATGGGAGGATCGTCCAGGCCGATCAGTGCATTGGAAGATGGCTGATTTCTGGAATGTTCTCTGGAGTGATTTCTGGACTGGATCGTCCAGGCCGATTTTGGATCGGCTGGGGACGATCAGATACGACAAGAATCCCGAGAGCATCGTCCTGGGAAATCGTCCTGGACGATCTGTTTTTGGTCACATCGTCCTGGACGATTAGGTGGATCGGCCGGGCCGATCAGCTTTATGTTATAAGGAAATCAGCTCGATTTGAGGAGAGAGAAATTTTTATAAAAATAAAATATCTTTTCCTGAGAGAGACAGAGGAAAAAGGCAAAGGAAAGAAGTCCGATTTCGGGGCCCGCGGAGCGATTTTCGTCGTTCGTTGCCGTTGGATAATTTGTTTGTCTCGCTGTAAGGACTCCGAACCCTACTTCTGTTTTCGAAGATTTTGAGGTTTTGCAAATTGGTGCTCAGATTTGTGTTTTTGTAAGTGATTTTCGTACCCGGTTTGGTACTGGCGAAGATTTCACCGCATAACTTTTGGTATGTTGTAGAGATGATTATTCTGCACGTTTTAAGTATTTTCTGGAAGATTTCGCCCGGTCCGTTTTGATTCTGCGGGGTTTTATTTTGACTGCAAATTATTATGATGTCCGAATTGGTTTGAGCAGTAGAAGAATAGTCTTATAATGTTGCTGTGCACGTTCTGTATTAATTTGGTGGATTATAATTTCTGGAGATTTCTGTGTAAATTCTGTAGACTATCGTTGCTCTGCCCGATTTTCGTATGATTTCTGATTTGTCTGAAATGGATAGATTGAGTTGGTATGCATATGAATGTTGATTAGATTGCTTTATATTGTCCTTGAATTGACTATTGTATTGATTATTGATTGACTATTGGATTGACTATGTGAATACTGAAAGACAAGTACAGCTTGGTTGAACATTGGTGAAGATTGACTTGACCTGTACAGGATGGTGGGCCAACGGGCTTTCCTTTAAATATCGATTATAGATCTATAGATGGGAGTTATAAGGAGTTTATATGCCGACGGGCGGCCGACGGGCACATAAAAGAGTGACGACTCTTATTGATAGACCAATGTACGGATATCTACAACAGCAATATGGATTCTACAACAGCAACATAGTCAGTTGAACTTGTTCAGTAAGACTATTGATATGGATTGTATGGATTTGTATGCGTACGGATTTGATTTATCGATATTGATGTGGATTTATAGATTTATTGATATCGTATGGATTTCATCGACGGATTTATTGTATTGTATTGATTCATCGCTATCGATTGTATCGACTTGATTTATGGATTATCGATCATGGACTATGAACTATGGATTATGGATATGGATTGTATTGATTCATAGACACCGGCATCGACATTGATATGGATTCTGTGTATTGATTCATAGATATTGACATCGACATTGATATAGATTGTATCGATTGATAGACATCGACATCGATATGGATATGATATGGACATATGGATACTATTGATACGACAGATCCTGATATGCTATTGATGCATTGATACATTGATTCATCGTGCCGATGATTGATTGATTGACTGGATTGATCGACTGGATCGACTTTATTGAATTGATTATTGCCATATAGATCTGAGTTATCGTAGAATAGATTTTTTTATTGAATTGATTGTATTGATTTCAATTGACCTGACGATTTCATTGTATGGATTTGATTTCGATTGTTTTGTCGATATGTTGATTTGATCGTTCTATGGATTCCCAACTGATTGATATAATTGACTGGAAAGTGCTTTATTGATTGAGATGATTTCCTTATTGTGGCATCACGCGTCGTCATTATGGAATGGTTCTCACGAATGTATTGATATTGAATATCGTATATTGACATCGAGTAAATTGTATTGAATAATTGACTGACTGATTTGTAAGAGTACGTTCTGACACGAGTCTCTTATTGATTGATTTGATGTTATGGATTGCTATTGACTGAAATAGATATTCAATTGATAAGATGAATATGATAGATACAATAGATTGACTAGACGACACGACTGATTGAACTGATAGTATTGATTGACAGAAACTGCTATGATGAATAGATATTGACTGAAAGCACTTATTGATTTGATCGCTGTGACGTATTGATTTATTTATTCTTTTGCCGCCGTATTGACTATTGATTGATTCGATTTGATTTGATTTCCGTACCTGCATAGATTCATTGATCATAGCTGACTTGACTTGATTGACCTGCATATCGTTTCGATCGTGCTTTGATTTCAGTTGTAGGCTTTGGCGACCTGCTGGGCTAGTAAGCTCATTATATGTGGTTAATAATTTCAGGTGCAGGGCCTCCAGCTTGAAGACCTTTCTGCCGAGTTCTGTAGCTTTTAGTTCTGTAGCTCTTTGTTTTGTAGCCTTGGTAGGCTTTCTTTTGTAGCCGGTGCGGCTATTGTACATGTCTCTTTTGGGACTTTTTGTCTGTACTCTGTTTGTACTATCTGTGAATTATAGTATCCGCTGCTGTTTCTTTTCTGTAATGTAATTATCTCTGGCTCTGGATATATGTATGCATGGATTGATATGAACAACAGATAAGGAATCGATAGAAAGAAAAAAAAAGAAAAAAAGAGAGGCAATAGAACGATCAGATGAATCCTTTCGCTACACGGATCTTGGGGTCGTCACATTATGACCTCTTGCTTCGCGCTCGAGACAACTCTCCACCTCTCCCGCCCTCGCGATTGCGCAGATCACTAGTTGAGCTTGCCTTGTAGCAGCACCGCCGTCCTGCGCACGCCGCGACCTTGCTCGCCTTCCCGCCGTCTCGCTCTCACGTGACGCGTCTGCACCTAGACCACACCTGCACCCTGCTCGCTCCCCCGCGCCCGCTCCCTTGCTCCTGCACCCTAGCTTGCTCGCTCACCAGTCACCCAACCCAAAAAATTCTGGGTTAGCATGTCGGTTTGGGTCAACCCACTAACCCTTTGGTTTACAAAATCGGATCAGGTTAGGGTCAACCGGTTTTAACCTTGGTCAATTCCGGGTTTGATCTAAACCCGACCCGCAAACCCATTTTGACACCCCTAAAAAATAACACATTGTTTTCACTTTTGATGATGATGTTTTTTTTTTTTAAACAGATGATGGTGGTTATAATTAAATTTTCTTCATGTCTTCAGCTTGACGATGATGATGAGGGCAACATAATACATTCCAATTTAGAATTAAAAAACATGAATAATTTTCATTTTTGCTTGAACTTACCTAATTTGTTCTGCATCAACTTGTTTGGAAAGTTCTTGATCATGAGATTTAACAAAAATTTTGAACTGTTCCTGAAATAGTATGAGGTCGTGTAAATGTTGCTGGATGTTTCTTCTTAGCAAAGCAGTTGCCAAATTCAATTTTTTTCCTTTGGAAAATATCAATAATGACACTTCACTGAAATACCTTGTAACTTCTAACCAGATGCGAGGTTTCCGCTTTTAGCAAATTTTATGCTTGAAAACAACCAAGACCAACTTGTACTATAGAGTTGGTTATACTTTCTCTTTTGCTATTTTAAAATATTTTCCTTTTTCCTTTTCTCTTCAGTGATAAATTGTACAAGGACATTCGAGATCTTCACTTTGAGGAAGTTGTGCAGGTTGTTTGCTTTCTATACCACTCACCCTCTTACTGTTTTCTTTGGAATTTTCTAGTGATTTTTAAGGCTTCTTTCGGTGCTCATATTACAAATCTTCTCCAATTCATAAACCAGGTAGTTTTAACTGCAGGTTCTCCGTGAGAAGGCTACTTCAATGCAGAAAGATTATGCCGATGTAAAAACCACTGTAAGGAGAAGACCTTAAAGATCTGATACTGATTATCTTCTTAACACAGCACATCCTGCATCACATAAACTAGACATAATCTCTCTTTGACATTAAAATTTTATTTGCATCATCACGATTCATCTATGTTCTTTGTAATGAAAGTATGAACTATTTTTTTAATCTTCTGTATCAGCTTCTTTGGATGACTACCAAGAGGCAAAAAACTATGACATCATTTGATTAAGAGTACACGTTTTAGATATCTTGGATCTATTGTTCAGAGTGATGGTGAAATAGATGGGGATATTATCAGCAGAATTCAAGTTGGATGGTTGAAGTGGAGGAATACATCGGGCTTGTTGTGTGATAGAAAAGTACCCCTCAAACTTAAGGGAAAATTCTATAAGATGGTAGTGAGGCATGCAATGCTTTATGATGCTGAGTGTTGGCCATTAAAAGAGAAGCATAATACTAAGTTAAGTGTGGTAGAGATGAGGATGCTCAGGTGGATGAGTGGCTTTACCCTTAGAGATATGATACGAAATGAGCATATACGTGAAAAGGTTGGAGTAGCTCCAGTAGAGGATAAGATTAGAGAGAGTCGCCTTAGATGGTTTGATCACATAAAATGGCGGCCTTCTAATGACCCGGTTAGGAGAGTAGAGGTATTAGATTTAACTTATGTTAAGAAATGTAGAGGCAGATCTAAAAGACTTGGTTAGAAAATATTAAGAATGACCTTTCTTTTTTAGATTTAAATGAGAATTTGACCTTTAATAGGACACAATGGAGAAAAAGGATTCATGTAGCCGACCCCACGTAGTGGGATAAAAGCTTGATGTTGTTGTTTGTTGCTGTTGTATCTTATAGTTTTCACTTTACTTGCAGTCATTAACTTGTGCTTGTACAGAGTCCTGGTTGTTATCTCTCTTAGAAAATAAGATGATGACCTTGAGTATGGTTATAGACCCTTTTTTTTGATGTTAATAACATGACAGTTGAGGATTGCTGGATATTTGCGATTCACATGATGTATAATAAACATTCTAGCTTATGGCAGTGATAACGTGAATATTTCTAATAATATGCAGCTAATATGCTGACTTAAAAATAGATTTGCAACATTATTTGTATTGGTAACCATTGAAATGATCCTGATTAACTTGTTCGAAACCCAATAATGGATAGGATTGTTACTTGTATTTGGTAAGAAGAGCCCCATTTGCATAAAGTATCTTTGACCTTACCTTCATCTCCATAGCCAATTTTCCAATAGAAATTTGAAATCAGAGGCTTCTGTTTCCACTTCTCTGACATCGGATGATCCAGGAACTTCCATAGTTGGAGTGATCCGATTTGAACTTCCATAGTTTTCTCATCTTTCTATTGAAATGGAGTGGAAACTTACAGAAAAGCTGTAATTCCACCCGGAATTTGAGGTTGTATTTTTAGTGGCATTCCCAATTTCTGAATCCCTATCTTTATCTGTACTGACTGGAATTAACTGTCTGCATAATGAATCATGGCTTGAATTTTGTTGGAACTACTTACAACAATAAGCGCACCTGGTGCATGGAAAAAAACCACCATTTAGACTCAACGAGACATTAATGTTCCAGCGTTTTGAGACAATTAAGTATTTGATGCAGCCTTGGTGCCCTTAGCCAAGGCTCCTTAAGAATATAGGCTAAATTATTATTGGCAGACTGGTGTCTATCTTTAGCTCGGTAATATCACTTCTGTCTTCAGAAGGAATATAGCTCTCTAGAATTTGGTACTTATCTCTCTGCTTTTCCATTAACTTGAAATTAAATGGTAGCTTGCTACAGATTTGTTGTCTACTAAAGCAGCTTATGAATTTGCAACCTAGAAAAATTTTCACATTTTTATTTATTTGGAATTAATATAATAGAAATCTGATCAACAACAACATCAAGCCTTTATCCCACTACGTGGGGTCGGCTACATGAATCCTTTTTCTCCATTGTGTCCTATTAAAAGTCAAATTCTCGTTTAAATCTAATAAAGAAAGGTCATTCTTAATATTTTCTAAGAAATCTGATGCATGACTTAAATAAAAATCAATTTCTGTTAAATTGGTATTGGGTAACAAGCTACTAAAACAAAGTTGATTATGGGAGAGATGAGAATTTTGGATTATGGTTAAAACTAGGAATGGTACTGATATAGTTCTGGTTGCCTGGACCTTACTTCTGATTTGCCTACATAAAAAAATAAATGCAATTTAGGATTACTTTTGGATTTATTTAGTTTTTTTTTTGTATTTTTATTTGATGTATCCTTTGGATTATTTCTCATCTAAATGTTGGATGTTTTTGTAATTTTCATTTTTATTTGGACTTATTGGTGATAAATATGACTCATTTTCTCTATAAAGGATATCATGGACTCTGGAGGATTACATTTCATTAAGCTAATTTCAATTATCCTCTCTTATTTCTCTCCCCCTCTTTCCCATATTTCCCTCCTGAAATTATCGCTGGTTCTCTCAATGACAATCCCCCCTCTCTCTCTCTCTCTCTCTCTCTCTCTCTCTCTCTCTCCTCATGCTTTGTGTGCTATTCCTCACCATAAGAATGATCTCCTAGGTAATCTCGGTGGCCATAATCCTACTTGTGTGCATCCTCAGTTATTCTCAGGGTTGGAAAAATTCTCTTTTGGAGGGTTATGCCAAGTTAATCATTGAGTAAATATAGTTCTGGCTATGGCAGATTGCTGTGGTCAATCGAAGAATCATCATCAAGCAGCTTAAATTTCTAGCTTGTAAGTATGTAAGCCAATATGAAGGATCTATGATAATATCTTTGATGTTGAATATCTCAACCTATTATGAAGTGTTAGAGAGGGTAGGCGGTAATATAGGATCAATAATATAACTTAGAAAAGAAGCTTCATTCGTAAATTAAAAAAAAAAAATAAATAAATAAAAAAAAAAACTTAGTTTTATTGCACAAAAGGATTAAAAGTGGCTCTATATGATGTGATGTTTTTAATTTTAAATACAGGAAGAATATTCATTGAGGGAGGAACTCTCATTAAAAAAAAAGGCATTACATGTTAAAATTCTTAGAAATTTGGATTGGCTAGAGGACCCTTTTGTCGAGCTTTATATAGTTGTATTTTGTAAGTAATCTGAATATAACTAACATAGCACATAGATTTTATCAATAAAAGCATATTTTTTATTATGAATATATTATTGCTTTCAATTTGTTTGTAAATTCTTTAATCGGTATATTAATGTCTCTTTAAACATTCAGAGATGTACAATTGCAAAATAGAGGGGTAACATACAAATATTAGGCAACCGTTTGATTTTCAAATGATGTAAGAAATGCGGCAAGATTTTAACATTATAATTCCCTTAGTAAAGAAGATACAATAGTAGATAACGTGTAATCATTAGGGTTATTATCCCATCTCATTCTGCTATAATATTATCTTTTTCATAAAAAATTATCACTACAAGATCTCAAAGTGATAATAATCACATTTGTAGCGTAGTTTTCAATGTTTAATTTTTCTATTAGATTTTATTTGTGTAGAGGTGTTTGTGCAAGTTGTATGTTTGGATGGAGTGTTGACTTTGATATGTGAATGCCATCCATTAAATGGAAGGGTCTTATTAGGATGGTAATTACATTTTATGGGCACTTTGAAAGAATTCATGAAGCTCAAGGGCGTGATTCTTTCATAGTCTATGGTTTGGATGCTATTAGGAGTTTTCAAAGGCATACCATTTCACTTTTCCAATTGTTTAAACTATATAGGGTTTATTAAATCTAGGGGACTTTGGTTTCTTATGGGCACAATCTCTAATGGTTAATTACATCTTTGATGTGATACTCAAGACCACTCTTGATTAAGGACATCATGTGTGCTCTGAATTGGTGGTGATTAATTTTGAATTTGTATTTGAGGATTATTATGGGTGGATGATTAACTCAATCAAGATCCCATGATTTTGTCGTCCTGAGTTTACCTGATGGATAATCTATCAACAATAAAGATGGGAGGCAATGATGCTCGACATTTTGATTAGTAGTTATGAGTTGCTTCCTCTTAATAACCTAACCACACCAATGCTGGCAATCTTTTATGCAATGTGTCTTTATGCCAACCTGTAGATGGCTTTTGTGTTGATTTGTTAGATGTTGAAAGTTTTAAGATCGTGAATTTAAGTAACTTTGAGCTGATTTGATGGCTTATGTATCAATTTGGGAGACATTGTTTAAGGAATTTTATAATTGAAATTTTGGAGGCTTTAGGCCAATTTGAGAATTTTTGTTTCAATTTGGCCTTCATAGTTTGAAGAAATTGAAAATTGAAATTTTAGGAAGCTTTGGACCAATTTGAGTCACTTTGGTAAAGATGGTCTTATAATTTTGGGAATTGTATTCTCTTTACTTAAACTTAAGGCTTAATTTTGGGAATTGTATTCTCTTTACTTAAACTTAAGGCTTAATCTTATAAGCCTTTATGCCAAGTTTATTTGTGTTTTGTTCACATTTGGGAACTTTTGTCACTAGTTTTAATAGAAGCTGTCTAAGAGGCTTAATATTATTAATTTGATGGCTTTATGTTGTTTGACTTGATTTGAAGTTATATTGTTGTTTTGAAAGTTTGATGCAATGGTGCAATGTTGATTTGGTCGCACGATTGAGTCTTACATGCTAAGAATGTCCACTGTTAGGACTAATGACTATGATATGAAGGCAATTTATACTAGACAACACTCAATAGAGGTGCTGAGGAGCTAGCTCAGAGGGTTAGCATTTGTGACTTATGTTTATGATAGGACTTGAGCACCAAAATCAGCGAATAAATAGTAAAATTCAAAATACCCATAGATTTTATGGATAAGAAAAAAAGAAACATGAACAAGCAAGAAAATATGCGCTATTCAATTAGGAAACATTTCCTAATTAATCCCTTCCCAAATCAGTCCACTTCAATTAGAAAATATTTCCCTAAATCAACTCCTAAACCAGCCCCCAAATCTGTCCTTTTCAATTAGGAGACATCTCATAATTAATTCCCCTCTTAGCCGCCCCCTCCGCCTTGCATTAAACTCCGACCCTGCCCTAATGGGTGGCAGAATCCAGCTGGGCCAGACACTTTTTCTCCTGGAGTATACCAAGGATGATCCTTTCTGGATCTGTCCCTGTTGGACCGACCTAACAATACTCCCCTTCCAAAAGTGCCACCTTTTCCTCAAGGTGGAATGAAGAGAACTATTGCTGAATAGTCTAGTAGGACTCCCATTCGGTTTCTTACTTAGGAAGATTCTTCCACCCGATAAAAACCTCTTTGCATCCTGATGCTCCTTGGCACACTCCTTCGACCTCCAATGGTTCCAACAATACCTCCATGTCGTCCTTCAAGGTCAGGGGAAGTGAAGAAGACAGAATGTGCTCTCCTATCATCCGTCGCAACTGGGACACATGAAACACTAGGTGGATGGTTGACAACGGTGGTAACTGTAGGCGATATGCCAGGGCACTGATGCACTCCATCGTCTTGTAAGGACCAAAATAATGGGGTGCTAACTTATCATTCCTTCTTAGTGCCATATTTTTTTGTTTGTAGGGTCGAAGCTTTAAGTAAACTCTGTCCCCTACTTCAAACTGAATGTCTCTCCTTTGTTCATCTGCTTGCCTCTTCATGATTTGTTGAGCTCTCAACAAGTTCTCATTCAGTTCTGCCAAGATCCTTTTCTGTCTTACAAGTACTGCTCTACAAATGCCAACGGTGTGCTGCCTTCTACATATTAATGTTAGAGCAATAGGAAGTCAAATGATTATGCCAAATATAAATGGCTAGAAGCTTTGATATTCATACACTAGAGTAAGCAAAACATGAACTCATAAAGATTTACGACAAAAAAGGATTCTTAGCATTGCTATAATAGTTGAAACAAAATAATCTAATGATGATTTTCATGTTAGTAATCAAAGAATGCAACTACCTTTAACACTTTTGGTGAAGTTACTTATAAAAGTTAAAATATGATATTTTTTCTATTTTTTTGGTATGTATTATTTACTATATCAATCGCTCTTACTATTATTTTGTTTGATTTGGTAGTCACAATCTGTGTCAGAGTTGAAGGATTTTGTGAAGAAATTAAATTCGTTACCAGAAATAGCTGTAAGTTTTTTTAACCTCTGCTTTTTATTTTTTTAATAACAACAGCGAGGCCAACTATTTAGTTATTGATGCTTTATGCAGAGGCATGTAAGCCTTGCCCAACATTTGCAAACTTTTACTTGCAAGCCATCATTCCATTCCCGCCTTGACATTGAGCAAACAATCTTGGAATTGCAAAACTTTGATCTGTAAGTATGCTTTTAATAGCTTGAAATTATTTTAATGGATTAAATACCAATGTTACATTTTCTCCAAAGCGGGGCAAACATTTTATAATTTTTTTTACTGTTGCATTGCATGCTCTCTCTTATTTATTTTCTATCATAAAGAAGAATGATGAACCCTTATGAACAATATATTATTAATCTTCAAGAGATAGTTTTAAATAAGATCAATCTTGTAAAATTAGATGCTAAACTAAAGTTATAGGTCTTATTAAAAGTTATTCAATATACAATGTATTGCCAAATATGGTTGGTACTATTATTTGTGAATAAGATGCATGTCTTCGGGGCATGAGAAATATTTCACTTTGTTTGATGTTTTAAAAGTTATTTATGTAGGTTCCTAGCACCTTTCTAAAATACAAATCAATCCATGAGATTAAATCTTAGTCTTTATTGGTTCTCAGGAAAATATTACTCTTTTACATTAATTTGGCCATATGAATACGTGATGTATATCTTAGTCTTTATTGGTAATCCAAAATCAAGGTTTTTTTATTGTTGGGTGTTTCATTACTACTTTGCTATGACTGGGGGTAAGTTGAGGAGTAGAGAGTTTATGGCCTATTAGATTGATGAGATAGAACAGTTCAATATTGTCACTTGTGTGCCTTAAGCATCATAGAAGAGTAAATTACTTTTTTTGGCCTTACAAAATGTTCCAGCGCCCCATTGAGAGAGAGCTTACGGTGTGCCATCATGTAGGGTGGGATATTAGGCCTTATCATTCACAAAATGGATGTGCTTGAGGCCACGAGTAAGGATAAACATAGAAAAAGTGAGCTTATCACCTTTAAGAACTTCATATGTTCTAATAGTTGAAGCATTTGGCAATCATTCAAACAAGAAATACTCTGAGGGAATTCCTGAGCCATGTTATTGTTGCGACCGATATTTTTAAAGGCACTTTTGTGGCTTTATCAAGGTATGCTTCGTAGGCTGAGGAATCGCCTTTTATTGCTGGGGGCTCACCTTGTACATCTTATTAGCGAGGTGATAATCTTATGATATAACTTTAATTAAATTTTTATCAAATTACTAAATTTAAACTTATTTTAAATAAATTTTCTTACTATTTAAATAAAATATGAATGAAAATATTATTTATTTATTAATCTCTCAATATTTAAATTCTATAAGATCGGGTCTTCTTTTATAAGCTGCTTGTAAGCAGTAAGTCCAACTCACTTCTCCTTGGTGTCATGTCTGTCTTTAGATGTTTGTTCGCTGAGCTAAAGTTCCCCTCACAACTTTTTGTTTCCTTAAACTGCTCATCGCTCGTTTTTAATGAAGCTCAACATTGTTGACTACTTGTCTAGTTTCATAATAGCATATCATTTTATTTGTTTTTATATGTTTGTATCAATTGGCCTTTGGAGTTGGAATATGAATCATATGATTATGGACTTTGGATTGTAGATTTTATTTCATTTTTTCTTATGTTTGATATTTTAATTACATTTTGTATATTTGAAATATGAAAATGTAAAATTCATGGGATTTATTTCTTGGGCCTTGTGGCTTATGCCATGGCTTGTGATAGGTGAGATAGCTCTTGGGTTGTAAGTAAGTCAAGTCGGCTCGAACTCGACCCCGCTAATGAGCTCGCGAGTTGAGCTTATTGAGTTTTGAGTTTGAGCTCAAACCTATAGTTGAGCTTATATGCTAAACGAGCTATAGTTTGAGCCCAGTCAGACTCGACTTATTAGCTCGTCGAGCTACTTGATTTTAACAATATATTTTAAAATACTTTTAATATAATGTATATGATCTAGTTTATTTTCGCATAAATGCGGGCCACGGGCATGAGAGCATTTGCGATGGTTGGGTTTTGGAGAACTCGTTGGCGTACACTGCGACGGTGAGAGCTCAAACGTTGATCTAGACTGGTTTGATCCTGTAGACTGTTGTTTATCGAGGATTTCAACAAAATTTTGAAATGGCCCTACTTTCAACAAAGTTTTGAAATTGCCCTATTATAGGCTGTAGCGTTTGTGTGCCCTTATTTTCTTCCTCTCTTTTACTGTTCAAAGACTGGACAAAAACCTTACCCTTGACATTTTATTTGAAAATTTTTAATGATTCATGTCCATTAAAAAACAGCTTGGAATGTGACCCTGCTACATACATGAAAGTTTGTTGTAGGCCTAATTTTCTTCATGATGCGAGATCATCTTGGTCATTGATTCTTCTCGGATTAGATCATTACCTATTTAATCAAATACTATTTGATTTGGTCTTGTTATAAAGAAAAAAATGCACTTCATGTCAAGCTATCGAGCTTATAAACAAACTGAGTTTGAGCATCTTATGCGAGCTCGAGCGAAATACAAAATTCAAGTCGAGTGCGAGCTCGAGATCAAGTTCAAGTTGCTTAAAATAGTAGGCGAGCTGGCTCTAGCTCGTTAGGATTTGAGCTTGACTCAACTCATTTGTATCCCTATATAAGCCTCTACCATTCAAAATATTGATTGTGACAGAGTATATCAACTAGATTGAGCATCTATGCTAGGACTATGCTCTCGTTGCAATGTGCTTTCACCATGATTATTTTGAACTCTTCTTAACATCTTTGACAATGCTTACAAAACAAAGGCATGCCTAGCATGCGAAACTAAGAAACTTTTTCTTTACATTACTATGGCTATTCCTTGGTGTGGATATCTATTTCCTTGTGACTGTACAAAACCGCATCTTCATTGTCTAAACCCCTCCACCTTAATTACCGACATCGTCTCCATCATCATTTCCCTTGATATGATTAATTGCGTCCGTGCATGGGTCCTCATAGTTGTCTTATTCAGCAGCTTGATTCCATTGACCCCCTTTCTTCTACTTAATGCAGGGTGTTATCCATGTCCACCCTTTGGTCAATGAACCATCAAGTGTTTCTTTACCGGTAGTGGGAGCTAAACTCATGAAGTGGAAATGCTAATCATTACCTTGCTCTCATTGCATCAATATTCTTACGGAAAAATTCAACCCATTTTTACACTACACTGTAACGTGGGATAGGATGGCTTGTTCCCAGTCTGTTCCCCACATTCGAGCTTGTAGGGTTTTTAAAAATATGGACCTAAGTAATTCGCTTTTTGTATTCAGGGTCATTAGTTATTTATGATTTTTAATAGTTTTTTAGCTACGAATCTCAAATATCAGTGGAAATTATGTTTTTCCTAATGTTTTAAAATTTTTCTGTTGCAATTGGCATTCCAAACGTTTTAGCTGTAACATATTTAAGGAAATATTATAGAAGCTTCTAATGGCGAATTGAACTGCTTCCGGCTTTGGCTGATTCAATTTTGTTAACCACGATCTTTAAAAAAAAAAAATGATTATCATTATTTCAAAAAGTTTGAACCATCAGTTGGATTTAGTTATCTTGGTTGTCACCCATTTTTCTCTGTATTATTAATTTGAACTTGGGCACAACGTAGTAGCTGCAGACTAAAATTTTGGAAATGTTAGGTTGGGATTTCGTTCATTTAGTTTGAGGGACTAGAACGGCTAGTTTTATATATTAACTTTCTTTTTTTAGTGCAGATTTAAATTTTCCATGCATGCACAATTTCACTGCCTTGTTTCCTTTTACTATTATGAAGTTGTGAATATCTTTGGTGTCTCTTCACTGAAATTAATTTGCAGTTGCTTTGAGTATATTGAAGAAATGATTCACAAGCAAGAACCTATCATATCTGTATTCCGTCTGCTGGTGTTACTTTCTGTTACCAACAATGGTTTACCAAAGAAAAACTTCGACTATTTGAGGTAATGGCTGAAACAAACTTACCATTGTTCTTGCATTTTTTACCTAAAAAACCTTTCTGTTTTCCATTTCATTGGCGGCTTCTTCAATATGATAGATAGTTAAAACATCTTGCATGTTTGTATGTAGATACATTTTGATGGATAATTAAAACATCTTGCTGTATTCTCATGATTTTCTATAGATACAGTGGTATGTTCAGAAGTTTGATTTTATTGTATTTTTCTTTTCATTTTTATGAAAATTGAATCATCTATTCTTTAAATTTTTTTGAGATTTAGCCAATGCGTTGATCTCTGCCACTTCTTTCCTAACTCTGAAACATATTTTTGGTACCTACTGCATGGGCAGCTCCTTCCTTGCCTGACAATTCCTTGTGTACTCTGCTGACAATTATTTCCTCACGACCAACACTGTCTTCCTCTTCTATTAGTATTTCCTGGTACCTACACATCGTCTTATCCTTAAACTAATAGTTGGGCTTGATCCTTTAGCTGGACTAAGATGATATGGAGCTGCTTGATAATTCTTGCCTAGGGTTTAATCCTAGCTTTCTTATGATAAAAAACAAACTTACTCCATTTTGGTTTTAGCTTAACCTTAGGAATTAGTGCCCGCTAAAATCACAATGTTTTGGTACTTCACCTTTCTTTTTATCTGCATCTGAAACGTTTGATTGCTCTCTACTTAATTGAATTTTGTGATATTTGGACATTATAAGTGTGATGGAAGCTTCCTTTCGCTTTTTGAGGTTTGATTTTTCATGCAACAAACTTCCAACTTCAAAATTTTAAAAAATCGTGACTTTCTTTTTTGGGGGCTTTCCAATTTCGTTCTAGCTTGAATTTCTAAGATGTGTTAGGAGCTAGGGACTAGCACAGTTTGTCTATCTACATGCATGTTAAAAATTACATGGACAAGTATTTCTTGGTGTATATTCCTTGTCAAAAAGGTTGCTAAGGGGGCACGCCCCAAGTCCACATGATTGTAGTTTGCTTCAATGGTCTTAGAGTTATAAAATATTAGGCTACTAATCTTAACCCCTCTTTAGTACTATGTTTTTATGATTTTTACTTTTTTTAGAGACATGTTGAAAAAGTTGACTTAACAAGGATTTATGAGTCCTTTGATGAGCATTCCATACTTGTAAACATTTGTTATTTTAACAATTTTGGTAGACATAACCTCCATTTTGATTAAATAAAAAAAGGATGAGGGTTGGCATTGAGGTGTATATTCTTCAATATTCTAGTTTGATATTATTTTAGTTAAGATGTAGAAGCTGAAATTGGGCTAATGTTGGACACAAGAAACCTTCAGTGGAAGGGACCATATGAGCATGTGCTATTCAACTTCTTCAGCTTTTTTGTGCTCGAAGTGGTTTTACTTTATATTTTCGGGATAATTTTTGTATTTTTTATTATACATTTTTTGTAATAATTGCGTTCACAAATCCCATTGGGCCTTTCTAATCAGTTTTGCACTACCGCACAACTCTACAAACTTAATGTTATATACATTCATGGGATCAACAAGCCTCCTATTTCTTCTAGAAGTTGAAGAGGGCAACCCTTGACCGATTCCCACCAAACTTTTTTGTGCATCCTTTTATTCGTCACCTTCTCAAGTTTTAAAAACTATACAGGAAATGGTTATCATTCAAAAGTTAGAGAAACCTACTGACATTGCTAGTCTAGGCTAAGAATTTAGATCTTCCTTATTCAATATATTCTAGAACCTCCGGCTAGATGTTCAAGAGAAAATTATGGTCAATCTTTTCTTTCGACTAATATCTAATCAACTAGCAAGCCACATAGTGATATAAATATTGCCAACATTTATTTGAGTACAATGCCTTTGAAATTGAAATGTGATGGAGGCTATCTTTAATCTTCTATGGCATCATACATTGACTCTCCACCGCACTCGCACCTATGCAATTTGACATTGTTTTTTTTAATGTTGATTTGTCCATGTCGATCACATATTATGAGAGTTTTATTTAGGATAATTTACTTCAAATTCATGATCTTATGATAATTTTTTTTAGATTTATTTGTATTTTGAGTTCTCGTAAAAAATTTAAAATTTTAAACTGATTTATGTAATTATGAATTATATTTAAAGATCAAGAGTTTTAAAGCTTATAAATAGCCTTAAACCTGAGAATTATTCCTTGAATGAACAATTTTAGATTTTCGTTGTTATTGATGTTAATGTATTGCTTGACTTCCCTCTCTTTTTCTATTATAGGTATGATAATTTCCCCATTATAATCTCTCTTATTTCATCTTAATTTAATTTTCTCTCTTTATAGCCATTTATTTTCTTTTATTGAGAGTATGAAGAAACCGCGAACCATTTTACCCTAAAATTAATTTCCCTCCTTTCTATATAAATTCCATTCAATTTATTTAATAAACTACCTTATTTTCTCTCCCATTACCACATAACCCAATGATCTCTCCAAACCTATCCTTCACCCTTTAGTCCTTCCACTCAACATCCTTCTCCCTCCCCCTTCTCTAAAATCCTAAAGAATACAATGTTGACATCTTCATCTATTCCAAAATTTAAATTGATCGAATGCGACAAAGATGGAGTAAGACGTGCATATTATCACTTGAAATCATTTCAAGGCGCCTTGCGTACGTCGAAATCACTCAATTGTTGTTTATTCTATAATGCGGATTGCATTGAAGTGTTTGGAGCAGTAATCACCAAGAAGGGACCACCATGTTTGATTTGATTGAAAGGTGGCTAATGATGGATGTGTTGTTACTCAAAATTACCTAAATATTGTCTATTTCACAAAGTGGAGCTCACAAATGCATTTGGAACATCTAAAATGGCATGGAAACTACTATTATATTGTGTGGGTCGTCGCATTAGAGAAATAACAGAACTCTTCTTATGTGCGCGAAGTGAGAATGATGAGTTTTGGCGAGGTGAACCAATACATAATTAAAATAAAAAAATTTAATTTTAAAACTATTATTATTGTTATTAGTGTCAAAATCTAATTTAAAATTACCATATTAATTTTAATTATATTATTGTCAAAATCCTCATACCTATCTTCTTCCTCTTTTGCTCTTATCTTTCTCTACAATCATAGCTACTAAGACATCCTCAAGTCCCGATTGCGCTAGCCTTTGTTGCAACCTACTCCATAGCCGCTACATATCTACTCTCTAAACCCATTATTCCAAATGCTAGATAGCAAGGCTTGAGCACTACAATGCCATCCTAGGAATATGGTAGCTATATCTAGCCTCCTTAAAGCCATTCATGCCACACCCATTTAACTTTCCCATGACTTCCACAAGGCTGCACCCTATGTTCCTCTTCCATTCTCCTTGCACTCGAAGCAGATAAAACCCCTCAAACAGCCTGTGCATAGCCTCAGAGAATAATGGTCTTACATAACTTTGCACGACTTTACATTCAACATGTAACATCCCTTCTCCGATCACCTCCAAATCATCTAATCGTAGGCCCACCTACTTCTAGCTGACCTCTTCATCACCTCTCTCTCTCAACTCTCTTTCCCCATCTCGCTAATTCTCTTATCTCTCGCATCTCTCTAAAACTCTCTCTACCTCTCTCTTTTTCTATTATTCTCTTTCTCTTTTCCCTCATGCTCTATTTAAAAAGAAACCAAGCACAAAAAAAGTGGAAAAGGGAAGGTTAAAAAAGAAAAGAATGTATACACACACACACACAGAGAGAGAGAGAGAGTAGGTGTTTGTTTCATCTTCTCACCTCATCATCACCGTCGTCTTCGCTTTGTGAGTGCAGGTATGAAATGCAATAATTCAATGGCATTGAAATCCTAATGACAGTGCGTTTGGTGTGATGAACAAAATTCGTGTGCGCTTTTTTTTGGCACGACAGGGGAAACTTGTATGCGATGTCTATTATGATACAGTGTGTGATATTTGTGAGCATTTTTCTTAACATGGTTGGGAATCTATTATGTATTACTTCTTATGTAGATATCACATGCACATCTTTTTTGGCGCGATGATTTTTAATAAGTTTCGGTCATAGTGTTTTAGAACACTAACCATGCACGTCTTTTTTGACATGGTGGGCAAACCCAACGCTCTTAATGGATTCTGCCTATGTAGAGGAGACGATTAGAGGTTGTTGAAATTTCAATGAATATTGGGCTCAAACTGGATAAAAATAAGGACTTTGGACAAAGAAGCGATTAACCAAAATAATAATAATAATAATAATGGATATAAGCTGAACAACTAAGATGCCATACTTGTTGCCTAAAAACATAATACAAAGTTGAATATAAAGCTTTAAGCATAATTTAAAATGAAACTTACGATGAACTTAAAAGTTTGCCCCCTAGTAGAATAAGAACCTCCCTGCGCTTAGAATGGTGAAAGTAAACTAAGACTCCTTCCCTCTTATTTATAGGCGGAGAAGTGATTCTTGTGAGACCCATTGCATTAAAAGCCAAACTAAATAATGCCCCACACTTGTTTTACAAGTTTCCTTGCAAAAAGCTCTCCAGGCCTACTCTGACAATATAGAAAGCACTATACTTATTTAGCTAGGTAGTTCTCCTCCCTCTCAGAAACTGTCAGGTCCTTGTGGAATTTAAGATCTATTCACTAATAGGCAACTGGGGACTCTCTTGCCCAGCACCACCTATTTTAGATTAGGTAAAATGAAAAAAGACCTAGTTCCACATATATGAGACATACAAAAAGTATAATAACACATTGCATGTGTCTTATTAACTATAATATTCGTTCGAACTTCGAACAACGAAATATCGATGATTTCAAGTCATGTGCATGCATCATGGGAGAACTTTTAGATTGCTAAATATCTTGAAAAGCATGCAAATGTATTACGTGTACCAAAAGCATGTAACATATTAAAGGATGTGTAAGTTTGTTATATAATTTCATAAAAAAATATACACATACAAATTCCATATGCATATGCGCCAAAAGTTGTGCACATTTTATAAAATATTATATTTTAAAAATTCAAATCATCTAAATGTGTTTTGATAAACGTAGGAAATGCTTGGATACAAGGATTGAGAATATTTTTCATTAACAAAAAACAAATATTTTTCATGCCACCTTTTACTTTCCAATCATTAGCTTTGACTTTTGAGAACCTTGGTTCTTCAATAAAAAAAAAAAAAATCTTTTATAACATAGATTATGAGCTGATGCATTGAATTTCATGTTCTAAGCTTTCATGTTCTAAGGTTAAATGATTATCATTATTTCTATGGTCTGATGTGGTTGATTTTTTTTTTTTTAAAGTAATGTAGACTGCTGGAATCATAATTACTGTGTCTGATGTAGTTTGATTTTGTAGTATTAAAGATTAAAAAAAAATAGTATTAAAGATCATCGGGATTAGTTTGTGAATATATATATATTTTTTAATATTTTTTTTTATTTTTTTTATTTTTTTATTTTTTTTATTTTGTTTGTTTTTTTTGTTTTTTTTATTGTTTATTTTTTTATTTTTTTATTTTTACTTTGTGAATAATTTAAATATATACAGATCAAGTAGATTACATTTATGAAAAATTATTTTAATTGGAGGCACATGATCTCTATGTGATTAGTCTTTACATAATAGAAATTTGGTTTGTACTGGGTGAAATTCTACTGCTCTATATAATGGATCATGGACTGACACAAGAACTTACCTGAGTCCACTGTGACACACTGACATTCACGTTCCACTGGATATATATTTCTTTTGCAGTCATTCTCTATTTTCCAGTTTTCCCTTGTTTTATTAGTTGAACCTTTCTAAATTTGTGGTTCATATACTTTTCATATAGGAGGGAGATATTGCATAGCTATGGATTTGAGCACATGCCCACACTTTATAATCTTGAAAAAGCTGGGTTATTTAAGAGACAGGTGAGTCCAATATTTATCATTGATACAGATTTTGCTGTGTTGTATTGTCTTCTGTTTTATAAGAGTTAATTTTCATAGTTACTGCAGTGTTGTCACCTGTTGATATTTATTTGGCTATATCCTTAATCTTGTTTTGTAGGAATCAAAAAGCAACTGGCTAATGATTTCAAAAGCACTCCAGTTGATAGCTTCTGAATCCGAAGCTTCCAAGTACTTTCAGACTTCTTTTTCTGCTGTGTACTGCAATTGTTGGCATGTTTTAACATTGTTAAATTCATTGAAATTATATATTTTAACCTTTCTTTAACTGCTTGTAATCTTTTTTTGTACTTTTTTGGTTTAACATTGTTGAATTTGGCCTTTGTATAATATCTCAATTCCTCTGAATTCTGTATAGATGCATTCTGCATTGCATGCTTTGCATGAATTATTATTTGATCTGCAAAAGAAGGTTAACATCTTGTTCTTCTTTGCATACACTTCCCTTATCCGTTTCCTATAGATTTGTTTTTTATTCACTTTTAGTAACTTAAATGAAATTTGGAGGATCAGCTTACTCGTAAGATATGGCTTTGTCATGTCATTTGAAAATTTTTGTCTATCATTTGGTATAACAAACTATCACAAATTGTGAATACATATAAAAAAAATCAAACAATAACTGGGGTTTTCTAAATGCGTTTTGTTAATATCTTTGTTGCTTGCCTTTTCAAATAACATGCATTTTATACATTTGTTGATTTCAGTGCCGAAACAATTTGTTTTGTTTCTTCAAATATGCTAACCATTACATCTCACTTTGACATTGAATTTTACAGGCCCGATGATATTTCATACATTTTTTCTGGGTATGCACCTCTTAGCATCCGTATAGTCCAACATGCAATAAGATCCGGTTGGTATGTTCTTCCTTCTAAACTTCATAAAAGATTCAATTATTCTGCAATGATTAAAGTTTCCTCATAATTTTGTGTGCTTGACTTTATGTTAGAAAATGTGTTCCATCACTTTGAATAAAATGTATTCTAGCTCGAGTTGATATCGGGAAGCCTGTTCATATTCTTGCACGTTTAGGAAAAAGAACATGAACTATACGAGGTTTCTACTGCAATGTGCATAATTCGCCAATTGTGTTTCGAGTGCATTTACTCCATTTTGAATTTATTTGCCAATTGTGTTTCTACTGCAATGGCATATTTTGCAGAATCTTCATGTAGGGGTAGCTACATATTCCACTGTACCAAGGTTTAAAAAGGCGAAATCAGGAATCGAGGTATTTTACCTTAGCGAGACGAGGCAAGGGGAGGCATAAGGCTTGAAATAAAAAAATAAAAACTCTTAAGATTATAAATAATTCATACAAATGACAAAAATAATATAAATCATCACCATATTTTCTTGATTCATCATCATAACGACATAAACCATGAATTTAATATGTTATTATAAAATGAAATTTTGAAATGAGATTGAAAATAAACACAATTTAAATACGCCGTTAGAATCAAGATCCACAACAGTCTCATTCTCACTTTCATGTTCTTCAGAAGAAGTCATGTAATAAATATATTATCCTTAGATTATGACATTATGTCTCTTTATCATCTTCAAAATATTCTTTAATTATAAATTTTTTCCTACTCCTTTTATCAGTAACATTGGTTTCAATAAAATATAGAGTAAAGTAACAAATTATTAACACAATAAAGTAATCTATTATACTTAAATCACATTTTAATTTTTTTGAAGTTCCAACCTCCCTTTGCTTCTTTTTTTTTTTTAATAATTGTGAAGTAAACTATATTATCAGTTCAAGAGCCATTTTAATGTTAGCATTGATATTTTTATTTTCCTCATCATCAAATATTATTCCTCCATCTTCAACTTCAGATCTTTCATTGTTATTTGATGTTATTCATTCTATATCAGATAGCATATTATCTACAACCAAATGATCCATTTCATCATTACTAGTTATTTGCCTTTGTAATTTGATATGTCTATTTTTCAAATTTTTATTAAACATAACATAAACTAATCATCCTATAGTCAATCTATTTATTCTCTTTGTATGATAGAATAAAACATATATTAATAATAATATTATAAATTTTTTTTATAAAATTTAGCAAAGTGAGGCATCACCTCAAAACACCTTGAGGCGTATGCCTCATTTAAAAATGGTGTAAGCCTCATTAATGCCAGTGAGGCTTAAGCCTCACTAGTGCCAGTGAGGCTTTAAGCCTCGAGGCACTCCTTGTGTGCCTCAATTCAAGGTACGCCTCAAGGCATGCGCCTTGAACGATTTTTTAAACCATGACCTGCAGAATCTCAAATTTTATGGTGATAGCTTTTCTTCATTGTGAGGATATTGATTTAATCGAAATGTCTCCAAAATTTCCCCTATTGAAACTGTATTGGGGGAGCACTATATAAGATTTCCCTTAAGTAATTAGGGTGAGGCTAATACTGATGATGAGACAATGATCTTATTAAGCAGAAGGTCTAAGGTTCTTCTTAGAAGATGAACAAGAAGAGGATTGAGAGGAGAACCCGCTATTTGCTGACACTTCTTAGAAGATAAACTAATGTTTTGATGCCCTATTTGATCCCAAACTAAGGGAGTGTCACGACCCGGCCCGAATATTCGATCTAACGAGGCGGGTACAAAAAGTCGGACAATAAAATTTTAATTACCTATTGTCATTTGCACGTCGCCTTCTGTAAACATGTTCTTCTCTTTCAGCTATTACTTTTTTAGGAACTTACCTGAAACATTTAAACTCGTGGGTTGAGTTTACTAAGCAAACTCTTTGGATATTTAATTAAAACAATCAATATGCATAAAGATATGTGGATTACATAATTTCTTAATCTTATTTCTTTCATTTTATTGATTTATACTTCTTCGGATATCTATTTAAAACATTTGTTATCTTTAATATTTCATTTATATTGCCTTTTCCCATCTGTTTTGCACAGGAGCACCGTCTCAAAGTACCCAAAGGTACAACCTTTTCCATTTGATTTCCTTTTCTATTTCCATATCATTTTCCTTTTCCTTTTTCGTGCACGAGTACGACGTCCCCAGCCGGTACCATAAGGGGGTGAACTCCTGTAGTTTTCAATACCTTTTCCTTTATTCTCTTTTCTTTTTTTCATTTTCATCCTTCATTGCATACAACACATCTTACATGTATCTTTATAAATATTACTTATCATTTGCATATACGAATCATATACATGTGTATGTTTTCTTTCTAAACTTTACTTTCTATTTCTTTGATATACTCATTACATATCCTTTTTCTTTTCCATAATTGTACTCATACATGTCGTTACTTATTTCAGGTAATCATTTCCAACAGTAGCAGAAATCATAAGTTTAAATAATTACATATACTTCTTTCTAAATGAAAATAGAATTGAAATAAAGAAATTTAAACTTTTATAAATACCCACTTTAATCCTTCAAAATTCTCAATCCTTGGAGCAACCTCAACTTCGTGTTCCTACAACATTCACAAAATATAACTTCTAAAAAAACATGCTTTCATAACAAAGTTGAATTAAATTTGTTTACGGAGAGTCACTTACAAAAGGAGAAATAGGAATTTTCTAAAAATTCCTAAATCTTTCTCTCCCAAAATTCTTCTCTTTGCTTCAATTCTCTTCCTTTAACTTTAAGAAACACATTGTTCGCTTTAAACGAAGTAAAAGAAGGAAATTTATACAAAAATCCGTAAGAAAAATCCAACAAACCTTTTTCCTTTTATATTCTCGTTCGTTTCTCTCGTTCTTGAAATTCTTCCTTAAATAACACTCTGATAACGATAAGAATGAAAAGGAATTGTTATTTCTTACCCTTGAAGATAATCATTTGCTAAAAATTGGAGAAGGAGAACCTACCTCGCTCTCACGCACGAAACCGCCGCTCACCCTTCTCTGTTTCGCGAACGATTGCTGTTCCGCGAACCTTCCTATTCGCGATATTAAAAGGGGTGGGCCGGCTGGTTCAGTTGAACCGGCCGGAAGAATGTCACAATCTCCCTTCCTTAAAAAATTTCGTCCTCGAAATTTCAAGTATAATGAAACATACCTTAGTTAAAAAGATGAGGATGTTGACTTCTCATTTCAGTTTCCCGCTCCCAGGTGGCATCTCTTTCTGATCCATGCTTCTATAAAATTTTCACAAAAGGTATTACCTTATTCCTCAGTTGTTTCACATCATAATCCTGTATTCGTTCAGGTTCTTCAACATATTTCAAATCAGGTTGAAAGTCAATAGATTTAGACTGTATTCTCTTGGAATCATCTGAGACATACTTCCTAAGTACTGATATATGAAACACATTATGAATTCCTTGCATATGCACTGGTAGATCCAATCTGTATGCCATATTTCCAATCTTTTCAATGATTTCATAGGGACCTATAAATCTTGGGCTCAATTTTCTCGTCTTTCCAAATCTTTGAACACCTTTCATTGGGCTGACTTTTAAGAAAACAAACTTTCCAACTTCAAATTCTATTGGTCGGTGCTTTGCATCATAATATTTTCGTTGCCTGTCTAGAACTGCCTTTAATCTGTCTCCGATCAATCTGATTTTACTAGTAGCCTCATCTACCAGTTCAGTTCCAATTACCTTTCTTTTACAAGTTTCTACCCAACACAAGGGTGTTCTGCACTTTCTTCCATAAAGGGCCTCATATGGTGTCATTCCAATGCTAGCTTGAAAACTGTTGTTGTAAGCAAATTCAATCAACGGTATGTGAGTCTCCAAATTTCTTCCAAAATCTAGAACACATAATCGCATTAAATCCTCCAAAGTCTGAATTGTCCTTTCTGATTGCCCATTTTTCTGAGGATGAAATGATGTACTGAAAGTCAGTCGTGTGCCCAAAGCTTCCTGAATTTTCTTCCACAATTTTGAAATGAAACGAGCATCTCTATCTGAAACAATAGATTTTGGAATTCCATGCAATCTCACAATTTCATCAACATATAATTTTGCCAATTTTTCTACTGAATCTGTTTGTCTAATTGGTAAGAAATGAGCTGACTTGGTTAATCTGTCAATAACAGTGGCGGAGGGAGGGGGGGGGGGGCAAAGGGGGGCACGTGCCCCCCCTAAAAAAAAATTTAATTATATGTGTAGAATAAGGAAGAGCAAACATTTTTATATGTGAGAAATCAATTATTTTCTCTTATATTCAAGCTCGTTTTAATAGAAAGAAGTAATTAGATTAATTTATTTTTCTTAATCAAGACTAATCTATTGATATATCATCTAAAAATTATCTTGATCGGGCATGAATCTTGAGAAAAAATCAAGTTGAAAACTTCAAAAATTAAATCGGAGACCATATGAACTCCAATTTCAACAAACTTATAGTCGAACTGAACGTCTTGAAAATACGAACCCAACAACACTCAATTCGACTCAATCCGAGCCCAAATCAAGGACCCGAAGCACATTTGGAAGGTTCAAAACATAATTTGGCTGATCAAATGATTTCTAAAATTTATTTGCTTATAGTCGAATCGAGCGGCTCAACGATACGAATCCAACGAGCTAAAGATCGTTGATTTCTGATATCATTTAGCTATATTTTTATTCAGATTTATGCTATGCAATCAATACATTTCTTTTTTTTTCTATATTTTATTAAATCTCTCTCTCTCTCTCTCTCTCTATATATATATATATATATATATATATATATATGTTTTTGTGATAATCTTTGATTTTTATTGGAAACTTTATTTTAAAGAACATCGGGTAAATTTTAGCTAAATTAAAACTCATTTAAATTAGCTGAAATAAAATTGTAGTTGAGTAATGAGACAACAAACAATAGGCCCCCCCCTGAATAAATTTTCTGGCTCCGCCACTGGTCAATAATAACCCATATTGCATCTCTACTCTGCCTTGACCTGGGTAATCCAATCACAAAATCCATCGCAATTTCTTCCCATTTCCATTCAGGTATAGGTAAGGGTTGTAGTTGACCACTTGGCTTTTGATGTTCTGCTTTAATCATCTGACAGGGAATATATTTTGCTACAAATTCTGCAACACTCCTCTTTAATCCTGACCACCAAAACAATCCTCTAAGTTCCTGATACATCTTTGTACTGCCTGGATGAATTTCATATGTTGAGAGGTGAGCTTCCTGCATTATTTCTTCTCTTAAGCTTCCAGCATTTGGAATACAGATCCTGCCTTTATATTTCAATAATCCTTCTCCATCAATAACAAAGTTCTCTAATTGCCCTGCTTTCACCTTCTTTATGGTCTTAAATTTGTCATCCTGAGATAATGCATTGAGTACTCTATCTTTCAAAGTAGACTGAATCATTAGCTGATTCAACATCATATCTTTTGTCTCTTTCTGATTGACCACTGAAATTTCTAACTTTTTCATTTCTCTAATTATCTGTTCCTGTTGGGTGATTAGCCAATTTGCATTTTCAAGTGTTTTTCTGCTAAGTGCATCTGCAACTACATTTGCCTTTCCAGGATGATACTGTATATCCAAGTCATAATCCTTAATGAGCTCTAACCACCTTCTCTGTCTCAAATTAAGCTCTTTTTGATTGAAAATATACTTGAGACTTTTATGATCTGTAAACACTTCGCATTTGACCCCATACAGGTATTGTCTCCATATCTTGAGTGCAAAAACTACAGCTGCCAATTCTAAATCATGAGTAGGGTAGTTCATTTCATGAATTTTCAGTTGCCTTGAAGCATAGGCCATCACTCTACCATACTGCATCAAAACACATCCAAGTCCTCTCAATGAAGCATCACAAAAAATTTGGAACCCTTCTGAACCTGATGGAATTGTCAAAATCGGGGCAGTCACTAGGCAATTCTTTAATTTCTGGAAAGCTCCTTCACACTGATCACTCCATTCAAATTTTACTGTTTTCTGAGTTAATCTGGATAATGACATTGCAATCTGAGAGAATCCTTCTACAAACCTCCTGTAATAACTAGCAAGTCCAAGAAAACTCCTCACCTCTGAAACTGTCATTGGCCTTGGCCAATCTGATATAGCTTGAATTTTATTTTGATCAACTGAAATTCCTTCACCACTAATCACATGCCCCTGAAAATTAACACTGCTCAGCCAAAATTCACACTTTGAAAATTTGGCATACAACTTGTTCTTCTTTAATGTTTGCAACACTGCTTGCAGATGACTGTAATGACTTTCTTCATCTCTTGAATAAATTAGATTATCATCAATAAACACAATCACAAATATGTCCAGGAATGGCTTAAAAATTCTGTTCATTAAATCCATAAATACTGCCGGTGCATTAGTCACTCCAAACGGCATTACCACAAACTCGTAGTGGCCATATATGGTTCTGAAAGCTGTCTTTGCTATATCTTCCTCCTTAATCCGTAGCTGATGGTATCCAGATCTCAAATCAATTTTAGAGAAAATTGTAGCTCCTTCCAGTTGATCAAAAAGATCATCTATTCTGGGCAAAGGATACTTATTCTTAACAGTAAGCTTATTCAGTTCTCTGTAATCTATACACATTCTGAAGCTCCCATCTTTCTTCTTTACAAACAGTACCGGAGCTCCCCAAGGTGAGGAACTTGGTCTGATAAACCCCTTATCGAGCAATTCCTGTAACTGACCTTTCAGCTCCTGTAACTCTTTGACTGCCATCTTGTAAGGTGCTCTTGCCACTGGTTCTGAATCCGGTATCAATTCAATAGTGAAATCTATCTCTCTTCCTGGTGGTAATCCTGGCAAATCATCCAAAAACACCTCTGGATACTCTCTGATTACTGGTATATCTTTCAACTCTTTAACTTCCTTATTTGTATCCTTTACTTGAGCAAGAAAACACTGTCATCCCTTGGATATAAATTTTTATGCTTTCAAATAGGTGATTATTATTGAAGAAACTCCTCTTTCTCCAAGAAAATTAAACTTTACAATTTTTTTGTTGCAGTCAATAATCACAAAATGCCTTGATAACCAATCCATTCCCAATATCATATCAAATTCTTGTAATGGTAAAACGTTCATTGTGGCTTCAAACTCTCTTTCATTTATTTTGAAAGTCACTTTACATACACCATTCACATTCATAATCAATTCATTTGGCATTAGAACTTCTAAAATTATACTTGTCTCATAAACATTTAGTCTAACTGTTTTAACAAGTTCTTCTGAAATAAATGAGTGTGAAGCTCCTATATCAAAAAGAATTCGTACAGGCTCTCCTTGCATCATGATCAAACCTATAAAATTACATACATAAGAAACATAAACATACATCATTCCTTTAATAATACTTTCATGATACATATTCATTCACTTCTCATTTTTATCATCTGTAATCACTTCAGGTGAATCCTTAGCATCCTTCTGAGTCAATGCATATACTCTAGGCAGAGTATTCTGTCGGCTTTGACTTGATCCTGGAGTAGATGCAGCTGATTCTACTGTTCTTGGTCTTCCTACATTCCTTTGAGATCCAATATTTATCTTTGACTCTCTTGCCGGTCTTTGCCCCAGAGTAGGACAATTCTTAGCTATATGACTTGGTTGATGACACCAGAAGCAAGTATTTGTACCATATAAGCATTATCCTTTATGTTGTCTTCCACACTTGCTGCAACTGTTCACACTTGAACTGGCACTGCTGCTGGACTTTGTCTTTTTCCAATTAAATTTTTTCACCTTGTGAAAAAGACTTGCTATGTGAATCCCGATGGACTCCCATAATCTCACCACTTTTTATCTTCTGAAAATCATGTCTCCAGTATTTTGCAGGTCTGCTTCTATCTTTCTAGCTTTTTCCACTAGCACTACATAATCTTCAATTTCAAAAGGAACCAGGGGTTGCCTAGTTACATCTTTCAGTCTAGATAAAAATTTATGACATTTTTCCTCTACCGTTTGTATTAACTGGAGAGCATATCTGGACAGAATGATAAATTCAGCCTCATACTGCATCATTGATCTTTCTCTTTGTACTAATATCATAAATTTATCTTGCATCTATATTCTCATTATAAGAGGCACGAACCAATCTCTGAATATCTGAGTGAAGTCATCCCACTTGATTTGCATATTATGGATTCCTCCAAATTTGTCTTGATATAAACCTTTCCACCACCTTTCAGCTTCTCCTTCTAGTGCAAAGGTTGCCAAGGAAACTTTTCTCTCTTATGGACAGTTCATACCTTCTAATATCTTTTCAATCCTCAGCAACCAGTTTTTAGCCTCTATTGGTCCCTTTACTCCTTTGAATAATGGTGGTCTCATATCTTGAAATAATTTCAGATATTTATCCATAACTGTCTAACCACCACTACTACTCCCCGATGGTTGATTTCTTGAATCTTAAATTAGCTGAGTCACAGCTGTCATCATTTGAGCCAATGCATCAGGATTAACAGGAACATTTGGTGTTGTTCTTTCCACTTCTTCATTTTCTTCATATTCATTTTGGTTCCTATTGACCATAACATAATCATTTAACCTTATAATCAATTGTAATCATTCTAATGGCTCTTTCAGTATGATTCATATTTTAATTGGGCTCTGATACCACTTTTGTCACTACCCGGCCCGGATACTCGATCTAACGAGACGGGTACAAAAAGTCGGAGAATAAAATTTTAATTACCTGTTGTCATTTGCACGTCGCCTTCTGTAAACATGTTTTTCTCTTTCAGCAATTACTTCTTTAGGAACTTACCTGAAACATTTAAACTCGTGGGTTGAGTTTACTAAGTAAACTCTTTGGATATTTAATTAAAACAATCAATATGCATAAAGATATGTGGATTATATCCTTTCTTAATCTTATTTCTTTCATTTCATTGATTTATACTTCTTCGGATATCTTCATTTAAAACAATTTAAAACATTTGTTATCTTTAATATTTCATTTTTATTGCCTTTTCCCATCTGTTTTGCACAGGAGCACCGTCTCAAAGTACCCAAAGTACAACCTTTTCCATTTGATTTCCTTTTCCATTTCCATATCATTTTTCTTTTCCTTTCGTGCACGAGTACGGCGTCCCCAGCCGGTACCATAAGGGGGTGAACTCCTGTAGTTTTCAATACCTTTTCCTTTATTCTCTTTTATTTTCTTTTTTTCATTTTCATCCTTATTGTTATCATTGCATATAACATATCTTACATGTATCTTTATAAATATTACTTATTATTTGCATATACGAATCATATACATGTGTATGTTTTTTTTCTAAACTTTACTTTCTATTTCTTTGATATACTCATTACATATCCTTTTTCTTTTCCATAATTGTACTCATACATTTCGTTACTTATTTCAGGTAATCATTTCCAACAGTAGCAGAAATCATAAGTCTAAATAATTACATATACTTCTTTCTAAATGAAAATAGTATTGAAATAAATAAATTTAAACTTTTATAAATACCCACTTTAATCCTTCAAAATTCTCAATTCTTGGAGCAACCTCAACTTCGAGTTCCTATAACATCCATAAAATATAACTTCTAAAAAAACATGCTTTCATAACAAAGTTGAATTAAATTTGTTTACGGAAATCCTTCTGGTGTCCTTCTACAGGATCGAATTTACCTGGAAGAGAAAATACAAGTGACAGCAAGCAAAAACCAGGGTTTCGGGTAAAAAGAATACCTCTGTATTCTGGGATTGTATTACTCTTTGTAAAAGGGAAGATAACCGCTGTTTTTCTCCTCTATACTCCTATATGTATAACCAGCTTTTCTAAATGCTATTTTTGTAAAAAAGTAAAAATGCTGCAAAAATAACTACTAAACAGAAAATAACAAATAAGATAGTGGGGACTGAGTAGTTTGTCGAGATGTATAAAATGTGTCGCCAGTATGCCCTGTTATCTGGTATTGCATCAGTCCTCCTCGGCTTCGGAAGAGCTCGACTCTGACGAGCTGATTGAAATGAGGGCATCGTCCGCAGGTATGTCTGGTGAGAGGTCGGAGACGTTGAAGGTTGAGGTTGTGTGGCAGTCAGCTGGTAGATCTACGCTGTATGCGTTGTCGTTGATTTTGGCGGTGATAGGTACTGGACCAAGCTTACGGCGGCTTAATTTCGAGAAGGTGCCAGGTGGGAAGAGTTCACGCCGGAGGCGAACCATGACCAAATCTCCAACTTGAAATAACCGTTCCCTTCGGTGTAGGTCTGCAGCTTTTTTGTAGCGGAGATTCGCATTATACGTCCGCTAGCATCTTGGAATAATCTTCGGCGAAGGAGGTAGCGGCGGGAGACCTGCATTTTGGTAAAATGGAGAGGTCTACAGCAGTATTAGGCGACTTTGTATATACTATATCAAATGGTGCCTTCTCTGTAGAACGGTTCGTCATCGCATTGTACGCGAATTCAGCCCGAGATAGGACTTCTTCCCACTGTTTAGGTCTGGTCTTGGACCAGACAACGAAGCATGTTGCCCAGTGTCCTATTCACGACTTCTGTTTGGCCGTCGGATTGGGGATGGTAGGCAGAGCTGAAGTTCAACTCGGTGCCGAGTCGTTTCCATAGTTCACGCCAAAAATGGCTTATGAATTTGACATCACGATCAGATGTGATGCTCATTGGCAACCCATGTAAGCGAACCACTTCATTAAAAAAAAAGGTTAGCAACAATCAAGGCATTGGAGGTTTTCTTACAGGCGATAAAGTGGCTCATTTTGGAGAAGCGATCGATGACCACCATTATAGAATCGTGTCCTCGCCTGGTCCGCGGTAAACCGAGTACGAAATCCATACTCAAATCTTTCCAAATTGAGTTGGGTACTGGTAGCGGCATGTATAATCCCGTGTTTTGAGCTCCCCCTTTATACATTTGGCACGTCAGACAACTGTCTACAAACCGGAAGGTGTCTCGTCGTAATCGGGGCCAAAAGAATCAGGACTGCAATTGTCGAAGAGTATTGTCTCTTCCAAGGTGTGCCGCAAGTCCTCCGCCATGTGTTTCTCGGATAAGATGTTGTCGCCACGATGAGATCGGGATGCAAAGTAAGTTCTGTTTGAAGAGGAAGCCATGCTTGACTGAATAATATTCATGTTGAAGAGTTTCCTTGCAAAGTGCCCAGGGGGTTCCAAAATCCAAGTCTTCTTCATATAGATCTTTCAGGTGGTCGAGTCCCACTAGATCAGTTTGTAACGTGGTGAGCAGTACAGCCCTTCGGCTACTTTGTTTTCTACTCCCGGCTTGTGCTTTATTGTAAAATTAAAGCGTTGCAAAAATCCTAGCCATCTCGCGTGCATCCGGTTAATACCTTTTTGCGTGTTGATATATTGCAATGCCTTATTATCACTGCAAAGAATAAAATTTTGGTGTAGTAGATATGATTCCCACTGCTTGAGTGCCCGGACGATTGCATAAAGTTCCTGTTTATATGCTGCCCATTTCTGTCGGGCTGCGCATAGCTTCTCGCTAAAAAATGCAACAGGTTTTCCGAGCTGAGATAATAATGCCCCGATGCCGATGGATGATGCATCCGTATCGACTACAAAAGGGTGTTCAAAGCTAGGGAGTGCTAAAATGGGTGCAGTAGTAAGAGCCTCCTTGATGGCTTCGAAGCTCAGTTGTTGTTCAACATCCCACCGAAAGAGTTTAAATTTCAGGCACTCGGTAATAGGGGCCATGATCGTGCTGAAATTTTTAATAAAACGCCTGTAAAAATTGGCCAAACCGTGGAAGCTTCTCACGTCAAAAAAGGAATTGGGCTGCGGCCAATCCTTAATAGCTGTTATCTTCTGCGGATCTACTTCAATGCCATTGCCGGAAATAATGAATCCAAGAAACTTGACTTTTGGAGTAGCCAGCTCACACTTCGGTAAATTGACATATAATTTATGTTGTTTTAAAACCTCAAACAAAGCCTTTAGGTGATGTAGATGTTGCGGTGGGTCCGAACTGTATACGAGGATATCGTCGAAGTACACGATGCAAAATCTTCCCAGAAAAGGTTTCAGAATCTTGTTCATCATTCTCATGAACGTGGACGGTGCATTACACAACCCGAACGGCATGACCTTCCACTCATACAGTACCTGTGGAGTCTTAAAAGCCGTCTTCCATTCGTCACCCTGTCAGATACGAATCTGATGATATCCACTACGTAAGTCCAGTTTGGAGAATACCGTCGACCCCGCGAGTTGATCCAGCAGTTCGTCGATGCGAGGCATGGGGAAACGGTATTTGATGGTAATTTTGTTAACTGCTCGGCTGTCGATGCACATCCACCACATGCCGTCTTTCTTGGGAACAAGTAAAGCCGGCACCGCACATGGACTGAGGCTAACTTGTATGAGCTGTTTCTGTAGTAGATCATCGATCAGTTCTTGGAGTATCATCTGCTCCTTTGGATTGAGCCGATAGTGGGGCAAGTTCGGTAATGTAGCACCCGGAGTAAAATCAATCTGGTGTTGAATTTTCCGTAATGGGGGCAGCTCTGCAGGTAACTCTTCAGGGAGAATATCTCGATATTGCTCCAGGAGTTCAGACACTTCCTTCGGATATTGTTGTAGTGAACTGCAGTGGTTCGGCTCAGTGACAAACAAGGCAAACATAGGAGTATGATCCCGCCAATCCCGTACCAAATTAGTTCCTGAAACTAAATGGATTGCCGCAAGCTTCGCAGGTTCCTTTCTTGGCGATGGTGTACCAGTCACGCCCGGTAAAAGTCGTAGCCTCCGCCCCTTCCAGTCAAGGGAATACACATTTGCCCGACCATCATACTGAACTCCTACATCGAATTGCCATGGTCGGCCAAAAATCAGGTGGCACACGTCCATTTCCAAGATGACGCACAGCACTTCGCATGTATAATGTTTGCCTATGGAAAAGGTCACACGGCAGGACTCCGTGACAAGAATTTCCATTCCTTTCTTGACCCAACTGATCTTATATGGATGAGGGTGTTTAGTGGTCTTTAACTGCAATCCTTGAACGACAGCTTTTGCAATAATATTTTCGGTACATCTGCTATCAATAAGCAAATCACACACCTTACCACTTATAGTGCACCGAGTTTTAAAAATGGCGTGACGTTGTGAAGTTCCATACTGGCGGGGTGCCAGTAGCAATTTTTCTAGAACTCCAATGAACGGTTCCCCCTCATCAGCCTGCACGTCTTCCGCCTCATCATCTCGTTCGGCCTCAGTACCTTCGGGCTCTCCTCCGTCTTCCATCTCGGCTAGTTGCACTTGTTGCCGCTGGGGACACTCATTAGACTTGTGTCCTGGTTGAAAACAACGAAAACATTTAAGTGTGGATGGCCTCGCATAGGGATTAGCAATGTTGGCATTCTTTGGCTTCTGCATAGTTTTCCCGTCAATTCCTGTAGTGGACGGTCCAGCAGCAGGGGCGGTTGGATTGGTGTGCGGGGACACTCTCGCCACAGATTGCGAGTTAATTTTATTAGGGGTTGTACTAGGCTCTTTCCAATGCCGCCGATAGGAGGGAAATTTAGATTTGCGATTCTGCTGCATCTCAATTTTCATGGCTAGGTTCACGGCTTGGGCCGTAGACCAAACGGAATTCAGCTCCACTTGGTCTTGAATGCTGTCTTTGAGGCCTCCGATGTAACGAGCTACCAACTGATTGACGGACTCGTTAAGATCATTCCTTGCACTCAATCGGTTGAATTCTTCGGTGTACTCGCTGACCGATCTCGTGCCTTGAACACAATGTTGATACCTCATGTACAAAATTTGTTCGAAATCGGTAGGGAGAAATTGCGCCCTTAGCAATTGTTTCATTTTTGCCCAACTGCGTATACTGCTCCGACCTTCCCGGCGGCGTGACTGCAGCGTTTGTTCCCACCAGGCGCTGGCTCCGCCTTTTAATCGACACGCTACATACTTCACTCGCTTCTCCGGGTAAATGTCCATGTAATCGAAAAAATTTTCGATCAAGGAAATCTTTAATGTGAAGATGTCCATCGAAGAATGGAATATCCAATTTCACCTTAAATTCACCTGGGTGCTGTCGGTATAACGGAATTCGACGATTCTGATGGTGATCTACCTCATAGCGGTCCTCCACCTCTTCACCACTGGAATGCCACTGATGATTGTCTCGTTCTGGGGTTGGATCTTCCTCTGATTCGGACGGTTCTTGCGGAGTAATTTGGGGTCGCCGCACATTCCGCTCACCGTCCCTTCTCCTCCTGGGTACGGGTCGATTTGCTTTGACCTCTTCCCGAATCTGCTCTTGGTACATTGGCATCGCCCGAATGAGATTAAACTCTCGGCGAATCTCCACCGTCAGCCGCTGCACGTCGGCCGCCACGTCGTCAATCCGCCGCTTGACGCGTTCTTGATCAGCCCATAGCATCTCAAGAGTTCGAACTCCCTCTGTCGCCGGCTCCTTGCCTCTGTCCGTCATTCCGTCTCCAGGTGATGGCTCTGATACCAACTGGTGTCCTTCTACAGTATCGAATTTACCTGGAAGAGAAAATACAAGTGACAGCAAGCAAAAACCAGGGATTCGGGTAAAAAGAATACCTCTGTATTCTGGGATTGTATTACTCTTTGTAAAAGGGAAGATAACCGCTGTTTTTCTCCTCTATACTCCTATATGTATAACCAGCTTTTCTAAATGCTATTTTTGTAAAAAAGTAAAAAGGCTGCAAAAATAACTACTAAACAGAAAATAGCAAATAAGATAGTGGGGACTGAGTAGTTTGTCGAGATGTATAAAATGTGCCGCCACTATGCCCTGTTATCCGGTATTGCATCACCTTCTCTCCCAAAATTCTTCTCTTTGCTTCAATTCTCTTCCTTTAACTTTAAGAAACACATTGTTCGCTTTAAACGAAGTAAAAGAAGGAAATTTATACAAATATCCGTAAGAAAAATCCAACAAACCTTTTTTCCTTTTCTATTCTCGTTCGTTTCTCTCGTTCTTGAAATTCTTCCTAAAATAACACTCTGATAACGATAATAATGAAAGGAATTGTTATTTCTTACCCTTGAAGATAATCATTTGCTAAAAATTGGAGGAGGAGAACCTACCTCACTCTCACGCACGAAACCGCTGCTCGCCCCTCTCTATTTCGCGAACGATTGCTGTTCCGCGAACCTTCCTATTCGCGATATTAAAAGGGGTGGGTTGGCCGGTTCAGTTGAACCGGCCGGAAGAACCGGTTGTCACAGAGTGGGTGTTATGTAACTGTTGAATTGAAATCATGCTATTGAGGATAGCGGAGGCTCTTAGCCTCCTAGGTACTTAATCCTTGTAAACCTTAATTTTAATTATGGTAACTACTAATCAGGTTTTGGATCACAAAAAGAAGGCTAGGTTTTCCTTGAAAAGCTTTCTTTGTTTGATGAAACAAAGGCTTAGGTTTATGCAATATGGTCACCAAACAATTTTAAACGTGAAATTTATTAAGGAATTCAAGAATAGGAAGAAATAAATTAGTTTAGATTTTATTTAGAGATGTTGAATTCTTTCTTTTGCATGCCTTATTCTCCTTTGCTTGATGTGGCATGTAAGGAGGGATGGAGTTGTTTAGTGCAACAAAGGCTTAGTTTCCAAACAATGCTAAACATGAAATGTGTAAAGAAATTCATGAATTAGGAAGAAATAAACTAGTTTAGATCTTATTTGAGGGTGGCATGTAATAAAGAAAGGAGGGAGGGATAAATAGGTGTGATAATTGCAGCGAACCAGCCTCTTATTTGCACAGTAGCCTAACGGTTTTGTTAGCTCTGCTCAATATGTGGACGGATGATGTAGAATTTATACTAAAAAAGTAGAGCCATGAAAGATGGTAAACATGCGTGTTCTGAGACCAGAATAACAAATATTACATTGTAGTCTATTCTCGGCGAAGATCAAGGACAACCACTAGTTTTTATGATAGAAATTAATAGGATTCACACCTGCAAAATGTTGTTGGAAACTAGTTTTTTTTTTTTAAATTGCAGTCTTTTTCTGTAAGTTTTTCACTGAGCTACAATGGCGTGGTATAGCTAGTGGTGTGTTGGTGATACATCATCTGAGTTTACTAACTGCAGAAGTGGACTACTTTGAATGAGGTCAGCAACTTGGAGACTCTTCTTTACCTTAAATAAGTCATATTTTAGTGTGGACAAGACAACTTGATAACTTTGGGACTGCTTGTTCAGAGCCAACAAAGGCTCCGTTTGGGATGGCTTTCTTTAAATTTTTTGTATTAAAAAGCTGCTTTAAGAAGCAGAAAGAAAGCCGTCCCAAACGAAGCCAAAGTTGGATACCATTTGCACTTTCTCTTATGAATAGCTGTATTTTCTTCCTTTTCTATGTTTAGATTCCGACTTCTGCATTCTGAACTGATGCTTGCAAAAAAATGAGGCATAGTTGTATTCACAATTCTTCATATAAAATCAATTTGATGAGTCTCTTCTAATATGTATTAGGCTATTAGCAGTGCAACACTTTCTATGACAATGTTCTGTTAACTATCTAAAATAAGTATGTAAAGTTTGCTTTTGACACTCTTTTTTAGGTTAATTCAATCATGACAACATTGAAATGGGACTGCCCTGTGACTATGATCGATCATTTGACAATCAGAAGTTTCATAAATATCATATAGGTTGTGTTATATACCTTTATATCTTTCTATTGATAAGCTTTCTTTTATAGGCGCTCCATTGAAGAAATATTGAGGTATCTTCCTGGACCACATGTGGATTTGAAGAGAGTAAGTGCACTCTCCCTTCTTAATTTGGATAACTTGAGGTTGAATTTCATTGTTTCATGATGTTAATCACTTGCATATCATGAACATCAATAGGGTGGTTCAACCAATTCTTCTCCATTTGATAAAGTTCCCAGCTTTCAATCAAATCTTGACAGGTGTGCGTAAACTTTCATACAACTTCTAATGAATCTTTTTGTTCTCTTTTTTTTTCTTTTTCTCTTGCACATGTTTTAAGATTGCATTGTTAAATGATTTTATCTTTTATCTTTACTATACTCACAATTAGATTTGTCTTAATGTTTGTAAAATATTCTTTCAATGATTCTCGAAACCTTCAACTCGATACATGGGTGGTAGCATCAGTCTATAAACAAGATAATCAAATCAAAATGAGAAAAAAAAAGATCAATTGAGTTGGTTTAGTTTTTAATATTGCATAAACCTATTATTTTGATTTGATTTAGGTTTAGAGCCTGGGAAAGCCAAATAAATCCAACTTGGATCAAATTAGGCTACGCATCAGATAGCTTAAGGCTTCCAATTGGTAATAACGATTTTAAATTCATAACACATTAATTCACTTCCTCTATTTATTGAATTTATGATAACTACATCTAAATGAACCCAACTAAATTGAATAAAACTATTTTAAATTGAATACGATCTAGTACCAATGGTTTTTTTTTTTAATTCTTTTGATAAAACTGAAACAAAATTTAACCTAATCAAGCAATTTGGTTCAATTTGACTTTTCGTAGGTTCAATTTTGGGGATAAATTTAGTTTTGATTTGAATTTTTCTTGTTTGGTGTGCTGTGATTCAGTTTCAAACATGAAATGATTTAAAACGAAATCTTGCCATGCAACATGACGTCATAAATATGAATGATATAAAATTTTTGTAATAAAAAATCATTATTCATGGTTCCAGATTGGTCCTTATGATAGGAAATACTTGAAGATCTCAAGTAAACCCTAACAAGATTGATGAAAACAGCGGAAAAACTCCACAAATTCAATGGAAAACAAGCAAAAACATTAGTTTTTATTATATAAATCAAACCAACGGAAAAGAAATTGCAAGATACAATTGATCCTCAATTCGAGAGGATGACCCTCTCTCCCAATCTCTTGATGCCGCTAGAGCCCAAGGAACCAACTTCAAGAACAAGAAACAGCCACAATGATTTTGCATGCCCTAATCCTCCATTTCTCCACCTATTTATAGCATAACGTCCTCCCTAACCCTAGCCGCCGCCCCTCTTTCCTCCTAATAGCTCCTAGTAGGCCCCACCCCTTGCTTTGGCGGCAATTCAAGAGGGATGGTTTGGTCCGCCTCTTGTATGTTTGAAACAGCCCCTTGCCAAGGGCCGGTTGGGCCGGTCCAATGGGGACCGGTCTAACAATGGTATTCAGGTCTTTTTAGGCGTCTTAATGCAACAATCCTCAATGGTTGAAAAGCTTGCAATATCCAAGCAAGCTCATTAAATCTATGTGAGGTTGGCTGATTATTCTCTCTATTGCTGGCATCCGTTGCATCGTTTCTATGATTGACAATCTTGTAGACATTTCATCAAATTTCATGTGAGTTTCTTAAGCATTCCACTTTCCAACTTCTGTCATGATGACAATATAATCTAAATTAATATAAATCCTGAGTTTTCCACTCAAATTCAAAGAAAAATAGGATAGACAGGGGAAACCGCATCGTAATAATGGTGACAATTTTATTTGTTTTAAGAGCAAGGAATAGTGAAGGGAATGTTGATCATGCCTATATAGTCGTCACTGAGAGAGCACTTTAGGCGTTAAATTAAGAGGCCAACTTGATTGAATATTCACCCCCAAAACAAAAAACATAAAGTAAAACAAGCACAATTGGCAACCTGTCCTATGGAAGAGTTTGGGCTTTTAATATAATGCTCGACTTTTCAGACTGGTTTATACTGCTGGACAGTTCTCTTGTAAGTGCATTTCTTTTTTTTTAAAAAACAATACTTTCACAACTATTATCAATCATGATTCTGATTGAACTGGAGGCGAGCCACAGATCTCAGGTAGATTCCAAATTTATCAGGTGGCTAATCTCTCGTGCGTGTTGGTGTCAAATCTTTTGTGCTGCTGCTGCGCACCCACAGTTATTTTGCATTTATTGAATCAGACATTTGTTAGACCGGTCGTCTAATCTTATGTTCTACTGAGCACCCACGGTGATTTTGCATCTATTGAATCAAACATTTGTTAGAGCGGTCCCTCCTGAATCGGTCTAGCTGATCCATCCTAGACTAGCTCTTGCGTATAAGAGGTGGAACAAGAGTTCTGCCCTGTAACTCTGCCCCCATCTCCAAGTGGGGTCCAACAACCCATTAAAGAGGGAATTAAGATTAGGCTAGGAGGGAAAATTCAAAAGAGGGGTTGTTTGGGGATTTACATCATCATTGTAAGGTTATTTTCATAGGGTTAGGGTTATGTCTTGTTTGCTAAATTTAGTTTTGTTTCTAAGTTGATCGGGCTCTAGCCGGCGGCTAAGGATTTAGGAGAGCAGGATCTTCCTCTTAAATTGAAGATTCACTGTATCTTGTTGTTTTTCTTCATATATCTTGCAACAAAAAAAGTATTTTTGTCTTCTCCTTATTTTTCTTGGGTTTGTTTTTTGGGTTTGCTAAAATTCAGATAATTATTTTCTACTAGCACTTCCTATCTTGATACTGAACATCGATACGGTTTTTTTACAGGCTTGCTGATGGCCGTCGCGCTTTAGTTCTAGTGGTTTTTGTTGGAGGCGTAACTTTCGCAGAAATAGCCGCTCTTCGTTTTCTGAGTTCACAGGTGCTGCACCTCTTGTTGGAATTGTATTCTGTTCTTAAATTTCTTTAAGCATGCACCTCTTATTTTCTTGTTGCTAGTTCTTAAATTTTTGAAACATTTTGTTGATACTCTTTTGCCATATCTCCAATAGCTTAAAACAGTAGAATTATTCTAGTCTTCAAATGATCTTTGGCTCAAGCTGAAGTTGAAGCTTTTTTCTTACTTCTACATTCTATACATTTGAATACATTTTGCATATTTCCAAATTGAGAATTAGCTTCCTTCATTTTACCTCTTATTGGCAGGATGGAATGGGCTATGATTTCATCATTGGAACAACAAAGATTGTAAATGGAAACACAGTACTTGAAGCTCTCATGACTACTAATTAAGATTCAAAGAGAAATGAAATTGGGGTTCAAAGGGATCTTTCCAAAGACAATTGTTTCTTCCACTTCAGCCATTTATGACAGCTTCTTTAAGTTCTACTGTTGAAGTAATTCTATTAAATAGTTTATAGAGTTTCTGCAGAAGTTTTTAGCAGATACCAAAGGAATTGCCACTGCTTGTGGTGTTCTTAAATATTATTTATATTGGTTGCCTTATTAGTTTACAATTGGATATTACACTGACTCTCATCTGAATTAGTACTACATATTTTTGCTCTAGCTGATGTTATTTAATATCTTTTGTTATAGTTTTTGGTCATTGAGCTTGAATATATTTCTCTTTTCTGTCCTATTCTATATCCAATTGTATTTTATCTTGGCAACTCATTTTTGGCTCAATTTAATTTTTTTTATTGATTATCTATCACAAAATTAATTAAAATGTTTATCTTTTGTTATTTTTTCTATAGATATAAAGCTTTTTTTGTATTGAAGAGGTTATTTGTTAGCATATTTTTTTTTATATATAATACTTAAAATTTAAATTTAGTGCATTTTTGCCCTATATGAAGCATAAAAAATTCATTTAATAGTGTTCATGCTAGCATTGTATTGTCAATTGTGCCAAAGCATATTAAAATATAAAAATATTTTATTCTATTAAACCTTTTGAGTTAGACATTCAATTTTATTTAACATAAACTCTTTTATTAAGATAAAAATTAAATGCTAAATATAAATTTGTCATATGACCAAATGATATGATATTATTTTAAATATAAATTTATTTGAGAAGAATACAAATCTTCTGCACCAAAAGAAAACCTTAACATTTAAACAGCAATTTTATGATGCTGATGAAATATGTTGAGTGAATAATACCACTATTTTGTGCAAAATTAAGCAAAAATATTTCACACATTTGTAATTCATGATGTAAAGGTATGCACAAAATGAAAAAAAAAAAATTATGCAGCAAATATGTAATTTATGATGTAAGGATATGGATGTACAAATACATAATAACATTTTTCATCATACTTTGTGCTAATCAAAACCATAAAATCAGATTTCTCTGAAAATCCACAAGCAGCAATAACAACAACTAAGATTTTGTTTGGAACGGCTTTTTTATTGCTTCTTAAATGTTGACCTGCTGTATAAAACAAAAGAGAAAACAAAAAGAATTAAAATCCACGTACCTGCCATACCACGCAGTCGCACGTCGTTGCCGCATTTCGCACGTCGAAGCCACGCTCGAGTCATTTCACCCCACGATCTCCTCCTCGCGATGTTAAAACCCGAAGAAATGAGAGAGCTCAGGCTCTCTCACTCTCTCGCGTCAACTCCTCCGCCTCTGTCGAAACCCGATCCGAGCTCCTCTAGCTTCTCCGGCCCTCTCTTCGTTGCTCGACGCCGATCCTTCGACGACTTTCCCTTGCCATCGGCTCAGAAGTCACGACATTTTGATCGGAAGCAAGAACAGGACCCGCCGGCTGTGAAGTTAACTTTCTACCCTTCGTGCGCCTCTTCTCCCCCGACGGCTCTCCCTCCTGCAGGTCCGGAAGTTACGACATTTTGATCGGAAGCAAGCAGAGGAGCTCGCTGGAAGTGAAGGTAACTTTCTCCCTGCTCACGCACTTCTCCGACCAAATTCTGTCGCTCCTCCGACTCCTCCTTGGCTGTTTGACTTCGCTCCATGTACGACTTTCCCTTTCTGCTGGATCGGAAGTTGGACATTTTAATCAGAAGCAAGAACGCGAGCTTGCTGGCCGTGACCTCCTCCCTTGCGCATGCTTCCACGGCCAAATCCCATAAATCCGCCGAACAGAGAGGGTATAAGGGAGAGGAGGTTTAATTTATTTTAATTAAAATTAATTTTAATTAAGTATAATTATTATTTTTTTATTATAATCATTTTAATTATTATTATTATTGTAATTAATTATAATTATTTTTAAGTAAATTAATTATAATTAGTTATAATTAATATTAATTTTAATTATAATTAATCATTATTAATTAGTTATAATTAATTAAATTTAATTAATATTAATTAGTTATGATTATTAATCAGAAATCATAATTAATTATATTAATTAAATATAAATAATTATAATTAATTATTCTAATTAATTGTAATTAATAATTAATATATATATATAATAAATTAGATATGATTATAATTAATTAATTAATTATAATTAATTATAATTAATAATAAAAAAAAAAAGAAGAAGAAAAATCTCTTTGCTCCCTTCCCCGCCTCGACTTCCGTACCCTCCTACCTCGATCCACGAGCCACCGTCAGAGTCGCCAAGGTATAGATTTCTAACTCCAATCCCGTTCTCGACGTTTGCAGCGGACCGGGGAACCACCTATACGCGCTCTTGTAGCACGGTGGGAGGGAGCCCGGTGCGAAGCATGCGACGAGGCGGGTAAGCCCTATACACGCTCTTGTAGCGTGGTGGGGATGGTCCCCGACCTCGACCTCGACCTCGACGCCGACACCGCCGACGACTGCTACGAAAGGTACGATGTTCCAAAATCCCATTCTCGACGTTTGCAGCGGACCGGAGAACCACCTATACGCGCTCTTGTAGCACGGTAGGAGGGAACCCGGTGCGACGCATACGACGAGGTGGGAGAGCCCTATACACGCTCTTGTAGCGTGGTGGGGAGTCACTGCTGTTCTGGGAGTTACTGCTGTTCTACTGTACGGGTACTGTTGAAGGCCCCATACACGCTCTTGTAGCGTGGTGGGATGAAATTTTGTACGGCCGCGGTGTCCAAGGACACCTACCATACACGCTCTAGTAGCGTGGTGGGAAGGCCCAGCTCCCCAATTTTCCCCCAAACGGGGGATATGCCGGGGTGCTGCCGAAATTTTCACTGAAATGTACAAAGACTTGAACAATTTGAAGAACTTCTTGGGCAACAATATAGAAGACCTGTACTTGAACATAAATGTGCAGAACTTGAACTAAAATGAGCAGAGGACTCGTACGAAGAACAGAGGACTTGTTGACTGAAACCTGAACAAAATCTAAATAATTTTTAAAGATCAAAATCAAATAAGTCAAATCAAATTGAACGGAAATTCAAGTCAATTCAAACACAAAATGGAATGTACAAGAACTTCAGAAGATCCTGAATAAGCACCTGAACTCAAAAGACTGCAGGGGCACTCGAATTTGTACTCTGAGCTCGGACTATATAACACCAAGTGGGGCTTATGAACTCAACGGACTCAAATCCAAAAGAAGCTGAAAATAACCTTGCATTCTGAGCTCACGAGAACTGGGCTGGGAAGGGTTCATACTTGAGTCAGACTCAACACCAATCAAACTACAACACCTCCTACGAATATTTCCTGGAAGTTCGTAGCAGATACAACGGTCTCCAACAAGTCAATGAACTATACTTGTAAGAAGCAATGGACAGTTGTGAGATGTACGAATACTACCCATATGCAGCGATCAAAGATCTGCCCCTACAAATCAAACTACCACCCGAGAATGACGAAAGGGTGTATTTGATGCAGAAACAATGGATCTTCTACAAAATACTTCCAGGAGGTTGTAGTGAATACAACGATCCCCTGCAAATGGACACTTGTGGATAACAACAGTGTGTATGTCGTATGTACAACGAACCACTGTGGACACAGGTACATTTCCTACAACAATTCCTACAAATGCCTGTTGATTGAGATGGCAATACTGGAGACCAGCAATCAAAGTCATGTTCTCTACAAATAAGTACAATCAACCCACCTGAGATTGGTGATAGGTGGGCATGATGTAGACAAACGAGGGTCTCCTACAAACATTCATAGGAGCTCGTATTAAACACAATTGATCCTTACAAACAAATATGAGCCACTTGTAGATAACAACAGTGGGCATATCGTGAGCACCATCGAACCACTGTGGGCACAAGTACAAGTATCTCATGCGACGATCCCTACAAGGTCAAACAAGTACAATAACCGCCCGAGATTGGTGAAAGGGTGGATATGATGCAGAAGTAATGGGTCATCTACAAACATTTTCAGGAGATCGTAGTAGATACGACAGTCCCCTGCAAATTGATACTTGTGGATAACAACAGTGTATGGAAACTACAATGAATCACTGTGGACACAGGTACGGATATCATCTACGACAGTGGTGATCAAGATTTACAAGTGCGTTGAGTACAAGGGCGACTCTATGTACGAAAAGGAAGGACATGTTTGAACAAATTAGAACCAAACTTCCTGGTGTTCCAAAGTCTCTTTTTGGTTCTATAATAAAGAAGAGAACAGTTCGGGTGTCCACAAACACCGGAAATAGCAAGTTCACTATGCCGAAAAGCCTAAAAGGAGTTCTCCCCAAATCAGCAGTCATTGACTCCAAAGTCCAAAAAAGGGGAGTCAACATCAAGACCCACGAACAACGGAAATAATAAATCCATTACAGTGATGATCTCAAAAAGAGTCCTTTGCAAATTAACGGACTTCAAGGTCTAGAAAGTCCTTCCCCGGCGATTGAGAAAGGGGGAGCCAACATCAAAATCCCACGCCACCGGATCCGCAACACTCGTACTAGCGGACAGAAGGCGTGTATAAGCTCTGAAATCAAATGTTGTGTATTCAAATGTCAATTTTCTACACAACTATAAATATTTCAAAATACCCCTGCACGTGCACTAAAAACTGTATGCACATAGGTATACTAAAAGGGGTATATAAAAAAATAAGCCGCATGGGCCCCGGCGAGCGTGTTATTGGAACACACGTGACGCCTAGGGATGCTGCGCGGGTCGATAAGTGAATTCAGGTTCGAACCTGATCCTTCTATACGGACCAATAGGAGTCGACAGGGTTCGAACCATTAAACAAATACATGGTTGTGGGGATCAATGTATTTGTTTCAATACATTCATATTAGGCCTTCAAGGCCTACAATCAAAAGAATTCATTAAATAAAAGGCACAAAGCCTACAAGATACCCGATCCTCGATCAACAGCTTGATCGAGTCGACAGGGTTCAATCAAATGGAAATGACCCCAAACACCCCGATGATGGCCGTGTTGAATGCAGATCTCAACCGGAGGGGTTCACAAAATATTTCAAAATGCCTTCAAACTTCTGCAAAATTCAAATATTTTTCAAGTGACCTCGAGGTCACCCCGATGATGGCCGTGTTGAACGCTAATCTCAACCGGAGGGGTTCACTAATATTTTTAAATGTCCTCCAAGCTCCACCCAAAAATCCAAAATTCTAAAAATCCCAAATTCTAAGATATTTAAATATGAAATAAATCCATCAATATCTTAAAGCAAAATCCATCCACCCTCCGCAACAGTTTGACGGGGCGGATAAATTAAAGTTTACTTCAGCTCACAAAAGAGCCAAATGTCTAGTCGAAAATATCACTAGGATTCATTCTCAAACAAATCTCCTGCCAGTAAGGACGTGGTACGTGTCCTCTAACCGGCGGTTCGCCGCCAAATGGCACCGCAGGATAAACGGTTATGACCCGGGGCCCTCTGAACCGAGTGGTTTTGCCGCCAAATGGCACCACGATATACCGGTTATGGCCAGAGCCAATACGCTCCTTATTGGCATCAAATCCTTGAGATATGAATCAATAGGATATAATCGACAGGGCACAAAGCTCTCTGTCAGCTAAGGTGGATTCAAATTTGTCCCCTTAGACAAACATTCAACCCCGGTCTACAAGGTCCCCTTGGACGAAGCAACCCATGGCTGCCGACAAGGATCCTTCTGTCAGGTTGGGTCGACTACCTCCTCTGACTAAGTAGACCAGGGACCATGATGGCCCGGGACGACGGAACCATGGGATCTTGATCGGGCCCATCATCCATTCCCCCACCATCCGCTTTAAGTGCAAGATGGTGCAATTTCTATTTTAAATATCAAATCTGCCCAAATTTTCAAACTCTCCAAATTTTCCCAAATCATCCAAATATTCTCAATACCCAATGCTGCTACTATATGCCAGACACGTATCTCTATACGTATCTGATCGATGACTAGCCTTAATCGAAAGTTCTCTCTCGTGATCGGGAGGGGTAATTAACTATAGGGGCTTGCGCCTATAGGAAACCAGAACTCAGATCATAAAGTCCTCGCAAAATGAGGGCGAAATCTCTGGGTAGTGTCTTATCTATAAACCCATCTGCCTTCCAAAATTTACCCCGGAACTTATCCGTTAAAACTCCCTCGCCAAATAAAAAAGAAATCGCGCGGCGGGGAGGCCGGGGCCGAATTTTTGGAGCCCACATTAAAGTAGTTTTTAAATACAAAAATTAAAATTTTGTACTATAATGTTGCTTTAAGCAGTAAGAAAACGGTCACAAATGAAGACTAGTTATCAAGAAAAGCTCAATTCATGTTATATGCTAAAGAAGAATATTATTTTGATTGATTCACTTTGGTTGTATATCATAAATGAAATCCAATTGCAGATTTAAAAATTTATCCTTATAAAATATTCAGTTGTGTGAATAAACTTCATAAATGAATATAACATTACTGTGCTATAACTTGAGAGCTTCTAACTTGTCCCAAATCCCCCACAGAATATAGGAAGTGTTACTTCACCTCTGAACAGTTATCTCTCCCAACAGGTTCTCTCAAACAAGTTGCTATTGCCTTTACTGCAGCTTCAACAGATGCATCTTCACCCTACCATTAACACAACAGTCAATTAAAATTATTGTTCCCTTGTCCATGTATGTGTGTTCATGCATTATATGATCGGATCTATGATAGGAAATACTTAAGTTCGCAAGTAATCCAAGAGGAAATACTTGAGTTTGCAAGCAACCATAGCAATAATTGATAAAAACAGTAGAAATAATGCGATATTCTCAATGAAATCAATTCAAAACGAAAGAATGTAGTAGTTGATACAAAGCAAGATACAATTGATCCTCAATTCGAGCAGAGGATCGTTCTCTTTGAATCTCTAGACGATTAGTCTAGAGCACAATACGTCAAAGAAACTTAAGGAGAAACAAATCAAAGCCTAACCCTAACCCTACTCCTCCCTCCCATAATTAAGGCATACAAGTAATTATTAAAGTCAAATTACTCCCTTGACCTTGTTGTCCCCTCCTTTGCCTCCAACTAGTTTGAATTTGAATACCTAGTGGGTCCCACTCCTTTCTCTCTCTCTATGCCGCTGCCCCTTCTCATGTAGCAAAGAACCAACCTCTTTGAAGGGGCTGGTTGAGGTTGGGCTAGTCCACTAGGGACCGGTCTAACAATCTAGCATGGATAGAACAAAATATTTAAATAAAATTGGCAGGCCTCATAAGAATTATAAGTCTCTTTTAATGCCTATATGTGACTTTGCTATTTCCTAAAACAAAAAAGTAACACTGAAATCTGTGTTATTTACAAAATTATCACTCCAAATCTATTTATAAAATGATCACATTGATATGTCATCGAAAAATTATCTTGATCGGGCACGAATATCGAGGCAAAAATCAAGCCGTAAACTTCAAAAATTAAATCCGGGATCTCCCGAACTATGATTTCATCAAACTTATAGTCAAACTGAGCGTCTCGGAAATACGAACCTAACGACACCAAATTCAACTTAATCCGAGCTCAAATGAGTCCAAAGCAAGGACCCGAAGGGCTGTTGGAAAGTTCGGACCACAATTTGAGTTACCAAACGGTCTCCGAACTTGACGAGCTTATAGTCGAATCGAGCGGCTCGACTAGACGAATCCAACGAGCCCAAGATCGCCGAATTCTGAAGTTATTAAGACCTTCAAATATCTGACGAACGGTTTATGATCAAAGGATTCAATATCGGCCGTTCATCCGAACCACTCCATATTTGCCCCTGATCTCTCATCTATTTACGGGCCATGCCACTCCAGAAAATCTTAAATAGACCCCTCATTTCTCTTGAGAGGGGACCCAAGCAAGAAGAAGAGGAGAAGAGAAGAATAGGAGGGAAGAGACTCCTCCTCGACCACCGCCGGAGTTCCGCCCAAACTCCAAATGACGCCAGAATTTTACTTGACTTCCAAGGGACACCAGAATTCTGCCCGACTTCCACGGGACGCCAGAATTCTGCCCGACTTCCACGAAACACTGAAATTCTGCCCAAGTAACGACAGAGTTTCCACCTAACGCCGAAACTCCGCCCAAGTGATACCGGAGTTCTCCTCGGCCACCAATAGACGTCGGATTTTTACCCGACGCCGGACCTTAACTCATCGCCAAGTTTCTACCCGACGCCGGACTTCTACCGATTATCGAACTTTCGCTAGACGTCTATCTGAAGATGGATATCTTTTTATTGTTGGACTTCTACCTGACGCCGACTACATTCTTTCTGACCTCCGTCGCCAGCCGACTACGGTCCTCCTGACTTACGTCGCCCGCCGACTACAGTCTTTCCGACCTCTGTCGCCCGCCGACTACAGTCTTTCTGACCTCTGTCGCCAGCCGACTACGATCCTCCTAACTTACGTCGCCCGTTGACTACAGTCTTTCAGATCTTCGTTGAACGCTGACTACGATCCTTTTGACTTACATCGCCCGCTGACTACAGTCTTTTCAACCTCCGTCGCCCGCCGACTACGATCATTCTGACTTATGTCGCCCACTGACTACAGTCTTTTCGACCTTCGTCGCTAATTGACTACGGTCCTCCTGACTTACGTAGCCCGTCGACTACAGTCTTTCCGACCTCCGTCGCTCGCCGACTACGGTCCTCCTGACTTACGTCGCCCGCCGACTACAGTCTTTCTGACCTCTGTTGCCCACCAACTACGATCCTTCTGACTTACGTCGCCAGCAAACTATAGTCTTTCCGACCTCCGTCGCTCGCCGACTATGATTTTTCTGACCTCCGTCACCAGACTATGGCCCTCACGACCAAACGAACACGTCAATAGTAACTTTTTGTATTCACATCATGCAATGTACTCTATAAAATATACATCAAGCTAAGGCCTTCTCCCAAGGAAGGGCCTCATTTGTAATCAACTGCTATACTAGTGGATTCATTCAAACTGGCCTAGACCCTGTGGTTTTTCCCTCTTTCAGGGGTTTTCCACGTAAAAATCTTGGTCTCTTTTAATGCCGCGCCCTCTCTCTTTATCTGTGTGTGTGCTGGATCTTCGTACAATGCTGAGACGTTAAACTTTATATTTCTCTACCGCCGCGAATACTCCAGGACGCAACAGACATAAATCTTAAAAATCACAATAAAACCATCAACTTTCATTCTCATTATTTTATCAGATTCTAATAGAACAATTAAATTAATAAAAATGATTTTCTAGGGTATTACTTGAACCACGATTCTAAGAAAGCAACTTTTTTCTACATAAAGCTAAACTTTTTCTCACGACTAAGCCAAACACCTCAAAATGCTTCTGCGACTACAAAAAGCTGAAGCAAGTAACATAAAGCATTACCAAACAGATCCTTAGATTCTTCAAGCTCCTGAAAACGTTCAATATGGATTTATCTAAAAATGCTCTTAAAACTAGAAGAATTAAATAGTAAAATTGAAAAATAGTCCTGAATATGGCTTAACAAAAAATCGAAGAATTTTGATAGTAAATTCAGGTTTGACTGTGAATCTGAAACTAATAGCAACATAGAAGTTGACAAAACCAACAAGGCAGACTTCTGTAGCTAACCTTTTCTTTCCAGTAAAATATATTGCCATATTTTCCAGCTAAGCGACTCCAAAAACTTCTAGGTATGTCCAAATCAACAGTGGCACCGACATTGAAATTCAATATATTGCCTGTTCCAAATATTAAATATACACAAAATACAAAACATTATAGCAGGAATGTACAAATTGTCGTCAGCCTTGATGAAGATCTTAACTTGTTATTAGTTTTATCAACAATAAAGAATTTTTCAACAGATATTAACATGCATGAGAATATATTCACATGCTAGATGCCCTGACTGCCAACGTTTCAGAAGATAATAAAAAAGATTACTTGGAACTTTACTTCTAATGATGACATTTAACTTTGATTAGCTATTAATAACTAATCAAAATAATTGTAGAGCCTTAACCTTATATTTATGACCAACATAATATCTTCTAATGGATACGGAATAATCATGGCTTCACAAATAAGCATAAAACTAATACAATGTTGAAGGTAGGGGTGTGAACAAGTCGATTCGAGCTCGAGTTATGTTTAACTAGAGCTCTAACATAACTCGAGCTCGGCTAGTCTGCCAAATTGGGAGCTCGAACTCCAGTCGAGCTCCAAGGGTGTGCTCAAGCTCGGCTCGTACAATAAAAGCAAGCTCGCAAGCTTCCATTTTTCCCCGTGGCATGTGGACGGTATCAAAGTCGATGTGTATTTTTTTTAGGGGGTGAGCATTTATTGCATTTTTTCTATTGGAGAAAAACTTGAACCGGTCAATGAAAACAATTTTCTTTAAAGAAATAATAAGAACAACTTTTCTTTCTTGGGAACATATCCCAATATACACATATATATATATATATATATATATATATAAACTTTTACAGCTTTAGTACTTATTGTTGCAGCTCTAGTTTTGTCTGTTTTGAAAAATTACTATAACTGTAGTCATCTATATTTTTTTTTTAATATTTAAATTTAATAAAAAATTAATTATTTATTTTAAAATATCCTAATAATTAGTCGAGCTAGCTCACGAGTTCGTTATCAAGCTGGTTCCGCTCACTTACAACCCTAGCTGAAGGCCATTGGATTGAGAAAATTTAATTGTTTTAACTAATAAGTTTCATTTAATTGTTTGACTAAAAAGCTTCCTTGAGAAAATTTAATTTTTGACTAATAAGTTTCAATCAATTGTTTGACTAATAAATCCTACAAGTATGATTAAAGAATACTGAGTTGTTAAGGCATTGATTTACAAGATTACTCTCCATTGCACCCTCCCCTTTATCTAAAAACCCTTTTATGGAATCAAGTATTTCAATTTGAAAATTTTAGTCCCATGCACCAGAAGGCATTTTCCATGAGAATCCCGAATATTTTATGAAAATTGAAGTTTCATTTCTTATACTGAATGAACTTTATTTGGAAGTATTTTGTTGCCTGTAATTGATTTATGTTTCTTCCCACCATATAGCATGCAAGGGCGGAGCTACAATGGGAGATTGTGCCCCCACTGGCCAGGCCTGTAATATTAATTCAGGTATCTAGCATTTTATCTCTTGTATTAAAATTTGACTACTAATACAGGATTTTGTAACTGAGTTTTTTGCTATTGCTAGTTTGCTGTTAAATTTCCCAGCCAATTTGTCGCCTAGTCCCATGAGTCCCCTCCTCTCGCTCGCTCCTATTATGTTCTCCATCATCTTTGGACCAGAAAAGTTATTAGTCCTATCTTCTCTAGAGTAGTTATTTTTAACTCTCTTCCATTTATTTCCTATGACGCACAAACACATAGTTGCAAATGTTGGTTTATCGAGAGAATTACTTAAAACTCGAATTAAAAACTACCCTAGTACAAACTACTTTTGATAGAATTTCAAACCCTAATCAGAGTTATCCTCTTAGCACTGTATGATAGGTAGGCCGTAGGCTATTAGATAGAACAATCTCCCTTACTTTGATAGCCTTCTAATCTTATTTAATAATTACTTCTAAATCAAGATATATCCAAATATTTAAAACAATCCCATAAAAATAATATTCTCTCCTACACTTTAGTTAGCCCCTTGATGTTTAGTATTTTGTGGGATTTTAAATGCAAATTTTTCTGGAATTCCTATTGGATTGAAATTTGTAGGGCAATTTTCTCTCTACTCCTAGCAGCCAGACCCTCAAATTGTGGGATATTGGTTTAGCAATTTGAATAAAGCTCATTGTATTTGAACTACAAACCCATAATGTTGCCTTCATGTAGCCATGTATGCTACATACACCCAATTTGACTTCTAGGATTCAATTGGGTCTAAATTTGGATTAGACTTTGGCTCACTTGGATTTAACTTGGCCAATTTGATTTTGGAGCTTCCTAGACTATTTTTTGATAAAGGCAAACTTTACACATCCCAACAAAATTGTTTTTCTTTTCTCCCTATTTTATGAAGAATAATAGATTTCTTATCATGAGATCTCACCTTTCTATTTTTTTGGAACATGTGAATTTAAATTTCTAGATGAGGGTAAGAACCTGACACCATAACATATGGGTATCAAAAGTGGTAATCTAGTGAAACAATGATATTTTCTATAAACTTTGCACATACAATATTAGTTTTTTGAAAGGTTTAATTCCTTTTATTATGCCAATCCCTACTGCCCTACCCCACCTTTTCCTATTATGGTGCATGAATTTCAATTTTCAAATCAAAGTGATAACAAGATAATTAGAAATAAGGTTAATATAGTGAAACCTGTCCAATGTTAATGAAATCCTCTAGAACCTTGCATCTAACTATTTATGCTTAAGAAGCTTGTTTTAATTCTTACCGAAGGTGGGATCAGCGACAAAGACGATGGTTCTATCATCCACTTGCCAAAAGTCTCTAATTGCTAATCCTGAAATCAAAAGAAGGGTAATAATAATTGTTTAAAGATTAGTAGTAAATAAAGTGAAAGGATGCTAATTCACCCAATGTCATAAGACGAAAATCTATATAAATAATGCATAGAGTGCATTTCATAGATTCTAGCAATCATAATATCATCAAAGAAAATTGCATATCAAATGATGCCGAAGCTCTTCCCAAGTCTTCAGGTCACCTGCAAGAATCAAGAAACAGAGGAACAAGAAGAATTGCAAAACAGCAATGAAACAGTGGTAAAGCTTTTTATCTATTTTTCTAACTGTGAAAGTATCGGCCCAAGGGAATACATCCTTCCAGCCATACACTATATCGGGCAAAGCAAAATAAAAGGTGCTATGTAGCATAATAACTAAATATAGTAGTAAGGGGTAGTGGAGCGCATGTCCACTAACTAACTAAGCATAACTAATAATATTAATAAGAGCTAATACTTCAAGTAATAATGAAACTCATCTGGTAATTCCAAAACAGGTCTTAACAGCTCCAGCAGGTTTGCACCGCATCATTCGCCTCCGCTCTCAGGAGAATCTGTGTCGACAGATTCGAACCTGGTTGTACTTTCGTCCGGTGGGTTGTATGGGTAGATGTCAGCCACATTGAATGTGTGCGAAGTAGTGAATTCGGCTGGTAAATCGACAACATAAGCGTTGTCATTGATTTTGGTACTGATAGAGAAAGGACCCCATTTTTTTCTCGTTAGCTTGGAATATTTGCCCGGTGGCAGTCTTTCCCGCCGCATACGCACATAAACCAAATCTCCTGGTTGAAAAATCTTTTCCTTGCGATGGGCATCAGCCGAAAGTTTGTATTTGCTGTTTGAATCTTGCAACTTTAGCCGCACTTCTGTTAAGAGCTGTGTGAACTGATCGGCTAAGGCATTGGCGGCCTTGTTTTGGGTCTTGGGCAATACTGCAACATCAAGTAGGGTGTTTGGCATCTTAGTGTAAACAATGTTAAAAGGGCACATACCGGTTGACCGGTTGGTCATTGAGTTAAATGCAAATTCTGCGTGGGCTAGTACTTCATCCCAATGGGTCGGGTGCTCTTGAACCAAACAACGAAGAAGGTTTCCGAGGGTTCGATTGACGACCTCCGTCTGCCCATCCGTTTGAGGATGATACGAGGAACTCAGCTGGATTTTTGTGTTCAATTTCTTCCACAACTCCCGCCAAAAATGGCTTATAAACTTCACATCTCTGTCGGATGTGAGACTTCGTGGTATACCATGGAGGCGCACAACTTCTTTGAAGAATAATTTGGCTACATTAAGGGCATCAAAAGTTTTTTTGCAGGCGATGAAATACGCCATTTTGGAGAATCGATCTACCACCACCATGATCGAATCATTACCCCGTTTCGTCCTTGGCAAGCCCAGAATGAAGTCGATGCTTAAGTCTTCCCAGACTGATTCGGGAACCGGTAGAGGCAGATACAAGCCCGCGTTTTGCCCCCCTCCTTTGTATTCCTGACATACGGCACATCGCTGAATAAATCTCGTAACATCTCTTCTAAGATGGGGCTAGAAAAAACGCTTTTGCAGCTGGGCAATTGTGTTCTCACGTCCGGCGTGTGCTGATAGGCCCCCGGCATGAGCTTCTTGAATTAGTCTTTGTCTCCATGATGACTGCGGCACACAAAACAAATTATTTTTAAAAAGGAAACCTTGCTGTATAGAATACTCACTAATTGGCTCCTGTTTAATGCATTTATCCCACAAGGTTTGAAAGAAATCATCACAGGCATATAGCTCCTGCAACCCGATCAAGCCATCAAACTCGTTTTGCAACTTGGTTATAGTTGCAATTCTCCGACTCAATGCGTCCGCCACCCGATTTTGCGACCCACTTTTATGCTTTAAAACAAAAGTGAATTTCTGTAAAAAAATGATCCAACGAGCATGCATACGGTTAATATTCTTCTGAGAATTAATGTACTGCAAAGCCTTATGATCACTGCACAAAACGAAATCCTGATGCAGTAAATAATGCTCCCATTGTTTTAAAGCTCGAACCACAGCATACAATTCCTGTTCATATACGGTCCATTTCTGTCTCGACGGGCTCAGTTTTTCACTAAAGAATTCCACGAGCTTGTTGTCCTGAGACAAAACCGCGCCAATGCCAACAATGGATGCATCCGTGTCTACCGAGAACGGCTTGTCAAAATTGGGTAGGGCTAATACGGGAGCAGTGGAGAGTGCTGTTTTTATATGATCAAAGCTCTGTTGTTGTTCTTCCGCCCAAGAAAAATGAGACTTCTTCAAGATGTCTGTGATTGGTGCCATCACCACACTGAACCCTTTAACAAATCGCCGGTAAAAATTCGCTAATCCATGGAAACTGCGTATGTCGAAAAGAGATTGAGGCGTTGGCCAATCTACAATAGCAGCCACCTTCCGCGGATCCACCTTGATTCCGTCCGCTCCAATAAGAAAACCCAAAAATGCAACCTGTGACAGAGCAAATTCGCATTTGGGTAAATTTAAATACAATTTATTTTGCCTCAGGATATCAAAAATGGTAGCCAAGTGTTTGATATGCTCCTCCAAGTTGGAACTAAATACTAGTATGTCATCACAATACACTACGCAACAGCGATTCAAAACCGGTTTTAGCACTTCATTCATTAAGCGCATGAAAGTTGTTGGCGCGTTGCACAATCCAAATGGCATCACTCTCCATTCGTACAATCCTTGCCGTGTCTTGAAAGCGGTCTTCCATTCATCGCCGGGTCGCACTCTGATTTGATGATAGCCGCTTCGTAAATCAAGCTTAGAGAACACCTTGGCTCCGGATAATTTGTCTAACATATCTTCCATCCTTGGCATAGGGAATCTAAATTTAACTGTGATCTTGTTTATGGACCTGCTGTCCATACACATCCTCCAGCTACCATCTTTTTTTGGCACCAGTAAGGCAGGCACCGCGCAAGGGCTAAGACTTGGTTGGATCAACTGTTTGTCTATCATTTCATCCACAATTTGTTGCAGCACCTTGTGCTCATTCGGGCTTAACTTATAATGGGGTAAATTCGGCAAGTTCGCTCCCGGCACAAATTCAATCTGATGCTGGATTGCCCTCATCGGCGGAAGACCACTGGGCAATTCCGGTGGTGCAATGTCTGCGAACTGCTGTAGCAATGAGCTGACTTCCTCGGAAGTTGAATGCACCTCAGAATGATTGTTCTGCTCTTTAATCACTAATGCCAGAATACATGAAGAGTCCTTCCACTCATGGAGCAAAGATTTTCCTGATACTGTCACAAGAGACGCTTTAGAACTAACAATGCTGTCATCCACATCGGCCATTCTAGGTAGCAAACGTAGTCTCTTGCCTTTCCAATCAAATGAGTAAGTGTTAGCTCGGCCATCGTAAATCGCCCCCACATCATATTGCCAAGGCCGCACTAAAATCAAATGGCACACATCCATATCCACCACGTCGCATAAGACTTCACTTACATAATGTTTGCCAATGGAAAAAGAAACTTTGCACATGTCCGTTACCGACATTTCTATTCCCTTCTTCACCCAACTAATTTTATAGGGATTTGGGCTCTTCGTGGTTTTTAATTGTAAGGATTGCACAACCACACGAGAGACAACATTTTCTGTGCATCCACTATCAATCAATACATCACAAACCTTACCCTTGATGGTGCATTTAGATCTAAACAGGGCGTTCCTCTGAGTTTTGGCGGGTCGCCTGGGCGCCAAAAGTAGGCGCTGAAGAACACATAGCAATGGTTCTCCCTCGTCTCCCACCACATCTTCCGTTAACACCTCAGCTGTCTCCGATTCATTACAATCTTCTTCTTCATTTTCACCCTCTAGTAGCTGCAATTGGGCACGAGTTGGACATTCATTAGACTTGTGGCCAGGCTGAAAACAGCGGAAACATTTGAAGTTAGCAGGTTTTGCATAAGGATTTTCTTTCACAGGTGCTTTGCCTTTTAAATTGTTCTTGGTCTCCAACTGCTTATGTCCCGGTGAAGCAGGTTGTCCGGCTGTTACTGAAATTGGCGATTGCTTATTAACATGGGTTGGCTGTGGTGTTAAGTACCTATTAACTTCAGCTGGAGACTCCCAACTTCGTCGGTTTTGCCGGGCTTGAGAGTGCCTTTTAGACTGTAGTTCGATCTTGAGGGCATAGTTCACAGCCTGAGATAATGACCAAACCGAATTGAGCTCGAGTCTTTCCTGAATAGATTCCTTCAAGCCGCCAATATATCTTGCTACCAATTGGTTTTCAGATTCTTGAAGGTTATTTCGAGCACTTAACCGATAAAATTCCTCAGTATATTCGTTGACCGTCTTACTGCCTTGCGAGCAATGTTGATATTGTACATACAACATTTGCTCATAATCTGTTGGTAAAAAGTGCCCACGGAGCATTTGCTTCATGCGAACCCAGCTCTTGACTGCTCCCCGACCTTCACGTCTCCGGGATTGAATGACTTGTTGCCACCACGCGCTAGCACCGCCTTTTAATCTGCAGGCAACATACTTTACCTGTCGCTCGGGTTCGACATCCATGTACTCAAAAAAGGATTCAACTGATCTTTCCCAATCAAGATAATCCTCAATATGCAATTTACCATCGAAGAAGGGTATGTCTAATTTAATTCGAAAATCACCATGCGCCCTGTCTCTTCCCAAATGACGGCGTCTCCGATTAGGAATTATCTCACCTTCCGAATCAGAATGTTCTTCTACTCGCTCCTGATCCACCTCCTCTTCTGAATCCGTCAATTCAAGCGCTCGAGCATGTCGTTGATAATTCCTATCTCCCACGATCCCACGTCTCGTCGCCGGCAAAAACATTTGGTCGGCTGGGCGAGCGGCTTGACTCCTGTCGAGACGGGCATTGATGAACCGCAGCTCCCGACGTAACTCTCCAAAGAAATGGTGCATATCTGCAGCGAGTTCATCCGTTCTCTTCACGAGACGTGTATGCTCATCCCACAGGCCATCCAGGCTGCGTTCTTCACCGGCGGCCACCCGGTTGCTCCCTTCTGCCATCCTTGCTCTGATACCAGAATGATGCCGAAGCTCTTCCCAAGTCTTCAAGTCACCTGCAAGAATCAAGAAACAGAGGAACAAGAAGAATTGCAAAACAGCAATGAAACAGTGGTAAAGCTTTGTATCTATTTTTCTAACTGTGAAAGTATCGGCCCAAGGGAATACATCCTTCCAGCCATACACTATATCGGGCAAAGCAAAATAAAAGGTGCTATGTAGCATAATAACTAAATATAGTAGTAAGGGGTAGTGGAGCGCAGGTCCACTAACTAACTAAGCATAACTAATAATATTAATAAGAGCTAATACTTCAAGTAATAATGAAACTCATCTGGTAATTCCAAAACAGGTCTTAACAGCTCCAGCAGGTTTGCACCGCATCATCAAATATAATTTTTATGAAGAACAGTGGATAAAAGCCCATTGACTGACTATTCGAACGTCTTGGATCAACAAATAGTTTGATAAACGCTAGAATGGCATTCTCAATCTTATCCACTACAATTAGAATTCAATGGTATGGGACTTTTGGAGCAGCTAAATAAAATTAAAACTGAAATTAATGATAATGTTTTTGAATTATTACCTGGTGTTTCAGGATAATTTTGTGCAAGTACTCGGAGCTTAAATCCTGTTTCCTCCTCAAGGTCTGCAATCTCTTGACGGAGTCTATTCTCCTAACAGGAGCTTGAAACATATCACCCTCAATTATGAATATTATGAAACAGCAAAATGATAAGAAAGTTTTTAAGCAGGATATAGAATATATCATATGGAGAGCAAAGAATTGCAATCATTAGAAAAAATGCTCTGTATAGCAGGAAAAGTAATGTCAAATTATAAGAGAATTTTATGGTAACCCAGTTTATCTTTGTTTGTTCAAATTTGACTGTGTTTATACTCCTCTTGAGATTCACCGATCTTTATTCAAATCTGAAGAAAGAGCATTTCAGCTGGAAAACAGCCAAATTATTCCTTTGGCGTAGAACATTCACAAAATTTACACAAAAGCACATATGCCATGCCTTGGGCTAGAAATTTTAAGCAGCTTACTTGGGCAAAGTAAGGAAAAAATATATTGTACACCATTATAATTTTTGGCACAATTCCTCAATTACAGGTTATCCTTGGCAACATAATAAAGCTCTAATTTAATGGCTTATTGCATTTTCAGATTCCAGATTCAAACCAACACTTAAGCAGATGTTGTTTCCTAAAACAGCAAACCCCATAACTTCCACAAAAGCCTACATATTTGGGAACTTTGAGTTCTACATAGTTCATAATTCTGTCATCCTTGAGACAATGATTGTCGCATTTGCAAGTTATTTCAACAAGCTAGAAATGGCTATCCCTTCAGTAAATCTCCATAGAACTTTAAAAATCTTGATAGAACAAAAAGTAAGAGAACAATTGACACCTGGCCTGCAGAAAGAAAGCCAGCAACATCGATCACAGAGCTAAACTCCTTAGGCAGCAATTCTGGTTTGTTAACCCCAACTTTTGCATCAACAGAACCTGACCCTGCACGTGTTGAAGATATTTATTCACAAGAAATTTTAAGTACTAGTTTGAGAAACAATCACAAAGTAACACGCAAGTACTTAAGACCACATCTAACCCTACTAGTGCACAGCCAAATGGGTTCACAAACACACATTAAGTACTGTAATTGAAAGAAAGCAAGAGAACACGATAAATAAGCAAAAAATTGCATGAAAACTACCAAACGTAAGTGGAAAATAACAAGTTTTATTTCTCACAAATCAACACTAGTTTTGGTTTACTTTTTAATCTTTATGTTACATTAAGAGTTTTAAAAGGTCAAAAGAGCTTAATACATTAGGTTTGATTCAAGCATTAAAAAAAAAGTGGTGGATTAAACAAAGCAAAAAAAAAAAAACAAGAGAAAGGAACTCACCCAACAAATGAGAGGGTATGAAATTCTACACCATATTACATTCGAGATGACAAAATATTGTCCTCCAAAGATATGCGAGGATGACCTCTTAAATCTTAATATTTATACCTAAGAAATGCCCTATGATATTTTCATAAGCATCTCTCTTCTTTTCAGTGTATCATCCCATGTCCTTATCATTTTCTATTATTTCTCATTCGACAGAGAAGTTTACTCTCAAGATCAATGCCATGAAAATCATAACCCCTCCACACTATCCTATACTAACCCTTGTGTTAAAAGGAAAAAAAAAACACCTAACTTCTATGTGGCAGCGTCAACCAAAAGTGAATACAATAAATCACATAAAAAACACTAAAGAGATCAAGTGCCACAAAGAGATTATCAAGTTTTATATGGATGGGTTTAAATTATGCATATTGTTGGGAATGGAATTAAAGACCGTAACAAAAAAAAACAAGAAAAATAAAAAGTAGCGGAAAGTAAAGGACACCAGGATTTAACGTGGAAAAATTCAAAACTGGGAAAAAACCACGGAGGCACACCACACAAAGAAATCCACAATGAAAATGGGGAGAAATAAGTACAAATCTCTTTTTTCTCTCGCTCTCTCCTTGCTTCTCTTCTCTCTCACACCATTTTCACACAAGAAACAAAAGAGAATTCAATGACAATACTCCAATGGACATCACCCTTAAGAAAAATGAGAAGTCTGCCTCGAAGAGCTATGGTGCCAGTTTGGAGCCCTGCGGCGCTCAAACCTTTGATCTCGATCCATTTGATGATTCTAGGGCACTCAAACCCATAGCACTACAGCACTACATAGCACTATGATGCTGAATCTAGAGCATTGTGTCGCTCTGCCCTCTATCGTTTCTCCAGCAAACTTTGTAGCACCAGGACACTCGGGTGCATAGCACTGACAGGTTGTACAAAAAACAAAATTTCGGGAGCAAAGCACCTGAACCCTCAGCGAGCACGACAAATTGAACTGAGATTCGAGATAACAGTACAACCCGATTGATCATCACAATCAGATTCCACACAAAACTAGCATATATGTATGTGGAGGATGAGATAATATTCGATCTACTCAATAGAAGCCACAAGCAACATACAAAATAAGGACAATCACAAACAATTCCTAAAACTTGAATTGGCCTTCTCTCAAAACCAAAAGAGACCCAAGTCACTTAAGATAAATAAAAGAGAAAAGTATTCAAAATAGACAATAAAAAAGTATTGAACTAGGACGAAATTACTCGCTTCAAAAGTTTCTCCAAAGGATACATTTACATGCCCATGCTTTTCTCTATATTTATGAGGCATGGCACTCTAAAACAATTATAAATAGGCTCTCATTCTTCATATGAAGGGATGAGGAAGAAATGAGAAAATTTGAGGAGCTCTCTTGCCACCGATCATCAACGGAGTCTTTCCCGACCTCCGTCGGAGTTCTTCTCGGCCGCTGCCGAAGTTTCTTCCTGATCGTTGCTGGAGTTTCTTCCCGACCATCGCCATAGTTCTTTCTGACCATTACCTGAGCTCTCTTGCCATCGACCACCGCCAAAGTTCTTCCCGACTGTCACTAGAGTTCTTCTCGACTGCCGCCGAAATTCTTCCAGACCATCGTCGGAGTTCTTCTCGACCACCGCCTGAGTTCTTATCGACCACCACCAGAATTCTTCTCGACTAATACCGGACTTCCGCCCATTCATCGGTTGCTACCATATCTATTCCCAAGTCCCAACCACCGGACATTGCTGAACTTTTTTCCTTTCTCATATTTATGCTAGAACTCTTCTTGGATGATATTGACACCGTACTCCTCCCAAATACCATCACCAACCAACTACGGTCTCTATGACCACTGTTGCCCAACTAAGATTCTTCCTATCTCCATTGCTCGCCGTTAACAGTCTCTCAAACCATCAATGCTAGATTACGGTCTCTACGACCATCATCGCCCCACTGCGATTCTTCTGATCTACATCGCACGCCGATTACAGTCTCTCTAACCATCAATGCCAGACTACGGTCTCTACGACCGTCATCGCCCGACTACAGTTCTTCCAACCTCAATCGCCTGCTATTTACGGTCTCTTCAACCATCAGTGCTAGACTATTGTTGCCTGATTATAGTTCTTCCGACCTCTATTACCCACCATTTATGATCTCTCCAACCATCAATGCTAGACTATGATTCTTCTGACTTCCGTTTCCCACCGGCTATGATTCTTCTTACCACCATTGCTTGCCGACTATAATCCCTTCAACTAACATCGTCCGCCAATTATGGTTCAGGCGTTCAGCCGACCAAATAAGCATACCATCACTTATTCTTCCAACTCTCACCATGTAATGTATTCTACATGATGTATATTGGCCACATTGAACAAGGCCTTCCCGCCAAAGAAGGGCTTCATTTGTAATCAACTGCAAATACTAGCATATTCATTCAAACTGGGCAAGGCCCCGTAATTTTCCCCCCTTTTTAGGGGTTTCCACGTAAAAACTATGGTGTCTCTTATAAATACTGCATCCCTACTTATTTATTTGTTTGTGTGTTAGATCTTCGTACAAAGCTAAGACACTAAACTACATCACTCTCTACCGCCGTGAATTTTCCAGGACACAACAAGGTTATTCAATTTAAATAATGTAAAAAGTGATAGCATAATTAAGATACAACATTAATATATAAATTAAGATAAAATCCTCATATAAATTTAAAATATATCGAGTAATACAATATCTCACAAAAAAAAAATACAGAACAAGTCCAGACAATAAAAATTTAAAATGAGAAATTAAAAAAAATTGTGATAATCTAACTCAAGGTATAGCTCCTCCCTGTCGTTACGTAATTCAAGGAAAAAGACTATAATGTGAGTTATTATTTGGTTGATAATATATATTCAAAATGGTCCACCATTGTGCAAACTATTCAACAGGAAGCATGTAGAAAAGACGTAAATGTGCTTTTAGAGCTCTCCAATCTCATTTTGCAATTGTTGCAAGACTGATACATTTTTGCAACAAAGATGTGCTACATGACATAATGATTACATGTATAATTTTGCATAATATGATAATCGAATTGAACGTAATCTTAGTGGACTAGTTCAAGTTGCGAGAAAAGCGTCACCCCAGAGGTCGAAATGGTGGTAGATGAAAATACTCGATTTCAAGAATTTAGTGCTCGCCATAGACAAATTGGTGATAAAGATGTTCACATCACACTGCTAAATGCATTTGATTGATCATTTGTAGAAACATTATACTAATTTTAATGTTTAATTAGTTGCATGTTTATTCATTTTTCATTCTTATTTATGTGTTCTAATGTAATTTTTATTTAATTTAATAAATATTTATTTTATTAAATGCATATTTATATTCTGAATTAATTTATTGAGTAAGATTTATTTATGTTAAAAAATTTAAATGTAGGTCTAATTTGAAAATTTGATAAATATAAACATATGATTAAAAATAAATATAAAATAAAATATGAGAAATAATATACATAGAATATTCTTAATTTTGGTGTAAGAAAATGGAGTTCAGTTGGAGATCATTTACTGCATTTTGAAGTATTACTTTATTTTGGAGCGGAAAAATGAGTTTCTGAGTTGGAGATGGCCTTAGTTGTATTGAATAGTACCTAAACCTAAATCTTATGTAGCTATGCTGTTCTTTTAAATTCTATAATAATAATTAGAATACTAGTTTGATTGACCTAGTTATTAATTCCATAACACAATCTATTTGAATCCCCAAATCCTTTAACCTGCATCCAAAGAGTTCTCAGAATTTGCTTGGATTTAATATATGGTCATCAAAATAATACTCAGGTTTTAACGCCCTCAGATTTAATCAATTCGAATTCATTTAAAATCTAAATGCAACCAAACAGCCTTTAAGGTAGTCAACATTGTCGAGATAAACTGAAAAACAATAGAACTATGGAAGCGCAACCACGAAAGTAAGAATAATACCACTGAGACATATTCCGACAGCTAAGGCGCCGGAAAGGGCCAATTTCAGCGACTTGGACCTGAATTCGTCCGCCCAGTTATCGGAAATGCTTAAAATGCGAGAGATGGTAATATCCCGGTGGCTAGAACTGAATTTTCTTGAATAATTACTGGAATTTTTGGGTGAAACTACTCGGATTGTAAGAGATTGAGGAAGAAGAACTGAAGCCATCGTCTCAGCTATCTTCTGTAATGGAGCTTACAGTGCTAGCGGCGGGTTGCTGGATTTGGAGGAACGCAGGACCTTTTATGACGAATGGTAAGATGCGCCGAAAATGAAATAGGTTATTTATATAATATTATAAGTAGCCTCATAACATTTTTTAATTATTAAATATATATATTTCTGCACAATAAGATAAAATTATTAGAAATTTCATCAGAGAGAAAAATATGAGTTAAAATTTTGTTATTAATATTAATATGTGGATGAAAATTTAAAAAATTAATGGTAAGAGACTTAGGGTTCGTTTGGGACGGCTTTTTTAACTAAAACTCTGTTTTAGAAAGCAATAAAAAAGCCGTCCCAAACGAAGCCTTAGGCTTCGTTCGGGATGGCTTTTTCATTGCTTCTTGAAGCAGTTTTTTAGTACAAAAATTTAAATCTTTTAACTAAAAAGCTGCTTCAAGAAGCAATAAAAAAGCTGTCCCAAGGCTTCGTTTGGGACGGCTTTTTTACTGCTTTCTAAAACGGAGTTTTAATACAAAAATAAAAAAAATTTGTACTAAAACTCCGTTTTAGAAAGCAATAAAAAAGCCGTCCCAAACGAGGCTTCATTTGGAATGGCTTTCTTACTGCTTAAAATAGCTTTATAGCACAAAATTTTAAAATAAAAAATTTGTCCCATATGAAACCTTATTTTGGGGCAGTTTCATTTGAGACAGCTTTTCTATTGCTTTCTAAAATAAATTTTTAATAAAAAATTTTTAATTCAGGAAAATTTTTAACTTCATGCTATTTTAGAAAGCATTAAGAAAGTCATCCTAAACCAAGCCTTAGGTTTCATTTAGGACGGCTTTCTTAATGCTTCTTAAAGCAGCTTTTTTAGTACTAAATTAAAATTTTATAATAATTTAAAAAATTGTATTAATTTGCAACCCTTGATCTCATTAAGAGGTGAATGGAGATAAGATGTCTAGAATATCGTCCCTTTGCATTGAGTATAGAGTGAGTAGTGATAGAACATTTCTAATGTTTTTATCCCCCTCTTATTTTTTAATTGTTTGATCTATTATTTTTTTTTTTCAAACCAAGCAATGCATAGTTTCACTTTTATTTTCTTTTATTTATTTATTTTTTTCTTTTGGACAATTATAAAAACTGTTTTGTGAATCTTTGTATGAGATATCCCGTTGGAAGACCATAGCATTTTTATTTTTTGGCTCTTGGAAAACAAAAGTTGCTCTCAATTTTTGTTTTTCTCCCATGATCGGAGTGAAAGGAAGAAGTGTGGTGTTTTTCTCTTCTCTATATTTTGTTCTATTTTCTTTTAGTTCTGTTATTGGTATCAGAGCTTGGTTGGAGAATGGCAGCGAGTTCAAGCACCAATAATTTACAACCTCAGTTGCCCAAGTTCACGGAAAAGAATTACAATCAATAGAGTATTCAAATGCTGGTGTTGTATCAATCTCAAGAGTTGTGAGAGATTGTAGAGAGCGATTTTCAGGAGCTCAAATTTGAGAGAGATTTGAATCAAAGCCTTCTTCAAGAATTAAAAGAAAATTGGAAGAAAGATCGGAATGTCCTTTTCTTCATCTATCATGCGGTATATGAAATTATTTTTGAGCGGATCTCTACAGAGAAGACCACAAAGGAGGCTTAGGATACATCACATGCTTCTTACAAAGGAGACGAGAAAGTGAAGATGATACATTTACAAACCCTACGAAGCCAATTTGATATGTTGAAGATGAAGGAGTCAGAAAGTGTGGAACAATATTTCAATCGAGTAATTACCATTGTTAACCAATTGAAGTTGAATGGAGAACTTGTAGAATATAAAAGGGTTATTGAGAAGATTCTACAAAGCTTGATCAGAAAATTTGAAGCCACGGTGATAGCCTTATAAGAGGCAAATAACATAGAGAAAATGTCTATTGAAGGGTTGCTTGGATCTCTTCAATCACATGAATTAAAAATAAAGCAATATGACTCGACACCACTTGAGGAAGCCTTCCAAACTCAAGTGGCATTGTGTGGGAATTTCAGAGGTGGCCATGGAAGAGATTTTGGTAGAGGAAGAGGCTCTTTTGGTAGTAGAGGAAGAGGTCGTGCTGGTTGAGGAGAATCATACATAAAGGGATGGAGGTGAAGTTCAATGTAGAGCTCATGGAGATAGAGAAGGTGCACGTGGTCGTGAACATGGTTTCAGAGGTAGAGGAAGAAGCAATCTTGCTAATATCAAATGTCACTTCTGCAAAAGGTTTTGACACAATTATCATTTTTATTGGGAGAGGCAGGAGAATAAAGAGGAAAATATATATATGGTGCAAGAAAAGGAAGTGGAGAAAGGTGAAGACACAATGTTTCTTACACATAATAAAGAGTTTGGTGATTCAGGAGATGTATAGTTTATTAATAGTGGTTGTAGTAATCACATGACTGGTAATAGAAGATTATTTGCTACTTTGGATAACTCAATCCAAACTGAAGTACGCATGAGAGATGACAATAGTTTATTTGTGAAAGAAATAGGTGATATTTTGGTGCAAACAAGGAAGGAAGAAAATAAGATATCAGCTATATTCTATGTTTTAAATCTTAAGCATAATTTACTTTGTGTTGGGCAACTAAATCAAAAGAGATTTGTGCTAATATTTTCTCTTGACACTTGTACCATTAAAGATAAGCATGAATTTTTGATAGCCAAGGTGAAGGTGACTCTAAATAAAATGTATCCCATAAAAATGATTTACATTCTGAATGGTTATTTGAAAACTTCCATAAAGAATCATTCAAGATTATGGCATTGAAGATTTGATCACTTAAGTTTCAAGACACTTTCTTATGCAAGCCAGAAGAACATAGATGATGGACTTCCACATATTGAAGTTCAAGATAAGATCTGTGAAGCATGTGTTGTAGGAAAGCAGAGCAGAGCATCAATTTCAGTTGGAAAATCATGGAGAGTCTTGAAGCCATTAGAGTTTATTCATTCAGATTTATGTGGACCGATGCACATTACTTTTATTGGAGGTAATTGTTATTTTCTCACATTTATTGATGATTATAGCAGAAAAGTCTAGGTGTATTTTCTAAAAGAGAAGTCATAAGTATTTGAATATCTAAAAATATTTAAAGCACTTGTGGAGAATGAGAGTGATCATTTTATTAAGGTGTTGAGGAGTGATAGAGGTGAAGACTATTTTAGTCATGAGATGCAAATTTATTTGAAGAAAAATGAGATACATCATTAGTTAACAACTCGATACACACCACACTAAAATGGGATAGCTTAGAGGTTAAATAGAACCATTATGAGATTAGCTAGGAGTATGTTGAAGGAGAGGCAGCTGCCCAATTTATTTTCGGCTGAAGTTGTGTCATGTACTGTGTATTTATTGAATAAGATGACATCAAAAAGTACTTTATCTCAAACTCCTTTTGAAATTTGGAGTGGTCATAAGCCTGATGTTGATCACTTGAGAATTTTTAAGAGTATTTCTTATGTTCATGTACCTGATCAAAAGAGAAGGAAGTTGGGTGAAAAATATGAGAAGTTTGTGTTTGTAGGATACAATGAAAGGTCCAAAGTCTATAAATTGTATAATCCTATAACAAAGAAAGTGGTAGTGAGTAGGGATGCGAGATTTGAAGAAAGCTTAGCTTGTGATTGGCTTGACAAAGACAACAAGGAGGATGCCACATTTATGAGGAATTAAAAAAAAATTATTGATGATGTAGAGCAACAAACACCACCACACATTACAGTGAGATTGGGAGAATCATCTAGTAATGATATGGAAAAGATGAAGACAAGAAGTCTGTAGGAGATATATGATACCATAAATTATAATTATGAGTTATCTCAATTTACTTTATATGTAGACGAAGAGCTCTTAACTTTTAATGAGGCAGTTACAGATAAGAGATGAATGGATGCCATGAAAGAGGAGATTGTTGTTATTGAGAGAAATGACACATAGAGTTTGGCCTCACTTCCAAAAGGTCAAAAATCCATCGGTGTCAAGTAGGTGTACAAAGTAAAGAAGAATGTTGATGGAGGTGTAAACAAATTCAAGGTTAAAATTATAGTTAAAGAGTACAAGCAGAAGTAAGGGATATATAATGAAGAGGTATTTGTGTAGAAACTTATGTTCTGCTTCTCGCCGGAGTTGGAGAAGATGAACTGAGATGAGGACAAGAACAGAAGAAGACAAGAAGGAGATAAAGTGATTTTCATTACTCAGAACAAGTACAGCTGCCTATTTATAAAAGGTAGTGATAGGTTTGCTTTACACGTGTAACATAGCCATTGGATTACAAGAAAAGGCTGTAACAAATAATTAGCGATAATCGTATTAATTAGGTGTTAACAGCTCCCCGCAAACTGCCGATTCTTCTTTAATCGTCAGTTTGAGTCTGAGTTGCTTGAAACGCAGAGTAGGAAGCGGTTTGGTGAGAATATCCGCGAGTTGGTCGACGGTGCTGATGGGTAGCAGATTTATTGTTCGCTGCTGAATGTGATCCCGGATGAATCTCTGATCGATCTCAATGTGTTTCGTTCGAGCGTGAAACACCGGATTGTTTGCCAGAGCAATCGCCGATGTATTATCGCAGAACACCGAAACTGGTTCGTCGTGACTGATTTGAAAATCAGCAAGGAGCCGTTTTAGCCAGATGGTATCCGCTGTGGCCGCAGCTAAGGCTCTGTATTCTGATTCAGTGGACGACCGAGAAACCGTCGTTTGTTTCTTGACAGTCCAGGAAATGATGGTTGAGCCGAGGAAAATGCAGAAACCAGATGTGGATTTTCTCGTTACCGGGTCACCAGCCCAGTCAGCGTCGGAGTAGGTGCGAAGCGTTAGAGAGGATTTGCTGATAGGAAGTCCGAAGTTGATGGTGCCTTTGATATATCGAAGTAACCTCTTGAGCATATATAGGTGAATTTGTTCCGGATTTTGTAGATGCTGAGAGAGAGTGTTGACGGTGTGTGCTATATCAGGTCTTGTGATAGTGAGATATTGCAGAGCGCCGGTAATCTGCCTGTAGGTAGCGGCGTCAGGGAGATTGTCGACGGAACTGAGTTGTTTTGGCTGTTTCATGAAGGAGGGATTACACAAAGAGTTGCATTTATCGAGATTGGTTTGTTTAAGTAAGGAAAGAGCATAAGTAGATTGCGATAAAAAATACTTATCTGGAAGAGTTTTAATGTTAATGCCAAGAAACTGATTTGCAGTTCCCAGGTGCTTCATAGTGAACTTGAGATGAAGTTGACGGAGAAGATGGGAGATAGCCTCGATGTTATTGCCAGTAATGAGGATATCGTCGACGTAGACGAGAAGAAAAATTTGAATGTTGTGCCGACAGTAAACCAAGAGAGATGGGTCGGCCTTACTGTACTGAAACCCGAGAGTTGTAAGATGATTGGTGAATGTAGTATACCACTGCCGTGGGGCTTGCTTGAGCCCATAGATAGCTTTGTTCAAGTGACAGACATAGTCGGGATTCAAATTGTCCTCAAAACCTTTAGGTTGCTGCATAAAAACGGTTTCTTGTAGGCTGCCGTGAAGAAACGCATTGGATACATCGAGTTGCTGCACCGGCCATCCATGATGCAGAGCTATGGTGAAAAGAACGCGAATTGTGGGAAGTTTCGCAACAGGGCTAAAGGTTTCTTCGTAATCCAAACCATGTTCTTGTCGGTTGCCTTGAGCCACTAATCTTGCTTTGAATCGCGCCACCGTACCATCGGAATTGAATTTCTTGCGGAAGGTCCAGCGGCATCCCAGAATGGACATGTTTGGTGACGGAGGAACCAATGTCCAAGTGCTCTGTTTTTGAAGTGCCGCGAATTCATCTGCCATAGCTTGTCGCCACTCAAAGACTTTGCTCGCCTCAGTGTAATTTGAGGGAGTGGTATGATGATCAACGGAGATAGTGTGATGAAGTAAATTCATTCGGCATGTCGGTTTGAGCGAACCAGATTTGGACCTGGTTATCATTGGATGCTTGATTTGGATTTCATGATGTAAAGGTTCGGGTGCCGTGGGTTGATAGTTGGGTATAGGATTGATCTGGTGATTAGTATGCGAAATTATGACTTCCTGAGGCAGATTGAGATGACCCGTAGGGAGAGAAGGTCGGATCAGGTTAACACTGGCTTTGGACGTTGGAAGAAGCAGCTGGACGGGAAGAGCCGACTGAGGTGTAGCAGTAGTAGTGGGATGATTCTGAAAAGGAAATAGGTTTTCGTTAAATTTAACATGGCGGGAAATAATTATATGGTTGTTTATACGATTCAGGCATTTATAGCCTTTGTGATTTTCCGAGTAACCAAGAAACACACAAATTGTAGAATTTGGTTGAAGCTTGTTAGAAGCTTGCTAAGGTAAATGTGGAAAACATGCGCAGCCAAATGGACGCATAGCGGTGTAATCCGGTGTTAAATTAAACATGAGCTGCAACGGAGTTTGTTGACGAGTGGTGGGTTACGGAAGCCTGTTTATAAGGTAAACCGCTGTTTGAACTGCTTCGGGCCAGTATGTAGGAGGTGTAGACGAGGAGTGCAGCATTGTTCTGACCGTAGTTATGATGTGTCTGTGCTTACGCTCAGCTACTCCGTTTTGCTCGGGGGTATAGGGGCAGGACACCTGATGTTGAATACCTTTGGTTGCAAGATAGTTTTTAAGCTGCGTATTCATGTATTCGCCGCCACCGTCAGTACGAATACGTTTAATTTTGTGTGCTGTTTGATTTTCAATAAACACAATAAAATTTTTGAAGATGTTAGTAGCATCAGATTTAAGAAACATGGGGAATGTCCAGCAGTATCGTGAGTAGTCATCAATTATTAAAAGATAATAGCGGTATCCATGCAGAGCCGTGACCGGGGACGGACCCCAGATATCGGAATGAAGTAATTGCAGAGGCTTACTAGTGTTATGAACAGCTTTATCAAAAGGTAGTTTATGACTCTTACACACATTACAGGACATACAAGAAGATGATTTATATGAAGTAGAAATGCTAGGAAGTAATTTGGAGATTTGCTGAAGTGTCCGCTGATGAGGATGGCCCAATTTAGCGTGCCAGTTGATGTTCTTGATTTGAACGGCCGGCATAGCGTGGATTGTCTGTTTGCTGGATGGGATCGTAATGGGATAGACCCCGTTTCTACAGGGACCACTGAGTATGATACGATTAGTCTGCAGATCCTTAAGAAAGAAGCCATTAGGGGTAAACGAAATTGAAATTTGATTGGCAGATGCCAATTTTGAAATGGATATAAGATTATGTGAAATATCAGGTAAATGAAGAAGATTAGAAAGAAGTAACTTACGATCTGGTGTGGGGAGAATTCCCGTGCCCGAGTGAGCAATCGGGAGGGAGCGACCATCCCCAACCATTACCTGATCTTTACCTTGATAGACCGAGCTGTGAGTGAGATGATCAGGCTTGTTAGTCATGTTCGTTGAGGCACCTGAGTCAAGATACCAATCCTCCGAAGATTCTGCATTGGTTGCGAACAGAGCCATTTTGTTTTCAGGCTGCGGCTTGGGCGTGATGTAGTTGGCATTGTGACGATGCCAGCAAACATCTGCGGAATGACCTTTTTTTTGGCAAATTTGACATATGGTGGAAGATTTGGTAGCCTGTTTAGGAACGGATGGCGAATAAGACTGATGTCGACCACGACCACGTCGGCTTCTGTTGTGGTTCACGTAAAGAGCGGTTTGCTGATCTTGATGAAGAGACGAACGCAGAGAGTCAGCTTGAATGTGAATTTCTTCGCTGATAAGCATCGCATAGAAGTTGTCGAGGCTGAGGGATGATTGCATTGTTCGGACCGTCGTTTTAAAGGATTGATACGACGGTGGCAATCCGTTCAGGATATGAAGAATAATATCCTCCGTGTCAAGAGAAGATCCGGCAGAGGCTATGTTATCAACTATCTTTTTGATTTCAGTGAGATATTGTTGCATCGACATATTCTTCATTGTAATGTTGTTCAACTCATTTTTAAGTTGCATTACCTTGGATCTATTCGCTGACTGAAATATGATTTGAAGAGCTTGCCAGATAGCATAGGAGGATTCAAGATGTATTACGTAAGGTAATACCGGTTCCGATATGGTGGAGCAGATAGCTGCCGCAAGATTTTTGTCGGTGAACGCCCAGGAGGTTTCAGTGTAAGGAGTATCGCGCAGTTCTTGATCTTGAAGCGATTGTTTTTCAAGAAAGATATCGAATCCATTTGCCTTAAACAGCTTGAGGATTTGATGGCGCCAAATGGGATAGTTATCCGAGGACAGGTGGTGAGGAACCAAAGTTTTCAGGTGGCCGATGATGAATTTGAGAGAGGGGTATAGGCCATGTTTGAGAGTAGACGACGGGGCGTCAGTGGTTGGCGGAGGTGTAGGAGATGAGGAGCGAGAGATAGATGAAGCCATGGACAGGATTGGCCGCAGGATCAAGCCTCTACTGATACCATGTAGAAACTTATGTTCTGCTTCTCGCCGGAGTTGGAGAAGATGAACTGAGATGAGGACAAGAACAGAAGAAGACAAGAAGGAGATAAAGTGATTTTCATTACTCAGAACAAGTACAGCTGCCTATTTATAAAAGGTAGTGATAGGTTTGCTTTACACGTGTAACATAGCCATTGGATTACAAGAAAAGGCTGTAACAAATAATTAGCGATAATCATATTAATTAGGTGTTAACAATTTGCACCAATTACAAGATTTGATACAGTCAGATTAATTTTCTCTATTGCAACAATGAATAAATGTCATATTCATCAATTAGATGTGAAGTCGACTTTCTTGAATGGTGTTTTGGGGAAAGAAATATATGTAGACCAGCCTGAAGGTTTTATTATGTAGGAAAAAGAGCATATGATGTATCATTTGAAAAAGACTATATATGGCTTGAAGCAAGCCTCGAGGGCTCAAAACTTATGCATTGATCGGCATTTTAGAGAAGAAGGGTTCACTAAATGCCCTTATGAACATGGTATGTATATGAAGATTGACTCAAATGACAATAGATTGATTATATGCTTATATGCAGATGATTTACTTATAATAGGTGATGATGAGCAAATGATTGTAGACTTTAAATAAGCTATGTTCAAAAGATTTGATACGACAGATGTTGGTCTCATGTCATTATTTTTTAGTATAGAAGTGTATCAGAAAGATAATGACATTTGAATATGTCAAAAGAGGTATGCAAAAGAGTTGCTTGAGAAGTTCATGATGAATCATTGCAATAGCGTGTCAACACCAATGCAAATTGGAGTTCATTTCACAAAAGAAGGAGAAGGGAAAATGGTTGATCCAACATTGTATAAAAGTTTGATTGGGAGACTCAGATACTTGATAGTGATGAGACTTGACATTGTGTATAGTGTGGGCATCTTGAGCAGATTCATGGAAAATCCGAGGGAGTCTCATTGGCTTGCAGCGAAGAGAATTCTTAGATATATTAGTGGCATAGTTGAGATATGAGGTTATTTGGATATTGTGACAGTGATTGTGCAAATGATCATGAGTAATGAAAGAGCATAAGTGGTTATATGTTTTATGTTGGTGATATAGCCTTCACTTGGAGCACACAGAAGCAGAAAGTTGTAGTCTTATCTACATGTGAGGCAGAGTATATAGCAGCAATGGTAGCAGCTAGTGAAGCAATGTGGTTGAAAATTTTGCTGAAGAAATTTTATGGAGAGATTGATGAAACTATAACAATTTATGTGGACAACAAGTCGACAATTATGTTGGCCAAAAATCCAGTACAATATGACAGGAGTAAGCACATTGATGTGCGTTACCATTTTATAATAAGTGAAGCGGTAAAGATGGGTTAGATTAGCATGGAGCACTGTAGTACAGAGGATCAGGTAGCTAATTTATTCACCAAAGCATTGTCGACACCGAGGTTCGTAAAGCTACTGAAGATACTTGGGATGAAGAAAGTCTTCGTTTGAGGGGGAGATTGTTGGATTTTTATTTTCAAACCAAGCAATGTGTCATTTCACTTTTATTTTCTTTTATTTATTTATTTATTTTCTTTTGGACAATTATAAAAATTATTTTGTGATTCTCTATATGAGTTATCCCGTTGGAATACTATAGCATTTTTATTTTTGGATCTTGTGAAACAGAAGTTGCTATCAATTTTTGTTTTTCTCCTGTGAAAGGAGTGAAAGGAAGAAGTGTGATATTTTTTTCTTCTCTATATTTTGTTCTATTTTCTTTTGGTTCTATCATGATCTTCTAGCATAAATGTTCATGTCATGGAAAGTTTAAAGCTCTAATCATCAACAAAATTTTAATCGATTGTTTTTGGATTTCAACTATTTTACTTCATCGTCTCATGATCACCTATTTCTTTTTCTTTCTAAGAGGATCAACCAATGTCTATCATTTATGTGCATTATCATCATCTAACATTTGTTGTCCCACTTTCATTATAATTCAATATTTTAGATTTTATTTATTTATTTATTTTAAAAATTTATAATATTTTCTAAAACAAACTGGTGTTAAACCAATTCAAATTCTCACAAAACCAATTTAAATTAAATAATTCGATAAGGACAAATGCGATTAGATCCTAGGAGCAAATTTTAAGTCAACCTTATTTTTGGGGGGGCAGGTTGAGTTACTCGAATGCAGGACCAAGTGGGAGGCACGAATGTCCTCAACTGTCGTGTCAAAGCACGAACCGCAGTCAACCCTATTTCGTACTAGACTTGTATCTACTTAAATTTTAGTCTTCGTTTGGGATGACAATATTCTTATTTATTCTTAAAGCAATTTTCTATTGCTAAAAAAAATTTAATTTTTTAACTAGAATGCTATTTTAAAAAGTTGTAAGAAAGTCATACCGAACTAAGGCTTCGTTTGGGACGGCTTCTTAAAATAGCTTTTTAGTACATAAGTTAAAATTTTTGCACTCGAAAGCTTCTTTAAGAAGCATTAAAAAAGTCGTCCTAAACGAAGTCTTTTTTACTGCTTCTTAAAACAACTTAATAGAACAAAAATTAAAATTGTTTTACTAAAAAATTATTTTAAGAAGCAGTAAGAAAGCCGTCCCAAACGAGATCTAAACCTTAATTTAATCACTCTCACCCCTACTTTTACTAACTTTTCAATCCAACCCCTCATGAATTTAAAAATTAACATTAACACCTTTTCAAAACTTACCCAACCCGCCATATAAATAAAAACTCCATTGGTGGGGGGCCTATTATTAAATGACAAAGCCAATCAATTATTTTCATTCAGAAACCAGCGATATCGCCTCTCGACCACTCTTCAATAAATAACCTTCTCCCCCTTCCCTTCCATCAACCGCCCTCTCCCTCTCCTTTAGTTTCTCCCTTCTTCTTCTTCTCTTCCAAACCTCCATAATCAATTAATTAATCAATGGCGGTCTCAAAACCTCATCTTTTACTCATCCCTTACCCTCTTCAAGGCCACATCATCCCCGCCGTCCACCTCTCCCTCAAACTCGCCGCCGCTGGCTTCTCCATAACCTTCGTAAACACCGAAGCCGTTCACCACCGTCTCCTAACTAACGGGGCCGCTCGCGGCGATATCTTCGCAGGCGCTAGGGCCGCCGGCTTTGATATACGTTACAAGTTGGTCAGCGACGGTCTTCCGGTCAGCTTCGACCGCTCGTTAAATCACGATGAGTTTATGGAAAAACTGCTTCATGGCTTCCACCGGAACGTGGAGGTGCTCGCCCGGCGGTTGCCGGCGCTGACCGGTCTGATTGCTGATACTTTCTTTGTTTGGCCTGCCACGCTCGCCGGATCTCTTGGAATACCGTACGTCTCTTTCTGGACGGAACCTGCCCTTGTGTTTTCTCTGTATTATCACATGGATCTTCTCCGGGAAAATGGCCATTTTGGGTCGGATGGTGAGAATATTCTCTGAATTAATTCATATATTATTATATATTTCTAGTTTATTATGATATGTTTAAAAATTTAGATATATATATATAGTTAATTGAGTTATGTTAATCACAAATATTTTTAATCCACCATTTTATTAAGCCCTTTAAAAAATATTAAAAGAAGTGATAGAAACACTTTTATTCGGGTCGACCGAAGTTTGCTTGTGTTTGTGTTTGTGTTTGTGTTTGGGTTGAACTATAGAATTCTTGGAGTCTCAAAACTCTCCAAAAGCACCCTTTATACAGAGAGTGGAGATTTATTATAGATTTTTGTGTGTGGCATGTTCAGTAAATATAGAGAGTCCATTGAAAAATCGAAGTAGTTAATCGGATGACTCATTTAGATTTCCGCAATCTTAAACATTTATCAAGCATTTAAGTGTGATAACAATAGAGGAATTAAGCGATTTTAAGCTCGTTGGATTCGTCCCGTCGAGCTGGTCGATTCAATTATAGGCATGTTTTATGCTTTCAACAATCAAATACACTTCAGTCTCTTGATTTGACTCATTTGATTTTTTGATCAGATCAATTTTGGTGTCGTTGGGTTCGTCTTATTGAGTTGCTCAATTTGACTATAAGTTTGCTGATATTAAAGTTCAGATGCTCCCAAATTTAACCTTGAAAATTTCCAACTTCAATTTGTCTCAGAATTCGTGCTGAATCAAGATTATTTTTTGTCTCATCGTGGAGAGAGAGAGAGAGAGATGGCTAAGAAGAAAATAAGAGAATCTCACTATTTACAAGAGAAAAACTCATTACAATTTTCATTACAGCAATAAAAAAATTATTTTGTAAAATGGAAACAAAACGTTTACATCTTAATTGAAAGAAACTTTTTGTTATTTATTATCATTATTTTTGTTTTATTAATCAAAGATGCTGTCAACACCTACAGATAATCGAAAAGACACGATCACCTATTTACCGGGGGTGACTGCAATCGAACCGGTCGATCTAATGTCCTACCTTCAAGACACCGACACCTCGACCGTGGTTCACCAAATCATCTACAAAGCCTTCGACGAAGCTCGCCGAGCCGATTTCGTGCTCTGCAACACGGTCCAAGAGCTCGAACCCAACACAATCTCCGCCATCCAGAAGAAAAAACCGTTCTACGCCGTCGGCCCCATATTCCCGACCGCCGTCGGCCGCACCACCGTCGTGCCGACGAGCCTCTGGACCGAGTCGGACTGTTCCCAATGGCTGAACGCTCGACCGACCGGCTCAGTTCTCTACATCTCCTTCGGAAGCTACGCGCACGTGGAGAGGAAGGAGCTGGAGGAGATCGCGCACGGGGTGGCGTTAAGCGGGGTGAGCTTCGTCTGGGTGCTTCGACCGGATGTGGTGAGTTCGGAAGAGCCGGATCCGTTGCCGGTGGGGTTCAGGGAGGAGACGGCCGGAAGAGGGATTGTGGTTCAATGGTGCTGTCAAACGGAGGTTTTGGGGAATCCGGCGGTGGGAGGGTTTCTGACGCATTGTGGATGGAATTCGGTGTTGGAGAGTGTGTGGAATGGAGTTCCGATGATCTGTTACCCTTTGCTGACGGATCAGTTTACGAATAGGAAGTTGGTGGTGGGGGATTGGAAGGTTGGGGAGGGTTTTAATGGCGGAAGGGGAGGTGTGAGGAGGGAGGAGGTGGGGAAGAAGATTGAGGGGTTGATGAAGGGGAAGGAAGGGGAGAGGATGAGGGAGGAGTTGAAGAAGGTGAGGGGAGTTTTACGGGCGGCGGCGGCGGCGGACGGGTCGTCGGGCCGGAATTTTGAGCGATTCGTGGAGGATCTGAAGGGTTGGGGGACGAAGGTCTGAGGACACGTGGATCACGATGTGTGGTGAGATTGGATCGGGTGGCTGGGTGGGTGTGTTCGTTGAGAGGCAGAGGAGCAAGGGCCATAAAATAATTTCTTTTAGCGGGAAAATGTTTCGTTACGGGATGACGTGGCAAATTGTGGGCCAAGGAATAAGAGGGCACGATTGCAATCAATATTGTTTCGCTTTCATCTGTTGATTGAGAGTATTTTTTAGCAATCAAGAAATTTTGGATTTAAGACTTAGATATTTTAATTGATTTCCTTAAAAAAAAAAGATATTTTAATTGATCTAAATATTCAAAAATATATATTTTTGGCTGTGTTTTTTTCATTCCAACTTCCAAGCGAATCGGATTGAGGTCATTATTTATTATGCTTTTGTTTTTTCAGAAAAAAATAATTGAAATTATTTTGGTGGCATTTTTATTCTCTTTTATTTTTATTTTGATGTAATAAATAAGAAAATTATAGAAAATAATTTTTTCATAAAATAAAAATTGCTCAGCTGTAATGACTGTATTACTTTGAATACATATTAATAATTTGGAGAGCGGGTATATGATCGAGTAGATTTGAAGGTGATAGACATTTTTTCGTTTGGTCAAGCCAACTTACGCTTCATTTCGAACAGCTTTCGTACTTCTTTATAAAATAGCTTTTTAATTAATAAATTTTTAGTTTAAAAAATACTTGTTCTAAAAAAACTCTTTAAAAAATAATAAGAAATGAAGCCTTAAACTAGATTATATACATTGTTGCATCATGGAACATTCATGAAGGTAGAGAGATAAATAGCTTAGTTTCCTAGTTTTGAATGAATATCCAACACATATACAAATAAAGACATAGGTGCAAGTCATAAGATTTGCCATTATTTTTACATGAAAAACCCTAAAAAGGAGGAAAAATTACGGGGCATTTGTTTGATAAATTCACTTAGGTGTTTCAATATTTGACACGACTCGGATCTGACCCGAAAAATTCTGATTTTGGGTAAACATGTTTGCCATACAAGTCAGGTTCGGGTTTGATGTTCCAACCCGTTTAAGAAATCGGGTCAGGGTTCAGGTTAACTCGATACTGACTCGGAACTCGCCCTAAGCCTACGTCCCCACCCCCCCCCCCCCCTCATTCTATCACTATCGCATTATGGCAAGCCCTGCTAGCGCTGCCCCCCTGCGCTAGCATCATTAGTAACGTAATTGAACAATTAAGCATGATTTTTTTTAAAAAAAAATTAAAACTAGGCATAATCGTCTGTTAAACGGACGATTTTAGGTCCTGTCTCGAAGTTTTTTGAAAATCCCGTATGATGCCCAAAGTTCTTCCTTCCAGCATTCGTCTCATTAAACGGGCTATAAAAACAGTCTTTTAAAAAAAACAAGCTTAACAGAAATTGATGTTTCTTCCTTACATGATGTTTTGGTGCGGTCTTCTGAGGCTGTTCTGGGTGGTGAGGTTGTTAGTAGTGAGATTAATTCAAGTGCTGGATTAGTTATTCCTAACTCGTTTGTGGATGTGCCTGTGAAATTAATTGAGACAAATGCTTTGGTTTATCATGTGGGTGATAAATCTAGATTGGATAAGCGTGTTCACCTCGATTGGCTTCATTGTTCATCGGATGCTGAATCCGATTCCGCTTCGGATCATGGTGGTGGTTCGGATCCTGGACATGATTTCAAAATTGTTCGTGATCGTTCGGTTTTTGCCGTTTCTCGTGGTAGACCCCGTTGGAGGGGTAGATGGGGTCGTTAGTTTATTTGGCTCCTTTTGTGCTCTGTGATTGGTTTATTTCAAGCTGATTCGTCAGAAGATTTTTTGGTTGGTTATGGTTTTGACAGGCGATGATGTGGCCGGGGCTCGCGCCTTGATGTTATGAATTCTGGCAACCTTTGGTGCTTAATTTTGATGCCTTCTGCTCGGCTGTTATCGTAACGTTCATCACCAAATTGGAGGGTCGGTGCGTGGCTTCGGGGGGCTGGAAGCCTCGGCTAATTACTGAGCCTACTTTTTCTGATTCATTGTATTTTCTTTTATTGTGTTTTCTTTGATTTCAGCCTCTTGTAACCTCTTTGATTTTTTAATTAAAAGTTCAGTTTAAAAAAAAAAAGAGGTTAACAGAAATTGATCTATGCCTAATTTTCAATTTTTTGTAAAAAACCACAACCTACTATTTACTATAAGATTACAGAATCATGAATATATATGATTTTAAAAAAAATAAAATAAATTTAAGCAAGTACTGACTAATCATCTAATCACGCTGTTAATGATGCTTACTATAAAAATTTGCCCTAAAAATTTTATATTTTTGTGGGCCCATCAAAATGCGATTAGCCATGCTACTGCAGTTGTTAAGTGACTATCATCATGTCTATCGTAGATTACGAAGACAATAACGTATTGAAGCTCATTACATGCAAATTGTCTTCCGCAAATTGGCCTGTTTTGGCTTTATATCTCCTTATGATGCAAGCTATTACTTTGGAGTACAGCTTCAGAAGACTTTTTTTTTCTTTTAATTTCTATCTTAATTACTTCATATTAATTAGTTATTGGATTAAATAATTAAAATTTGTTATATTTATTTTAAGATTAATGTTGATACGTCATCAAAAAATTATCTGGATCGGGCACGAATCTCGATGCAAATTCCGAAATTAAAATTGGGACCATCCGAACTCTGATTTCAGCAAATTTACAGTCGAACTGAGCGTCTCTGAAATATGAACCCAACGACACCAAGTTCGACTCAATCCGAGCCCAAATGTGTCCAAATCAAGGGTCTGAAGCATTGCTGGAGGGTTTGAACCACAATTTGGATTACCAAGCGGTTTCCAAACATGACGTGCTTATAGTCGAATCGAGCGGCTTGACGAGACGAATCCAACTAGCCTAAGATTGCTGAATTTTGATATCATTAAGACCTTCAAATGTCAGACGACTAGTCCATGATAAAGGGATTCAATATCGGCCGTCCATCCAACCACTCCCAATTTACCCTTGATCTCTCACCTATTTACAGGTCATGCCACTCCAGGAATCTATAAATAGACCCATCATTCCTCTTGAAAGGGGATCCGAAGCAAGAAGAGAAGAAGAGAAGAGAAGGAAGAAGTTCCTCCTCGACACCGCCGGATTTCTGCCGGACCACCGCCAAACGTCGTTGCTCCACCGGACCACCACTTGAGGCCCTCTCCTCCACCAGACCACCGCCTGATGTTGTTGCTCCACCGGACCACCACTTGAGGTCATCTCCTCCGCCGGACCACCACCTGAGACTCTCACTTTCGCATGACCACCACCAAAGGCCCTCATCTTCGTCGGACCACCGCCTGAGGCCATTGCTCGGCCGGACCACCACTTGAGGGCCTCACCTCCACCGGACCACCGCCTGACGCTGTTACTTTGTCGGACCACCACTTGAGGTCCTCATCTGCACTGGACCACCGCCTGGCAACGTTGTTTTGCCGGTCCACCACTTGAGGCTCTCACCTCCACCGGACCACCGCCTGATGTCGTTGCTGCTCTAGACCACCACTTGAGGCTTGGACTTCTGCCGGGCTTGACGCCGAGAGTTCTCCCGAAGTGTCGTCCTTCTATAATGGTCTTTCAAACCCCAGTCTCCTACTGACTACGGTTCTTTCGACCTCCGTCACCTACTATGGTCCTTCCGACCTCCATCACTAGACAACGATCTTTCTGACACCGGTCTCATGCCGACTATGGTCCTTCCAACTTCCATCAACAGACAATGCTCTTTCAGACCCCAATCTCCTACCAACTGCGATCCTTTCGACCACCGTCACCTACTATGGTCCTTCCGACCTCCATCAACAGACAACAGTCTTTCTGATCCCGGTCTCATGCAAACTACGATCTTTTAGATCTCTGTCTCCTGCCGACTACGATCCTTCAGACCTCCATCACCAGAAAACGGTCTTTCCGACCTCTATTCAATCGACTATGGCCGTGCCGACCAAACAAACACATCTATGTTGATTATTATAACTCCCATCTTGCAATGCACTTTGTATGACATATATTTGTAACATCAAGCCAATGTCTTCTCCCTAAGAAGGGCCATATTTGTAATTGACTGCAAATACTAGTGGATTCATTTAAACTGGGCCAGGCCCCGTGATTTTTTCCCTTTTTAAGGAGTTTCCACGAAAAAACTCTGGTGTCTCTTATGAACGCTACACACTCTCACTTATCTGATTGTGTGCTTGATCTTCATATAATGCTAAGAGGTTAAACTATATATTTCTCTACCGCTGCGAATACTCTAGGACGCAACAAATGTAATATAAATTCTTTCAAAAAATATATATTTTTGATATAATTTATATTAGGATATATTTTTTTTTAATTTATTTGAATATCTTAGTGGACGTTTAGACCATGATGTTAAGAAAAAAAATAATAATAAATAATAGTAATAATAATACGGTTAATTTTTTTTAGTAAATAAAGTTTTTATTTGGAAAAATTTTCTTATTGTTTTCTAAAACAATTTTTTAGAATAAAATTTTTTTAAATAATAATAACATTGTCCAAATCAAATCATTGCCGCGTGACGGTTATTTTGGATTTTTGCAATTATGAAATAACATTTAACTTTGATTGGTTGCCATATTAAAAAAAATCTTAAGCAATATTCAAATAATTTTTTTATAATTATTAATATATTGAAGATGTGAATATTTATTTATTTTTTGATATGTTAGTTGAGAGCTTTGAGAAATAAATTAAAGGGAGGCGTTGGAGCATGATAACTTAAATGGATGATGCATACCCATCATAAAGTGGGTAAGACAAACATATCAATTGGCAACTATACAAAAGAATTTTATTTGTTGATCAGTTTCGTTATAATTTTAATGAATGTCTATAACAAATAATCAATTGGTTCTATGGAAGAATGAGACGTTCGATTCATGAAGGGTGAGAGATGAACTCCCTTTGGCCACTTTCTTTTATCTTCTTCCTTTTATGTGTTTCCACTGTCTCCAAGAAGCTCACATCACTTACCTCTCATGAGAACTAAGGTTGATTCCGCCCCTACAGCCACTACTTAGAATGTCGAACCAAAGGTTTTGGTGAAACAAGGAATGCAAATGGACGAAACCTTAAAAAAAGTCTACGTAGTCCCTTCTTAAAAAAATTAAAACTCTTAGTATAGTAAGCGTTATTCATAATTTTCCCTTCATGAATTCTATTTTTTGACCCAGCTGATCTTTTTTTCACGCTATTTGCCCCTAAAAAAATCAGAAAGCCTCTTGGCCTCCCGTTATTTTCATGCAATTATGTTGAAATTTTTTAACACTAACACAATTCTGTGAAAAATGATTATGTACAAAATAAATCAGAAAGCCTCTTGACCTCCCTTCATGAATTCTAAACTTTACAATTATCATTATAGTTAAAACTATAGATACAACAATATGATGGAGACATCAATTGAATGAATTTATATAAAATATTTGGTATGTTATCACTGCGTATCTTCTTTTTATTTTATTTTCTCTCAATAATGAGTTTGAAAAAAAAAAAAACATGATATAAAAATTAAGGAACTACAAGCTTCTCTTTTAATTCGTAATTCTCCTAGGCTTGGGCTGAGGCCGTTGATATGCACACAGAAGCCCAAGTGATTAGACCAGTGACCAAGTTTAGGGCCCATTTAAAATATGAGGCATGAATCTCCATGCATATTAAATTGAAAATTTTGGAATTACATTTAAGATTATCCGAACTTCTAATCCAATAAATTTATAATTGAATTGAACGATTTGATGACAAAACGCATCAACACCTAAGGTAATATGACCCAAATCTAAAAAAATGCACATTAAACAATTGAAGTATAGTTGAAAACTTTGAGTGTTTAAGATTTTTTGTCATATTTATAGGGAATGTCGCTCTTAATCTCTGTAAAAGACCCTCACTCCGTATGTGAATGGGACAGTGAGCTTGAGAATCTTGGGAACTTAAGGGGACTTGGAAAAATCATGGAGTTCCTTGTGAGCACCATTTTTGGATTATCGCCTGACCTCGAACATTAAACAACTTCTTGAAAATCATTGTCAGACCTATGTTGATCCATACTATATATTAGACCACGATCATCGCACCACAGTTTAACTGCCATCATCAAACTATCACCTCGCTTGCCACTGTTGGGCAAACATCATCATACCACCACAATCAGACCACCTAGCTCCATCAAACAATTGATTCTTGACTACATACCACTGGACCACCTCCATTAGAATATCATCGTTGCTTGACTATTACAGTTGGAATAGCACTCGATTGGCATTGTCAGCCCAAACTATCAAGCCACATTTATTGTACAACCGTCCAATTTTCATCATCAGGCCAACATTATCAGTTGATCGCCTATGTCAAACTATTATAGTCCTAACTCTATCATTTGACCTCTACCATTTGACATTGTCACCTTGAACATCATTGTTGGGCTACCACTACTCGACTTCCATAATTGAAACATCATATCTAGATTGTCATGGCATCTTCATTGCCTGACATCCATTTTTGTACAGCTAGCTCTCGACCTCTACATCAAACTATTGTCTCCCAATTGCACAATTGGATCATTGCCACCGATTACCATCATTGAATCACCATCGCTCAACCAAAATCATTCAAACGCCGCTCATTTCTTATTAACTCTACTACATTTTCTACTAGCAAATTATACTCTTATAATTTTGGCTTCTATGAATTGGGTGATAGATAGATTGTAATAAATGTTCACCTAGTGAAATTATTTCATCTAAACAAGGCTCAAGAGTTTTTCCTTTTCACGAATTTGTCAAAGTTAGAAATCTAGTGTCTGCATTCTCTTATTTTATATTTATGTATTTTGGATATTTGTGTAAAATTATCACAACTCCTTCACTTTATTACTAAACTTTTTGGCGCATAATAAATATATTTTTAATATAACAAGTTTATTTTTTTTCATATTTTTTTGTTATAGTTTTGAAATGTATATCAATTTTAAGCTCACTAAAGTCTCCCGAAATTCTTGAGAAAATAATGATTCTCATTTTCCAAAAAAAAAAAAAAAGTGAGTGAACATAAAATTATAACTTTTTAAAATATGTTTTTTACTTAGTAACTATAGGGTTTTTTTGAATCAATTTCCAATTTAATTTTTATTTTATTTTAAGAAATAGTTAAAAAAAAAAACAAACTTATGTTTATTTTCTTTTATTTATTATTTTATTTTAAATATTTTTTATTTTTTTTAAAATATGTTTTTATTCCCTCCTTTTCATCTCTTCCTCCAAACAAATAAAATATATTTTGCAATCTATTTGTATATATTTCCATATTTTATGCAAGCATAAAAATTTTTATCTTTAATTTCCTTACCGCCACTCCATATTTCAAAAACATAGATAGAAATTAAAGGTATAGCTATGTTTGCTTCCTTATTTTATTTTATTTAAAAAATAGTTACTTTCTTATGATAAAATATATTGATCAGTTATTTATATTTTTATTTTTTTTATTCTAGTAACAAGTATTGCTTGCTACCATAAAATTTAATAATATCACATGATATATTTTTGCTTAGAATAAGAACCAACCACACATTTAAATTCAAAAAAAAAAAAAAAACAATCACAGATACCTTAAGGACTTCTCCTATCTTTCAAGTTTAGAGAGAGAACTTCGAACATTTACTGTGTTTTTTTTTTTTTTTCTCTCATAAGAGCTAAATGCCAACGCTGATCTAATACAGAATCCTCACCAAATGAATAATCTTCACAAGAAAGATATTCACCATTGATAATAAAATCCGAGCTATACTGAGAAGATCAATATTTTACATAATTGCTTTTGCTAAGCTGATCCATATTCCACTTGTACAGCATTGAATAGGCTCATCAGATATCTTCTCCTCTATTTGAATACTTCTTCAGAAAATCTTCTCTACTCATATCAGTTGAGGAGGCCCACACATCAATCACTTCAATGCATTTAACATAAATTCCTCTTAATATAGTGGTAGAAATGGTTTGATTGTCATCCTCCCATAGCTTCTTCTGATCGATTAAATATAATTTTTTCTGTTGTTAGATTGTAAAAACAGTTTCCCAATGGACTAATTTTTTGTAAGAAATACTTAGTTTCCAGCAGATTTTTCGGCCAAAAAAGATTGTTTTCTTCAGTGTTTTAGCCTTTAGATGGAGTAATAAATTCTTAATCTTCTCTAGCATATACGTGAAAAGGTCGGAGTAGTTCCAGTGGAAGATAAGATTAGAGAGAGACGCCTTAGATGATTTGGTCATATTAAACGGAGTCCTTCCGTGACCCGGTTAGGAAAGTTGAAGTATTAGATTTTACTTATGTTAAGAAAGGTAGAGATAAACATAAAAAGACTTGGTTAGAAAATATTAGAAATGATATTTATTTATTAGATTTAAATGAGAATTTGACTTTTAACAGGACAAAATGACAAAAAAGAATTCACGTAGCTGACCCCATGTAGTGGGACAAAGGCTTTATGTTATTATTGTTGTTGTAGTGTTTTAGCCTTTAGAAGCATGAGTGACAGTGGCTACCACTGTCCACCGGAGAAGCTCTGAACATAGGTGTTTGCAAGCTTTGCCATAGATGATGGGAGGCCATTTCTACTTGTTCATGCCTGTTTAGTCACATTCAACTGGTTAATTCGCTTAAATCTATAGCACTGAAGCTTCAGAATCAAAATATTTCTAATAATAATCCATCCCCCTGATGAAAGTGACTGGCAAAGCAGAGAAGAACCAGAACAACAATAAAGGAGCTGAAGATAGATAACAAACCATCTCGGAACACAGGAAGAATAAAAATAATAGCTTATCAAAGCTTTCCAGCAAAAAAAGTATACAAAAATGTCCAAATCAGCCAGTTCCACTGACACCTGCATCAGCTCAACAAAGCTGTATGTTCTAAGGACATGTTTATTAATGTCTGAGAATCTCATAAAGAGATGCTTGTACAATTCACTGTATTAACTATGTAATTCTATCTCTTCAGTCTCCCTTCCCATTAAAATAAACGATCAAAATTTAAAGTTTTGAGATGAAGTAGTATAAAGAGAAGCTGGAATAGCAGATTCCAAGCAGTGAAGTAGAAGATTATTATTGTAGCTCTATAACTTGGTGGTGAGGGAGAATCGGAGATGGTCCTTTCTCAAGGACATGAGCACCAACCTTGAAGCAGGATCTGTACCAATATTGCAGTGCAGCTCATTAATTATGATTTAGAACTGTGATTACTATACTAATCAGAATATGTTTAATGAATGCAGTGACAAAGAATAGCACAAAAGAAGTCTGAAGAACTTTATATTCTCACCATGTCCATAAGGGATGCCAGCATATATACTCTCATCAGAAGCTCTGCAAGCAAATTTCTGAAGGAAAATTTTTTATGTTAATTTATATATAAGTTCATATATATATATATATAAATAATTTTATTTAATGTATTTTTTATTTTAAATTAAATAGAACAATTGTATAAATTAAGTAGCTTGTTTAATCAAATAGAATTGAAACTAATTATTAATATTGTATGTTAATATAAACTATGTTTGTGATATTAATAACTTAGAAATCTTCAAATAAATTGGCTTAATTTATAAGTTTTTTTCTTTAATCAAAAGTGAAATTAACAAATTAGTGCAAACTCACATGCACATAACTACTTTAATTAAGAGTTTCCTAAGTACTTTTGTGTCAGTGTTCTTAGGTTACTTTAGCTATATAATTAAGTTGCACTTTCCTTTTTTCCTTTTTTAATTATCCCTTCTTTCAAGAAAAAATTAACAATAAAACTGTCAAAATCCAAGGAATCATGCACAAATATCACCTAATAATTCTTACATAAAATTTAAGATTCTAAGTAGAAATTAAGTAAATAATGATAATTAATTATGTGGTTAGCAACTAAATACTTAAATGCAAAAAAGGAATTATATAGTAATTAATGAATTCTTCCATTTTATATAGAACATCAATCCAACCACAAATTTCAAAAGTCTAAGCTAAGTAAATAAATAATAAATAAGTGATTTCATTATCAATAGTGCATGCCTGACTGATCAAGAAGGGATATTTACACAAAAATATCTACAGAAATAAAAAGATCTAAAAAATCACAATATTGGAAATTAAATTAATGCTTCAATACCATCTGACAAATTAAAATTCTTCTACAATTCAATAATCTTTCCACAGAATCAAAGATCAAATGCTATGAAAAAATACTATAAAATAGCTAAAACTGAAGAGAGAAAAAAAAAAAATAAACAACAATAGAAGAGCTAGCAGAAAGATTTTAATAAAAAAAAGAAAAATAAATTTGTAAGTACTCACCGTGCATAACCATATAGATATTTACTATATAATACTTATTAGTTGATAGTTGCTGATGCAGCATCATCAAGATTCTCATTCGAGCAAGATCAAATATGTGAATCTTGATGATGCCACATCTGCAACCACCAACTTTCTTCTCATTTCTTCCTCTGGCTTCACTGTTAAATTAGCAGAGAAGAACAAGCTAGTTAGCTAGAAGGGAAGGAGATACAAAGAAAGAAATAAATGAAGAAATACTATATAGATCTCATCTCATCATCAACTAAACCCTAAACAGGATCAAGAGGGGATCTAGCAGAAGAAGGAAGCATATAGAGAGAGAAGAAGAACATGATAGAGATAGAGATAGAGAGAGAGTAGATTTGAAGTGGTATTTATAAAGAAGAGAGAGAGAGAGAGAGATGATGATGATGATGATATTTTTGGTGGCCAAATGAGCTAGAAAGTAAGAGTCGCATGAGGGTTTGTGAGAAGAAGAAGTGTTTGGTTGAGTTGAGGAGAGGAATGAGGAAAGAAAGATTATATAAAGTAAAGGTTGTAAAAGCTGTGGGTGTTTGGCGATTGGTGGCTGTGAATATTATAGCTTCGTCATTTGCTTTTTCTCACATGCTTTTCTTCACTACGGTTATTTCATATGTCAGTCATTATAGTTGATATGATTTGTGTTGAATTATCATCCTTGGGTGAATGAAGAGTGGTGGCCCACGCCTGGCTGGCGTGAAGCCCCGGGCTAACTTTGTGTGTGTGGGTGGAAAATTATTATTCAAAAATCATAATATTTTTCTAGATATTTCATGTAAATTATAAAGTTTTCTCTTTTAAACTTTAGGAAGTCTTGTATTTTTTTTTTATAATTTTTTTTTAATTTTGAATAAAGATTGTTGATAAATTTATTTTTTTACTTAATTTGTGAAAGTGAAATGATGATAGAAAATCTTTTTATTATTAGGGTGGAAGCAGTAAGAAAATATGTATATTTTATAATTATGATGATATTCATTAGTTTAAGGCTTCATATATTCATTATTTAGATGATTAAGAATTTTGAAATGGTATAAATGAAGAACATTTGATTGATGTTCAAAAGGAATTTAGAATTATGATTATTTTTTAATGGTGACTTAATGACTTATTTGCATATGATCTTATGTCATATTTTTAATTAATGAAATATTTGTGTTGGATTTATATTCTTTTCAAAAAATCTTATTTAGGAATTAATATTTATATTTGAAAGGTACCGCAAAAGTTAGCAAAAAAAAAAAAACTAGGGAAAACAAGAATTAATTGCACACCACACTCTCTACATGCAAGATTTAACTTAAGTAAGACTACTTTTTAAAACTAAAATAAGCATACTTCTATGTGAGAGTGAGAGGAGAGATGATTTGATCCACCAACAAGAAAGTAACAATCAATTTGCATAATAAAAAGACTCTCACCAACCCTTTTCAAAACCTCTAATATTGCCCTCACTCTGCAAAGAAAAATAGAAGATTCAAGTCTCACAAGGTAAGAGATCGAGAAATTTCTTAATCAAGAGATAACATAGAAATAAAATCAACTAAATTATAGAAAATTACACATTTCATAATTTTCTAAAAAAAAAAAGCAATATTTCATTAAGACGATGTTTCAAAATTCTTAGGATATTTGGACTTCAAATATCTTGTGATATTGTTATATTTTTCTCTCTTTCTATGCCCCTCATCTTATATCTTCTCAATCCTTTCTCCCCTCCTTCATAACAATACAAGTTTACCTTATGTTTTTATTGGCCATATTAAATCTATTTGTATAAATTTAATTATATGGTTATCATCCAATGCAAATCTATATAATTTCTACAAAATCACCTAAAAACTTTTTAAAGTTCCAAATAAGAAGCTTGATACCTACCTCAACATATAATTTATACATGTAATGAATATTGAGTCAATATTTTAAAAAATTAGCCAATTTTTAATTAAGAAGTTTAAAACCTACATCAATATATAATTCATGCAATTAATATGTTAAATATGAATTTTAAATTTCTCTTAGGTCAATATTATGACAAATTTTGTATCTATTCTTAAGCACTCTAAGCTATGGAAACCACCCTAGCGTGCTCATTTTAGTATAATCCCGTCAAACTTAAATATAATTTGAGCTTGAATCCTAATGTGTGTATGTGTGTGTGCATTGCCAATATGATAATACTGAAATTGACCTTGTATCTATCGCCAAATTTTTGTACATTTAAAGTCATATCCTCAGTATGAATGTTACAAAGGTATGAGCTTGTATGAAGGAATATTTTGAAATGTAAGCCTAATATTCTTGATCGTCTCCAAAAATCTTCCCCTCAAGTACTTATACTTCTTCTTTTAGATCCTTTCTTTTAGAATACATGATAAATATATTTTACTTCTCCAAATTATGATAATTCACCAAAGTTGTTCAATACAATACATTATCATTGAATATATGTTGCACCTTGCAATACATACAATCCCCAAACTCTATTTCCCTTTAGAACAACCCCTTATAGACCTTAAGAGCATTAACATCACCAGAGAATTTATACACTACAACAGTAAGAGTTGTTAAGAATGTTGCATTCTTTCTAAAATCTAGTTACATGTCAATTTATAAATAATCACACCGTACCATCATATATTCTCAACTTTATACTATTATGATGAATAATCTTCCAAATAAATCTATTTCACATATAAACATAGCTACTAAAATTTAGCTCATATGTGAAAATAAAATCTCTAAAGTACTCCTATTGCAAAAATTACCAAAAATATTATCAAGCTTTCATACATGAAGCTTGAAGTATTTTTCAGCATAAGTTTTTTACATGAATGTTAAGTCGATGCATAACAAATCACCTAATTCATTTTTTAAGCCTTTATAACTGAAGCTTGAAATCAAACCTCACCAAATAATTCATATATGATGTTGAGTCAATTCCTGACAGATCATTTATAAGTTTAAACATAAGTGATTATATCAATATGTATATATTTATCTAATATATATATATATCCAATGATTTTTTTTGTAAATTTTATGAACATTTTGAAGATTTTTTTTTTTAGGGAAACCCACAAAAGGGGCCTACGCCAAATATAGGGAAAAATTACATAGTCCTTAAGGCAACATTCCGCTCACTAATGCTCAAAGAGCTACAAAGCTTAAAAGAAATAAAACCTAAGAGCCGATAGTCCCCTACTAACCAAAATACAAAATTGCCTAGATACAATCTAAGGCGGCACCAAAAAAAAAACAAAAGCTACAAAATATAACTATCAACACCGATTTTCTTCCAAAAAATAATCACCAGGCAATGAAAAACCTGCAAAAAGGGGGAAAAAAACACCCGAAAAATATAGAAATATTGTATTAATATAAATATCTTAAAGATTGTTTAATTGATTTGGAGAGATCTTGGATTATATTGTGAGATTTTGTATAAATTTTGTGTCTATTATTGTTTGTCATTGCTATACATAATGTCTGAGATTGAAGGCTTTAACATTTTATAATCATAATAAAAGTTTTCCGCATGCTTACAAAAATGAGATATTTCCCTTTTTCAAGAAGAGAAGTGAGGTTATTGACTTCTATTAATTCCATCAAAAAAATAATTTTTCTATCATTGTATTTGATTAATTTCACGTCTTTGTGTTTTATCGAGCAGTCATAATCTATCAACTAATATCAAAATTTTGATTAAACGAAACTAAAAAAATAATCAGCAAAAGAAAAAGAAAATAGAAAATTAAACTTAAAACGGGCGAGATTTTATCTATTGAGAAAACCATATTTAGAAAATGATCAAATTTATCAAAGAAAGTTCTATCAAATTTTGTTATTGATTAAGACAAATGTGGGGTCAATGAACTTGAGAGCACCAAATGGAGTTACAATCACAATCAAACTGATAAATATATTTTTGATACGTCATGCAAAAATTATCTTGATCGGGCACGAATCTCGAGGCAAAAATCAAGTTGGAAACTTCAAAAATTAAATCTGAGAGCATCTGAACTTTGATTTCAGCAAACTTATAGTCAAACTAAGCGTCTTGGAAATACGAACCCAACGACACCAAATTCAACTCAATCTGAGCCCAAATGAGTCCAAATCAAGAACCAGAAGCACTGTTGGAAGGTTCATACCATAATTTGGATTATCAAACGATTTTCAAACTTAACGAGCTTACAGTCGAATCGAAAGGCTCGACGAGACGAATCCAACGAGCCTAAGATTGCCAAATTCTGACATCATTAAAGCCTTCAAATGTCTTATAAACGGTACATGATCAAGAGATTCAATATCAGTCGTCCATCCAATCACTCCACATTTACCCATGATCTCTTGCCTATTTACCGGTCATGCCACTCAAGAAAATCTATAAATAGATCCCTCATTTCTCTTGAGAGGGGGACCGAAAGCAAGAAGAAGGAGGAGAAGAAGATGAGAAGAATATGAGGGAAGATACTCCTCCTCGACTACTGCCAGAGTTCCGCCCGAACTCCAAATGATGCCGGAATTCTGTCTGACTTCGACAGGACATCATAATTCTTCCCAACTTCCACGGGACACTGAAATTATTCTTCCCAATTAACGACAAATCGAGTTCTCTCCTGATGTCGAAACTCCGCCTAAGTGATGCCGGAGTTCTCCTCGGCCACCAACAGTCTACCCGACGCTGGACCTTCACACTTCGCCAAGTTTCTACCCGACGCCGGACTTCTACCGGTTATCGGACTTTCGTTGGATGCCTATCCGAAGATGGATTTCTTTTCATTGTTGGACTTCTTCCTGATGTCTTCCTTCTGACCTTCATCGTCAGACACAGTCTTTTCGATCTCCGTCGCCCGCCGACTACGGTCCTCCTGACTTACGTCTCCCGCCGACTACAGTCCTTGTGACCTATGTCGCCAGTCGACTATGGTCCTTCTGACTTACGTCGCCCAGCGACTACAGTCTTTCCGACCTTCGTCGCCAGCCGACTACAGTCCTTCTGACTTACGTCGCCCACTAAATACAGTCCTTCTGACCTCCGTCGCCAGCCGACTACGGTCCTTCTAACTTATGTCGCCCACCGACTACAGTCCTTCCGATCTCCATCGCCAGCCGACTACAATCCTCCTGACTTATGCCACCCGCCGACTACAGTCTTTCCGACCTCCAACGCTCGCCGACTATGATCCTTCTGACTTATGTCGCCCATCGACTACAGTCCTTCCGACATCCGTCGCCAGCCGACTACGGTCATCCTGACTTATGTCACTCGCCGACTACAGTCTTTCCAACCTCTGTCGCCCGTCGACTACAGTCCTTCTGACTTATGTCACCCACCGACTATGGTCTTTCCGACCTCCTTCACCAGCCGATTATGGCCCTCTTGACTTAAGTCGTCCGCAGACTACACTCTTTCTGACCTCCGTCACCAGACTATGGTCCTCCCGACCAAACGAACACGTCAATAGTGATTCTCTGTACACATCATGCAATGTACTCTATATAAAACGCACATCAAGCTAAGGTCTTCTCCCAAGGAAGGGCCTCATTTGTAATCAATTGCAATACTAGTGGATTCATTCAAACTGGGCTAGGCCCCGTGGTTTTTCCCCCTTTTTAGGAGTTTTCCACGTAAAAATCTTGGTGTCTTCTAAATGCTAGACCTTTTCTCTTATCTGATTGCGTGCCAGATTTTTGTGCAACGCTAAGACGCTAAATTTTATATTTCTCTACCGCCGCGAATACTCCTGGACGCAACAATTTTATTTCTCCAAATTATGATAATTCACCGAAGTTGTTCAATACAATACATTATCATTGAATGTTGCACCTTGCAATACATACAATCCCCAAACTCTATTTCCCTTTAGAACAAACCCCTTACAGACCTTAAGAGCATTAACATCACCAGAGAATCTATACCCTGCAACATTAAGAGTTGTTAAGAATGATGCATTCTTTCTAAAATCTAGTTACATGACAATTTATAAATAATCACACCGTACCATCATATATTCTCAACTTTATACTATTAGGATGAATAATCTTCCATAAATCTATTTCACATATAAACATAGCTACTAAAATTTAGTTCATATGTGAAAATAAAATCTCTAAAGTCCAACTGCAAAATTATCAAAAATATTATCAATCATACATGAAGCTTGAAGTATTTTTCAGCATAAGTTTTTTACATGAATGTTAAGTCGATGCATAACAAATCACCTAATTCATTTTTTAAGCATTTATAACTGAAGCTTGAAATCAAACCTCACCAAATAATTCATATATGACGTTGAGTCAGTTCCTAACATATCATTTATAAGTTTAAACATAAGGGATTATATCAATATGTTATATTTATCTAGTGTATATATATATATCCAATAATTTTTTTTTTTTGTAAATATGAATATTTTGAAGATATTGTATTAATATAAATATCTTAAAGATTGTTTTATTGATTTGCAGAGATCTTGGATTATCTTGTGAGATTTTGTATAAATTTTGTGTCTATTATTGTTTGTCGTTGCTATATATATAGCATCTTAGATTGAAGGATTTAACATCTTATAATCAAAATAAAAGTTTTCTGCATGCTTACAAAAATGAGATATTTCCCTTTTTCAAGAAGAGAAGTGAGGTTATTGACTTCTATTAATTCCATCAAAAAGAGAATTTTTCTATCAATGTATTTGATTTCACGTCTTTGTGTTTTATTGATCAGTCATAATCCATCAACTAATATCAAAATTTCGATTAAACGAAACTAAAAGAATGACCAGCAAAAGAAAATGAGAATAGAAAATTAAACTTAAACGGCCGAGATTTTATCCTATTGAGAAAACCATATTTAGAAAACGATCAAATTTATCAAAGAAAGTTCTATCAAATTTTGTTATTGATTAAGATGAGCGTGGGGTCAATGAACTTGAGAGCACCAAATCCAATTACAATCACAATCAAACTTTAACATACTAACACCTTAAAAGAAATATTAAAATACTAAAAAGACAAATGAAATCATCATATAAGCTCTTGACGTCCTCCATGATCTCATTTTTTCCCCCTTAAACTATGATCATAAAGCTTAGTTTAGACAACTCTATCAATAAAAATAAAGAGAATCTCATCAATATATATAGTATATATATGTCTTTCACAATAAAGTGTAATATTCTCTCTATCTATCTATGTACATATTTCCAACCCATTATTATTACCTATATATAATCATGATAGCGATTGCTTTTAATAAGTTAAGTACTTCTCCATCAATGAAGAGTAAAGAAAAAGTGACCTAACCTCGGATTGTGATTGATAACAATGCATATTAAAAGATGGCTATAGTTCAGGAGCCTATATTGCTAGTTGCTACAGATAGACCAATGAGTTACAGATAAGGATAGAGAGTAAAATAATCTAACAGTGGCTGTACATTCATATTATATGAGGTGGAGTTTGCATGGCTTGCAGCACATGCTCTCATGGCTATCAGGACCTATGGAGTTGAAGATTCTTTGACAAAGAATAGAAAAATATTTACATTGGTTTCATAACCAGTCTATGCATGTGCAGTGATAAGGCTAGTTCTAGGAAACAATTCAGTACTCAGGAGATTTTTTCAGTATTGGAAGGGATGATGATGGCAGCTGCAGCATGCTCAATGGTTGGAAAAATTATTCTGTGCGGACATCGGACATTCGTCATTCGGAGTCGAATCAAAATGTACCACGTCATTTTTTTACTATGTATCGTAGCTATATAACGAGTGACATGACGCACTTTGATTGGTCTTCGGACTGTCCGGTATCCACACAGAATAATCTCTTTAGTGGTTGAGAGGTCTTTTTCGTCGTTGTGAGATTTGTATTAGAGTTGATTATTGTAACTCATCAGTTGTTAACTTTTCTTGTAATTATTATTAAGTTTGGTTAATGTTAAGAAAAGTTTTTAAGATAATTTTTAATTATGAAGGTTTAATTATGCAATATCATATGTTCTTAATTATTAGATATTTGATAAAATGGTGTGATATCACATAGTCAAATATACAAATGAAAATTGTGGAATAAGTTTGATAAATGTTTTATTTTTTTTGGATAAAATCAACAGAGGGGTAGCCTACGTGCTAATTTAAAAATTGGTTACGTGTCCTTAATTATAAGGGGATCTAAAGCCACATTACAGGAAAGTCACGTATTACTGGCGAATTTTTCGGAGGAAAATTTTAATACACTACATCATTTAAAATTGAATAGAACATGTGGTGCAAAATTACTAAAAAAGAAACAACTTTCAAAAGCTCCAAGTTTATGATCAAATTTTCTTATAGCTTTATAAATAGCTAGGGTCAAACCACCCACCTAGAAGCAACAAAATACATGTAAGCTCACACTAATTTTGAGATTTATGATTGAGGATTAACATTTCAATGGTTTAAGTGGTCGATATTTCAAATTATAGCGGAGATATTTGACTGTGAACGAAGATAGTGTCGTCTAGGGCCGAAATTGAGTCAAATTGATTCATGTGCCAACTCATGTTACAAATAACTTGTGAATTGAACTCGATAAGCTAAAAAGCCAAGTTTTAGCCAACTCAACTTGATCAACTGATCGAGCAGCTTATGATCTGACTAATTTAAAAAATAATACATATAATACACTTCAAATATTTAAGCATAAAATTATAAATTATATTTAAAATTTTCATTTTTATGTCTCATCTCAACTAATTTCTCATTTATGTGACAGTAACAACTCATTGATGACCATGGAGCTATGTACTTGTGAAGAATAAACCTAAAATTTCTCTTGAAAAACCTATCTTTTATGGCAAACAGCCATGATAAGCTTCTTAATTATAATGGTCATTAATATATAAGTGAATATTAATATCAAAGAAATTAAAGATGATAAATATAATATAAAAAACAGTTATGGGCATCTTCCACAAGTACTTATGGTCTCCACATTTTAGGTTAATATTTTAATTATATATAAATTAATAATGCTCTTTTGGTCCTATGAAATATTAAATTTAGTGACCGACACTAATAATAAAGTCAACTGACCTGACATGGGACAATGAACATAGTCGTTTTCATGAAAGGAAATTATTTTTTTTAAAAAAATTTATTAATGAGTGATAAATTATATAATATATGATTATATTTTATGGTTTTGGTAAAATTTAATCCTTTTTAATAGCAAATTTGGAAAATTTACTGTTTTTTAGCCGTTAGATTTTTCAAAATTATTAAAAAATGGATTTTTTTTTAAATTTATTTGCTTGAAAAATAGACAAAAAAAGTTCAAAATAAATGTGTCGTTTCACTTTAAAAATCACTATTAATGAGCAATGTATTAATGTAGAAGGAACAGCTTTTACTTGTTGATTAAAATAAACATTAATGATTTTGTTTTTAAGGGAAAAATAATATATATCAAAATATTCAATAGAATCATAAACAGTATTATAAATATTTTTTGCAAAGTAAGAAATTTTTTTCTAGTCAAAATATTGAATTGATCAGATTATTTTCAAATTTGAATCTTTTTTTGAATAAATCAACATTTAAAAGATTTTTTTTTAATTACATAATCAAAATATACAAAATAAATTCATATATTTATTAAGATTTTTTTATAAATAATTAAAATTGATCACAATATAATCTTGAATAATAGATGAATATTTGATTTAGTAGATATAATCTATATATAATATATATTTAGGATCCGTTTGGGATTGTTGTAATTTTTTATAAATATTTTTATTAAATGTGCTTTTTAAAAGCTACTACAAAAATTAACTCTCTAGCACAGAAATTTTTTGAAAGATGTAATCAAGCAAACAATTGTAAAATTGATGTGGAGAAAGCAATTTTTTTGAAAACAATTATAAAAAGCAGTTTCTTAGTACAAAAAAATTATTAAAAACAGTGACGAATAATAACAACTAGCAGTTGAGATCTGAAAAATAAAGTTATAAGAAAGACGTCCTAAACAAAGCCTAATCACAAAATAAAATGAACATAAAATTTGAAATAAATATTTTCAAATTTGAATCTTTTTTGAATAAATCAACATTTAAAATATTTTTTAATTACATAATCAAAATATACAAAATAAATTCATATATTTTTTTAGATTTTTTTATTAATAATTAAAATTGATCACAATATAATCATGAATACTAAATGAATATTCTATTTAGTAGATATAATCTATATAATATATATTTAGGATATGTTTGGAGTTGTTATAATTTTTTATAAATATTATTGTAAAATGTGCTTTTTAAAAGCTACTACAAAATTAACTCTCAAGCACAGAGATTATTTGAAAGCAGTAGTTAAACAAACGGTTGTAAAATTGATGTGGAAAAAGTAATTTTTTAAAAAACAGATATAGAAAGCAGCTTCTCAGTACAAAAAATTATTAAAAATAATGACAAATAATATATAATAACTAGCAGTTGAGATGTGAAAAATAAAGTTATAGGAAAAATGTCCCAAACGAAGTCTTAATCACGAAATAAAATGAACTTAAAATTGAGTTAATTAGAAAATAAAAAAAATGAATTTCTATTTTCTCTTTTATTTATAAATTTAATAAGAATTTAATAAAATAGAAAAAAAAAATTGGGAGGAGGAGAGACTCGTGGGTGGGGCCCGATGTTGCACAAGTGGCGGCAACCTAGTACCATTCTGGCATTCTGGCTCAGCCTTTGGAGTCTTATCTTATAATTTTATATGTTTGAGGATGGAACTGTGGAATCTATTAGCTGGATTTTTCAAGCTATAGTGGACCTAATGCTCTTTTTCCTCATTTAAATTTTTCTTATTACCCACCGCTATTTGTCCAGGTGGTGAATAGCCGGTTGGACAAAGCTTAGGTCCCTGGTTCAAATCTCTTGACAAGCAGTGAAAGTCTTAAGTGTTGGCTCATGTAAATTGGTCTGGGTTGCATGCTAGGTCGACCGGGGTTTTCACTTTCCTAAGGACAGTGCTTCCTCGTCACAAAAAAAAAAAAATCTTCTTATATATATATATATATATATAGTAAAATTAGTTTTTGATTTTATTTAATAATTTAATTTTAATAAAATTCTTGAAGAATTGTTGGTTTTTTTAACTAATTGATTTATTTGGTATTTAAAATTAAAATTTTTTTTTGGTGGATACTCAGATCGTATAGTTAATATGTAAGTAAAAGGAAAAAGTAAAATTGAAGATTTTTGTAAGGGGTTTTTGGTATGAAACTCTTGATTATGTTGGACATTTGTGAAACAAGTGTAATAATTTCAGATTTTTGTAAGAAGATTTTATTTTTCGGTCTTTCAAAAGAATAAGAATTATGTTAATAGTGCCCTTAACTTCTTTTCATGATGATTGTATTATTGGAAAAAGTTGCACTTTTTTTAAGAGAATAAAATGCACAAAAAAAACCTAAATTCAGCATATTTTAAGTGATTTTTAATGATTTTGGCTGCCAAAATTGACTATTTTTTATCTTGTTTAAGCACAAATGATTAAAATGCCTGATTAATGTTTAGTCTTACTTCTAACATAGAAGGAATAAACTACCAAACTCTCTAATTGACTTTGAAATCTTATAATTCAAGTCTCAAGATGTTATTCAAGGTAGACAATAAGTAATTATAATTAAGAAATAGGGAAATTTACATACATACCACTTTATACCATCTTATTTACATATCTAACACCTAAAGCTTTAATATTACATACATACCACCCTATAGTATTTTAATATCAAATATACCACTCATATTTACTTCCTACCACTCATATATTTCATTTCTACCACCCATATTTGATATGAAAATGAACTATGGGTGGTATGTATGTAATATTAAAGTTTTAGATGTTAAATATGTAAATAGAATAGTATATGATGGTATGTATGTAAATCTCCCGAAATAGCGTCATAATATTGCAACTTATAAAAAAACTTGCCTACTCATGATATGAGTATTATTGCAAGAGTTTATGTAATCTTCCTTAATGTGTGCACTATTATGAGTTTTAACTATATACCAACCATAACCACTAAGGATAAAATAAGTTATATGATAGCTAGATTCTACTAACAAGCCATATTTCTATGTCTAAATGCTAATGCACAATATCTAACAAGTAGCATTATAATTCATTATTCAAATGACTTAGGCTAGCTATAGAAGTTACTTAATATCTTTGTTTGTGATACCCCAGAATCTAAATTAATAGATTATGAGCCCACCATGCACACTTTTGATGTGACACTCTGACACCAATTGTGATGTCTCATAATCTAAATTAAAAGATTAAAAAAATAATTATTCCAATCTAGATTCTAGAGCACACTGGGAATACTAGGGTTGAGGACGATAGAGTACGGAGAGTAATGATAGTAATGCTGGACATCATCGTCATCATCATCATTGTTGTGTTAAAGTTTAGAATTTACGTTACCTCATATGACTATGTTGTATAGATTTATATTTTGAGCCTTTTTGTCATTATATTATATTATGAGTCTATATATATTGGATATTGTTAGGATTTTATGTCATGATATTATATTGGATGTTTTCTTATATCATGACTCATGAAAGTTATTTATGTTATTAAGAATGTTTGTATATATGGCAATGAAGGTATGTATGGTGATAGTGGTACGTAATGATGGTATATATGAAAATAACATATTCAATTTAAAATTGAATGTAGGTTTGTGTATATTGGTCCCCACCCCCCCCCCCCCCCCCCCCCCCCCCCCCCCCCCCCCCCTCGTTTCTATACTAGGGTTAGATCATTCATGGCTTTCATTTCTCCTTTGCTCTTATAAGAATTAGACATTTATTGTGGTTAATATGATAATGATTTGACTCACCTTAATATGATTTTTTTTTTCGCTAATGCAAAATAATTTTCTTACCTAATTATAGATATTTTTCTCAAATATAGTAGTAATCTAAATCAAAATATAGATATAACTTTTTTTTTTTAATATGAAAACCCTAAGATTAAAGTTAGGAAGGTTGATTTACAAAAATCATATAATGAAATTTAAATTTGACTGAAAAATCTGATAGAGAAGAAGATTTATCATTACATTACGGAGTAACAGAAAAAATTGGCCAAAAAAGACTCAAAATAGGTGGTGACATGTTCACAAGAAATTTTTCATCCTAAAGATGTCAGCCACCCTTTGCTTCAAAATATCAACGTCCAGCTGTAATTTTATTTATTGAAAGGAGAAATTATTCTGTGTGGAGATCAGACACAAAACGTCATCTGGAGACCAACCAAAATGCATCATGCCAGTGGTAGCAAGTGTAATCAAGAATGCATTGTACCTTCTTGCCACATCAGCACACTAATGTTGTCACATCAGCTTCGTCCCTAACCTGTATCTATTTCTATATATTTGTACATTGTAAATAGTGAAATGAATGAAATCCTTTTCTATTCCTCTGTTCGGATTATTTACATGGTATCAAAAAAAGGAGCGATCCTCTCTTAATCTTCCTCCCTCCCTCCTGTCTTAATCTCCCTCCTTCCTACTCCGTTCTAACTCCATGGAAAACTCCACAGCTACTTCCTCTTTGCATCAATCCAACACCGTCAACAACGCCACCTTCAATCCGCCGTCGTCAATTCCTTCTTCTTTGAAATTCTTGATTAACAACATCAAGAAAGTCATATCACAACCTCTCACTGCTGACAATCATCCTTTATGGCATTCTCAAGTGCTCAAGATATTCCACGTAAATGGCTACAAAGGCTTTCTCGATGGATCTGTCACCGCTCTGCCAAAACTCACCACTGATGCAACCGAACATCCTGCTCCAAATTCCAGTTTCAACAACTGGCTGCTTCTAGATCAAAACTTCGCCGCAGCCCTGTACCACGTCATCTCGCCCAATCAAATCCTACATCTCCTGTTACCGAAACTACTATGACTTCACATTCACAAACCAAATCCACATCTTCCTCACCCAATCAATCGCAACATGTCATCAAACCTTCATCTAAAATTCAAAATCACCCTATGCACACTCGATCTCAAACTAGTTACAACAAACCAAAGCATATATTTGATCTTTCCCATATCCTCCAACTGGTTGAACTAACTACTTATAATCATGTCGTTAAAAGCGAACACTGGCACTCAGCCATGTCCCAGAAGTTTTAAGCCTTACAAGCTCAAGCGACTTGGGATCTTGTTCCACCTCTCCCAATCAAAACGTCCTCGACTATAAATGGACCTTTCGAACAAAACTTCATTCAGATGGCATCGTAGCTCGTTATAAAGCCCGACTCATAGAAAAAGGTTTCAATCAAGAACATGGCTCGACTATACAGAGACGTTCAGTCCAGTAGCTAAAATGCCCACAGTTCGCGCCCTTATTCTAATCACTTTGACTTCGGATGGGAAATTCACCAACTCGATGTCTCTAACGCGTTCTTACACGACACCTTATCAGACACCGTCTACATGCAGCAGCCACCAGGATTCCAAGACTCCTTACATCCCAACTACATATGCAAACTAAACAAAGCATTATACGGCATCAAACTATCCCCACGCGAATGGTGCGTAACTCTCTCCACTCATCTTCAAAATTTTGGGTTTCAAATAAGCAATTCTGATCCATCTCTACTAACCTATAAATTGAGTTTTATATGCATGCAAATCTTAATCTACGTCGACGACATCCTACTCACTGGCAACTCAACTATCGAGCTCACTCGTCTCCTCTCCAACCTCCATGAACGATTTCAAATGAGAAATCTAGGATCGTTGGCACACTTCCTCGGTATAGAAGCTGCTACCACTTATTATGGTACCCTCCTTCATCAACATCAATATGCAAACCTCATCCTAGAGCGAGCCGAAATGCAAAATATCAAATTAGCATCCACTCCCATATCCTATAAGCCGGTGCTCACTCCCATCTCGGAAAACAAATTCTCCAATCCTCAGCTCTACTGGCATCTCATCAAGTCACTTCAGTACCTCACCTTAACTCTCCCTGATATACAATTTGCGGTTCATCAACTGAGTCAGCACATGGCCAATCCTCTCAACTCCAATTTCGACACCCTCAAGAGAATTCTACGCTACATTCAAGGTACAATCAACATCAAAATACCTCTCTACAAAGACGACCTTACTCTTCAAGGGTTCGTCGATACAGACTAGGCTAGCAGCTCTCGAGATCGCATGTCAATAACATGATATTGCAATCTCTTGGGCAAATCACCAATCTCCTAGCAAGTCAAAAAGCAAAATATAGCATGTTCGTCCACCGAAGCTGAATATCGGGCATTAGCTGCAGAAGCCTATGAAGTTATCTGGTTACATCATATGCATGCTAGAAGAGTTTCACATACCGCAAAACACACCAACCACAATCTATTGTGATAACATCTCCGCAATCGCATTAGCTCACAACCCCATCTACCATGCTCGTACTAAACACATCAACTTTGACTGCCATTTCGTTCGCGACTACATTCAATCCAAGTCACTCACTGTTCATCACATTTGTACAAATGTTCAAATCGTCGATATCTTCACCAAACCTCTTCCTATACGTCACTTCAAATTTTTATCCAGCAAATTGATCGTAGACAAGCCGGCCACCATCATTTTGAGGGGGTGTGTAAGCAAGAATGCATTGTACCTTCTTGCCACATCAGCACACTAACCTTGTGACATCAGCTCGTCCCTAACCTGTATCTATTTATATATATGTACATTGTAAACAGTGAAATGAATGAAATCCTTTTCAATTCCTCTGTTCGAATTACTACACTAAGCAATGCCAAGCTGCGGCACCGAGCATAGAATCGGGGTGATCTGGCACATTCTGGTTGGTCTCCGAATGACGTTCGGTGTCTGCAAAGAATAATTAATCTATTAAAAGGCATATAAATACATTAACGATACGTATGTACTCAAAAGTTAGTAAAATTATGTACTATATAATTGTATGATTAGATGAAAATTAAGATAAATAAAGTGACTATAACAATTAAACAAAGAACTAAAAAAATTAAATAACTAAATAAATAAAGTATTTGAAATAAAATTTTATGCTAACTAATTTAATTTATCATTTGAAAATTATCTCTTTGTATATATAGATATCATGGAGATCTATGGATATAATACAACTATAAATGAGGAGTTAAGACAAAAGTATTTAACGATCAATACTCAAAATCAAAATTAATTTTTTTTAAAAAGAGTTTAATGTGATGAACTTCTCATTCAAATTACATATTTATTGTTTCCATATATAAATAAATAATATTAAATTCTAATTACATATAAAAAAGAAATATTGATAAGCCAATAAATGAATTATATAGATATATAATATTATTCGAAGATGATGAAATAGTTTTGAATCGCAAATGGATCCCTAAGTTTTAAATTTATAGCGCTGAATGACTTAATGACTTTTAATTTAAATTAATAAATTAGTTGAATGAAAATAAAAGGCTAAGACTTAAGGGGCTATTTGGTTTGAAATAAATATGGGTGAGGGGGATTCATATACACACATGGCACTTAAAATAAGATGAAATGCTAAGATTTATATAATAATTTACATATTTATCACATAGGCACAACATTAATTTACATGCATAGTAGTTAAAATATCAAAATCAAATAGAAAACAACACCCCTCATTTTGAGATATTATTACGTGCGGAGTTCGAAATGAAAATGGGGGAACTGTCTAGATTTGCTGTGTATTTATTGATTATTTGCTGTGAATTTGCAAATACTCAATAAATACTCAGCAAATACTCAGTTGTGAGTATTACTGAGTATTTTGTAAGTATTTGCTGAGCATTTTGTGAGTATTCGTTGAGTGTTTTCTAATTTACTGTATATTTATTGAATTTTTGTTAGTAAACTCTCTGTCTCTTTGCCTACTCTCCCTCTCTTCCACTTCTTAAAAAATTTCCTAAAATGTTAGGTAGTAAAGAACCGGGGAAATCTCGCAGGAGCTCATAAGTGAGGGCATCATCAGGACAAGACAATATGTAGAGGAACCAAAGGAGTTGTGTGGGAGCTCGAGCTGTGCATGAGCTCACTGAGAGAAAACATCAACGAGCCCAATGATGATGAAATTCGATTGACATTCGACAAGAACTTGGTTTCAAATATTATGGAAAAAACAAAAAAAGTCTTGTGGGTGTTCAAAATCATTGATGAGCTCGCTTAGAGGAGGTACAAAATGGCCCAACAGTGAAGACATTCGACAAGAACTTGGCTAACAAACCATTAAATGATGTAAGTAATAAAATTTAGATGCTATATAAATTTTAATATTTTAGGTTTTATGGATATAATTCCCCCAAAAAATAATTTATAAAATCTTTAGATGCATTGATAGAGAGCATAGGCCCATTGGTAAAATCACAACCGTCCAAATCCTTGCATGTGAGGAATCTATTTCTTCAGCCCTAATCTAGAAAAGAAAGCGCATAGATTCCCCTTCCCGGCTCAGCCTCGCCGGCGGATTCGTTTTCTCTTCGATGGCGGGCGGCGGTAGGATGAGGCCGAACATTCTGGTGACAGGTACGCCGTGTACGGGAAAGACGACGACTTGCTCGCTTCTTGCTGACGCTACGCAGCTCCGGCACATCAACGTCGGCGATCTTGTAAAGACCAAGAACCTCCATGATGGATGGGACGAAGAGTTCGAGTGTCAGATTATGAACGAGGAACTGGTCTGCTGCCTATTTCCTAATTCCAGATTTTTTATCTTCACTATGTACTTTGCAAGGTTATAAATGGTAGTCAATAGTCGCCTGCAACCTCTCATGCACGTTAGTAGTTTTTTATATTAATCGGTCTGTAATTACTACTAATTGGGTTGTTGTAGTGAAGGGTTATTCACCATGAATCTTTGTAAATGTGGGTTTTGGAGTTAGTTTGGTCTGCTTGGTTAATTGATGACAGAGAAGCAGTTTTAAGCTATAGTGCTAATATAATTAGTCATAAAGAAATTAGATTTGTTGGATTGTTCATAGAAATATGGCATATTTAGACTTCAAAGGGAGTTTTGATTTTGGCTAGATTGAGAGGGATAAGGGAGTTTTTTAGTTGGGTAATTAATCATTTTGTCAAACAAGAGTGGGAACCAATTGTTGAGTATCTTCTAACTAACAAAAATGGTGTAAAAATGATCTTCCTCTCACCTAGAATAGGAGCTAACCACCAACTTCACACAGTGTAGGAGTCAAGATCTCTTCTCTCCTTGAGTGTGAGAGTCAATCTGTAATTTCCCCATTAGCGTGAGAATAATTTTTTCCTTCCATAGTTTTAGGGAAATATTGGCCATTTCAAGTGCAAAAGTTGGTTGTATTCCTTTGCTCAAGAGTGGGTTAAGTGCAAAAACATGGAAGCTAACTCATCAATGCCAAATTAAATACTTATTCTATATTCTGATGGACCATATGAACTTTTTTGTTAATTTGAAATAAATTTAGTCAACTCTGACGAAATAGCATTCCCTCTTAAACTATTCTTTAATGAACATGCCCTTATACATAGACACACATGCATGTTAGCCAGCCTCTCCTTGTAAGGGCAACTCCTCCCCATAAGAATTATAGTAGCCTAACATTATTCCCGAAGTATTGAAGGTGAATGTCTTCCTCCCACCAAGAGTGGGAGCCAATTGTTGAAATCTTTATCACACTTAGAGTTCGAGCCAATTGTCAAATATATTCTAACTAGTAAAAGTGGTGGGAAATGGCCAACATCTTCCTCTCGCCTCGCATAGGAGCTAATCACCCACTCTCTAGAGTGCAAGAGCATCTCTTGTCCCTGAGTTGATATTTAACTTACCCACTAGTGTGCGAATCACATTTGCCTCTAAAAATTTGGAGAAAGATTGGCGAATTCATGCGTAGTAGTGGGTTGTACTCCTTTCCAAAGTGTGGGAGTGGAATTCACTACCTCCACAAAGCCAATCGAGCTTTATGCTTTGAGGAGGACCTTCTTTGTAAGGCTCAAGTGTACCTTATTTACTCAATTACGTGTAAGTCATTTTTTTTGTTAAAGCCAAAGAGGATATTTTTTTCTAAGGCTTGTGTGGCCCAACTTATTTAGGACTTGAGTAGTCCTTATTCATTACCTAACATTTTTTTTAATTCCAAAATTCAAAGAGGCTATTCTTACTAAAGCATTTGTTGTTCAACTCATTTAAGGCCTAGGAGGTTAGATTATTTAAGGCCAGTTCGGTCCTATTTTTTTGGCCTACTAGTAATTCAACAACTTTTTTATATTCTAAAAGCCGAAGGGGCTATTGGATCTCTATGGGCTGAGAATCTGATCCTATTAAGGCCAGAACAATCCTTATTTCTTACTAATAGGTAAATCAATGGATTTTTTATTTTTAAAAGCTAACAAGGCTACTCTCTCAAGGAATGAGTGACTCATCTTGTTCAGACACTAGCATTTCATTATTTCCTTACCATTGGGTAAGTCAACAAATTTCTGGATTTCAAGAACTAAAGACGATATGTTCTCTAAGGCATGAGCTACCAATTCAATTGAGGTCTAGGCAATCCTTTGATTCTTACCTATGGCTAACTCGACCTTCATACAGGTAAGTCGATGATTATCAAAAATCTAGAAGTTGAAGAGGCTATATTTTCTATTACAGCCTACGTGTCCGAATGGCAATTATGGCGAGCAATTTTGTGAATTCTATAGACAGAAGTGTTTTTTTTTTCTCTCTCAGGGTCGAGAGGTTTGTTTTATTGACCCAAAACGTCCTTGTTTCCTGATCTACTAGTAAGTCAACTTTTTGCTTAAGATTTTATGTGCTAAAGAGGTATTATAAGCCTGACTTGCCAATTTATTCAGGAACATAGCAGTTTCTATTTCCTTAGGGAAAAATGCTATAAGTAGGAATAAGAAACCAATTAAAGAAATATATTATCAAATATGGAATTACACTTCTTGATCACCTTCCTCCTCGTCCAGAGTTTGTTCATCTTGTAAGCTCAAAGTTGAGGACTTTAGGGAGCAAGTATCTCTTCAAGATGCCCTTACACTTTATCAACCTTTGGCTGAGCCTAAATGGCTTTTTAACATATGACTTGAGTTCTTTTTAAATCTAGTGATTGCTTTATCTTCGCTATAGCAGGAGGGAAACAATCTTCTTCTTATCTTACCAATCTTCTTCTGTTGCTCTCCTTCAATCTCTTTAATCCAATTGAGTACCTAGTTCTTTTGAATTTCATGAGGAGCCATTAACAGGGTTTTCAACCTGAAAGGGCTTTAAATGCATAGTTTATTGTATGTTTGTATCTATGTTGAACTTAGAATTTGTCCTAAGTGATTCAAAAATTATTGGAAGCAGATCTGTGTTGGCTCAAATTAAGTGCCGTTCTAAGTTAATAAGCATGTGTGACATGTGGCGTTGAATCAAGATAGCATAAAACGAGCCTATAGCTATGTTTGCTCTTCAGGCTGACAGAAGAGGCTCTGTCCTCCACCAATCTTCTTTTGCTGCTTCCCTTGAATCTCTTTAATCCAACTGAGTATCCAGTTCTTTTCAACCTCTAGGGGAGCCATGAATAGGGCTTAAATGCATAGTTTAGCGGATGTTTCTATCTATGTTGAACTTGAAGTTAACAATCCAAGTCTGAAATGAAGACTTGAATACAGATTGCACAAAACCAGCCTATAACTATATTGTGCTCTGCATGAGATTGGATCAAATCTCTTCAAGCTGATTTTTTGCCTGGGTTCGGATCTAGCTGAGAGTGTATCGTTTACTTCTTTATCCATGAGTGTCTATTACTTCTGCTGAGCAGCTTCTAATTCTTCTGTTCCCTTCATGTCTGGAGCTGGTACTTTCTCCCATTATTCTGAAAGCAAAATCAGTTCAAGAGGCTTCTCCTTTTGGGATTTGCTTCATACTTCAATAAGCTTGATCTTGATAATAACCTGAAGAGCTCCTCTCTTTTTCAAAATTGTAAAATTTACTAAGCAGGAACTTTCTCCTTTTGTCCGAGAGCTCATACATTACATGCTTATTTTGACCTGATTACAAAATAAATAGATTTCAAGCACCGCCCTATTTAGGATTCTTTGAATCTGGTGACGCTCTGCTCAACTGAAAGGCTTGATCACCTATGGCAGAATCAAGAATTTTCTTAAATAAGAGTGCATCAATTATTATTAATGCTTGGTTTGGAGGCCCAAATTGAATGTTTAATGCCCAAAACATCAAATAATTTGAGTATATATATACTCTTTCATTGCCATTGTGGGATAATGGCTTGTTGTTATTGTTGTTGTATACCCTATCGTGTGTTGTCAATTTAGTTCTCGATTATCACTTTGCTTCAATTTAGGCTTCGTTTAGGATGGCTTTCTTACTGCTACTTAAAGCAGCTTTCTAGTACATATATTAAACTTTTTGTTGTAAAAAAATGCTTTAAGAAGTAGTAAAAAAGCCATCCCAAATGAAGCTTAGGCTTCGTTTGGGACAACTTTCTTACTGCTGCTTAAAGCAGTTTTTTAGTACAAATATTAAAATTTTTGTAGTAAAAAGCTGGTTTAAGAAGCATGAAGAAAGCCGTCCCAAACGAAGCCTTAGTATATATATATATATATATATATATATATATATATATATATATATATATATAATCCTTGATTGATACGCCGCTTATTTTTGTTGTAGTTATGTGACGAGATTGAAGACATGATGGAAGATGGAGGGAACGTTGTAGATTATCATGGATGCGATTTCTTTCCTGAGCATTGGTTTGATCGTGTTGTCGTCCTGCAGACTGATAATTCTGTCCTGTATGATCGCTTGTCTAGCAGGTAACAAAACTATAAGCAACCCACTTATTTACTATATAATTGTAGCATTTTGTAGTTTGTTTGGTTTCTTGTAGATTGAAAGCATATTTTAGGAAATGATCAAATTTGCTAAATTTTATCAATTGTGAAAAATAATTATATATCCACTTGGCTTAATTTTTTAGCCCTAATCCTGACTTGGAAACTCTCTCAAAATCATCTCAATATCAGGAGAAATTAGTCTGTGCGGAGTCCAGATGAGAAGAATCGTCCGGATTGCTCCGTATTTACTGAATATTTGCAGAGTATGCTCAATAAATATGCAGTAAATCAACAAATACTCATCAAATGCTCACAAAATTTTCAATAATACTAGTATCAGAGTATTTGCTAAGTATTTACTGAGCATTTGCAAATACACAGTAAATACGCAGCAAATCCGGACGGTTCTCGCCGTCCGAACTCCGCACAGAATAATTTCTCCAATCAGACATCATTCCATCATTTGAATGTAATAAAAAATCAAAATGAGCTTTGAACCCCTAAACTTAAATATTTTTGTTTTCTCATACAAAATAAATGAAAATAAAATCATCACCATCAAAAATATATTTTTCTAACGCATTACTCAATAAGTTGCCTGCAAGTCTTTTTTTTCTTCTTCTTGCTTTCTGGTAATTCTGAGTGGCAGTAAAATGACGCAGGGGATACATGGGAGCAAAGCTTACAAATAACATTGAGTGCGAGATCTTTCAGGTTCTCTTAGAGGAGGCGAGATCAAGCTATGCTGCTGATATTGTCATCCCCTTACAAAGCAACTGCGTTGAAGACATCAGCAGCAATGTGGCCACCTTAACAAACTGGGTCAATAGCTGGAGGCCAGTTGGGTCTTGAAGAAGACCCCTTTATTTCTCCCTACACTGAGGAGCAAAATATGAAAGTAAATCCAATCAGAATATCTTATTTAAATTTAGGCTTCGTTTGAGACGGTTTTCTTATTTCTTTCTAAAACAGCTTTGAAGTACAGCAGTTTCTTAAACTAAAAATTTGTGTATCAAAAAGCTGCTTTAGAAAGCAATGAAAAAGCTGTTCAAAATGAGGCTTTAGTCGAAGAATTTTATAATAATTAGTTTTTGATCGAGTAATCGGATATTAAGAAACTCAATGAGTAAAGTTTATGTAGATGACATTTCATCTGCTATGTTATGTAGTAGGTGTAAAATTTAACTTATTAGTTGTCTTAAGATTTGATTAAGAAGAATGAGAGGATGTGATTGCTTTATGTGACTATTCTGGACTGTTGTGGTTGAGCTAAAGCCTGGACTGTGAATATGAGATGTAGAACTGATAAGAGAGAACCATAGCACAGCTATCAAATCTACTTCAGTTGGCCTTAGAGAAACTCAAATATGCAAATCATTATGGCTTCATTTGGGATGGTTTTTTTACTGTTTTTTAAAGCAGTTTTTTAGTATAAAAATTTAATTTTTGTATTAAAAAGTTGTCTTAATAAGCAGTAAGAAAATCATCCCAAATGAAGCCTATATTATTTTCAATTTTCTCAAAGCAGTTCTCCTTCTTGGCTTCATTTGCAGGGATGGGGGTAAGCAATTGATGTTTGATTAGTCATGTGTTAGTTGGTTCAAATTATCCTTTTTCCAATTCAATGAGCAGCTGAAGATAAATGGTTATTCATTTAAGTTTTGTTATGGATGATTTTTTTATTGCTTCTTAAAATAAATTTTTAATTAAAAATTACTTTTAAAAATAGTAAGAGAGTCATCACAAATGAAGCCACTGTTTCGGAAATAAAATTTTAGTCCTCTAATCTTTTGAACTAAAATTTTTTTTATATTAAAATTTTTTTTAATAATTAGTAAGAAAGTTATCCTAAATGAAGTCTTAATATCATTTGAAAAAAAAATGGTATATATTTTATTAAATTATATTTAAATTTTCATTAATGAAATTCCATGAATCAAATAAAGGGAGATAAATGGAAAAAAATGATTAAAAAGGAAAAAAATGCATAAATATCACGTAAATTGTAAGGCTAAAAATTAAATAAAAATTGAATCAACTATCTTAAATAAATTAAGATTTAAATTATTTTTTAATTACATTCAATAAATAAATTAAATTTCAAAGTACATGCTTACCCTGATGATGAGATTAAAACATCTGTTTTCTCGGGGGCCTCCTTTGGTTCGGGCCCGGATGATTTTAATTTTCACTTTTATAAATCTGCTTGGCACATCTTTGGCCCTCATGTTTGCAAGGCAGTCATATCATTTTTCACCACTGGTCATCTCCCTAAAGGGTTAAGACAACGACTCTTGCTCTTTTTCCCAAGTCCAAACATGCAAGCTTCTTCTCTGACTTTAGGCTTATAGCCCTCTGCAATGTTCTTTACAAGATTATAGCAAAAAATTTAGCTAATAGGCTTAAACCTATTATGCCTCTGATTGTTAAATAAAATTAAGCTGGCTTTGTTAAAGCAAGAGTCTCTGCTAACAATATCATTCTAGCCAATGAATTTCTCTCTGTGGCTAGATGAAAAAAAGAACATGGTTATTTTTGTGCCAAATTAGACATCAAAAAAGTCTTTGACACGGTCTCTAGAGACTTCCTGCTTGCTAGAACGAAGCAAAAAGAATTCCCTATAATTTTCATCAACTGGATTAAAGCATGCATCTCTGATGTTCATTTCTCAATTGTAATAAAGCGTGCTCTGAAGGGATACTTCACTTCTTTTGCTGGACTCAAACAAGGGTGTCCTCTTAGCCCCTACCTCTTTTGCATTGCGATGGATGCTTTTTCTAATCTTTTAGATGATGGAAACTTTAAAGGTATTGATATGGATGGTTTCAAATTGTCTCATCTTTTATACGCCGATGATCTGTTGATTTTTGGGAAGCCATACATACAAAATTGCAATTTGTTAACAAGCTCTTAATATTTTTGCCAATTCTATTGGGCTGCATATAAACTTTGATAAAGCTCTCTTATGATGCCAAAATGCATTAGAAACCAGATTGCTATTTCTGATCCCCTTTCTATTCCTACCATTTCCACCAATTTTACTTATTTTGGGGATCCCTCTTTCCTTCAATAGAATTTCTGTTGCTAATTTTCAGCCTCTGATGGATAACCTCGGGAAGAAAATGTCTGGTTGGAAAGCCAATATGCTATCGTTTGCTGGTCGTTTGCAGTATCTTAAATTTCCTATTCTTAATTCTATAGCATATTGGATCAGGGGATCGATCATACCCAAAATTGTTTTTAAGTTTATTAACAAACTTGCATTTAGATTCCTATTTTTTGGCAACACGAATGCTGCTAGAAAGTTACGACTGGTTTCTTGGGATAATGTTTGTAAGCCCAAAGTTAACGATGGTTTGGGTTTACCATCTCTTGCTGCTATGCAATTTGCTTACACCTGCTCTTTGATTAGCATAATGTTTAATTGTAGCTCACCTCTATCTGCTTGGTTTTTTCACCATTACAATTCACCTTGGAGACCTCCTCCCCCTCAAGCCTCTTGCATATGGAAATCGATTTGCAATGTTGCTGAATTGGTGAAGAGTTCTTTTACTTTTAAGATTACCTCTAATTCTCCTTCATCCAGGGTGTAACAACAAGTCTATCTCTGAAATAGCTTATGACAGCACTAATTTTTTTTGATATTTCTCAAATTTTAGGTTCTAAAGATACTGTTAAGGATTATATTGATGGTAATACTTGGGTCCTTCCTAATACCCTGCCTTTGGTGATCGTTGATGCCATTAAAACTATCCCCATTTACGATTCTGCTGTTGTTTGTCTTTCCTGGGACAATTCGGGTGCTGGGTGCTTTAGCCACTACATCAAAGAATTTTATAAATCTGCCCCTCTATGCTCTTGGCACAATATGGTTTGGCATAAGCACCATGTTCTGAAGTTCTCTGTTTTTGCTTGGCTTTCTATAGTGGACTTAAAACATTCATGTTGAGCTTACCTGCAACCTCTATTTGTGGACTCTGAAAGTGCAGGTCGCATATTCTTTGAATGCAATTATACTTTTACTATCTTGTCCAAAATGATGCCGGTTTCTAACTCTTTACTGCTTAGACCTTCTATACTGCATCTTTTTGAATGGGTGAATGAACAAGATTGTGCTGTTAAAAACCTATATTATCTTATCACTTGTTGCATTATCGTCTTTGTTTGGAAAGAAAGAAATAAAAGGAGATTTGGGGCTCATTACAAGTGTCATGTCACTATTATACACACAATTAAGAGAGTGGTTTAGGCTAAGATCTATAAGTGGAAAGACTCTACAATGCTGCTGGATACTCTCTAATGCCATATGCTGCTTCCTTTGACTGTATTTCATGGAAAGGTTGCATACTGACGCTGACGCCTCCTGGCTTGTTGGGATGTTTGAAGCCTGAACAATGATGTATCCCCACACAGGCAATCCCTTGGACGGCCGCTTGGCAACCAGGGATTCAGACCGTTCTTATAAAACTATTATGTGAATTTCTATCTATCTGAGTCCAATCTTTCTCTTTTTTGTGGGGATTTCATACCCCTACTGCATCATTTTTGGGCACTTCACACTTGTAAGCTGTATTTATAGGGTTTTGTTAGGTCTGATTTTGTATTAGGCCTTTTGTTTTTTGAGCTGGCTCCTACTTTTTAGGAGTTCTGGCTATCGGATTTTAAGTTTTGGATGTTACTCTTTTTTAGTTCAATATACGGGCTTTGCCCAATTATTCCCAAAAATAAAAATAATAATAATAATACAATAGCTCTACCCCATACAACATTTTTTTTTTAAATATTGCAGAACATTCTGCCTTAAAATTAAAATAGCATTTAAATAATATCTATTACATTCATCTCCAAATAATTTAAAAAAAAAAAAAAAAAAAATTTAAGCACACCCCTAAAAATTTAATGGGAATATCCTTATCTAATATTTCTTTTTTACTATTGATGAGAGCAGAAAAATTGCAGGTTTCCATAGGCATAAATTTGTATTTAAGCATATCAATATAATATAAGCAATAAAATATCATTTTCTTCTCAAAATAAGGTATTATTTATGTTTAATACTTCTGAAATATATAAAACGAAAAATCAAGCTCTTCTGTAATATGATTTGTAATTGAATACATTGAACTTTCATAATCAGTCAAAAGTTTTATTTGAGACAATTTTTTTTTATTGTTTTTTAAAATAACTTTTATTTTAAAAATTAAAAATTTTATAATAAAAAAACTGTTTTCAAAAACAGTAAGATAGCCGTCCCAAACGAAATCTAAGAAAAGGCTATTTTCTGTAACTTCTCTAAAATAAAAGGATATAGAAGCAACCCAACGAGCAATTCAAATAAATTTCAATTACCAAAGAAGAAAATTGTAAAACAAACGAAACAGGCCAATAATAGAGGCCATGCTTCTGAAAAAAAAAAAAAAAATTAAAGGAAGATGAAGAGTTGCTATAAGAAAATATATACAAAGTTATATACAAGACTGTGATATTGAAGAAAAGATCACTATGCAACACTTACCAATAGACTGCAGCCTGTAGCTCACCAGTTCTACGAAGAAGGATCTGAAGAGAGTCAAAATAATTGAACAGTTTGTATAAAATCTGCTTTGAAATTGTTAGTCTTGGAAGAAGATTGAAATAACTCAGAAAGAGTTAGCAGGTTAATCCCCTTAATGCTTGTGTCCAAAATGCCACCAACCTTTCTTCCTCTTGGTTTCAGGAGCAGGTAACTCTGATGAATAAGATGTAAGAAAGAAACTATTAAGCTGGAAACTTATTTTCCCTACCAAGGAGTAGCTGAGGATTGATTGGGGAAACTTTTTAGCTGTTTTAATTTTGGATTGTTGTTGCAATTCTATTTAACAATAATTTTTTGGTTGTTTTTCAGAATTTCTTATGATGAAAATCAACATTTTACAATCACAACATCTCTTAGAGTGTGATAACTATAAGAAAGTTATTTTACAATACCAAAAGTAGTTTTTAAGAACTTGTTCTTGTCTTCAGAGTCCTCAAACTATTTTTATAGATGGCTATAGCTGCCGTAAATAGAACCTAAATTAGAGAGATTAAGATTTTGTTTGGGACGACTTTATTACTGTTTTTTAAAGTAGTTTTTTTTTACAAAAAAATTAAATTTTTTGCTAGAAAGCTGCTTCAAAAAGTAATAAAAAAACCGTCCCAAACGAAGCCTAGATTTTTGTTCAGTTCATCGGAGTAGCTAAGTTAGAGAAAATAAAAAATTATGCAATTTAGTTGACAAGTTACCTCCTTCAGGATAAATCGAGTTGTAGTGCACCTCAGCCCAGAAGCTCAAGAAAATAACTGTTTGAAGAAAGCATTGTATTTGGCATTTAGAGTTGGAATAATTCAATAAGCTCATGAGCGAAGGAAGACATGAAAATGATTAAAAAAAAAAAAAAACAGGATTAAAAAGCTTGGGCACAGATCAATCAGTGTCATGATATTAGTATGTACCAGAAAAAATTCATGTTTTCAGAAGCACAGGTTGTTAGTTTGTTTTGCTTGCATGTAAGGGCGAATTTAGTTACTTTTAAGTTGGAAAGCATGTTTGTAAAACAATGAATTTATTAGATTCCACATCATCAAGATCGATAAATTTAAAAATAAATATTGATTTTAAACTCTACAAAAAACTTTTAAATCTCTCAAATATAATCATTTCATGTTCACATATAAAAGATAGAAAGTGAAAGCAATGTTTTCTATAACATATTTTTCATTTACAGACAACTAAATCCAAGGGTTTTTTAGTTTGCTGCAGTGAATGGAAAGTAAAAGGGATAAAGGCATAATTAATTTTTTTTAGTCTTTAGTTTGATGTAAAATAGTTAATACATGTATATTACATCAAGACACTTCTTGGCCCTGCACTTCGTACAATCAATTTGACTGCATTTTTTTGCAGGAACTTGGATTACTTTGTACTAGTTTGAATCAAATGATCCTAAAGATAGATGCTGGATAAATAGATGTATACATCATAACTTCTCAGGACAAAAATATAGATATAATTAACAATAGAAACAGCACACATATCCCTCTTGTTAATCTGTATCTCTACTCAGGTGCATTAAGACTGAATTGTGCATAAGCATCTCACTCTATCCTAAGAGTATCTATGGCAGGGATAAACCTTAGTGTTAGCTTTAGCAGTAAACTTAGAGGTATACGTCCATTTATTGTTTGGGGCAGTGATGAACCTTATTTTGTTCATTGTGTCAGATGAATCATGAAAACCTACTAGTTAATGATTATTGAAAAGGATGAAGCATGATCACAACAAAGTTGAAGTCATTTGCAATATGAAGAATGGAAAAATAACTCTGCAATAATAGATTGCAATGGAAATTGTGAGTTTCCTGCAACTGTTTTAATATCAACTTGTTTGGAAAAGAACTGTTCAGCTTATTTTTCTGTCTTAATACTAAAACTTTACACGCTGACTACTTTCTTAAATAGAGTAATGAACAAGAAAAAAATTTCAAAAAAAGAAAAAAGAAGAGACTTTCAGACACACCTCGTTTAGACTTCTGATCAATAGGCATGATCTCAATGTAGCAGGTGTCCTTGAAAGATGTTAGGACAAATATCTTGACACCATACTGCAGAAGATCATTGTTAATTTACAACCCAAAATTTGTCAATTGAACATCAATGACAATTGACAAACAATACATAAATAATAACATAATGAACCTAATAGTTGAGTTGATCATCAATTCATCATTACAAGAAAACTTAATATTAATTTTATGCAATGATATATACGAGTTAGGAAACTAACTTCAATTTGCTAGATTGATGTATAAAACCAACCAGATATCCATGAAACTGCCATATTAGCTCACAGCCAAATTTGATCCAATCAAATCCACATAGATATAAATATGAAGATATATTTTATTTTCTTTAATAAATCCCATCAAATTATCTAATTTTCTTGGTCAGAAATAAAAAAAATAAAAAAGACATTTATGTCAGGTTTACATTTAACATTTTTTTATCAGTATTCCTGCTCGCTTTAACCACCAATAGTAAAGTTTTGTATCCAGTTTCATATCCTTATTCATATCCATCCCATTAAACTCGTTCAGGCATGATATGTTTAATACCCTATCCTGATCCCATGCATATTCAACAACATATGCCATCAACCCCATAAATTTTTTTTTTTTTTCAACGGCAGATGTTAAAAGAGGAAGAATTTGTTTACAACAACGCACAACCTAACCACAACAAGACCTCCCTCGCAACCACCATTCGAGGGGAAAAGAACCAAAGTCAGTTACCAACTGAAATGGAAGTCCTAAATGGCTTATTAAATTAGTTGGGTTAGTAAATGAAGAACAGATGATGAACCTGATATTGTGATTCTAAAGTAAAATAATTCTCCTTTTCAAAATCTGCAGAAAGCCGTCAGAAGATAAACCCAAAAATCACTAGGTTGAGAAACCTATAATTTCAAAAGTCCAATAATCAATTTCATGAACGTGGATGCGCCTCATAACAGAATTGAAAATCCAATGTGTGCAAGAAAGAAATTTAAGTGTTCTAAATGACAGACAGTAAATCAAATAATACTAAAATAGAAGAATATTACAGGCCTACACATACCGAATCTGCAGCAGCTTGCAAGGTCACATGGTCACCCCATTCTCCACTTCTGCTTTGTTGATGGGGAAAAAAGAACATGAAAACTATATTATAATTGGCCACAAGAATGAATTAAGGAGGATTAATAAAGCCAACCACAAAAGTTGGGATAGGTTGATGATGAGAATGATGATGAAAATGATAATTTTCTGCAAAAGAGTTGTAATGAGGAACAGACCATACTTGGACATCTTTCTTAAATATTCTTCATAAGCCATGGGAACATATCCTTCATAGATATCAGGGTGTGACTTAAGCTGCAAATTGCTCAAATTTAGAGTTTATATGCAACATAAACCTACAAGGTAGTGAAAGCAGGAAATAAGGAAAATTACAGCGATGAATGGGAAAACAAGACTACTAAATCAACCAACCTGGTCGACAACTTGCTGTCTTACAAAGTTGTGATGTTCGGTAGTACGATAGAATTGATCGGATAGTGATCGAAACTGAAATTGTGACCATTTAACAAACGTACTTCAGAAGATACCTTAAACTCAGAATTAGCATTAATTACTAAAAGATGACAGCAGATATGAGTGATTATGCTACACTGCAAAAAAGATACACGGCCTCTATATGCAAAATAAACGATAGCTTCATTAAAACTAATTCAAAGAAAAAAACAGATGAAACTAAGGAAAGATGAGGTCAAATGTGCAATACAGATTAAATTGGATATTCCAATTTCTAATGTGCTGAAAGGTACCGCTGCGTTGTGCTCTTCTCAACAAATAACTTTCAAGTATGAGCTAAAAAATGTTCAAACAGAAAAAATGCATATGAGATGCCTGCCTGTATCTTCTAGAAATATGCACCAATTTGGAATATAAATCATACTTCATAAAACTTCACTACCAGTCGAGTATACAGTAATACCAAAAATATGCACGGCCAAACCAAACTATGAAATCTGTACAACAAAAAAGAGAGAAACACTTCTCTTTTGGTTTCAAAAGGACATAGGCATCACGATTGAAAAAAATGAATAACTTCAAAGACTTACGCCATGGTTGAATTCAATTCCATTTCCTTTTTTCTGTTTTGTTTTTAAAAAATATTTAAAAGAAAAGAATAATAAAAATTAATTGAAAAAAAAAACATGTTTGACAAATCTGTTTTAATTTCTTATATTGGGAAACAAAATGGATTGTTTAATTTCATAGATTTTGGAATTAAGCCCAAGTTAATGTTTTGATTAATTAGACAAATGATCTAATTATATATCAACAACAACAACAACATCATCAAGCCTTTGTCCCACTACGTGGGGTCGGCTACATTAATCCTTTTTCGCCATTGTGTCCTATAAAAAGCCAAATTCTTGTTTAAATCAAATAAAGAAAGATCATTTCTAATATTTTCTAACCAAGTCTTTTAGGTCAACCTCTACCTTTTTTTAAATAAGTCAAATCTATTACCCCGCCATTTTATGTGGCCAAACCATCTAAGACGACAATCTCTAATCTTATCTTCCACTGGAGCTACTCCAACCTTTTCACGTATATGCTCATTTTATATCCTATCTCTAAGAGTAAAGCCACTCATCCACCTGAGCATCCTCATCTCTGTAATTCTTAACTTGTTTTTTGCTCTATGTTGCAACCAGGGGACGGCTCGCCCCTTAGCAATTCTTACTACTGAGCCCCTATTTCACTCTCACAGATTCGCTGTTTTTTCTTCTGCTGTTTTTGCGTGTAACTGGTTTAGACATTGTTGGCTGCGTAATTGCTTTTCTCTTTTTGGTGGGATTGCCTCTGTTTTTTTGTATTTCCTTGAGACAATAGCTTTTGATTTTGTTCTTTATAGGTTGCCTTTCCTTTTTCACACATGTAACAAGTTGTTTTTTTGGAATGGAAAATGGGCTATGCCCTTATTTTTCCCAAAAAAAAAAAAAGTCCCCTTTCTGTTGAAGAGCAGGCGATCATGGACATGTTTGTGGAGTTGCCATCACAGCACCAGCAGCAAGCAGAGATGTTCACTGGGTATTTTCCATGATGATGTTTTAGAGGTTCAATGGTTCTCATCTCTTTATTTTTTTTCTTATTCTAAGCATGTCTTCAAGTGGTTTTCTCCTTCAAAAGTTATAGTCAGACAAGGTATTTGGGCGTAAAGCCCATATAGGCACAAACGGATTTAGAAAAGAAAAAGACTTTTAATTGAAATTATATATCTAATTAATATTAATTTTAAGTTTGGGATTATTAGTTTATTTATAAATAACTCGAGTAATTGGAAACTAAGAATTAGATAGGATTTTAGTTAAGATCATTAAAGTTTTATTAGTATTTAGTTAAGATATACAACATTATATAACTAAGGATTTTAATTGAAAGTTGAAACCACTAATGTTTTATTAGTATCTATATAAGACTTACAACATCATATAACTAATTAACAATTAATTAGTAAAACTAATTGATGCTGATTAATTAAGAACTAATTGATATTATTAAGATTTTAGTGGTTATTTAAGGATGGTTAATTAAAAAGCTAAATAAATTTTAATTCAACTGATTAAAGAATTAATTAATATAAGAATTTGATTATCAATTAGTTATAATAATTATAAATTAGATTAATTAGGGCTTCAATAAGGTTTAATCAGGATAATTATTATTTAGATGTATTAAATATAGATTAAATAAGCTTATTTATAGTAATTAAACATAGATATTTTGTTCGCATATTTTGTTGTCGAACAAAAATTTCAGTTTTTGTTTTTGCAATCAGGAAATAACTAGGCCACCCAATTATATTTTTTTAATTGAAAAAAAAAAAGAAGCAAACAAATCCAAACATGGCTTTTGGATTTTGGTTTGAAAAGAGCAGAATAAGTGAAAAAAATCCAAAAAAGGTAGAACAAAAAAAAAAACTCAGTCTCCTTAACTTCAAGGTTCAAACAATGCAAATGGGTTTGCAGGTCATGCGTTATATGAGAGTTGCGTTAATAATGTTTGGTGCAAGATTCGATCCTAAAAACGAATAAATTAAAATAAAATATCAAGACAATAGCATGTACCTAAAAATATTGTTTGCGTACATCACTTATAAGGAAGGATATTGTTATGCTTGAACCGGCCCAGGAGGGGCCGCCTGGACCCGGTCCAACCCGGGTCTATACCAGGCGGGGGCGGAAACAGGAAGGGGAGGGGGGTGGACAAGGTGGGCCCCACTTGGGGCTGATTTGATTATGTGGGAGGGAAATTTTTGAATTCAAAGGGCTGTTTAGGTATTTTGTAGGAATCCTTTATTGTTAATTAGGAGGATTAGGAGGGAGAGGGTGTTATCTTGAATTTGAATGTAATTTGAGATCTAGGGTTTCTTGCTTGGGCTCTTGGCGTTGCCGGAGATTGTCGGAGAGTTGTTCTTCCTCTCGAATCGAAGAACATTGTATCTTTCTTATTGTCTTGCTTCTACTATTGGAATACAATAGATTTGTGTGATTTCTTCTCAGATTTCTAGCGTATTCTTCCTGTTTTTCCCTGTTTCTTGGCTGATTTCTGCTGTGGACAGCAGTTTTACATTGGATCTACTTGGTTTTGGTGGGAAACACTTGGAAATCCAAGTGTTTCCTATCAGATATCCTCCTTGGTCCAGTTTTATGCAACTATGTTATCATGCATCTTCTTCGCTACAACAACAACAACAACAACAAGCCTTTATCCCACTATGTGGGGTCGGCTACATGAATTTTTTTTCTTCATTGTGTCCTATTCAGGGTCAAATTCTCATCTAATCTAAATTTAATAAAGAAAGGTCATTTCTAATATTTTCTAACCAAATTTTTTTAGGTCTATCTCTACTTTTCTTAATATAAGTCAAATCTAATACATCTACTTTCCTAACTAGGTCATTGGAAGGCTGCCGTTTTATACGACCAAACCATCTAAGGCGACTCTATCTAATCTTATCTTCCACTGGAGCCACTCCAACCTTTTCATGTATATGCATCTACTTCACTGACTAGCAAAATTCTCATTTTTTTTCATTGAATCTTAGGTTTTAAACAGTGCACTCTTGAATCCCAGAATTGATAGGATTACTTTTATGACTGATATTTGAGTAATATATAGGAGGTTTAGGTAAGAAATTGGATGTTGTAATCATAGAAACCCTTCACATGACACTTGAATATAGCAAGAAAAAATAAATAGAAGATATCCATAAAACCACGAACCATAATAAATCAAAAAAATAATATTTGCACTTATTGAAAAAAAAAAGGCACTCCTTAAAGATAAGTTAACAAACACAGATGTCAAACGCTTCCCTCAACGTTAAGCTTGTCCTCAACTCCTCAAGTATTATCAACAAGGGTTACCATCATGCATCTAACCTCTACATGAACATTGAAAAAATTAACTACTAAAATCCTAAGTAAGAAACTCACCTGGCAGTTACCATCTCCTTGAACCTTTAGTTCAACCAACTCATATAGCTTCAACCTGTATAGAATGACATACAGAAGTAATACCAAAATAATAAAATACCACTATTACTGATACAATTCAATCATATTCCTACAACAAAAAAATAATTAAGAAATAAAGCAGACTCTGAAGAAATCATCGTCCAGATTCCTATACTAACCTCTCAAGAAGTCTTTCATGGTCTGACGTAGCTTCATCAAGAGAGGGAATTTCTCCATTAATTCTAGGAACATGCTGCACATAAACCGCTCGTAAGATAACTAAATATAAAGCTCTCGCAGGATGAACAAACAAGATGAAATTCAAAGCCATAGAAAATGATTGCATAAGTGATTTGTAAATCTTGCTGCACATAGATGCGCAAATTGCATAGAACCAAAACCTGTTTGTGGAGATAAGTCCATCAGCTCAAGGAAGACTCATCATAATGTCCATTTCTCATTCCATTTCTTTCTTCTTCCATTTCTTTCTTCATTTTCCTTATCTAGACTATTGTAATTATAATTTAAAACTTGAAAAGCAATTTAGGTTTTACTTAAGAGCCGAACATGAAAAATACAAACAGTTTGCGCATTTTTAGAACATGACGCATAATAACAAATTACAAACCCAAAACATTCAACAGTGAAAAACATCTCAACAACATCACCCTCATCACAAAACACGTTCAAGTTCTTTGGCTCTTCAGGAAAACTAGAATACCAATAAAAACAATTGCACAATAAAACTTACAGGAACGGGAACCATTTTGTCCAATCTCTTCCCTACTTCACCATCCAGAGAAGAGAAGTCATCAGTAAGATCCAATGACCAACTTTGGCCTTCAGATATATTCTCAAGCTGGCTAGAAGAAAAGGTAGACAGTTCCACAGCATTGACCGCTTCAGCCGTACCCTCATTCTCTACAAGGACACTCACTTTGTCAACAAGTTATACACAAATGATAAAATGTTAGAAGATTGGTCTAATCATATAAAACAATACCTATACAAAATTTCTCTAGATTTTATGTGACTATAACTAAATAAAAAATATGAATTTTATGTTGATGCGTAGTTGATGATAGCCATGACACCTTTATAGAAGGAAGGCAATGCTCCTTTTGACATTACAAGAGAATTATATTCAAATTAATGGGGATAACAACTTTGTCAAGTAATTAAAACAGTCATTAGATGAAATCACAAGAATACCAACTTAATGCTCCCATTATAAATGAGACATAAAGACTTTGGGCTAGTCTCCACACCTGAATTCGAATTTCTCACTGCTGGACCAAGCCAATCTTGAGCAAGGACTGATGCTTGCATATGTTCTTCACCAGCAGGAGATGTTCCACGTGCTTCTGCAAGTGCAACTTGTGAAAGTTCTTCTTGAAGAGCATGAGCAATAATTTCATCATTCTCCACAATAGTGCAATCAATAGCAACACTGTTTTCACGGCTGTACTCTGCTTGGTAAATGTTGGCATCACTCTGAATTGTCGCTTCGCTATATGCACTACTTGACAAATCACCTTGAAGAAGATGAAGTCCCCATCGAAGAACATCAGGATCTTGGTCATACATGATCATTAGTTTTAGACGTGACCAAGAAACTGAATATAATCAACAGAGGAAAAGAACCTGAGACATCAGGTAGGAAGATTAGTCTTTCTTAAAAACAGCATTGGAAAAAATAGACTGCATCTACTCTACTTATGGTATATAAAAAGGGGGCAAACCCAGCCTAAAAAAATCAAACTTGATAAGCAATTCTACTCATGCGGATCAAATGGCCTACTGTAACTCCCACTGTAGGAGCTGCTCGATAGTTGAACTTGCTGCGGGTGTTAGTTATCGTTCATTTTCTTTTGGTAGGGAAGGGAGAAGATTCTATGCATCTACAGAAAAATCAGAGCCCACTGATTTCTTCTCCCCCACTAAATCTTTCAAAGAATAGAAGGTTAAACATTATCGTCCTATTTGCGTTGATGTTAAGAAAAAAGGTCATTTTGCAAGAGATTGCAGGAAAAACAAAATCTACCATTGATGTAATAAGTTGGAACATACATCCAAATCTTGTGCTTCCATCAATAGAAAGGAAGCAACTCAATTCAGATGCTAGTTCATCAAGCTATTGAGGAAGACTATTTTTTTGCAAGACTCTGATTTTGTTTTATGTTTCCAAATGATAAATCAGAAAGAGCGACCTTGACCTTTCCCAAAGCACTTAAATGACATTGAAACAAAGATTAGAATCTTTTTATACCACTCATTCAGTTGGGCTCTTTTTTTTTTAATTAAAACTCATAGAAATCTTTGACTCAAAATTTTTTTTAAAAAAAGTTGTATCAAATTCAATGGCTTTTTAGTAATGGTAAAAAATGGTATGAGAATATCAATAGCAATCACCCAAAAAATCTCAAACAAGTTGGGGATGTTATTCATGGTTTGCTCTTCTGCTTATGAAACTAATCATCTCTTGAATTTATCTCTACTAAATTTGAGAGACTAATATGAATAAGCATAACATATCAATAAAATCTGAGTGAAACTTTGGTTCTGATAGAAGTAGAAGATATTTTTTGTATCCATAATCTTCATTTGATTAACTCAAAAGATTTCATTCACACAAGTTATACAAATTTTAAAAGCATTTCTCATCTAGCAACATTTCCCTTCGTCCAATATAGTCCACTACTGTTTCATCCATGGTTGCAGCTTCTAAGTGCTCAAAGGATGATGATGATGATGATGATGGCATATATTGAAAGATGGTATCTAAAATTAAACATAAACCAAACTAAACATGAGAAGAACTGCACAACATCAAACTCCTAATCACACAACGCAAAACCCTTACACTTGTACTTGATCATGCTATGATGCCATCACTGCTTCACCACTGCCGCTTCTCCTCCAACATCTTTCCTCTTATTATTGGAAATCTATTTCATTAGTGTTAATATGAGGGAGGACAGAAAAACTAAAATGACTATTTTAATGAAGATTCTCTAAGTGATGAAAGTAGGGGAATTCTAAATTCATAAATTATGACTACTTGTTTATGTTGAACTGAGAATGAGAGAGACTATTTATTTAGTATTGGTTGCATCCTTGTATAACTTTTAATGGTCTTATTTTGATTTTTTATTATCTTACTTCAATATCTTAGTTTGATGTTAGTATGATACTTGTTATTTTATATTTTTCATTAACTTAATGGTTTAATTATGAGTTTACTCCTCACATCACAAAAAAAAAGCATTAATACATGATTGTGCAATTTCAAACCATGCTTAAAATGTGAATTTGAGAAAAACCTGGCCTACCAATAATTCATCTTATAGTTTCATTTCTTGTGATATTACAAAACTTCTTACAATTTGCATTCTCATTCCTTGAGCATTTTCATAGTTTGTGAAGGTCTTTATTTTTTGAGGAAATTAGGAAACGCTAGATTGCTCCAATGGACTTGGGTTGAGGTTGACGTTAATGTTCTTAGAAGAAAAGTAGAAAACCCTATGTATTATTCTTAGGATGCTAAAAAATATTCCTGTGTCATTAAAATTATGTTTTTTAATCAAATATTTGCATTATTGTAATATTATTGCATCATTATTACATCATTTAGATCATATTTAAATAATTTTAACATTTATTATATCATACAATTCAACCCCAGTCGAATCATTAAACATTGAACATCTCATTCATCCAATTTCATTTCTGGTTTTATTTTCACAACCTTGCTTATATAGACCTACTTTCATGAAGCTTAAGCACAAAGTTATTGTTGTAAGATTAAACATAAGTTATTAAGGCATGTAGCCATCTTGAAATCATGTGACCTTAGAATGGAAATCTAACTTATAAGGAGCATATATTATTTATTCTCTAAATAAACATTCACCAATTTCATTTATGTAATGCCCATTAACGACGAGTGCATAGTTCTATCACAATTTTTTTCCTTAGTCAAGGATGACAAGAGTTTGATTTAGTTTGACTTCCCAAGCAATCTATGAGTAGTAGAAGAATGATGTAATAATTGTTATTAATATGCTTGATTTGTCTTAGTTGAGAGTGCTCTTGCCACACCTACAACTCTTATATGATTTTACTGCATTGATTTGATTTTGATAGTCTTTATCGATGTTTTGATTTGATGTTTTATCCGATTACGCAGACATGGCTGATTTATAGATTTTACACTCGTACTGGGTTACTACTTTACAAGTTGTTGTACCATAGTGTTTTACTATTTACATATTCTACTGCTACTACATTTGAGTTTTACTATTCTTCACTGATTCAATGATCATATGTATATAGCTATTATTATTTGAATGTTGACAAGCATATTGCTCATTTACCGTGCTTTAAATTCAGTTGTAGGTTTTTGTGACCTGCTGGGCTTTTTAAGCTCATTATATGTGATTAAATGATTTAAGGTTAGGACATGAGAGCAGAAGTGTGAGGCTGATCAGAATTCTTTTAGGTTATGTTTCTTTCTATTCTATTTATTTTTTTGTACTCATGACAGAATAGTTGTGATATGATTGTGTAGATCCTGAGTAGTGTATATAATTTTTGAAAATGAATATATATATATATATATATGTACATTAATGTTTTGAATTATAGAGTATGTTTTGTTATTTATTATTGATAAATGAAATTAGATAGTTCTGGTTGTTATTTATTAAAAGATTAAAAGAATAATTCTTCCAATTTAGATTATAGGCATCACAAAAGTGACCCGAGCTGGCTCGCAAGACGAGCTTATCGAGCTCACGAGTCGAGTTCAAGCTCGATGAAGCTCGCCTCGTGAGCTCGCAAGCCGGCTCGAATTACTGTTTGATTTTTTTTAATTATTAATTTGTTTATTACATTAAGCTAAACAGTCTAAAGCAGCAGCATTAATGTTTAAAGTAAGTTCAAATAAAGACGTTTAAACTAAGAAAAGTCAAATTTTTCCAAAGCGGCAACATTAATGTTGTTGTAAGATTTTCAAAAAATAGCAGCTTTAATCATTACAAAAGTAAAATTTTCAATATATATATATATATATATATATATATATATATATAATTTAAAAGTTTGACAACATTCATTATATGAGGAGATTTGCATCTTTCCCAAGGAGGCAACCTTCAAAACCTGGCGAGAAAACAAAAACCGGGCGGGAAATCCGAAACTGAACGGGAAATTGGGAAATCAAGCGGCTCGATGAGCTCGTTACACTGTCTTGAGTTGAGCCCGAACTCAACCATCCAAACACGAACATCTATTCTTTTAAACAAACCAAACTTGAACACAAACAAAAAAAGCTCGAATCGAGCACGAACAAAGCTTGAACAAGCTAATAATAAACAAGCTCAAAATGAACAAGCGCCTACCCGACTCTGCTCGTTTCGTTTGCAGCCATAATCATATTCAATTAAGAGTTAACAGGTACCCAGGATCACCCACAGGTCAAGTTTATCCCTTTTTTATCGTTCAAAAAGGACTGTAGCAGCAAACTATAAGAAAATTTCAGATTAAGGCTGATATTAAAAAAAAACACCAGGATTCCTAACAAATGCACCGCATGATCCGCAGATGCTAGCAACATATATTCTCATCCACAAGCGATGTGTTGAATAGCCAAACACAGACTATGGCAAAAAAAGAAGGGGAAACAAGTACATCATAACATAAGCGAATAATTCCTGCCGAATACTCCAGTACGAATCGAAACAGAAAAATCTCCGAGTATTGGTAACTCGAACAAATTAATCTACAAACACAAAAGTGCAGGATCACGCAAATAAATATAACAACGATTCAGAAACTCTCGAAGCCAATCAAACAAACCCTAAAAAAAAACAAGAGAAGACCCCCAAATTCCCAAAAGAGTAAGAATCTAACAGCCGAAGTTTCGACAACGCGTCTCATAGAACTTACTTGCAATAGAAGCAATCCGCCAGAGGGTGTCCGCCGCGAGCACACAACGGGCTCGATAACGTCGATCGAGGAGAGAGAGACAGAAAAATGTATCGAACAGAGGAGTCACGGACTTTGACAGTGACGATTAACGATAAAGCGGCGCGTCCCTCGTTCCTCTTCCTTGTTTTGAATCCTCAGAGCTTTTCAACACGGCATTCCTGGGCGACGGATTCGATCAGGACGGCGGATCGTGGCCGTTGGGTTTGGCCGGACGGGATGACGGTGTGGGTGCGATAAATTGTTGAACGACGCGGTTAGTGGTTACTAATTTTAATATTGCTAAATCACATTTTTTTCTTAACAGCCGGCCCTACTGAAATTTTGTAAATTGTCATGGACTTTTTTACATGATAGAGATTAGAGGACCACGAGTTTAGACTTTGGCTTGAGATTAGTAGAACTTATATAATGTCAAAATCTCAGAGCTTCACTCAAGTATTATCGTCAGATCATATTCGTGCATAGTAGTATGATCATAGTTGTGTGTGTGACGTATTCAAATGATTAAATTTGGGCAGTGATGTCGGAAGATCCTAACCTAGTGACGGTGGTCAAATAAGCATAATCACGTAATGGTGGTCGAATGAGCATAATAGGGACATTGTGGTCAAAAGGTTATAGTTGGGTGATGGTGATCGGAGGTTGCAGTATGTTCTAAGGTGACGTTCGAGCGTTGGTCTAATGGCGGTAGTCCAACGATGTTCTGACATTCGTAGTTGGGCGGTGTTTAAATGACAATGATCCGGCTATATTCTAAAAATGGTTGTCAAGCAATGTTCACATGGCAATGGTCGAGTTGTGTTCCATTAATGATAATCAAGTCGTGTTTCGACAAGAGTAGTATGGTAGTATTTTGATGATGGCGATTGAGCTGTGTTCTAACAATGGCCATTTAGACAATTATTGATAATGGCAATCAAGTGGTGCTCCAATGACGGCAATCATGTTGCGTTACAATGATAATGATCATATTGTTTTCTAACAAGAACGGCCTAGCAATATTCCAATGATGACAGTCTAGCAATATATAATGGTGGTGGTCAAGCAATGTTACAACAACGAAGGTGAGGTTGTGTTCCAATGGTGATGGACAAGCGGTGAATTCGACATCAGCAATCGAGTGGTGGTTTGACAATGGTGGTCAAGTGGAGCTTCGAGATTCTTATAGTCTATAAGCTCTACTAATCTCAAGCCCAAGTTCAAGCTCCTAGTCCCCTCTCATGTGCGGACTTATTTATAGATTTTTAAGAGGTGCATTACCCGTAAAAATATAGAGACAATCTAGAACACTCCATTAAAGGACCTTGATTGATTCCTTTGATCATAGAGGGTTTATTCAAATTTTAAGTACGATAATGCTATTGAAAATAAGAAATATTAGGCCTTGTTGGCTTTGCCTCATCAAGATGCTTGATTTGATTATAAGCATATAAGATTTAGAGTTTGACCATCTAATTAATATCCTAAAGTTTTTAATTACACTTCAAGTATTTGATTCGAACTCATTTGGACTCAACTTGGGCCACTTTTTGTACTAATGATTTTTTCTCGTCAAGATGTTCAATTCTACTAGCAGTTTTCTAAAATTAAAGTTAGGAAGAACCTGCTGTTATTTTTGAAAGTTTTCGATTCAAATATGCATTGAGATTCAGGCCCGATCAAGACGATTTTCAATGATGTATCAATATTAATTTTATTTAAAAAAAAACTAATGGCATCCTTTATGAGATGTTCTACATTCTAAAGATAATTAAAAGAGAATGGTGCATTGTGAAATATTTATGAATAAAAATTGTATGATTTAATTGGCTCTTTCATATAAAAAGATTTTTAAGATATGTTGAGCGAAAGTAATTAAAATTTTCAATCCCACATTTTGTTCTTGCCTTGATATTCTAAAGTTTTGAGCTAGGTTGTATCATGAGTTTGCGATTAAGGCTTCTTTTGTGACGGCTTTTTTATTGCTCTTAAAGCGACTTTATAGTAAAAAAAATCACCCCAAACGAAGCCTACATCCATGATGTTCTTAATAGCATGGGATCCATCGCTTCAAAACATCCATTTTGATACAAAATTATACTTTTCTACAGAAACTATCTCACTAGAATGTATGAATAAATTAATTATTTATAAAAGAAGAAGAAGAAGAAATTAATTGCTTACCCACAACATAGATTGAGACCACAAACCTCCTTCTTCTTCTTCTATTCACCAGGCCAAAATTTTTGTACCAGTGGCCACTTTCAATCAACAACCGATGAACACCATATAGTTTTAGTAGATTTTTTTCTCTTTTTTACAACAGCCTCTGTTGTTCACAATGGATGCATGTTAATTCATTTTTGGAAAAAAATTATATTATAAATATAATCATAATTTAGCATTTAAAATTTGTAGTGATCAATTAATTTATAACATTTATAAATTAATTCAATTTATTCCATTTATAATATTGATATCTATATCAAATAATTCAGATAAATTTATTCCATTTATAATATTGATGAGCCATATTTGTTACATGCAACACATTAGGTCTATAAAATACATTTGGACAAAGCAATCCATAGCTACCATCTAGGGGTTAATTATTCTGTGCGGATGCTGAACGCCGTCCGAAGACTAACCAGAATGCGCCACATCACCTCTGTGCTCGGTACCGCGGCTGGTACCGCTGACGTGGCGCATTCTGGTTGGTCTCCGGACGACATTTTGCGTCCGGTCTCCGCACGGAATAATTTCTCATCATCTTGCGCTCACCTTGATTCTCTTAAGAAAGAGGAATGAATTTCACTCCACCAAGCAGTTCTAACCTTTTAGAATGAAACGTCCAGAGTAACGCATTCATGACCCAAGTCTAAAAAAAAAAGACAGAGATTGGCGCTGCCAACTAGGATGGAAAAAGCTATTTTCAAATGTTGAACTGCTCATTTGACAAGTAGACTAAGGCTTCGTTTGGGACGGCTTTCTTTCTGCTTCTTAAAATAACTTTCTAGTACAAAAATTAATTTTTTGTACTAGAAAGCTGCTTTAAGAAGCATTTAGAAAACTGCCCCAAATGAGTGAAATTATTCTGTGCAGACGCCAAACGCGGTCCACAACCCAATGAAAATGCGCCACGTCACCCCCTGCTCGTTACCGCGGCTCGGTACTGCTCAGTACTGGATGACGTGGCTGCACCTGATTCGCCTCTGGACACTAAGTTGTGTCCGGTGTCCACACAGAATAATCTTTCCCCAAATGAAGCCTAAATGGCCCCAAAAAATTTATTCAAGCAAGGTTATATATATATATATATATATATATATATATATATATATATATATATATATATATATATATATATATCTCATGCACTATATGTACCTTTCCATTTACTGGCTCTCCGGTCTCTGTAAACTGCAATGTTGATGGATGTAAAGAAAAAGTTGAACTCGGAACAACTCTTAAAGACTTCTGCTTGTAGATGCATTAATCTTGATATATAAGAAGTTCATAGGTCTCTCAATGGACACCAACCATTACCTTATTAAGAGTACCTATAAGTTCCTTATCAAGAACTGTATCTCAAGATCATATTCACACAAGCATAATTTTATCTATGATGGCCTCAATGAGCTCTAACAAGCTTTGGCGCCCATTCACGCCATAACATTTTCAAATCTCCTATCCTAGTCTTCGACTCAGCTCCTCTGCTCTTCCTCCGCTCTGATCCCTTCTCATATGGCGTACTTATGGGCGTTTGAGGAGGAGCTTCAGCCTCTTGATCATCAACAATACTCTGCACCATTTGGAGCACCTCACTCATCTTTGGCCTCAACTTAGGCTGTCTGATAAGGCACTTATTGGCCACTGCAGCAAGCTTCATTGCAGACTTTATTGAGAAGTTGGCTCCCATTCTCGGGTCTGTGATCAAGTGGAACTTCTTTGCATCAGCCATGTATGGCTTGACCCATTCCAAGAGGTTTTGTTCACCTTTGGGCCGATTTCGATCCATAGGACGGCGGCCAGTTATGAGTTCATAGAGAACCACACCATAGCTCCAAATGTCGCTCTTCGTGGTGAGACGACCGGTCTGAATATACTCGGGAGCAGCGTAGCCGACCGTACCGACGACCTGTTAGATTAATTATTGGATGAATCAGATTCACTTCAAACTACCTGTAACAGTAACAAGTTTTCTTTGAATAATTTGTCTCCATATTATTTCTTACTTCATTAAGCTTTTGAAGAATCCTAAGCATTTTCTGTTAATCCATTGTTCATGAAATAGAATGTTTGTAGATTCAAATTGTAAAGTAATGAGAAGTTTGGAATTTTCTGGGAATTTTGCAACTTTGTTATAAACATTTTGCTTCATTCATTTCATAAGAAATTTCAATGTTCAGGAAGTTGTGATAAGCAGAACTGAAGACAAAGAATGACCAGTATGAACTTGCATAGAATTTAAGATAATTCTACTTCAAAAGCTATATGTCCTGTGGCCAATATGAGCATTAATAAGACATGTAGGCATTAAATTGTGGCTATTTCTTGATGCTTTGTTTGGATTGAAGGAAGGTGCAGGAAAGTGAAGGAAATGAAATGAAATCTCAATTGATTTGAGCTTTAAAGCTTTGTTTTCCATTTCCTTCACTCAAATTATTCGCATCCAAACACAGCCAAAGGGATGTTAATACGTTCAGCTAAGTTGCATCTCAGACTAACAAAATACAAAGGTAGCGCAGTAAAGTTTTAAGGATCAAGGCCAACCAAACATGATCCAACCATTTAGGCTTTGTTTGGGACAGCTTTCTCATTGCTTTTTAAAATGACTTTCTAGTAAAAAAATTCTTAAACTAGAAATTTTTGTACTAAAATACTGTTTTACAGAGCAATAATAAAGTCGTCCCAAACGAAGCCTTAGTCAACAATGACAAAGCTAAAAGTCTTAGGAAAAGTTAACTCCAAGATTTACCAAAAATGAAAAGAAACATGCAAATATAATTTACCAATCATCTCCAAATAAAATAAAAAGCATTGCAAAAATAAAAAAGTAATGCCTATATATAATATGTAACATTGCCAATATAATATTAAACTATTGTCACATATCATTTTAACTGTACTCACCACGGTTGAAACATGACTTAATCCTTCTGTTGGTCCTTGTCTCGCCAAGCCAAAGTCTGATAGTTTTGCAGTCCAGTGCTCATCCAATAAAATGTTGGATGTCTTGAAATCTCGAAAAATAATCTATCAATACATCATCAATAAGAAGAGTCATTAAAAACAACATTTATGAATATTACATGTTTGGAAAAAAATACATTTCATATTGAAAGGAATAGGAAAAAAAAAGGTAAAAATGAATGCAGAGGGGAGTTCAAAAGGTCCATTTACAGCTTCCACATGAAATCCTTTTCTGATTTGTCATTTAGAAACATTTCGGGAATCACATATTCTCCATCATAGCATTCCTTCCAAACAAAGCAATTAATAAATTTTGACCACCTTTAGACAAAGGCATTAGTTATTTATATACACCAATATTCACCTAGATAAGTCAACACTAGCAAAGCCTGAAGTTGCCCAAAGCCACAAGAAGCCTAGAAACAAATTTCACCAATTCACCTAAGCGATAGCCTTAACCAAGCCTCGGTATTGATCTAGTAAACTGGTCCAAGGGGCTCACAAAATTTCGTATAAATCAAGGCAATTCATCCAAAGACTCGACCGAATAGAAGTTCTAGCTTGAAGAATTCAGTAAAGATACTCACGCTCGATCCAAAACTCGGTTAAAGTGCCCGATTACAAGTCCAACTCAGCGACTACACAACTAGGGATGCCTAACAACCTATCTATTTTTCATATAATTATATCATATAGCTAATTTTGTAACAACAAGCTTAAACATTGCACATAGATAGGGGGTCACTAGTTTAGCAAGACCATATGAAATCTGAGTCTAAACACTATCACTACAGTCTCGCACATAATCGTTTTAGGATTCTCATCGTAATCTCTTTTCTCTGAATTCCTTCACTGCAAATTCTTTGTATATTTCTAAGAACATCATTGGATCCAACCATTTCAATTTAGAACATCTATAGAGAATATGTGGGAATAAAAAGAATTAGCCGCCAATTAGCTCAATCTCATAACAAAAGTGGCAGATTATAATTACTTCTGCAAATAGAATCAATTAACATAGACGGTACATCTAATCGAGCAATCTTAACACAAGTTATTATTGGAATAAATGCTCTCAGGTAAGAGATAACTCTTTGATTTTATAGTATTACAATATTAAGTAGTCGATGTTGAAGAACCATTTAGATAAATAAACTTGTGGAAAAGAAAAGAATGTACCTGAAAATCCATCCCTTCATGCAAGTATGTCAAACCACGAGCCGCATCAAGAGCTATTTTCAACCTCATGGCCCATGAAAGAGGAGCAGATATTCTTAGTGACAAGTGATATTCTACACTTCTATTTGGCATATATTCATAAACAAGCAGCCTCTGTATTCCTCTTTCATCATCTTCAGCACAATATCCAACTAATCTGACAAGATTTTGATGCTCAACCACTCCTAAAACATTTACCTCAGTCAACCATTCCTTATGTCCCTGGAAATGCAATGAAGGGAACTTCATTAAATAAATTCATTATCTCGATTTACTAAAATTTATTTTTCATAATTTTCTAGAGATAGGAAGAGAGCAATTAATAAAAAACATAAAATCTGGAAAAGTTCATCTAAATATTTACAATAAACTAGAAAGTTGATGTGTTCCGAGTCTATTGCAGCTATAGCTCTGTAGACAAACCCAAAGTTTCGTTCTATTAACTTGTGGAAGAGGATTCAAGGTGATTTAACAAATTCTCTTGAACAAGGTCAAATCTCAAGAGGAACCAGCATGCATGCAAGTATAATACATGCCCAGACATGTTATGTGAGATCTACCATTTTTTCTTTCTAGTCCTTCGGTGCTAATTTTATCTATGCATCAAATAGTGTATTTTTTATTCATCATTGTATGCATTTAAACCAAATAAATATTTTTTTCAAATACCTTATCTTCAATAGATACAATTCTAACTACTTTTTTAATATAATTGTCTGTTATTTCCTTTTTAGTTATGCCGCATTTTCTTATTAGCATTATCATTTCCACCACACTCAACTTAACAATGAATGAACTTTTTAGAGTCCAACACTTCGAGCCATGCATCATAGGCAATTGAATTGCAATTTTGTAATTTTAACTTTTAAGTCTCCATAAATATTCTGTCACCACATAATATTATAAAAGCACATCTTCATTTTAATCACCCAGTCTTAATTCTAAAAATCTTCTTCATTGTTCTAAAACACAATAAAAGTCACTAACAAAGTATTTTAACCTAGAAAAAGGAATATATCCAAGAACTAAACTGGAGTTTCATCATCAAGCCTTTATCCCACTGTGGGGTCGGCTGCATGAATACTTTTTCTCTATTATGTCCTATTAAAAGTTAAATTCTCATTTAAATATAATAAAAAATATCATTTATAATATTTTCTAACCAAGTCTTTTTAGGCCTACCTCTACCTTTCTTAACATAATTCAAATCTAATACATCTACTTTCCTAGCCGGGTCATCAGATGGCTGCCTTTTTATGTGATCAAACCATCTAAGACGACTCTCTCTAATCTTGTCTTCCACTGGAGCTACTCCAACCTTTTCACATATATGCTCATTTCGTATCTTTTCTCTAAGAGTAAAGTACTCATCCACCTGAGCATCCTAATCTCTACAACAGTTAACTTAATATTATGCTTCTCTTTTAATGACCAACATTCTGCACCATAAAGCATTGCAGGTAAAATGTTAAAATTGCAGGAGTTTCATCAAGGATGCATGGAAAAAATGTTAAAATTGTTTGCATCATTTCAATCTTTGGATTAATAAACTAGAATAGAGTATATCAATGTACTTGTATCTTTTTCCCATTTGCTCAACTCAAGGGCGGCATAAAATTTTCGAAGTAATTAAAACACTTCTTAAGGAGTATTTTGTAACTATATATGCTTTGGGCCACTCGGGCATTCAATATGATATGAGCCCTAATCAGAGTTATACATACTCAGCTTTTGTAACAGTCAAAGAATATATTAGCATAGACTTCATTGCCAATGTTTTCTTGTGCTACATTGTTCTATCAAATAAAATCGATGAGTGTTTGGTAGAATGTCGATATTGATGTTCGAAATGCTGTAACACTTGTCTAAGTTTGATAAAAAATATTATAGCATAAATATGACTGAAATAAAGATGATGATGAATGTCATTCAATTATAATACAACATTCTAATCTTAATTAATGAACAAATAACAAAAAGGGGCCATTTGGAATCATTTTCTATATTTAATTTTTTTGTGTTTTTCAAATTTTTTTTTTTACTTATTCATTAATATGTGATTAAAAATATGTTTTATATTCTATATAAGTGTTGTTTTTGTTTTTATTAATATTGAATAATACGGTGATGGTAGCCAACGGTGGCTGCTACAAGTGGTCATTCTAAATGTCACTCTAGTTTTATAAAGTTCAGTCAGCATAGAGAGATGGAACTACATTAAGTAACTAAACTCAAATGAATGACGGAATTTTCTTCAAAATTACAGAATCAAAAGTGAAAAAGAGAAAAATCTTGTTAAAGTAGTCTTGCCTGCAAGCCCTTGCGGCTTAATTGTTTAACAGCAATTTCAATGGTTGCGTATGGATCCTCATGACCCTTCACTATGCCCCTATATACGCATCCAAAACCACCCTCTCCAAGCATCAGTGAGCGGCTGAAATTTCTAGTAGCAACTTTTAGTTCTTCAAAAGTGAATTTTCTAAGATTATTTGGCTTCTGATGCAAACTAGGAAAAGGAGGTCTCTCAACAGATTCTGAACTCAAGCTAGAAACATTTCTGGAGTTCAATTCAGATCCTGATTTCTTCATTTCATGATCAGTTGATGTGGTGCTGCTTGAAAGACCTGATGCAGACTTCTTCATTGGGGGATTTTGCTTCCCCTCTCCATTTGAGAATTGGAAACACTTCATTGTCCCAGTTTGAAATGCAATCTCAAAATTCTACCTATCAGTAAATAGTGAATAAATGTACTCAGAAGTAATAGCAATTTCTTCTTGGGAAATATGCCAAACCTACCAATTATAGAAAAAAAAAAAAAACAGAAAAGAAGATCAAACCAGAAAAATACATAAGAATTTTATACAAAGTTCACCAAATTGATGATTATGTCATGCTATCACTGCTACATAATTCACTATGGTTTTGATGGTCTAGAATTACAACCATGATTCCTTATATACAAACATAAAGATACTTCACCACTCTATAAAAACAAAATTTAAGACATCAGAAAATATAATAAATCCTTGAAATAACACGCAAATGTTGGATACTTGAGGGTTCTACCCCAAAACCCCCGGGAGGGGGCTCCCCACCCCTCCGCCAATTCTAGGGAAAATTATTACGTGTGACGTTCAGATTCGTCTGGAGGTGAATCCGGATGCACCACGTCACCCGGGGCCTAGTGCATCTGGATGACATGGGGCGTCCGAATTCGCCTCCGGACGGTTCGGAGGCCGCACGTAATAATCTCTCCCAATTCTAGCGACCACCTTACCACAAAGGTTGACTTGCAATTATGTTTGTGTAGACGTTTTCTTTTTTCTGACAAAAATTAGAGAGATCATTTCGTTGCTTGTAGATAAAAAACATGTTTAAAAAATCGATGATTTTATTTTTACTCGACTAGAAATCCTCACCTCTGAGAAATTTTGATTTCTAAGTATACCCAACAAAATAACGGAATTTAGAAATTTAAACAATTTAAAATAAACTTCAACTTCCCTAATAAAATAACAAGCAAGAGAATGAGAATTTCCACCTACTTCTTTCCAAGACATGATCCTTTGCTGTGTTGCCTGCAAAAATTCTATAAAAATTAAAAACCAATCCTCATCAAAACACTACAAGACTTCACTGAAGAAGAAAGAAACACTCCAAAAATCCCAAAAACTAACTAAAAACACCATCTTTCTCTTCAACTCATTAAACAATTTCAACCGAAAACCTAAACAAACTTCTCTTAAATCAATCCCCGCTTGCTGGGCCATTCTCCCTCAGATTCTCTGCCAACTCATTCTAACACCCAACGGCTCCTTTACCTTTCAAAAAAAAAAGTATAGAAAACAATCAAAACTTACTTTTTAGGGTAGATTGATTCGGAGAAGATGAAGAAGGTTCGGCCTTCGTGAGAGGGATTCTTCGACAGTTAAACGTCTCAAAAAAGCGATTAAGTAAATCATGGGCAACGAGGTTCCCATTTATGTGAACAGGAAAGTCAAGAGGATCAAAAGGGGGCAGCTGGGATTCTGACCAACCACATAGAACACCTAAGCTTTGGAGAATTATATAAAAGAAGCGTGGGAAGCATAGGTGTAAAAGGAAGAGCGGAAGATCTTCCCTGGCTCCAAAAGTCGACTCAGTTAACCAAGGCTTTAAAACTCCTAGCTTTCATAATTTCAGATTCCCCCTTAGATTAGAGATAATTACATAAAAACATTATATTTAAATCTTAATCATTTTTTATTTTTACTCAAATATTACAATTACTAATAAGTTTCAATTCTATATTTTTAGTTTTTATCAAATTCCATATGAATACACAATTTCAATAGTTCAAAAAAATATAATAATTCTCTTTAATTTATTATTTATTATTGAAAATACATTACATTTTTTATTAAATAACAAATATTTATTTTTTAGGTTAAAATATACTGAAATTTAATATTTAAGAAACTTCGAAATATTTTTTTTAATGTATGAATCTGAAATAATATAATTGAATTATTGATTTTTTATTAAAATTATTAAATTTTAATAAAATTTAATTTTTTAAAGTAAAAATATTGATAATTTTTTAAATTATTAAAATTGGAGAAATTATTATGTGTGGAGATTGGACACAGAGAATCGTCTGATTTATCTCTATAAACTGTAAAAGTGTGTTTTTATTGTTCATCATTGTGTTCTACTATTTACTGAGATAAACCTGAACGATTTTCTATGTCCACTCTCTACACGTAATAATCTCTCTTAAAACTGAGGATCCATTTGAAGAGAATATAATAATATGTGAAAATAGTTATAAAATCATCATAAAATTTTAAAATTAAATTTTGTATGCTTTTTATGAATTTTTCTATTTAATAAGAATAGAATAGTTATTTTTATATTCTAACTCATCCCAATAAATTAAATTATAAAAAATAACTAATAAAAAATTACTAAAAATGAAAACATTTAATTGCAGCGGATAAAAATGAAAATGTAAGAAAATTATCCAAAACAAATCATTAATATTTACTTCATGGCCATTATTTATTTCAATATCTCCACTCTATCTGGCAACTGGCAAGGGCAAGCTTTCCCGTGTGCGTGTGAAAGAGAAAGAAATAGGGTATTTTGAAAATTAGGTAAAAAACTGAGGTCAAAATTGTACTTTTGCAATAAATTTAATATGAATCCGCCATTTTTCATAATTTGCCAGTGGGGAAACGCCAACGCAAAAGCCATCACATGATACAGCCTAGACGTTATATATGATTTATTAATTTGGTCAACATTCACAAATTTGAATAAGATTTAGTACAGCCGGCTCACTATGATATGTTAATAGATGAAATATTTTTATCTTTTTTCATTTCTATATTTAAAAAAATTACATATTTTTTCATTTATAGAAATATAAATTAATATTATCATGCAATTAATTATAATTTAAAATATATGTATAAATACATATATAAGTGGGGGTGTTTATTGTAATATTTATGAGGGAGATTTACATATGTACCACTATATTCCATGCTATTTACATATCTAGCACCTAAAATTTTAATATTTCATACTTACTAGCCACAGAACAAATATGGATGTATGAAATGAAATATTAAAGTTTATAGTATGGTATGAGTGATATGATATTAAAATTTTATATGAATGATAGAAATGTAATATTAAAATTTTAAGTATTATAAATGTAAATAGCCCTTAGGATGGCCCTGCACTATTTTTATATTTAGAAAAATGTGATAGAATTTTCATTTTGGATCAAATAATTTTTGAGATATAAGTATAAGATATCCCTTAGGGTTAGTACCAAATTTCTAACAAAAAAGTTGTTGAACATATCCATTCCTCATCAACTTTGGCAGTCTAAATGTGGTGGCTCTTGTATGTCGTAAAGCTTAACTAGGAGTTATTCCAATCAACAAAATGTTGATGTTTATGTACTTTTTGTTTTATATGTTAAGGGGGTAAATGACTTGACACTGATAGGAATAAAAAATTTAGGTTCAAGTTGAGCTGACTAAATTTTTGGTTTGGAAGATGATCCGAAATTCTAGACTGATTAACATTCAAGTTAATATTATGTTAGCCTGAAAGAAAAAATTGGCTCGAAATCAATCTGAGTATAGTTTTGATTCGAGTTTGGGCTAAAGATTCATGTTCAGAGGAAATAAATATGTATGCTATTTCTTTTATTGAAGAAATATTTATTCAAAAGTTTTGATCATACCAAAGTACTCTTGCTTTTTGATAATAGAGCATGAACCCTTGCTAAATATTTTTTGTGGCCAATTCCTGAACCCTTACTCTTCCCATCACATTCTCCATTTTTTGCAACTAATCATCATCAAAGGTTAGTGATATGTTTTTTGCTTATGTCTTTTGATCGAAAGTAAGCTACACTATATAAAACTTGAACTCCTTGTCTGGTAGACTTTAGTGTGCATGTTAGTTATAATGATAGAACCATCTTCTAACAACATTTATCATTAAAGTTGTTGCGGGCTAGAATATACGCGGCGGTAGAGTTTGTAAATTTTCGTCCGAGCGTTGTACGAATATTCAGCACACAAACAGGAAATGAAATGAACACCAGGATTTTTACGTGGAAAACCCTGAAAAGAGAAAAAATCACGTGGCCACGCCCAGTTGAAGTAATTCCACTAGTGTTTGTTTGAAGTACAAAGGCTGATTCGTCCCACAAGTTAGGACGATCAGATTATAATCAATTTTTTCTAAATTGAAACAAAGTTACAAAGTTCTGCATAATCCCGGCGTCTCCCGAATATCCGACAGAATTTCAGCTTATTCAGGTAGCGGAAAGAACTCCGGCGGTGGTCGAGGAGGAGTCGATTCTTCTCCTTCTTCTCTTCTTCTCTCTCTTGCTTGGGTCCCCCCTTATGAGAAATGAGGGGGTCTATTTATAGTTTTTCCGGAGTGGCATGGCTTATAAATAGGTGTGAGATTAGGGGCGAACATGGAGTGGTTGAATGGACGGCTGATATTGAATCCCTTTATCATAAACCGTTCGTCAGCCATTTTAAGGCCTTAGTGATGTCGGAATCCGACGATCTTGGGCTCGTTGGATTCGTCTCGTCGAGCCGTTTGATTCGATTATAAGCTCATCAAAATTAGAGACCGTTTGATAATTCAAATTGTAGTATGAGCTTTTCAACAACACTTCGGGCGCTTGATTTGGGCTCATTTGTGCTCGGATTGAGTTGAATTTGGTGTCGTTGGGTTCGTATTTTTGAGACGCTCAGTTCGACTATAAGTTTGCTGAAATCAGAGTTTAGGTGATCTCGGATTTAATTTTTGAAGTTTCCAACTTGATTTTTGCCTCGAGATTCATGCCCGATCAAGATAATTTTTGCATGACGTATCAAAAGTAATGATTAAATTACCATCAAATAATTTCAATATTCTTAAAAATATCATCAAATATATTCAATTATTGTTAAAAATCATCAACCTATTTGATGAGTCTTTATAGTATATATCATCATTCCATAATTTAGAATGTGTTATAGCCAGCTTGTTCAAACTTCTTTGAATCATATTTAAGCTTTTGATCGACCTAATATTTGACCATTCATCAATCCTATCAAATTATCTTTGGAAAAATGTCTAGGTGTCATGAATCATTCTGAGAAATTGGAATAAGAACTCATGATCAATAAAATATCTTCCAATTAATATTTTTTTTTCAAAAGTCACTAATTATCCATCATAATATATATATAATATATACCGTTCTCTATGACTTCTCTTCACTTACAAAATCTTCTCTGTCAGCTATCAACTCTATTAGAGGAAGAAAGAAGAAGGTTAATTTGTTGATTTTTTTCTCATTTTTGTATAAATCCTTACGTATTTCTTCATCTAAACAGGGATGGATGTTTATTAAGGGCAAAGGAAGAGATTTGGAAGCAGGGAGAAAGAAATTTGGGAGAGAAAGAAGAAGGGTTTTGGGTTGGAATAATCCTCATCATTTGTAAGTGAATTTTTATCATATATCTTCTATTAAATTTTGAAGAATATAATTTATTAAATTTATTTTTATTACAACTAAAAGTGTACTATTTTAGAAAAAAAAAATTTTTGGTGGGAGTTCGATTTGACAAAAAATTAAAGAAGGATTCCTTGAGGTTTTTTAAAAGATATAAGTTAGAAACTTCATATTTATTATTTCTTTAAGTATTGAGAATTCCTTCAAATTTATTTAGTAATGTTAATATCAATTAAAATAAATTGGAATAGAAAAGGATTGGATTAACCAATAAAAGATTTGTCAAGAGATTTGAGGTAATAATTAATTAAAGAAATATTTATGTAAAAGTTAAATGAAAGTTAAATAGTAATAATTTATGTGATTTTGTATGTCAGAAAGTTATCTCCACAAATCAGAGATTTGAAAGAAAAAATTACAATTATACATAATTTTTATTATTGTATTTTCATTTTCATTTTGAAATAAATATTTAATATAATTGTTTTACTTATTTTGACTGTTATGAGTAATGCAATGTATATGAATCTGTGAAAGAAATGTATATAATTGTAAAGAAAATATGAAGTGAAGTAACAAAGTATCTTATACACATAGAGTAAAGTAAAAATATGATATAATTTATAAAAAACATAACTGAATGAATTAGAATAAATGAATAAGGCAAAATGAAATGCATGCAAATTAAAGGAGTTCACCTCCGTTTGGTACTGGCTAAGGAAATAACGTACCCGTGCACGTTAAATGGAAATGAAAATGATTATATCTTTATTAACACATTAATTTAGACGTTGTTCTTGTACTAATAGTAATGGAAATGGAATAAACGTGTAATGGAAATATATATAATGAAAAGAAATATGTGTAAGAATGACAAAGAAATAATTATGCTTTGTATGTATACGTAACTATTACATGAATTATATGGAATATATACATATATACTTGTTGCGTGCTAGAATATACGCGGCGGTAGAGTTTGTAAATTAGCGTCCGAGCGTTGTACGAGTATTCAGCACACAAACAGAAAAGAGAAATGAACACCAAGGTTTTTACGTGGAAAACCTGAAAGAGGGAAAAAACCACGAGGCCTCGCCCAGTTGTAAAATTCCACTAGTATTTGTTTTAAGTACAAAGGTTGATCCGTCTTACAAATCAAGATGATTACAATCAACTTCTCACAAAGTTGCAAAGTTCTGTAAATTCCCGGTGTTTCCCGAAAATCCGGCAGAGTTCCGGCGTCTTCAGGCGGCAGGAAGAGCTCCGGCGGTGGTCGAGGAGGAGCTTCTTCCTTCTCTTCCTTCTTCTTCTCTCTCTTCACTTGAGTCCCCTTTGTGAAGAATGATGACTCTATTTATAGTTTTTCTGGATTGGCATGGCTTGTAAATAGGTGTGAGATCATGAGCGAATAGGGAGTGGTTTGAATGGACGGCCGATATTGAACCCTTCAATCATGCACCATTCGTTGGACATTTGGAGGCCTTAATGATGTCGGAATTCAGCAATCTTGGGCTCGTTGGATTCGTCTCGTCGAGCCGCTCGATTCGAGTATAAGCTAGTTAAAATCAGAGACAATTTGGTAACTCAAATTGCGGTTTAAACCTTCCAACAACGCTTCGGGTCCTTGATTCAGACTCATTTGGGCTTGGATTGGCTTGAACTTGGTGTCGTTGGGTTCGTATTTCCGAGATGCTCAGTTTGACTGTAGGATCGCTGAAATCAGAGTTCTGGTGCTTCCGGATTTAATTTTTGAAGTTTCCGGGTTGGATTTTGCCTCGAGATTCGTGCCTGATCAAGCTAATTTTGTGATGCCGTATCAATACTTATATATGCTTGTAATTGTAAAAGAAAAAGAAAGTCCAAGGAACATATTCAGTTTTGTTACGTATATGAAATTTCTATGTTGTAAAATAAAGAAAGTCCAAGGAGAATATTTATTTTTTTTTATTTGAAGTAAAATAAATATAATTTAAAGCCAAATGATAATAATGGTAATCGACGGTGGCTGGCAAGAGATCGTAAGTCTTTTGACGACTATTGCAATAGGCGGGACCGGTTCTGAGAATGGCCGATGGCGGTGGCTAGTGATAGGCAGTTGTTGACAATAATGCAGTCAACTTGTAAAATAGATCACTTCGTGATTAAAAGAGAATTAAGTCAAAATTGTTTGAATTTACGTTACATAAAAGTAAACTATGTTGAAAAGTGAATTCACTAAAAAATTACACTATTTTTTAGCAAACCAAATATCCAAAATCTGATTTCCCGTATTTTAAATAGTTTATATTCTTTTTTTTAACAAATCAAACATTACTTAATACAAAACTTATATTTTATAAATATAACAGACATTAATATTTGAGAAAATAGAAATTAAAATAAATTCAAAGGATAGAGTTTTCTCATTAACCACCCTCTGAACCTCTCTGTGCGACTTTCCTTTTCCCCATAAATATAGGAAGTATAGGTGCTGCGCGCCGTGCTCGTTATCGGCAATGGAATGCCGCGTAACCATTCTCCTACCATTAGCACTCAGATTTTTGGAAATGCCACTCCTTCCACTCTTCTCGCCGGCAATCTCTCCCCTCCTCTCCTCCGCTCCCCTTCCCTCCCTTTGCTTCTATACGCGTCATCTTATCCTTCTCCCCCCTTCCTCTCCCCTCATCGGCGTCAATCGCGGGATAAGACGGCCGCCTGAATGCTTCATCACTCTGAGCAGCGCGTGTGATCCGTAGAAGTCTAATGAGCTCAAAATGCCGGCGGTTTGTCGACTTGCTGTCGCCGTCTTCGTCGCCAACGTTCTCATCTTCTGCTCACCAGCCGGACGATGCCAGGACGATGCCGTCGGAGTGAGACTGGGCAATGGGTCAATGACGGCGGTGCCCAACTTCTCTCAGGTCGTTCATGACCAATTCATGATCTACAGTGAGAGCTTAGCCGCGGAGATGATCGAGCACCTTGGGTTCTGCATCGATGATCCGTACGAATGACAATCCTTGTTATTTACCGCTAGGGTTTATCGAGCCGGGGACTGATGCTAGAAATGCTTTTTTTTTCAGGGTGATGGACTGGAATGGAGCGTTCAACTTCTCGGCGGATCTAGGTTTTGTGGGAAATTGTATCAAGGAGATAAACGGTATGATCCTGGCATATATGTGGGAGACACCTGTTGGTTAAAATTTCTGTAGTTTGCGGTTTGTCCAATTGGTGAAATAGGAACAATGCTTTAATAGTTTTGCGGTTTGTGCGTATAAAGTTTCAATAAAAATTTTAATTAATATACTTCTTCCTCCTGCTTCTCTGTACACTGCCGGTCCCTTCCACAACCCCGGCTAGGCACTTAGGTTACCATGATGTTATATGGATGTAAGCTCACTTGAGCTTATTGCCTTCGCCGCTAGTACATCCTTCCCTTTCTTCTACAACCTTTGTGACTCTTGCATGAGCAAACTATCACATCCCAGGTTTGGAAGGTGGTTCACCTTGGCAACACGGGACGTGATGAATCGATAAATAGAACCCATTATATACTCAAAAGAAGAAATTTCATGTGCAAGTAATATAATAGAATATATCAGAGCAAACAACAACAATGAAAATAAAATTTTATTTTATTATCATAAATCAAAATCATAGTACAATAATAATATGAGAACAACAATGTATGAAAAGAAAATTGAAAGAAGCAATTACTGAAATAAAGCTACCAAATCTTCAAAAAGAACATATGAATGACTTATTACAAAAAATAAAATAAAATAAAATAATAAATATATTCTAATGCTGGCAACTCTGCTCTTTGTTGATGGTCCATCTAACACTTCGATAGGATTTGTTATACGAAAAGTTAATAACGAGTGAGTTTGAGAATCAAAACCAACTAGAAACTTCTATTTATTAAAGTATAAACGGCAAGGTGATGGAGCATGAAGTATGAACAACTAGAAAGGATAAGAATGATTACATAATATCAAATAATTAATGTATCAATGCAAAAATATAATGTCATAGTTCATACAATTTATTTTTGTATAATGATATTACAAATATATATGTGAAAGTATCACTAATGCAATTTCATTAAAATATTCTCATACAATTATGCTAGGTATTATCGCACATCAATATGACTTATCAGTTATTCATCATTTTCAACTCATATCCATTTACATATTTAATTATTTATGTATGTATAGATCCCTTACATTTAACCAATTCAATCAAGCTTAGCATAACATGGGGGATTTTTAAAGGAAATCCTTAGATTAACATTTAGACAAGTCACTAGTTGGGTCCACTCACTCACACTCTAATAAATTGGCTTGCGGAGAAAGTTTACACAATATTTATGATGCCACAATTGAAGGGGATTTAAAAGGTACATGGAAGGGAAAGAGTTTACCAACAAGGAAGAAGATTCGAAGCTCTGACGAAGTCGTTTGGTTGCTTATGCGGAGAAATGGCTACACAACCCTTCCCACATGCTTTAGGAAGCAGTACAACAATTCTGGATGTTTGGATGATGATCGAACAGTTCCCGAAAGTCGAGACAACTAACTAGACAAGCTTTGGATGGCGGGACAACAAACTGTCACGTGTTGGAAGCTCTGGACAACGAGCTAGGAGGTCCTGGATAGCAAGACAACAAACTATTGCATACAAGAAATTATGGACAGCAACTAGGATGATTTCCGGATGCAGGTTAGCAGTCTTGGTGAAGGAGAAAACCTGTAATAATTGATGTACAGGTGGGAGGGAGGTTAGGGAGGCTAATTCAAAGTGGAGGGTGGAGGTAGGGGCCGGCCATAGAGGAGGGAAAGGGAGGATTTTGTTTTAGAACTTGTATTTGAATCAAGGAGGGAAAAATCTGAAATTAAATTCAGATTTAAGGGAGAAGATAATTATGTAACTTGATTTTAATTTCTCTAAAATGAAAGAGAGAGAGAGGGAATAAGGGGGAGGGGGTGGCTAATTGTCTCCTTAATTGGAGCTCCCAATTGGGAATGAGGGGGAAAAAGAAAAGGTGTCCACATATGATGAATGTGTCCACATACGATGATGAATGTGTCCACATACATTTCCGTCAATATAATAATAACTCATCATCAAAACTTTTCTATTAACTGAAGAGCCACTAAACACAAAAATTAAATTTTACCTGTTGTCATTTGCACGACGTCTTCTGTAAACATGTTCTTATCTTTCTGCCATTTCTTTTCTTAGGAATTACCTGAAACATTTAAACTCATGGTATGAGTTTACTAAGTAAACTCAGTGGGTAATTATGTAAATTAATCATTAAAATTAATTAATTAAGATATCTTCTATCATTTCTTAACCTTATTTCTTTCAATTCATTAACTTATACTTCTTTGGATATTTTCATTTATACTATTTTGAAACAATTGTTATCTTAATTTTTTTCATTCACATTTCCTTTTCCCATTTGATTTGCGCAGGAGCACCGTCTCAAAGTACCCAAAGGTACAATCTTTTCCATTTGATTTCCTTTTCCCATTTCCATAGAAATTTCCTTTTCCTTTTTCGTGCACGAGTACAGCGTCCCCAGCCAGTACTATAAGGGGGTGACTCCTGTCATTTTTCAACACCCTTTTCCTTTATTTTCTTTTCTTTTCTCATTTTCATCTTTATAGTTACCATTGCATATGACATATATTACATGTATTCTTATAATTATTTCCTTTCTTTTCTTTTCTCATAAGCTTATCATAGATGGATTCTTTCTTAAGACTATAAAATCATAAGGATTTGTCTTCAACATTTTATAATACAAGATTTTAATCAATTATTTAGAAAATTGAAATCATGAATAAAACATAAAATAATATAATTTACCCACTTTGAACTTTTGGCTTCAATATGTTCCAATTTCAATTCTTGCAACGATCTTACTTGTCACAATCAAATCTCCCAGAAATTCTCTTATTAACTTTGATCCTTCACCTTGCAAACAAGATTAGTTAATTCTTTCTAATCCAATTGATATTAACATTAAATTATCCAACATAGATAACAAGAGAAGTATGAAAGAAATCACTTACAAAAAGAGAATTATTCTGACCTAAATCCTTCTTCGTTCTTTCCCAAATTTCTTTCTCTCCGCTTTCAAATGTCTTCCTTTTCCTTTAATGAAACACTCTTGCTATTTAAAGGAAGAATTAGGAAAGGATTAATACAGAAACGGAGAGAAAAGAAACAAACCTTCTCTCTTTCTTCTTCTCAGCCGTCTATTTTCAACAGGAACTTTCCCTCTTGAGATTTCTTCTACCGGAGGGAGCGAACTAACAAAATCCTGTGAAAGGAGTCGTTACTTTTCATCCTTATTCACGAAAATCCAACCGACATAAAATTTTAAGCTGTTTGGGAGGGGATTTGCACGCGAGCGGCACACGTGCGGTCCGCCTGGGCCGCGATCTCCCTCCCGCAAGCCTCTGTTTAACGGGAGGGGCCGGTTCAGTTGAATCGGCTGAACCGGTCTTTACAGAGAGGGTCGGTTAAAGAATAGGAGGAATAAGATGGTGGAGGAAGAAGACCACGAGCCCGGATGCTTCTTGCGGCTGGTGGGTATTCCGTTGCCCTCACCTAGGGACTTTGACTCTCACATAAGCTCACAAGCTCTCTATGAACACAAGTGGAAAAAGAAATCTCATAATAATCATCATCCCCTCTCAAAAAGAGAAAAGGGGCATAAATAGCCAAGTACAATAGTAAACATCAAAAGACAAAAGTGCCCCTCAAGGATCACAAGACCTACTCCCTCAGGCGAGGGTAAAATTGAAAACAATACAATAATAAATAAAAATACAAATAATAACTTAGAAATAAAGGGATGCAATCGTGACCGTCGATTTTCGGCCCATCTCTGATAAACCCTCCACTGTCGAATGTCCTCATCAGCAGCTCACTTTGGTCCATCGGTTGGGAGATTTGGCTACCAACCAAGAAATCTTGGGTTCGAGTCTTGCATATGTGATGTGTGTGTGAGTTTGCCTTAATTGGCCTAAATGTCCAAAAAAAAATCTAGACACATTTATTGTTGAAAGATGGTTGAATATTTGAAAACTATACAACTATCTTAAATTCATATTTTTATTTAATGTATAAAATTAGATAATAAATTTTATTATGAGTTTGAGCTCGAACTCGAGTTCGTGGATCGATAAGCTTGACTAGCGAGCTCGCTAAAGAGTCGAGTTTCAGTTGACTCAGCTCATTTGCCCCCTAACACTAATATATTTTTCAATAATCTGATATGAGACTATACTCATAGACTCACGTTGCTTAACAATCTCCACTCACACAGGAGCTCTCCACATTAGGCATCACTCTTGCTCAAACAAAAGCTTTTAATCATTATCATGTATCATGTATCATGCGCCAATAGCCCATCCAACAACATTTAAGGCATCATTGGAGATACCCTCTAACTTGCTCAACTATAGTAGAATGGTCTGTGATCTATGGAAGCCTCAAACACATGACCACTTGATCATTTTGGAACCATCATCTTTAATTTTGCTTTTTAGAAAGTGTAGAACCAAAAAGGCACAAAGTAGAGCTTGAAACACCAATGGGCAGATCAGTTTTCAACCCAAAAACTTTTGACTTTTGGCTGAGGGTCTGCCTCTTGGTTTTTATCAATGATATATTCTTCCACAATTCAATATGGGACCAAACTCATAACCTCACGTCTTAATAGAAGCCATAGAATATGTCCAAAGAATTGTTTATATGAAGAAGACTCCAGCTTACAGATGCTAATAACATGCCTTCTAGAACCCAAAACTGTCTTCCTTGTTGTGAGGGCTTCTTCTGCCCTCGTGGTATTACCTGCATGATACGTATGTATGCAACATTCTTAATATGAAAATTATAATTTTTTTTACTTTCTGACTTCTAGAGTCTGCATTGCTAATATACTGTCATCTCTCGTTGCAAAGTGTTTTGCATTAGATTGGGGCCTTCTTGCTCGTTACTCATTCACATCTTATTCTTTTACTTATCTTTCCACTTGAAATTCATTTCCCAGTTATCTTATATGCTGCTTGGTGTTCTTGCTTAATATACTTCTGGGTTTGGGGTTAGGGGTTCAGTGTAAGTGTGTATGCATGTAGTGTGTTGTCTAAATTTCCTTATTTGGTTATTTGTTATCTTGTTCTTTTTTATGTACATAAATTGAGATTGGTGCAAGTGATTAATTTTAGTCAATTGCTACAAGAGATTTTTTGATGTATCGTGATTGCTGATTGAATAATAATTTTTACAATTTCAAAATTCTCCTGAATTTCTAACTCGACGATTGTTGAATTATTATATGGAATGAGTTCTTTATTTTTTTAAGCTAAAAACATGATTGATTGTTTTAATTGGTTGTCTTTAAATTCAAAGTTTTGATTGCTTGAGTTTTATTTATCACTTTATTTACTTATATTAGGATTAGAGTGGAAGATGTCTGTGGGCTCCGAAAATTCGGCCACGGCCTCCGCTCGCTTTTCTTATTCGGCGAGGGAGTTTTAACTGAATAGGTTCCGAGGTAAATTTTGGAAGGCAGATGGGTTTGTAGATAAGACACTACCCAGAGATTTCGCCCTCATTTTGTGAGGACTTTATGATCTGAGTTCTGGTTTCCTATAGGCGCAAGCCCCTATAGTTAATTACCCCTCCCGATCACGAGAGAGAACTTTCGATTAAGGCTAGTCGTCAATCAGATACGTATAGAATACGTGTTATCTGGCATATAGTAGCAGCAAAGGATTTGAAATTGGACATTTGAATGGTTTGGAGACTTGAAAATTTGGATAGTTTGAAGTTGAGATTTGATATTTAAAATAGAAATTGCACCATCTTGCACTTAAAGCGGATGGTGGGGGAATGAATGATGGACTCGATCAAGATCCCATGGTTCCGTCGTCCCGGGCAATCGTGGTCCCTGGTCTACTTATGTCACGACCCGACCCGAGACGGATCCCGCCCGCACTGGGTCGCGACCAGCTTAACGAACTAACCAGGATCTGGCTTTGGGATTTGCTTACTGAACTGAATCTTCCAAATATTATACATACAAAACAGACCAGAGCTACTAAAAATATCAAATGCAGCGGAACAAATCATCTATATTTTTCTTTCCTTTCCTCAAAACAATCATCTACAAATACAGTGCATGGCTGACAGAAAGAAACAGAGCAGAAAGAGCCATAACTGTACAAAAATCAAAAGAACAAAATACTTATATTGATCAGACTCTGAAATCTAGTCCTGGACTTCCTTCCCTTTCCCAGAACCTGAAAAACCACCATAAAACAAGAGTGAGCTCAACAGCTCAGCAAAGCAACAAACCTCCAATCAAAATTCTCAGAATCCAAAACCAAACACATCGGACAGAAATCCGTACAGAAATCAGAACAAAATCAGACAGATATCAAATCGGACAGAACTGTACGGGAACAGAAGTCATATCAAATCAGAAACAGAACAGATCAGACATATCACATTAACGGAATCAGAATCGTACAGAAATCAGATTCAAATCATATCGGAACAGAACAGAATCGTGCCAGAATCATATCTTACGGATCATATCAAATTATATCGTACGGAAATCAGAACTCATATCAAATCAGAATCAGATTTGCTTACAGAACAGATACGGAAATCAGAAATCCTTTCAAATCAGATATCAGATATATAATTAATAGCTAAATTCCCTAACACTGACGGAATCTCTACGGATTCCGGCCCCTTATGCCTCCCTTTTGTGCTCACGGCACCAGAACAGATATATAGTGCTTATAGCACCAAAACAGATTTCCTCGGATCCGGAACAGAACAGATATCAGATTTCAGATTGAGCTCATTTCAGATTTCCCAGACACTAACTGAATCTCATAGGATCCAAGCCCCTTATAACTCCCTTTTTATAGCATATACAGATAGCATATCAAATCAGAAGAAATCCGGACAAATCAGAAATTACCCAAAAATCGGGCAGCATAACGGCAGCGTATGAAATTTACACAATTTTCCTGAAAAATCACAGAATACCAAATTCACACAGAATGTGGATAACAACATTTCAGAACATTTATTCTACTGTCACAACATTTAATATTCACACAGAAAAATACAGACGGAATAAAACGCCGCCAAATCAAAACGGTCCGGACAAAAATCTCCAAAATATATTCAAAATGTGCACAACCGGCACGTCAACGATATACAGAAAGTTACGCGGTAAAAACTAAACCAGTCGGAAAATACGGACGAAAATTGCTAACAAAAACGAAATCCGGACAGAAAATACCGTCAACAGCGACGGTTCTGAAAATTGAGAAAGTCGGATTGTGCCTTACCTTGCGTACAACAATTTCCTGAACAGTCTCAACGGAAGAAAACAGCTCGGCGTCGTCCAAAAATTAACTTTTTCACTTTTTCCTTCGTTTTTCTCTCTCCTCAGCTTTTTCTCTCTCTTCAAAATATCTTATTTCCATATATATCCAGACTGATCGTCCTGGACGATCGCACTTCGTCCCGGTACGATCTGGCTCTGGACAAATGTCGTCCAGACGAGATTTAATTATCGTCCCCGGCGACGGGTCCTCTGGAAAATATTCGTCCAGACGATCCAACATTTCGTCCAGACGAACTGCTCAATTTTCACAATTCTGACCAAACCTGTACCGATCGTCCCGGGACGATCCAACTTCGTCCCGGACGAACCTGGAGCAAAACTCATATTACAACTTAGTCAGAGGAGGTAGTCGACCCAACCTGACAGAAGGATCCTTGTCGGCAGCCATGGGTTGCTTCGTCCAAGGGGACCTTGTAGACCTGGGGTAGATGTTTGTCTAAGGGGACAAATTTGAATCCACCTTAGCTGACAGAGGGATTTGTGCCCTATCGATCATATCCTATTGATTCATATCTCAAGGATTTGATGCCAATAAGGAGCGTATTGGCTCTGACCATAACCGGTATTGCGTGGTGCCATTTGGCGACAAAACCACTCGGTTCAGAGGGCCTCGGGTCGTCATAACCGTTTATCCTGCGGTGCCATTTGGCGGCAAAACCGCCGGTTAGAGGACACGTACCACGTCCTTACTGGCAAGAGATTGTTTGAGAATGGATCCTAGTGATATTTTCGACTAGGCATTAAGCTCTTTTGTGAGCTGAAGTAAATTTTAATTTGTCCACCTCGGCAAATTGCTGCGGAGGGTGGATGGATTTTGCTTTTAGTATTTGATGGTTTGATTTCAAATTTAAAATATCTTGAATTTTGGGAATCTGTTCGATTTCTGGAAATTTGGATTTTTAGAATGGACTTGTGGGAGGCATTTAAAAATGCCTGAAATTGACCCCTCCGGTTGAGATCTTCAATCAACGCGGCCATCATCGGGGTGTTCTGGGTCATTTCCATTTGTTGCTTGAACCTTGTCAACTCAGCCGGGCTGTTGACTGAGGATCGAATTTCGTAGGCTTTGTGTCTTTAGTTGAATGAATTTCTTTTGTTAAAGGCCTTGAAGGCCTAATATGAATGTATAAGATAAATATTATGGTTGACTTTGTGACCGTATATTTATCTGATAATTCGAACCCTGTCTACTCCTATTTGCTTACTTAGGAGGATTGGGTTTCGTAGGCTTTGTGCCTTTTGTTGAATGAATTTCTTTTGTTAAAGGCCTTGAAGGCTTAATATGAATGTATAAGATAAATATTATGGTCGACTTTATGACCATATATTTATTTGATAATTTGAACCCTGTCTACTCCTATTTGTTTACTTAGGAGGATCAGATTTCGTAGGCTTTGTGCCTTTTGTTTAGTGAATTCTCTTAATTATAGGCCTTGAAGGCCTAATATGAATGCAATAAAACAAATATACTAGCCATCACGACTGTATACTTGTTTATTGGTTCGAACTCTGTCGACTTCTATTGACCCGTATAGAAGGATCAGGTTCGAACTTGAATTCACTTATTGACCCGCACAGCATCCCTAGATGTCACATGTGTACCAATAACATGTTCGTCGGGGCCCATGCGAGCGTTTGATTACATTTACCCGTTTTAGTGTGCCTATGTGTTTACAAACTATTGTGCACGTGTGGGGATATTCTTGGAATGGACGCCTTCTGTCTGCTTGTACGAATGTTGCAGATCCGGTGGCGTGGAGGTCTTGATGTTGTGAGGCATTTCCTCATTTTGATGTTGACTCCCCCTTTTCTCAATCACCGGGGAAGGTTCTTTCGGACTTTGAAGTCTGTTGCTTTTGAAAAGAACTTCTTTTGGGATCATCAGTGTAGTGGATTCGTTATTTCCGGTGTCTGTGGGCACCAGAGCTATTTTCTTTTTAAGTATAAAACTAAGAAGAGACTTTGGAACACCAGGAAGTTTAGTTCTAATTTGTTTGGACTTCCCTTCCATTCTGTCAGGAGGTGTCTTTCTCCGTACATCGAACTGCCCTTGTACTCGACATACTTGAAGATCTTAATCTCCATTGTCGTAGGTGATATCCATACTTGTGTCCACAGTGATTCGTTGTTCTTTCAATACACTGTTGTTATCCACAAGTATATATTTGCAAGGGACCGCTGTATCCACTACGACCTCCTGAAAATGTTTGTAGAAGACCCATTGCTTCTGCATCATATCCACCCTTTCACCAATCTCGGGTGGTTGACGATTGCACTTGATTGCGGGGGGTGGATCTTTGATTGCTGGTGTAATATCTCGTTCCCTTACTGTTCCTCTCTGATTTGGATTTTCCTCCCAGAATCGGCCAGGACGAAGTTTGGATCGTCCAGGCCGATCAATGCATTGAACAGCTGATTTCTGGTGTGTTTTCTGGAAGAATTTCTGCACAGATCGTCCAGGCCGATCGTGAGATCGTCCAGGACGATCGTACTGTAGAAATGATCGGCCAGACAATAGCCCTGGGTGAGGTCCAGGACGATCAGGATTTGGTCTGATCGTCCCGGGACGATGTGAACATCGGCCTGGCCGATCAGTTCACAAATATAAGAAAATCAGCTCGTTTTGAGGAGAGAGAAAATCATTTTATAAAAACGAAAATATCTGAGGAGAGAGAAAGAGAAAGGGAAAAAGAGAAAAGCTTGGTTTTGGAGGCCGCGGATCGCTTTTCGTCCGACGCTGCTGTTGGGAAAAGTGAAGATCTCGTGGTAAGGACTCCGAACCCTGTTTCTGTTTTCAGAGATGTTGTGTTTTGACCTAGTTGTGATCCGTTTTGTGTTTTCGTAGTCGACTTTTCGACATGGTTTTGATTTGACACAACTTTCACCGCACAACTTTTAGTATGTTATAGATATGATTATTGTACACGATTTGACTGTATTCTACGAAGATTTTACCGGTCGGAATTGATTCTACGCGCTTTTACTCGAATAGAAAATAATCGGGACCTGATTTGATTTGGATTCTATAGATCGATAGTATTGTATTGATGTTATAGATATTCTATTGTAATTTGGAAAGATTTGGATATTGTGTCTTTTTGCAGGATTTTTGTGTAAATTTGACCGACTGCCGTTACGCTGCCCGATTTTTGTACGATTCCTGAATTGTCTGAAATTGATAGATTGAACTGATATGCATTGATTATTGATATGATTGCTTTAATATCGACTATTGAATTGTTTATTGATTGAATTGACTATTGATACTGATCGCAAGTGGAACCTGGTTGAACATTGGTAGAAGATTGATTGATACCTGTACAGGATGGTGGGCCGACGGGCTTTCCTTTAAACATTGATTATTGATTATTGAAGGGAGACATAAGGAGTTTATTGATATGCCGACGGGCGAAAAGAGTGACGACTCTTATTGATAGAACCAATGTACGGATCTACAACAGCAATATAGAATCTACAACAGCAACATAGCCAGTAGTTTGCACTTGTTCAGTATATAGTATTGAAATGCATGTTTACTGTATTGACTCACGGATCTATTGCTTTATCGATTTCTACTTTATTGATTGATCGGATTTACTGTATCGTACGATTTCATTGATTTCATTGATTGATTATCGAGCATTGATTACTGAGCATTGATATAGACATTGATAGATATAGATACTGCATTGATAGCATGGACATCGTACTACTGCTTCTAGATTCATTGATATTGCTGCTTATAGACCTATAGATTCACTGTTGCTACTGTTCTATACCGTATTGACTGTTTATAGATTGATTGTTTCGTATCGCCTTTCTCGATTGATTTAAATTGATTAGATCGTATTGATTTGACCGTATTGATTTGATTGACGGATATTGATTGATTGCGTTGATTTATCGAATTGCCTGCCGCTGCATTGACTGGTTTTATTGACTATTGATTTCCGCTGCATAGACTCATTGACCATTGACTGACATAGATTGATTGACTGTGATAGATTGACATGCATATTGATAGCATAGCCGTGCTTTGATTTCAGTTATAGGAATTAGGTGACCTGCTGGGCTTTGTAAAGCTCATTATATGTGGTTGATATTTTCAGGTCAGGGCTCGGGAGCAGGAGATAGGAGTTGATTCAGATCTTCAGGTTTTAGTTCTTTTGATCGATTGATGATTCTTTTGTACTCAGGACAGGATAGATTTCTCTACTTGTATTGATAGTTTAGTTCCTGAGTATTGTACATGATGTTTTGAGATATGAATCGACTGTTATATTGATGTTTAATTTTTATAGATGTTTGATAGATCGTTTTTTGAAGGTTTTAGATAACTCTGGTAAAATGTTTGGCTATTGATCGACATTCTTTCCAAGTTAGATCTTGGGGCATCACAGATTGGTATCAGAGCAGTGTTATTGGAAGAATGGATTGTTACCAGAGTTGTAGGATTGGATTGAGAGATCGGGTAGATTGGGTAGCTTTAAGAGCTTCATTGGCATACATCGTTGCATGTGTGTATCATTTGTTTTGAATTGTGCAGGTGAAAAAGATATGGATCCTCCAGCAGAATCCAGTGTACCAAATGAGCAGCACAGCGCAGCCCCAATGCCTTCAGAGAGTATGATGCAGTTGGCTACTGCGATTGCACATGTTATGGGGGATGCCCAGAGCAAGATGAGTGGAAGCAAGGAAGAAGAGGTAGACAGACATTTGCAGATGTTCCACAAGCTGAAGCCTCCGTTGTTCAAAGGGGCTGTAGGACCACAGGCTGCTGAGGATTGGATCATGAGGGTGGAAAAGATTTTTGATAGCATGCAGTGTCCGGGGAATAGAAAAGTATCATTGGCAGTATTCATGTTGGAGAGTGAGGCAGAGAGATGGTGGATCGGACAGCAGAGAGAGAAATTCCAGGGGAAGACAAATGCTGAGATCACCTGGGATGAGTTCACTACAGTATTCAGGATGTGGTTTGTACCACCGTCAGCTCAGCGACAGATGCAGGAAGCTTTCATGAGATTGGAGCAAGGCCGCAAGTCAGTGATGGAGTACGAGGCCGAGTTTACTGCTCTTGCGAGGTACGCTGCTCATCTGATTCCTACGGCCGAGGAAAAATGTTATAGATTCCTGCACGGATTGAACAGAGAGCTGAGGCATCCACTAGTACCTTTCCGGATCCATGAGTTTTCTGAGCTAGTGGAGCGAGCTCGATTGATAGAGATTGATCTGGCGACACCGGTACCGAGGTACGAGGATACCAGAAGGAGGAGAGATGACGTACGACGAGATGATTCTGGTAGAGACAGAGATAGAGAGAAGAGAAGCAGATATGAGAGTTCGAGAGGATCTGCATCGGGATCTGCGTCACGATCAGCATCGATAGTATCGTCTGGTGGTTCTGGCACGTGCATTCACTGTGGTAGACGACATGCAGGTCAGTGCTACCTATTGACGGGACAGTGTTTTCACTGTGGACAGCAAGGACACAGAGCAGCAGAGTGTCCTCAGAAAGGACTGGGTGGAAGGGCTGATACGGGTACAGGACAGCAGAGGACTGTTGCCTCGAGGGCCTACAGTGAGAGATCAGGAAACCGGATGGATGATAGGACTGTCAGAGATCAGAGGGAGACGGTTGCGCCACGACCTCCAGTGGTGCCACGCATCTACAGTCTACAGAGTTTACAGCATCAGGATCAACAACGACCAGAAGGTTCTACTGGTAAGATTGATTTGACTAACCGATTGCTATTGACATATGAACATTGCATATTGACATTTGATTGATTGCATTGTGTGTTCTGTATGGATTCCGACGAGTTTTGATTTAGATTTGGTTTTCGATCGATTTGTTTTGCATTGTCGTTTTTGCTTCGTACCTGTAGGGAAATGTCGGGACGACATTTTTCTAAGGTGGGGAGATTGTAATATCTCGTTCCCTTACTGTTCCTCTCTGATTTGGATTTTCCTCCCAGAATCGGCCAGGACGAAGTTTGGATCGTCCAGGCCGATCAATGCATTGAACAGCTGATTTCTGGTGTGTTTTCTGGAAGAATTTCTGCACAGATCGTCCAGGCCGATCGTGAGATCGTCCAGGACGATCGTACTGTAGAAATGATCGGCCAGACAATAGCCCTGGGTGAGGTCCAGGACGATCAGGATTTGGTCTGATCGTCCCGGGACGATGTGAACATCGGCCTGGCCGATCAGTTCACAAATATAAGAAAATCAGCTCGTTTTGAGGAGAGAGAAAATCATTTTATAAAAACGAAAATATCTGAGGAGAGAGAAAGAGAAAGGGAAAAAGAGAAAAGCTTGGTTTTGGAGGCCGCGGATCGCTTTTCGTCCGACGCTGCTGTTGGGAAAAGTGAAGATCTCGTGGTAAGGACTCCGAACCCTGTTTCTGTTTTCAGAGATGTTGTGTTTTGACCTAGTTGTGATCCGTTTTGTGTTTTCGTAGTCGACTTTTCGACATGGTTTTGATTTGACACAACTTTCACCGCACAACTTTTAGTATGTTATAGATATGATTATTGTACACGATTTGACTGTATTCTACGAAGATTTTACCGGTCGGAATTGATTCTACGCGCTTTTACTCGAATAGAAAATAATCGGGACCTGATTTGATTTGGATTCTATAGATCGATAGTATTGTATTGATGTTATAGATATTCTATTGTAATTTGGAAAGATTTGGATATTGTGTCTTTTTGCAGGATTTTTGTGTAAATTTGACCGACTGCCGTTACGCTGCCCGATTTTTGTACGATTCCTGAATTGTCTGAAATTGATAGATTGAACTGATATGCATTGATTATTGATATGATTGCTTTAATATCGACTATTGAATTGTTTATTGATTGAATTGACTATTGATACTGATCGCAAGTGGAACCTGGTTGAACATTGGTAGAAGATTGATTGATACCTGTACAGGATGGTGGGCCGACGGGCTTTCCTTTAAACATTGATTATTGATTATTGAAGGGAGACATAAGGAGTTTATTGATATGCCGACGGGCGAAAAGAGTGACGACTCTTATTGATAGAACCAATGTACGGATCTACAACAGCAATATAGAATCTACAACAGCAACATAGCCAGTAGTTTGCACTTGTTCAGTATATAGTATTGAAATGCATGTTTACTGTATTGACTCACGGATCTATTGCTTTATCGATTTCTACTTTATTGATTGATCGGATTTACTGTATCGTACGATTTCATTGATTTCATTGATTGATTATCGAGCATTGATTACTGAGCATTGATATAGACATTGATAGATATAGATACTGCATTGATAGCATGGACATCGTACTACTGCTTCTAGATTCATTGATATTGCTGCTTATAGACCTATAGATTCACTGTTGCTACTGTTCTATACCGTATTGACTGTTTATAGATTGATTGTTTCGTATCGCCTTTCTCGATTGATTTAAATTGATTAGATCGTATTGATTTGACCGTATTGATTTGATTGACGGATATTGATTGATTGCGTTGATTTATCGAATTGCCTGCCGCTGCATTGACTGGTTTTATTGACTATTGATTTCCGCTGCATAGACTCATTGACCATTGACTGACATAGATTGATTGACTGTGATAGATTGACATGCATATTGATAGCATAGCCGTGCTTTGATTTCAGTTATAGGAATTAGGTGACCTGCTGGGCTTTGTAAAGCTCATTATATGTGGTTGATATTTTCAGGTCAGGGCTCGGGAGCAGGAGATAGGAGTTGATTCAGATCTTCAGGTTTTAGTTCTTTTGATCGATTGATGATTCTTTTGTACTCAGGACAGGATAGATTTCTCTACTTGTATTGATAGTTTAGTTCCTGAGTATTGTACATGATGTTTTGAGATATGAATCGACTGTTATATTGATGTTTAATTTTTATAGATGTTTGATAGATCGTTTTTTGAAGGTTTTAGATAACTCTGGTAAAATGTTTGGCTATTGATCGACATTCTTTCCAAGTTAGATCTTGGGGCATCACAGCTGGTCTCCAATATTGCCATCTCAATCAACAGGCATTTGTAGAGATTATTGTAGGAGATGTACTTGTGTCCACAGTGGTTCGTTGTACATACGACATACACACTGTTTTTATCCACAAATGGTCATTTGTAGGGGCCCGTACTTGTGTCCACAGTGGTCTGATATGCTTACGATGTGCCCACCGTTGTTATCCACAAGTAGTTTGTACTCATTTGCGGGGGACCGCTGTATTTGCTACGACCTCCTAGAAGTATTCGTTGGAGACCCATTGACATTAGTATTGTGTCCACCTTTCACCAATCTCAGGTGGGTTTATTGATTGTATTTGCTACGAGCTCCTAGGAATGTTCGTAGGAGACCCTCGTCTCTTGTATCACATCCACCTTTCACCAATCTCAGGTGGATTGATGTATTCGCACTTGTTGTAGAGACGGATCTTTGACTGCAACAAATGGACAGTACTCGTACACTTCGCTACTATCTGTCGCTTCTTACCGATATAGTGCATTGACTTTGTGGGGATCGTCGTAGGAGTCCACTGTATTCTTTGTTTGCATGCATTGAGGTCTTGTAGTATGCCTTAGTCACATTTGTTTATTAAGATCTGTGTATTTCATCTGACATTGAGTCACTGTTGACCGCATAAATGTTCTTGTAGTTTTGAGTCCCCGTGTGTGGTCCAAATTTTGATCTTTGCATGTGTTTGGATCCAAATTCAGTTTCATTCAGACTTGAATTCGTTAAGTTTACAAGTCCCCACTTGATGTCGTATAGCCCGAGTTCAAACATGAGCTCGAAGTACATGTTCAAATTGATTGTCCAGGGTCCTCTGAAGTTTTTTTTTTACAAGTCCATTTTCTTGTTCAAATAATTTGAATTGGGCTTCAGCTTGATTTTATTTCATTTGAATTTGGTCTTTAGAAATCATTTGAATTTTGGTTCTGATTTAGGTCCACAAGTCCTCTGTTCTTGTACAGGTCCTCTGCTCATTTTAGTTCAAGTTCTGTACATTTTTGTTCGAGTACAGGTCTTCTATATTGTCGCCCAAGAAGGTCTTTGAATTGCTCAAGTCTTTGTACATTTCAGTGAAAATTTCGGCAGCACCCCGGCATATCCCCCATTTGGGGGAAAATAGGGGAGCTGGGCCTTCCCACCACGCTACTAGAGCGTGTATGGTAGGTGTCCTTAGATACCGCGGCCGTAGAAATTTTCATCCCACCACGCTACAAGAGCGTGTATGGGGCCTTCAACAGTATCCGTACCAGAATAGTAGTGACGTACCAGGACAGCAGTGACTCTCCCCACCACGCTACAAGAGCGTGTATAGGGCTCTCCCATCTCGTCATATGCGTCGCACCGGGCTCCCTCCCACCGTGCTACAAGAGCGCGTATAGGTGGTTCTCCGGTCCGCTGCAAACGTCGAGAATGGGATTTTGGACCATCATACCTTTGCGTAGCAGTGTTGGCGGTGGTTCGTGTCGGTGTCGAGGTCGAGGACCGTCCCCACCACGGTTCAAGAGCGTGTATAGGGCTTACCCGCCTCGTCGTATGCTTCGCACCGGGCTCCCTCCTACCGTGCTACAAGAGCGCGTATAGGTGGTTCTCCGGTCCGCTGCAACGTCGAGAACGGGGTTTAAGTTAGAAATGTATACCTTGAAGACCCGGCGGGGAGTCGTCGGCGACTGTCGGTGGAGGGCACGGAAACCAAGGCGGGAAGGGTACACACATTTTTTTTGTTATAAATAATATTAATTATAATTAATAATTAATTACTAATTATTAATTAGTTTATAATTAATAAATTAATTATAATTATAATTAGTTTGTAATTAATTATAATTAATCAAAATTAATTATAATTAATTGAACAATTATAATTAACAATTAACTATTAATTATAAATTAATCATAATTAATTAACTAATTATAATTATAATTAAATAATAATTTGAATATAATTAACATTAATTAAGATGGATTAACCCTCCCCCCTTCTTCTCTGTTTACCGGGTTTGGCCAAAGAAGCATGAATGGGAGAAGGTTACCTTCACAGCCCGCGAGCTCCTGGTTGTTGCTTCCGATCAAAATGTTAACTTCCGGTCCAACGAGAGGAGAAGTCAGCGAAGGAGCGAAGTTTGACAGCACGAAGGAGCCGAAGAAAGGAGCTCCACCTCTTGCTTCCGATCGAAATATGTAGCCTCCGATCCGACTGGATTGGAATGTCGTCGCTGGAGCGAAGTCGAACAGCGACCAAGGAGCCGAAGAAGCTGCGGGGAGGGAGAAAGTTAACTTCACAGAGAGCGAGCTCCCTTTGCGGCTTCCGATCAAAATGTCGTAACTTCCAATCCGACGAGAAAGGGAACGTCGTCGGGATGGCGAAGTCGAAGAACACGAAGGAGTCGGAGAAGTCGTACGAAGGGGAGATCGTTAGCTTCACAGTCGGCGAGCTACCATCATGGCTTCCGAATCAAAATGTTGTAACTCCCGATCCGCAGGAGAGGAAAGTCGTAGAAGGAGCCAAGTCGACCAGCTACGAACGGGAGAAAGTTATGAGCGAGCTCCCGTCGCAACCTCCGATCAAAATGTCGTGCTTTCAGTTCCGACAAGAACGAATGTCGTCGAGGGAGGAAGAAGCACGCCGAAGGAAGAAAGTTATCTTCACAGGCTCTTGCTTCCGACCAAAGCGTCGTAACTTCCTATCCGACGGGAAGGGAAATTCGCAGAAGGAAAGAACGGGAGAGAGTGGGAGCGAGAGAGATCTGGGATCGTGGGAGAATGAGCGGAGAGGAGAGAGCAGTTAACATGATGTAGAGGGACATCCGATCGTGCGAGGTCGTGGGCGACGACGTGCTGAATTCGGCGCCGGACAGGTACGTAATTATATTTTTTTTTTCTTTTTGGATACAGTTACGGGTCAACAATGTCCTTCATCACTTGCGCTACTTAGGAACTTGAATGATTTAGTTACCATGAAAAAATTTCAAGAAGATTAATTGTACAACAATCCATACTTCTGTGAGCACTAAGACTATTTCCTCATTATGTATCTGTTCCAGTCTTTTTCGTTAAGGGTGAATCATATAGTACATATTATCTTGGGAGTCAATTTCTTATAATGGTACTCTGAACCATTAATTTAATATAGGTTGGTAAACTGAAGCTTTTGGTTTGTCATTGTCACAACTTTGTTTTTCTCGCTGTTCTGTTAGCCCGGTTGCTACCACCAGTTTATTGAATTTATGCAGCAGTTGCTGACATATTATTTTTCTTTTCTTTAAATTCAATGAAGCTTGTCCCTTAGGCGCCTACTGCCCACGCGCAATGCTAGATAAATCCACTGGTGTTTGTGGCCCGTAAGTTAATTTTACTTGCTACAAAGTCGTTTTTTTCTCTTTGATAATACAGAACGATTTATGAACGCTACAATTTTGTTAGGTACAAATACGAGGCCCCTCCTGGACAGACAAACCATTCTTGTGGTGGTGCAGATAGATGGGCTGATGTTGTTAGTAGCGGTGAAATATTCTGCCCTGCTGGATATTACTGCCCAAGCACGATTAGAAAAGTTTCTTGCAGTAGTGGGTATTGCGTATTTCCTATGTCTTGACTCTTCTTTCCAAACTTTTTTTTTTGTTTTATAAACATTAGACTAAATTTATGTTTAGGGAACTGCTTGGTACTTCTGAATTTCTCCTAATCAATTCATTTCCACCTAATCAACTATCCATTTTCATTTTCAGATATTATTGCAGGAAGGGGTCTACATCACAAACAAGTTGGTTCTCTTTACCTTGTTAATAGAGAATATCAGTGTTTAAGATGCTTACTTGAAGTAATTTTGAAGTTTGTTAAGTTATTTGCACATGAAAAGAGAGTACTTGTTTCATCACGTGCTTTACATTTAACATTTCTATTTATTTACTTATCCATTTTCATCTTCACCAAGATTTTGGTTGGCAAACGCTACTTTATAATATGCATGCTATAATTTTTGTTTGTTATTTTCGATTCTGATTAAAAATAGTTCATTTTTGCCTTCATAAGGGAATCAGATCTAATACAGAGGTCACTGAGCTGGGAAAGCATATTAGGGTATGAATAAATTCTATGGAATTGTGCTTTTTGGTTGAAATATTTGTGTTAGTTACGATTGCATTGGTGCTCGCAGGCACTCTTAGTCCTAGTAATGAAGGTTGGCCTTCCAATGCAAAATGATTTTTGTTCTAGCTTGTTTATTCAACCAACTAATATTTGCCGTTGTCGGGTCTCAAGTCTTGGATGAAAAAATTCGAGGATTACGTTAAGTAGTTAACAACTAGTATAAAATTTATCGAATAATCATAACATGAATCCTTTAATACATTGTATTAATGTTAGGGTGTTCCTTGGATGCGACATACTGTATGATCTAAATAGAGCGAAAAGTGTGCAAGGGTTGTTGTATTGGATATTAGATTTTGCTACGTACTGTATGACATGTATGCTAGGGTGTTCCTTGGTGTAGTGCTCTGTATGCTAGGGAGTTCCTTGGTGCAATGTTAAATGAGCAAGGGTTCTCACATCATAGACGGATGTGGGCACATAAGCTAGTGCATGAAATTAGAATTAAGATATGAACTTAGAATATACGTTCTCTTATGGGTAAATTAATGGAATTAATAGATATTATAATTTATAGGAATATAAATATTTTATGTATTCATGGTTTAGGATTTAAATTATGATATTATGATATGAGTTGTATTTGAAATGGTGGTGTGACTATAGATAATATTTGAACGATAATATTGTAGAATTAATATAATTGAGGATAAAAATATAACTTTAAAGTTTAAAGATTGCTGTTGATGTTAAGATTATTACTATTATAAGTGCTCATACTCCTTAAGTAGGTTTGGATATGTATTGAAAATTAAATTTTGAAATGATTTAAGAAGAATTAATACAAATTATACTTCTTGAAAAAGGAATCTTTATTTGAGGAGATTTAAATGGATATATTGGTAGAGCGGTAGAAGATTTTAAAAATATTGATGATGGTTATGGATTTGGAGTGACTAATGAAGGTGATAGGACCATATTTGATTTTACTATAACTTATATTTTTGTAATGGATAATATCTTATTTAAGAAAAAAGAGGGTCATTTCGTCAGTTATAAAGAATGGATATAGTACAATTTAGATTAATTAATTTCTTATAAGAAAAATAGATTATTTAGATTGTAAAGACTATAAAGTTATTTTGAGTGTAAGTTAATGCATCCAGTATCACTTATTAGTTTTGGATTTTAAATTGAAGTGGTTAGTGGTGGAATATGAAAAATAAAGTAAATATTTTCTTAGGATTAGATGAGACATTTAAAGAATGATAATAAAAATATTTTTGAAAGTAAAATTCAAGATCTCAAGATATAATTGTTCATGAGGAAGCTAATTTTATGTGAAAAAAAGTTGTTAGTGATATTAATTATATTGCAAAGTATATATTTTAAATATCAAAAGAAAAAGCTTCTAATAGTAAAAATAGTTGGTGTTGAAATCAAAATGAGCAAGAAAATATCAAAATTAAGAAGCTTAGTTATAAAAATCAATTTAGATGCAATAACTCAGAAAATTGGGAATGATATAGAGGGGCTCATAGAGAGTCTAAGCAAGCAATTTGCAATGTAAAACATTTAGCTTTTAGTGATTTATATAATATATTAGATACTAAGAATGAAGAAAGATGTATGTATAAGTTAGCCAAATAGAAATATACGAGAAGTAAGAATCTAGTTTAAGTAGAATGCATTAAGGATGAAGATTAATAAGTACTTTTCTTAGAAGAGAATATTCAATATAGGTGGTTGAAATATTTCGATAAGCTTTTCAATACAAATTGTGACAATACGATTTAGTGATCTTAGCACCCTAAATGATAATAAAAATTCTTATTTTTATCATCATATTAGTAAATCAAAGTTAGAGAGACTTTAAATAAAATGAAGCGTGGAAAAGTAGTTGGATTTGATGATATTCCAATAAATATGTGGAAATGCTCAGGAGATAAAGGAATTTATTGGATTAATAATGTTTTTAATATTATTTTGAAGATTAAAAAAATGTTAGATGAGTGTAAGAGTGTATTGCTTCTTATTTTGAAGAATAAAGATGATGCTCAAGAGTGTGCAAATTATAGAAAAATTAAGTTAATCTGTCATACATTAAAGTAATGGGAGAGAGTATTTTAGCATAGGTTACGACATGATACTAATGTTTCCCAAAATTAGTTTGGATTAATACCAAGTAGGTTTACTATAGAAGCTATACATTTATTGTGAGATTTGATAGGGAAGTATAGAGACAGGAAGGATGATATACATATGATATTTATTGAGTTAGAGAAAATATATGATAAAGTTCTTAGAGAAGTGCTCTAGAGAGTTCTACAAAAGAAAAGAGTTAATAATGCTTATATTCAAGTCATTAAGGATATATATACATGAGCTATTGTGTTCAAATACAATGAAAAAGCTATATAGAAGGGTAATATGTAAGAGGAGGATATATAGAAAAATATACATTCTCTTTTGAGTTATTAGATTGTTCTCTGGTTTTGTTATAGCAGCTCTTTATTCCACCGATCCACTACATCATAGTAGCTGGATGTCAGCAAATAAAAAATTCCATGAATTATTTTAGAAGTATTTCTAACTTTCATGCAGGTCGTTTGATACTCAAAATTCAAGTTCTGCAGCCCACTGCACTATATAGATGCTATCATTCATTTATTAAAGTCTCACCAGTGGATCTTAACAGTTTGGAAACGTCCTAATAATTAATTTTGTGCTTTGTTTTTCGTAATTATTTTTTATATACTTGTTTTATCAGCTGTTTTGATTACTTTTGATTTATGCAGGATGCTTTAAAAAGAGCTCATGTAAACCAAATTCTGTCAACCAAGATATTACTATATTTGGTGTTTTGCTAATGGTACGTCATCTCTTTATTTTTTTTACCGAATCTAAATTTGATTTCATATTATAGTTCAGTAATTTATTGCTTTAGAAAAGTAAGCAATCCGTGTTGTCCTGTTGGATACTACTGCTTAGGAACATTTCAGATTTTGTAGATTTTGCAGTTGCGGACAAAGCTAAAGTTTTTTTATGATTGGTTTAATAGATGATAATTAAAGCTTGTCAACTTTAGGGCTCCAAGTTATGAATGCACTATCCTTTTTTTCCTGACTTGTGAATTCTTGTGATTCAAATTAATTTAACTTTTACTTCACATCTTTATAATATTCGGCCATATTATAGATCATCATTGATTCATATTGCTAATGGTAGTCAATTACTTATTAGAACTATTGGGGATATTAATTATTTAGAGAAAGATGGCCTTATATCTTCTAAGCTCCCTACTAAGTTTATCTTAGTTGGTAAATTAATTGATACTAATTGTGATGTTCATTTTTCTTATGATGATTGTATTGTACAGGACAGGGGTGGATCCCCTTGAGCTCAAGCGGGACAATTACCCCCCCCCCCCCTAAAAAAAATTAAAAAAATTCTTTATTATATTATTCTTTAGGTAATTTGTCCGTCCATTTATTTTTTAGTCTTTATTACAAGGGTTTTTAAGCAATTGCCCCCTCTAAAAGTTTTAAAATTCTATGGTCTTTAGGCAATTGCCTCCAACAAATAGTAAAGAGAATTCATCATTTTATTTATTAATTTGAATTCCAAAAATATCCTTATAACCAAAATTTGTTTCGGAGTACCCCGCTAGGGGGCGCTACCCCCTTGTACCTCGACAGTTACTTATAAGTTTGGCCCCCTGAAAGTTAAGGTTGGTTCCACCCCTGGTACAAGATTAGGCGACTGAGAAAATACTCATGAATAGGTCTAAAGTTTAATCAAAGTAATATTCTCTAGAATAATGTATTCCAAATTTAACTAATTTATGTCATTAATAAACTCTTATTTGTTGCAAAAGAAAGATTTATTTAGTTCTCATCCCTCATTTGAGTGCTTTTTGTAAAATAGAGAAGATTAAGAGCATTTTTCCCATTGTATTGTAGTCATGCTGAAAATATATTTAATTGCATTCATAATGATGTATGATATTTCATCTTTGTTATTTTGCATGCAAATTATGCATAATTTTTAACATTCACAGATGATAATGATAAATATACCTGTATTTACTTTCTTCGTCATAATATGAAGTATTCACGGTCCTTCAAAAATATATTATTTATGTTGAGACTTAATTTTTATCTTACATTAAAGTACTAAAATTTGACTACAGGGATGACAAAATGGTATTGCTGAACGTAAAAATTGCCACCTCTTAAATGTTGTTGGAACCTTATTACTAGAATCTTTAGTCCCACCTAAATTCTAGGTTGGTGCGTTGAGCATGGAAGTTTGTTAAATATATAGAGTTTGATTTTTCTTATTATCGTTTCTTTTTGTAGCATCCTAATTACAAAGATTTGCACACATTTGATTGTGTTTATTTTATCCTTCTACAAGCACTCGAACATTATAAACTTTTTATTCAATATATTACATGTTCACTTATGGGGTACAACACTTTTCATGAAGCTATGTATGTTATGATCCCGTCTTCAAAATATTTTAAATCTTTCAGTCATGTTGTATTCTTTTAACATCAATTCTTCTTTATTAATATTGAGCTTTTGCCGTAAATCTATGTTCTCTTAATTTTACTAAGCCAAAGCTCAAGTGTTTCCTAATTTCTTGAGCTTCTACATTTTTGTTTGCATGCCCTAATTCTTTCTAAATGAGTCTATTTATAAACAATCAAATAGACCTAGTTACCTAATGCCTACTAAAATACCCATTTATAATTATTTCTAACAGTGGTCTTTGATCTTCAAATTTTAAGTTCCCTTGCATGATGTAGATGCATCGTGTTATTCTAATTTCTTTAGAAAAACTCAAACCCTAGATCATCTTGTACCAAAGTCATTTCAAACTTTATTAAAACCTGGGTCCTTTGCCAATGATTTTTGTCTAAACAGCTACTCACGGGTGTTGATAACTATTTTCCTACATATTTATGGTTGTTATAGACTTCTATCTAGTACCTTTCTGTTGACCTTGATTTTCATTCAAGTGCCCTCAAGGGTCTTTGATTGATTTAATCAAGCCTCGTCGAGCCCGATTCAAAATAGAGTTTGCATTGATCCTGGTTTAATTTCATTAATTAAGGATTTCAGCTCAATAGAAATAATTTAATTTCAATTAACACCCATTTGACTTTTCTTAATGATTTAAATTGTTCTCAAATGAAGAAATCAAACCGACGATAGAGATCTCATCTAAATTCAAATAATGTGCCGTTACTTCAATTTAATCACGTAATCTCGGGATTAACGAGCATTTATGAGATACCTTTAGGCTTTAAAATGGGGATTTTCTCTAGTTCGCACAAGCAGAGGAGATGCCCTGGGCATGCCACCTCCCTCTTCGTCTTTCCCAGTCGAAACCAGAGAAGGCTGAACCCCTCTCTCGCCTCCCTCCAGTTTGCAAGAATCCCCAGCTAGGCTGACGAACCCCTTGCCCTGGCCGCCGACTGATCTTCTTCATAATAGCAGAACTTCTCTCCTCCCTGGTTTCAGTTTTGGCTTTTATTTTGGTGGGCTGGTTTTTGCATAAGAGAGAATTGAGAGAGGGAGATAACCTGCAAGAGGAGAGGTTCAAGACCAAGGGGCCATTCAAATGGCAAGTGACTCACTCGATATGCAAATAACAAAAAGGTGCTTCCTTTGGAGAGTAAGAAAGGAAGGAGCATTGGAGCACTAGTTGAAGGAGCATGGATAGTCAGATCCGAGCATCAGTTGCCCCCATTCAGTCTAGTGGGGGCGCTACGTGCGGAACCCCCCGGTGCTGTAAGTCTCCTTAAACTTAGAAAACCTTTAGGGGCCCTCATGGTTGCGTGCTCCCTACCTTTTAGGATCCTATAGAAACTTCATTTATAACTAGGATTGCTTTCTTTTATTTTAGATCCCTAAACCTGTTGACACATGTACGAATATCCTAAGGGTTAGAAACACATCTTTCTCGTCCCATAACTTTAGTGACACCTAAGGACAAAAATTAAGGACCGAGTCTTAGATAACATAAACTTAGGGTGCATGTTTCTTTTCGGATAGAGACTTTAAAACATAGAAAACTTGGTGACACATTTTCCTAGGACTCATGTCTTAATCTATTAATAACTAATCAATAAAATCGGTAATTAATCCCATTTTCGAAAAGGATAATGTATGATCCTTAATCGAGAGTGTTCTCAGGCTCCGGCCTGAGATGTAATTAACCACAGGGGTTTGCGGCGTGGGAAACTGAATTCCACCATCTAATAAACCCCACTTCGAGCTGATGTATATGGTGGGGGAAACCCGTTGTTTTGTTCACGTCGTATATATTACTACCCATCGGGGTGCGCTGGCGAGAGCGACTATCCTCAATGGTAAGTCGTATGTACGATCTAATATGCCCTTCCATCGGCCCGTTTGCGAGGAGCGCGGAGGCCCGCGATTGTCTCTATCCCTCGGGGTGGTGCGGTTGTATATCCTCTGTACTCTGCAGCTGAGCGGTGTCCTTTCGGAGGTCCACACTTTCTCTTGGGCGAAGTGTTTTTACAGTGGTCAAATTATTTACATTTCTAGACATCTTTTACACCCAGACATACTTCTCCACAGGAACTGAGATCCATGCATTTGCACAGGCCTAAGAATAGCTTAGATCTTTCTTAGGAGAATTCAGAAATACTATTGGTTTCATGTTGCTTAACTATTGCACTAGCTGCTTTTAGGAAGTCACATCATTACAATTTGGGAGACCCAATTTTTAAAATCTAATGTATTTTAGTGGAAAAAATATGCCGCCTCAAACTGTTAATGAAGTTGTGCTTGTTATGCATGCGTTTCTGCTAAGTTTTCACTCACTTCCAACAAATTTTCATCATTGGTACATAATATTTTTATTATACCAAATATAATTCTCTTTGATGATTTCATGATAAATATGATATTTCATATTTTTGGTCATTATTGGACTCCTTTTATGAACTATTTGACCATTCCACATTGTTTGTAGGTTGCAATGAGTTTGATTTTGTTGATTATTTACATCTTCTCTGGCCAAATTCTAACAAATCGCGATAGGAGACGAGCCAAATCCAGGGAAGCTGCTGTCATATGTGCTAGAGAAACAGCGCAAGCTCGTGAGAAGTGGAAAGCTGCTAAAGATATTGCAAAAAAGCATGCAGTCGAACTTCAGACTCAATTATCACGCACATTCTCCCGCAAGCATTCGGTTAAAAGTTCTGGTCAAGATACTTCAGACGTACTCCCAATACACTCAAAACCATCTACATCAAGCAATAAGGAGCAAAACCATGTGATTCAGTTGGTACATTCACTTGAGGACGACCCTGATAGTAGTGGTGGGTTCAATTTGCAAATTGGAGAAAAAAATATAAAGAAAAATATGACCAAAGGAAAGAAAATACATACTCGTAGCCAGATCTTCAAGTATGCTTATGGTCAAATTGAAAAAGAGAAGGTCATGCAGCAGCAAACCAATAATTTGACCTTTTCAGGAGTAATTTCAATGGCCACTGATATTGAAAGAAGGACCAGGCCTGAAATCGAAATTGCTTTTAATGGCTTAACCCTTACTTTGAAAGGGAGTAAAAAGCATCTCCTGAAGAGCGTAACTGGGAAGCTAATGCCTGGTCGTGTAGCTGCTGTTATGGGACCATCAGGGGCGGGAAAGACTACATTTCTCAGTGCTCTCGCTGGAAAGACAACAGGTTTTGATGTTAGCGGTTCGGTTCTTATAAATGGTGAAGTAGAGTCCATACGTTCATATAAAAAAATCATTGGATTCGTGCCACAGGATGATATTGTGCATGGAAACTTGACGGTAGAGGAAAACCTGTGGTTTAGCGCACGGTGCAGGTACCGTAGAAAATATGTCAATATTTTTTGACATGCATCAATTATCATGATTTTGAAATTATACTGCTAGAGTATATGACCTTAATAACAGCATATATAGTGCAATTTAGTAATTCAAGTTCAACTGCTGGTGAAAAAAAATGTATTGTCAGTTTTTCTTTTTCTTAATGAATATTTTTAGCTATTAGTCTCAACGATGTGCTTGAAGCTTTGTCCTGCATGCCATGTTTCTTTTTGTGGTGTGAATTTGGATTGTTGCTGAGATTTTATATTTGCTTACAATTTTTCTTTTGAGATTTCAGATCTTGATTGTTATTACATTATCTTTTAGAATTTAAAAAAATGTATTTGTTATTTTTCATTAGCATAACTAATATTTGCTAAAGTTGAAAGTTGGAAACATACTAATTGTGGCCTTTTGGTGTGTTTTATTATGCATCTCATATTAGATTGCATTAATGACACGAGACCTTAAAATATCCTACATCACTCGGGCTAGCTCTAATGTTATCAAGCCCTAAAAATAATTGAACTCGGGCCAACTTTTAGGCTAGTGAGATCACTAGGTAAAACCAAACTAAAAAAATCTCGTGTGTTTAGAGATGCTCATTCTGCGCAAACTAAAATGCATGAATAATTGATGGTCATGACATGCTTTGCAGCCCTTAACATTCATGTCTTGCATCTTAGAATTATTAGTGGGCATGCTATGCACCTGTGAACCATTCTATCAAGTTGGTATGATAAGTCCTTAGGTGATAAACAAATTAAAGTTGAGATGGGGAACCTGTATTTAAATCACTCTCTCACTTAGTCTATTGGGATACTTGAAAAGAGAATAGTTTTTGTTAATTAGGCTCCCTGAATGTTAAACTCAAAGCCCTATGACATTGGTAGATTATATCCACTTCTAAACCCGAGGTGAGCGAATTATAGGAGTTTGATTGGCTTTACCTCCCTCTTTTCAATCAAATTCAAATTTAAAAACTAAAATATAAGGCTAAAAGTTAGCCGAATTCAAAACTAAAAATAAAAGGCTAAAAGTTAACCTAAGTAACCTTCTTAATAGAGAGTACCCTCCTACAAAAGTAGGGGTGATCATTGTGTGGATTTGGCCCTATAGGAAGTCTCAACACCATATATAGATAAACAATACTCTATTATTTGGGGGAATTTGATTACTTGTGCTATTTACTTTAAGAAAAACTACTACCGGCTTTCATTTATTGAGAGGAGGCTTAAGGAATTTGGTTTTCCTAAGTGATCAATTTGGACTATTCCAAAACTAGAAAAAAGCTTTCAGATGAGCTAATTTGGGCCTATTTTTAGTTTTTTATGAAGGATTCGTCTTTAAAAAAAATATTCTTCATATTTATCAAAAATAGTTGGTGGAAACCCTCGTATGATCAAATTATGATCATACGATGTTGTTGCCTGCTAGGCTAACGTTGCTTGCTAACTTGAGGTATGGTTGATCTGAGAAATTTTTGGTGATTCTTTCCCATTGATGATCTTAATATGCTAGTTGTAGGCGATAATCTGGTGATGGATTGGAGTATCGATGGCTAGATTGTATTAGATAATTTTGACAAGGTTTATTGCCTTTTGAATGAGGTCGCGGGAAATTGCTGACAGTGCCATGCTATTTTTACATGGATCAAGTCCTCTCCTCAAGAAGAACATTTTGAGATGCATGTCTCGTGAAATGGAATAATAGATGCATAATAGGTTTGAGAAGTTCAAGTTTCATGGAATGTATTGTATGATAATGAGTGCACATTGGCACAATCAGAAACTGAGAGCGCATTAGTTGTGTTAAAGTAAGCCTAAAGTGTAAGTTTGATGTCCCCTGCCAGTGTTAGTGCTGTGGCAAAGCTATTGTGATCACCTTTTCTATGTCCACCTTTTTCCTTGCAAACGGCTTTTTGGTTGCACATAAGCCACGAAAGGAAGATGCCAAGTTTGCCTTCAATAGGTAGGTTCAACCGACTTAGGGCCTTCTAGGCATTTAATTTGGGCTAAGTGTCTGCGGGTTTGGCGCAATGTGTTAGATCTAATATTGTGGTCAGCACATTATTATGAGCTTATATGATATTCAATTTAGCTAGCCTGAGTAAATTCAGGCGCCACCTTTTTTTTTTGAGATGCATGCACTTTATTAAAATTCGTGCTTAGAAATGGATTTTTATGCTTCTGACAAAATTGAATATTTAGTTGCTTCATTTATTTGTTTTATCCTTTGGTTGTAGCTTTGATGAAAATGGGCAAAACTGCTATTGTTTGTGATGCTTCTAAATCTATCATCTTTCCCTTGGGGCTAGACATGTTTGTGCTGTAAGTGCACTTTTCTGAATGGTGAATCTCTCGAACGCTTGCACTCTTTATGAATGTGTTCTTTTGATATGTTTTGTCGAACTTACAACTTAAACATTTCTCTTTCTGAACTTTTGTTGGTTCGACATCTCCTTCATGCAGTTGAATGAAATATAGTCTACAAGAAGCATTTGTAAGACTATTTAATTATTTCAACTTCATTTTTGCAATTAAATCCAAATTTTTATTTATCATTTTTGTTGCGCTTTATTATTCTTTAGCCGTTGTTTTTGTTGACAAGTGATAATTGTGATTCTTTGGTCCCAATATATATATATATATATATATATATATATATATATATATATTGTTTCTTTCCATTTTGTTATGGGGCGTTTAATTTCTTTATTTCTTTATTTGCAGTTGTTGATATATATTCATATGTTCTGTAGGCTTTCTGCAGACATGTCAAAGGCTGATAAAGTTTTGGTTGTGGAAAGAGTAATTGAATCTTTGGGATTGCAACCTGTTCGAGATTCTCTTGTTGGAACAGTTGAAAAGCGTGGAATCTCTGGCGGCCAGAGGAAGAGAGTGAATGTTGGACTTGAAATGGTGATGGAGCCCTCATTGCTGATATTGGATGAACCCACATCTGGATTGGATAGTGCTTCATCTCAGTTACTTCTAAGAGCTCTTCGTCGAGAGGCACTTGAAGGGGTAAACATCTGCATGGTGGTTCACCAACCCAGGTCTTTACAATATTCATCATGACGTGATTATTTAATTTTTAGTTCCTTTTTATTTACATCTACTCAAAAACTTGTGGCATATTTAACAAATGTTGAAGGATTGGGGGACTCACAAGTCAACCATTCTTAATAGGAATCCATGGGCACATGAATTAAGGGTTCTAACTGTTGGATGGATCATCTTATGCCCCTAAGATTATAATATGCGTATCTTCCCATCCTAGTTGCTAGCCCCTAATGAGGATTTTTTTTCTTTTTTTTGTAAACAATTTTGATCTATTTTTTATGTAAGGTTTTTAGAGAACTCTATTAAAACTTATACATTTTATACGAAGTCAAGTAATAAAATTCAAAGTAGTTTTTTTTACTTTTCTACATGGTATCAGAGCGAGGTTAGTATTTCTATTATCGAACATTTGTTCTTTTTTTTTCTCCCTTTTAATCGAGATTCTTCATTCTCTTCATTATGGCTGATTTCTTTAACTTTCTTTCTAAGGAATGGTGAAAATCATACTAATGAACTGCCGGGGCTACAAGCTTCATATTGTATGAATGAGAGATTATTTGAAATGTTCTCATTTTGTGAAGACTTTTATAAAAGAAAAGGGAAAGATCTATCATTTTGTAGATCCTCCTTTGGAGTTGAAAGGCCTAAAATTTGTAATTTAGGATGAACTAGATTCCATGATTATGTCATGTTTGTGGAATATATTGATATCTTAAATCAATGGCTATTTATATATATTTTTTATTGCAAATGAAGTTTTGGACACCGTCAGATAAACCAAAGTGAAGGATGTTGCTCTCATCTATGAGATCAAAATTAAGATTTCAATAACCAAATAAGTTAATTTTCCTATGAATACGTACTCTAATAAAATGAAGATTTATTGGATTGAACTAAATTATTACCAATATCTCAAGATAACATGCTATGATGATACGACAAATACAAGAACTTCCTAACTCTTTAAAATAGAAAATTATCCGGTTCATGCTATTTAGATGACTTCTAACTTCCATGTTTTTAGTTCCTTAAATAATTTCTCACACTAGAATCTTTGAATCATGAGCCACTAATCACATGATCAATATTTCCAACCTTTTTTAAACCTCCAAATCCTACACTAGCAATAGAAAAATAAAATTGGTCGACAATTCTCTAATAACTATTGTAGGTCAAGGAAATATTTTAATTTTCTTCATATTTATCCTAAAAGTTGTACTGCTTGTTCCTCATATTCCAGTTAATTTTCTATCAATCCATAAAATTACTAAAGGTCATAACTACAAGGTAGACGTTTTTCAAATCATTATATATTTGAGGACCTTATTATGGGAAAGACAATTGGGCAAGTTGGAAAAAAAGATGTGCTATATCCTCTTGAAGACATAAATTTCATTTTCACTAAAGAAGTCATTTGGGAACATTTTTATAGGCTAGAGCATTCCTCTTTCATAATCTTATTATGTATGTTTTCTCTTTTTTAAATATAATTAGGACAAATTTTCATTGTGAGATTTATGAAATTGCCAAACATCATTGTGTTATTTTTCTTGAAGGTGATTCTAGTTTATCTACTCTTCTTCTAATTGTTTATTTTGACATTTGGGAGTCTTCTAAAATTCATAATATTTTTGGAGTAACAAGATTTGTAACATTCATTGATGATTATTGTGGGCTCCGAAAATTCGGCCCCGGCCTCCGCCCCATTTTCTTTTTTATTCGGCGAGGGAGTTTTAACTGAATAAGTTTCGAGGTAAATTTTGGAAGGCAGATGGGTTTGTAGATAAGACACTACCCAGAGATTTCGCCCTCATTTTGTGAGGATTTTATGATCTGAGTTCTGGTTTCCTATAGGCGCAAGCCCCTATAGTTAATTACCCCTCCCGATCACGAGAGAGAACTTTCGATTAAGGCTAGTCGTCAATCAGATACGTATAAAATACGTGTTATCTGACATATAGTAGCAGCAATGATTGGATTTGGAAATATTAGGAAGTTTGGAAATTTGGACAGATTTGATATTTAAAATAGAAATTTCACCATCTTTCACTTAAAGCGGATGGTGGGGGAATGGATGATGGACCCGATTAAGATCCCATGGTTTCGTCGTCCCGGGCCTTCATGGTCCCTGGTCTACTTAGTCAGAGGAGGTAGTCGACCCAACCTGACAGAAGGATCCTTGTCGGCAGCCATGGGTTGCTTCGTCCAAGGGGACCTTGTAGACCTGGGATGAATGTTTGTCTAAGGGGACAAATTTGAATTCACCTTAGCTAACAGAGGGCTTTGTGCCCTATCGATCATATCCTATTGATTCATGTCTCAAGGATTTAACGCCATTAAGGAGCGTATTGGCTCTGGCCATAACCGCTATCTGTGGTGTCATTTGGCGGCAAAACCACTCGGTTTAGAGGGCATCGGGTCATAACCGTTTACCTGCAGTGCCATTTGGCGGCTAAACTGCCGGTTAGAGGACACGTACCACGTTCTTATTGGCAAGAGATTGCTTGAGAATGGATCCTAGTGATATTTTTGACTAGGCATTTAACTCTTTGTGAGCTGAAGTAAATTTTAATTTGTCCACCTCAGCAAACTATTGGGGAGGGCGGATGGATTTTGCTTTAAGTGTTTAATGGTTAGATTTCCATCTTTAAATATTTTTGGAATTTTCTGGATTTTAGATGATTTTTGGAATTTTTGGGTTTTTGGTTTTGGACTTTGTAGAGTTTAGATTTTCTGGCATTTGAATGGAATTTGAAAGTATTTGTGAACCCCTCCGGTTGAGATAACCAATCAATACGGCCATCATCGGGGTGTTTGGAGGTCATTTCTCTTTGTCTGATCGAACACTGTCAACTCTATCTACTGGTCGATAGAGGATCAGGTTTCTCGTAGACTTTGTGCCTTTGATTAGTGAATTCTCTTGATTGTAGGCATTGAAGGCCTAACATGAACGTATTAAGATAAATATGACGGTCGCTACAACCGTATATTTGTTTGTTGGTTCGAACCCTGTCGACTTCTATTGACCCGTATAGAAGGATCGGTTTCGAACTTGAATTCACTTGTCAACCCGCGTAGCATCCCTAGACGTCACGTATGTACCAATAACACGCTCGCTGGGGCCCATACTAGTTTTATAATTGTTTTTACCCCTTTTAGTGTACCTATGTGTATACAATTTATAGTGCACGTGCAGGGGTACTTTGAAATAATTGTAGACGCCTTCTGTCTGCTTGTACGAATGTTGCAGATCCGATGGCGTGGCGTAGCAGCTTCTAGATCAGTTGTTTGCTGCTTCGTACAGGTAGATTGTCGTGCACTACTCGTTGCTTTCTGTATATAGATCGTAGTGCACTAACGAATCTCCTGCTTTCGGTTGTAGAAGCTCGTAGGAGCTTATATTCTTTATGCATTCTGCTGTGATTTTGGTTCGTGTAGTACATCCGCCATTACTGGAGGTAGATGTATTCATCTTTAGACTGAAGTTGACTACATGATATTGCATTTACTGTAGTCTTTCTGCATCTACCAATAAGTGGCATATTATACATATATATGTATTCTTAGAGAGTGTATGTATTGCAGATATTTTACATTTTGCTTGTGAACACTGTATTTGTTACACATTGAGTCTTTTACGGTAGCTTGTAGATACTTGATTGTACACTGTAGTTCTTTCATGCTTATTCTCAAACTACATCTTGTATAGCGAGCCTGTGTAGTGACATATAGACATATGCATTTATCACTACTCTTTCATATTTGTGTATGGATCATCTTAGCATTACAAATATTTCAGCTTCCTTAGGAATATATTGTAGTTTGCATGATGAACTTGCACCTTTGATGATCTCTTGCAATTGATTGCATATGCCTTATAATTTTTGTCACTTGAAAAATTTATCTTAATTGTCTTGTGAGTGAATTATGCTTGTAAGAGTTTGGCATATCACCACATTCTCTACAATCAATCACAACCATTGTTGATTGATTTTAGATGGTCATGTGAAATGTTACAAGTCTTCTACCATCTTTTGAGGATGACTTGTGATTTGTATAGATCTTCCTTTAATTTTGTCAATTGATACATGAAAGAAAGTTGTATTGATGTTTCATTTGGACAATTCAAAGTTTTGAATAGCATTTGTACTTCTTTTGTTTGATTTATTTATCATTCGAAGTCCGGGTCTTTGTAGTCAAATTGCAAGCTCAAGTTCATTGGATGCTTAAATCAAGTTCCTTGCTATTTTGTAGAGTCCAAGCTTGAGTTTAATATAAGTTCAATCAAGTTCTCTTGGGTCCATATATTGTTCAAGTTCGATGTCCACAAGTTTTGAGTTCAATGTCAAAATTCACCTTGCAAGTTCAAGTCCCAAATGCTTGCAAAATCAAGTTCATTTGTTGATTTTGATTTTTGGTCACATTTTGATTTTATTTCACTTAGTTTTGATAATCATTAATCTTTTGAATTTTAGTCCAGATTCAAGTCCATAGTTCACGTTCTTTTGAGTTCAAACAGGTCCGAGTACAATATGTTTTCACCCGAAATTTCGACAGCCTCCCGGCGTCTCCCCCGTTTAGGGGAAAACTACGGAAAACTGGGCCTCCCGCCACACTAGAGAAAAGCGTGTACGGTAGGTGCCCTCTTTCGAGGACACCGTGGCCGTGTAAAGTTTTTGTCCCCACCACGCCAGAGAAAGGCATGTATGGGTCTTCGATACCTGTTGCAAAAGAGAAACAGTTGTTTCCTCGCGAGCGGGTACTTATGAATGAAAAACAGTTGTTTCCCCACAAACGGGTACTTATGAATATCCCGATCTCGTCGTATGCGTCGCACCGGGTTCCCATCCCACCACGCTAGAGAAAAACGTGTATAGGCGGTTTGCCGGCTCAACACGCTCGTCGAGAACAGGATTTTAGGTGATCACCCGATTCGTTGAAAACATCGCGACTAACTTCCTCCCACCACGCTAGAGAAAAGCGTGTATAGGTGGTCGTTTGATCGCGTTGCAAGCATCGAAAGCAGGATCTCAGAGTTTTTAGAGTTTAGAAAGGTTATATCTGCGCGGGGTTGATGACGGCGGTGTTGGTTCGAGGAGAGAAGGATTTTTCTTTTATTAATTACAATTAACATTAATTAAATAAGATTAATTAAATAATCATTTTTAATTAATCATTTTTAATTAATTATAATTAATATAATAAGTTATAATTAATTTAGAATTAATTATAACTTAATTAACATTAATTAACTTAATAAAATATAATTAATCAATATTAACTAATAATAATTAATTTATAAATTCTGATTAATTAAAAATAATAATTGTAATTAATTATATTTAATTAATATAATTATAATTAAATTATTTATAATAATAATAAAATTAATCCCTTGTTTCGGTGGATTCAAGGGATTTGGCCGAGAAGCACGTGAAAGGGAGCAAAGTTACCTTCACAGCCTTTGAGCTCCTGTGCTTGCTTCCGATAAAAAATGTTATAACTTCCGATCGAGTAGGCAGAAGGGACCCGTCCAGAGAAGTGGAGTCGGGTTCGGTCGGAGCAGGAGATCGGAGAGGGTGGTCGGGGTAGCGGCGCCAAAGGGAGAATGTTAACTTGACGCCAACGAGCTCTGGTTGCTACTTCCGATCGGACCAGCAGGGAAAGTCGTCGAATGAGGTAGGTCTCTCTCTCTCTTTCTCTTTCTCTCTCTCTCTACCGATGGGAGTTCGACACAGGCAGAGGTGGTCAGGATTTGATCGGAGCAGTGAAGGGAGGAGTCGTGGTTTTGAGTCGAGAGCAGCAGGGAGCGACGAATGGAAGGGATCGTCGAAGCAGAGAGCTCGTCTCCCTCTTATAGGCGCAAATGGGAGTGGGATCGAGGCCGTCGTCGCAGGTTTCGCGGAGAAGCGACGCGACACAGTGTTTCAGCGGGATTTGCGGGAGCTTTTTCGGCAGATTTTGTGGATCCGTCGGGTTTGAGTATGCGATGCTCTTTGGTTTTTACATGGAGGTTTACAATTATACTCGAATTATATAGGTATGTCTTAAGTAAAAATTTGATGTTAGAATTATTCTCACCCTTTTTATTGCTATGAGGCAAAAACAATTCAATATTGACATTAAGTTATTTTAGATTAATAATGCCGTGATTGTTTTATTAACATATTATCATCTTTCTTTTAGAATAAATTTATCATATATCAATCATTCTATTATGACACTACCCAACAAATGGAGTGGCAAAACGTAAAAATCAACATCTTATAAAAGGCACAATGATTATTCTCTTTTAGAATCAAGTGCCAAAAAGATATTGGGAAGAAGTCTTAATTTCCGCATACTTAATTAATAAAATACACTAAAGTCTATTTTATCATTACTTTGAACAATAAATCTGAGATATCTAAAACGAGCACTATTTTTAATAACTTGTTCATAGAATGTCACAATACAGATCTATTACTATTAAAATTACACTCCCTTTTTTTGGTTTTAGATCTGCTTAAACGAAAGCCTTTTTACTTTAAGGTTAACCTCTATAATTCAAATTTTTCTTCAACTCCATTTCTAGTCTTATCAACAAGAATAATATGATCAACTAGTATACACCAAGGCATAATTCTTACAAATGTCTAGTAAGAACATCCATGATTAAAGCAAGAACATCCATGATTAAAGCAAAAGGATATGGGCTTAAAGCTCATCCTTGATGTAATCCGACTGAAATAGGAAAATACTTGGTCAACCACCTTGTGTTTGAACACAGATAATAGCTTTTGTATAAATATCTTTAATGACTTGATTATAAGTATTATTAACTCCTTTCTTTTCTAGAACTCTATAACACTTCTCTTGGAACTTTATCATATGTTTGCTCTAAATCAATAAATATTATAGGTAGATCCTCCTTACTCTCTCTATACTTCACCATCAAACCTCTCAACAAATGTATAGCTTCATGTAAGCCTCTCTAATTTCGGTTTTACTAATACGATAATAAAAATAAAAATCTCTATTTTTGTGGGCTCCGAAAATTCGGCCCTTGCCTCCGCCCGCTGATTGCTTTTTCTTCGGTGAGGGGAGTTTTAATGGAATTAAGTTCCGGGGTAAATTTTGGAAGGCATATGGGTTTGTAGATAAGACACTACCCAGAGATTTCGCCCTCATTTTGCGAGGACTTTATGATATGAGTTTTGGTTTCCTATAGGCGCAAACCCCTATAGTTAATTATCTCTCCCGCTCACGAGAGAGAACTTTTGATTAAGGCTAGACGTCAATCAGATACGTAGATATATATGTTATCTGGCATACAATAACAACATGAATTTATATTTGAGAATTTGAAGATTTGGGTTGAGATATTTGAGAAAGTTTGATATTTAAAATTAGAAATTTCACCATCTTGCACTTAAAGCGGATGGTGGGGGAATGGATGATGGATCCGATCAAGATCGTAGGGTTCCGTCGTCCCGGGTCATCATGGTCCCTAGTCTACTTAGTCAGAGGAGGTAGTCGACCCAACCTGACAGAAGGAACCTTATCGACAGCCATGGGTTGCTTCGTCCAAGGGTACCTTGTAGACATGGGGTGAATGTTTGTCTAAGGGAACAAATTTGAATCCACCTTAGCTTACAGAGGGCTTTGTGCTATGTCGATCATATCATATTGATTCATATCTCAAGGATTTGATGCCACTAAGAAACGTACTGGCTCTGGCCATAACCGGTATTTCGTGGTGCCATTTGACGGCAAAACCACTCGGTTTAGCGGGCCCCGAGTCATAACCGTTTATCCCGTGGTGCCATTTGGCGGCAAAACCGCCGGTTAAAGGACATGTACCACGTCTATACTGGCAGAAGATTATTTGAGAATGGATCCTAGTGATATTTTCGACTAGGCATTAGCTCTATGTGAGCTGAAGTAAATTTTAATTTATCCACCTCAGCAAACTGTTGTGGAGGGTGAATGAATTTTTGCTTTAAGTATTCAAATGGTTGATTTCAATTTTAAATATTTGAGTTTTGAAATTTTTGTGGAGCTTGGATTTTTGGGAGGCATTTGAAATGATCGGAGTGAGCCCCTCCAGTTGAGATTTTCTGTTCAATACGGCCTTCATCGGGGTGAATATGGGGTCATTGTATTTATGGATTGAACCTTATCAACTTTGTCGAGATGTCGACATAGGATCGGGTTTCATAGGCTTTATGCATTTGTTAGTGAATTCTTTTGATTATAGGACTTGAAGGTCTAATATGAATGTACTAAAATAAATATATCGATCCCCACAACCGTATATTTGTTTGATGGTTCGAACCCCGTCGACTCATATTGATCCTCATAGAAGGATCAGGTTCGAACTTGAATTCACTTATTGACCACCCGCGTAGCATCCCTAGACGTCACATGTGTATCAATAACACACTTGCTGGGGCCCATACGAGTTTTTGGTTGCATACCCCCTTTCTGTGTACCTATGTGTATACAAACTACAGTGCATGTGCGGGGGTTTTTTGTTTTGGATGCTTTAAAGATCTTCTACGATAGACCGTAGAAATTTGCATTTGATGTAGTCCCTTTGGCATTTGTTCGTAGATGGTATGTGATATTTATAGCGGAGCTACAACAGAAGCTCGTGGGAGCTTGTATCTGTCATATTCTTCATGCACTTTGCTGTGGTCTTTGGCTCATGTAGTACATCCGCCACTGCTACGGGTAGGAAAATAGATGTATTCTTTCACATACTGAAATTGACTACATGATACTGCATTTACTGAAGTCTTTCTTCATCTACCCATAAAATGACATGTGACGCGTACGCTTCTCTCTGTAGAGAACTTGTATGTGTTGCAGATCTTCTAAATACTGCTTGCAAATGATCAACATATTTGATTGACATTGTATATGAGTTGACCACAAGGATGATAAAGCACCTATTATCTTTTACTACATAGCTTGTAGGCCCTTCTATACTTTCTTAACTTCTTTATGTTTTGTTGATTGGTGAACTGCCACATCTACTTGCATGTCTTCTAATGCTCGTAAGAATTATTGCTGTATATTTGTTCGAGATCAAATTATACATCCCCTCCTATTTTGTTGCTTGAATATGGTTGCTTATGTTCTGATGTTGATGGTAGAAGTATTGTAAAGCAGTTGCTTCATCTACCAAATGTTCTTCATACCTTGCTCACGAACATGTCGTATCATTTGTGGCACAACGTTGTATGTTTGTATGGATGATTTAGCACATTCACTTTGTATATTAACATTGAATGTTGAATGGATTACATTCATCAATAATCTCCCCATGTATGTTGATTGATAACCTGCAACATTCGCATGTGCGTCATTTAGTACTTGTGGCCGCCACCGTTTGTATTTACGAGACAGCTGATGTTGGTTGTAGGGGAGCTATTGCTTTCACACCTTAGCCATTGTTGGTGGAATTTTAAAAACATGTTTTGAAAATATTGGTTTCCTTTAGGACTTCAAATATAATTCTAAAATCGAATTGTCTCGTTAGAAAAAGTATATCACCTCGAGAGGTGAAAATAAAATTTATAACGGTATTCAAATTTAGAATTATGAAATTCATCTTGAATATCGTGACTGGATACTAAAGAGAACTTCATATGGCCCCGAAGGGTCAAAATGAGGTTCTACTAAATATCCAGCTATAATATTCAAGAACTGTGATCGTTGATTTCACATTCAAAGCCTTATCAAAGAAAGGTGTATCTCCCCGAAGGTAAAAAATACCATTCGATGATAATTCTTTGATTGTGATAATAACGATCACTAGTATTTTAAGTTTTCCTAAAGAAATTCAATTGAACTTAGAAAAATTAATTTTTAAAATCAGGTGTGTGTGATTCTAAATCTTTTACGAGCGCAAGCCCTCGTAGTTAGTTACATCGTAGGGAAACAAAGTTCCTTACGAAAACTCTCGATTAAAATAGTGGCAAAATTTTGTTAGATTTTTTAGGAGTGATATCAAAAATGGATGAAGTTTGGAAAATCAAGAGGGAATGGGTCAAGGTTGAACAGTTATCAACAGAGTTAAGGAAAGAGAGGTAGGGGACACTTTGAGATTCCAGAACCATCCGGAAGTGTCCCAACTTAATCTAAGTGTTGGGTTTTATGTTTTAGGATTGGAATGATATTTAATTAAAGTTAGACATTTTATTAGAAATTTGGGATTATATTCCTGAAGTTTGGGGTCTTATAATCAAAGATTTGCTCCGGATCCTAAATCTAATTTGGACACTGGACCACAGTCGTCCGATCCTAACTGATGCAATGCAGAACCTGGACTTACCCTGGCCTGGATTGAGGAGCCAGCTAACCACCTAATCGATTTAAAATACATGAGTCCGGTCTTTTTATGAAAGAGTGGTTGGGACGTTTTATTTAAAGGTTTTGGAGAGTTGGGGCCGACATCTAGAAATTCCCTAATTGGCTCCTTTGACTTATGTTGGGTGAAAAAATGCTAAGGACTAATGCAAGTAAAATTTTGACTCTTTTAATTTGTTTCTAATGCAATGCATGCTAGTTGACAACTTCAAATCAAGTATGCTTGAAATTTTAAAAACAAGCTTAGAAAATAATTTTTTAGAATACTGGGCTTCCCTAGGTCCGGCACCTCGTTCTCATAGGTCAGACTATCCGGACTCTACCCGTAGGCGGGGAAGGGTCTAAAACAAGAAAAGTAGTGCAGAGATATGCATGCGACCCCGGGGTCGATCCTCGGCTAATTTCCTAGGTTCGTTATCTTTCTATATTATTTAGACTCACTAAAATCTTAAACTTTACGATTATGAGTATAAGAATTTTCACACCCTCACGTATCCAGGCGAAAACAAAAGCGGCACACAAACGCCAAAAAAAATTAAGAAAAACAGGCAATCCTAAAGGCAAACAACTCATCACATCAAATATAAATTAATTAATCCATAAATGTCCATAGGCAAAATTGTCTTATTTATTACAAATAAGGGTTTTGCAGAAAGTAAAGTGGCCGGGCACCACTGACAACAACCCGGATTCTAAACCTAGTAATGACGCAAGTAGTTTTTAGTGGGATACTCTCAATCTTCAGGTCTTCAGTCTTGTTCTTTTTTGGGCTCCTGTTCTTCAAGCTCATTGGATTCTTCACAGTGGACTACCCAAATGGATAAGAGGGCACTTCCTTTAAGGGGAATGCCACTCTTTCCTCTTTGGGTAGGGAAGAAGTGTGATCCAAATTTGGATTTCCAAATAGAAAAGGAGTACTCCCTTGAGGGGCATCCTTTTCTTTTCGGAATTCAAGCTTTGGATCTAAGTATCCCAACTCAAAACTGACTTTCACAACACTTGACAATTACATAAATTACATTTATATGAAAATAAATTCTAGACTCACCTGCAGGGTTATCCTAAGTAGTTATTAAATAAAAAGCAATTATTCCCAAGCAGTTATATATGTGCAGAAAAGAAAGTAAAACACACTGGCCACGCTCTTTTTATTTGGGGGCTTTAGCAGCTGAAGCACCTGTGCAAACATTTATAATAATTGATTTTTTTTTATTAACTTAGCCCCTCTTTTATTGCCCTGCATGAGCGTGGCCACCTGCAGAAAACTGTGTGAACATCTAGATCGTATCTAACCTAAGGGTAATCTAGTCGCCAAACACATCAACCATCCACAAAGTGCAGTAAAAAGTAAGCAGACACAACAAAGCAATTCCATCCACAACATGCAGTAAAAACCACGAAAAATCCGGCACACAGCAGTAAAGTAAACATCGGCCTAACCTAGATCTAGAGTTGGTTGTCCTAGCAAACCATCTAAAGTGTGTGTAAAATGTCATATGGCTGGGGTAGGTCTTAAAGTGGGTGATTAGTTAAACTTGTCTGAAAGTTTGGGTTTGTTAAGGCTTAAAAGGGGGATTTATATTAATGTTTAAATATTAATATATTAAGAATTTTGATTAGATATATTTTAAGAGTTAATTGATTACTAGCTTTGTTTCACACCGAGGCCGTGAAGTTTATTTCAACTTCCTTGGGGCTAAGCTAATAGCTTCGTAGGCCTGGGTTACCCAGAGTAATCGGGGTTAATTAAGTTAATTTAAATTGGTTGAAATTAAAGAGCAGATTAATATAAAAAAAAAGTTGGTCACTGATTTTAAAGGATTTGTTGAGAATTTTATTAATCAAATTAAAAAAATCTGGAATTTTAAACAAGTATTGGGTTTTAGGGAAACAACTAGATATGTTAACTAAGGGGGCAAAATTTGACTTTTAAAATTAGGGGGAAAATTAAAGATTCCAGATTTTTAATAAATAGTAGACATTATTATGAGTTGTTAGATAGGTGGAACACTCAAATCGGAGTTTTTCATGAAAAGTTATGATTTTTAGAAGTTTAGACCCGTTTTGACCTACGGTTGACCAAAATGTTGACTTTTTGACTTTGACCAAATTTTAAGAATTTACTATTTTTAGAAAATACTAGATTTTAATTAGAGTTGTTAGCCACTGAGTTTGATCGATTTGGACTTTTCTAAGATTTCTAATGAATTTTACAAGTTAAGGCATTTATTAGAATTTTTAATTAACTTAATTAAAGGGTCCCTTTTAATGGTTTGAACCCAAATAAACTCTAAACTTCTTGAAATCACCCCCAAAGATCAAGGATGACCTAAGGGGAGATTATCAAGCATTTAATTTTTTTTTAGGATTTTTAATGATTATTAATTTATTAATATTAATTTAAGCATTAATTTTAATTAAAATTAAATCGACATAGATTATGAAGCTAAACTATTAGGATTTAAATTTCTACTGATTAAAGGATCAATTAGGGTCAATTAGAAATATTTTAAGGAATTTTTTGAATTAAGGGTGATTTATTAGAATTTTATTAGTGTTAAAAGGTCAATTCTAAGGGGGAATATTATGGCTCCTATTTGGTGAACCAAATGAGCCCCAAATATGGTGGAATTTAGATCATTGAGTCACCTGATCCCAAGGCCTAAACCCACCAAATTGTGGCTCAAATGGAATACATTAAGCTGGCCAACCAAGCCACCCAAGGTGAACTCTAAGTCACCTTCAAAAATTCCTAGGGAGCTATCCTAAGCTTGGATTGGGGCAAAATCAGTGGCTCTACACTCCCTATCCTACACATCATCAGCACACACAAGATCACACCCTAAGTCTCATTGGATAGGTTTGAATCCCATTTTGAATTTAAGGGTCAACCCATGACCCTTAAACTCAAAATTAAGGGAAAATGCCCTTGAACATCTCAAAAAGGGGAGATAAAATTTGGACATCTCAGGGACATGCCAAAATTCATTCTCCCAAAATTCCAGGCCTGGGGGAATCCAATTTAAATAATAATGGTAAAAATTAAAATATCACTATAACTGAAATTAAACACAGTGCAAATGCAACCAGGGCCTAGAACCATAGGGCTTTTGTAGAGCTCCCTTAGACCTTTCCAATGAGCCTAAGAACACCTAATTAGGCCAAGTGTGCAGGGAGATATAAATTTTTGAAGTTTCCCCAATTTTCTGTGAAATTAAATCCAACCATTACACAGTCAGCCGGCGCTTTACACGCGGCGCGTCACGATTGGCGGGGCAATCATTGGCGCTGACCGCTTAACGGTCGGATTAACCGTAGCCGTCGGATGGAGGATTAGACGGCCACGATTATCGGAGCTCCGAGACCGCGGGATTTAATACGCGCCGTTGATCGAAATCAACGGCCAAGATTTCATCTTCAACATCCCGTCGGCGAACTTAGACGAAATTTCACAGGGAGGATCAGGACGGAGGAAACCTTCAATCCAACGGTGGAAATCCGTTGGGGTGAAGGTTTCCTTCACACTTGACCGGACTACCTAGCTAGGGAGCTCGAGATGGAGGAATTACCGCAGAGAAGGCCTCAACGAATGAGCTTCTCTATCGAGAAGCTTCAGGAGGAGATGTCGAACAGATCCCCTTTAGACGCCGGGACTGGAGGACGGTCGAAGGTACAACTTCGAGCGGGACGCCGAGAGCTTTCGCCAGAGTTCGCTCGAACGGATCGAAGGGACCGTCTGGGAAGCTAGGGGAAGGTGCTGGGAGGTCGAAGGAGCTCTGGGAATGATTTCGAAATGCCTGGGATCGATTCCTGAGGTCTGGGGAGCTCTACCCTATTCAGCCATCTCCTGCGAGCTTGGATGGCTGGGATTGAGCCGGGGAGGCCCTGGATTGATGCCAGGTGGAAAGGGGCACCATCCTAGAGGGCTCGTGAGGGTCAAGCCGGCGAGCCACAGCCTTTGGAAGGCTTTGGATCAGGACTGGCTGGGGGGGGGGACCACCGGAGCTTGTTCTCCATTGGTTCCGACCACCGCCGGCAAGGGTCTGGGTCGGGTTGACCAGGGAAGACCGATGGGGACGTGCTGGAGTCGAGGGTGAGATCAATTGAGCCTGGGGAGGCCTGGTTGGATCCGGTGGCTCGGTTGGACCCAATCCTGCTTGGTTTGGGTCGAATTGAGCTCGACCCAGGTCAGGCCAGACCCTGGGTTTGATGTGGGAAGTAGGTCTGGGTCTGGTGCACCCAATGCAGGTGGCAATTGAGTTCAACTTGGTCTGGATTTGAAAATGGCTCTGGTTGATCCAAATCTGCTCGGTTCGGGTCGGTTTGGGCTCAACCCAGGTCAGGCCAGACCATGGGCTTGATATGGGAGGTGGGTCTGGGTCTGGTGCACCCAATGCAAGTGGCAATTGGGTTCAATTTGATCTTGGTTCAAAGATGGCCCGGGTCCATGTGGTTTTGGCTGCTTTGAGTTAGCCTAAAACCTGACCCAAGTTAGCCCAAGGCATGGGCTGGCTGGAGGAGGTGTGTTGGACCTAGGGCCACCTATTAGAGGTGTTGATCATGTTCAATCTGGCTTAGGGTAAGAATTGGCTCAATCCCAAGTGGTTTGGGCCACTTTGGGTTAGCCTAACTTCTGACCCAAGTGCAGCCAGGGGCTGGGCTGGTCAAGGGAGATGTGTTGGGTCAAGGGGGACCCAATGGGAGCATTGGTCAAGTTCAATTTGACTTAGGATAAGAGTTGGCCCAATCCCTAGTGGTTTTGGCCACTTTGGGTTAGCCTATAACCTAGCCCAAGTCAACCCAAAGGCTAGGCTGGTCAAGGAAGGTTTGTTGGGTCAAGGGGGACCCAATGACACCTTGATTTGAATTCAATTTGATTAAGGTTGAGAGATGGCTCAAGGGAGACCTCCCTTTGGTCACTTGGGTCAAGCCAAATGGCTAACCCAAGTGAGCCCAAGTCTTGGGTCTCCAAGAGGGGTCTCTTAGATGCCTAAAGGAGTCATCCCTTGGGTTCAACTAGATTTGGAGTGGTCTTGGTCCATGAGTTTGGATGAGAGGGGTGTATGGGCCATTTGATCAAACTTGGTCAACCAAGTTGACCCAAGGCTGGGATTGAGTTAAAAGGGTCTCAAAAGTCATTTGAAAGTATTAGAGAGAGATCTCAAAGGTTGGTGATCAAATCAAGTCAAGTCTAGGTCAAAGGTCCAAAAATTCCCTTAAAGGGGTGTTTTGGTCATTTTGGCTTTGAGTCAATTCTGGGTCAAATTGAGTCTAAAAAAAAATGCAGGCTATTGTTCGACAAATCAATATCAAGGCATTAGAGGTGATCAAAGGGTTTGAGGAAGGCTCAAAGGTCAAATTCTACTAGGTGGAATGTCCAGTGGCATAGACTGTAAATATTTGAAGGTTTTACAGCCTTTGGATTTGGATTAAGTTTATAGGATTAGAGTCCTCCAAATGAGCTCAAATTTGGAGGGTTGACATTAGAGACATGTCACATCAATATGCAATTGACAGACCTTGAATCAGATGTCAATTGACTGGGTTTTAAGGTGGTGGAAAAATCACCTCGAAAGGGCTTTAGGACCTAAGTCTTTAGCCTAGGGATTCTGGGTTTGGATTGAGTTAAGATTTGAATTGAGCCTAAGGGTTAGGAGCTAGGAAGATCCTAGGATCTAGGACTTAAGGAGGAGTTAAGAGTGACTTCATACAAAAATGAGGTCAACAATCATTGATATAAATCATAAGTGGGCTAATATGTTCACTATACTTCTTGTAGAGAAATTATATCCCTTTATCTTGTGTATGATTATATCCCTCATGAACAATTCATTATGGGTTGATTATGATTGCTCAAATAAGCTTATGCCAAAGCTTGTAATGACTTCATGGGTGAATGTTTGCTTGCTTGGATGAAATTCAAATGAATCACCCTCTTTGATTAGCATTTGCAACTCCTAATGGAATGATAATTCCTTAATCTTTATTGAGAGTTTATTGCTATGATCCAAACTCAAGCTTCATTATAGTTCAAGTTCCAAGTACAAGTTCAAGTCCTTCGTAGTTAAATTGCAAGTCTTTGCTTGTGTTCAAATTGTTCAAATCTTTGTTCATATCATTTGATTTTCAAATCAAATGCAAGTTCAAGTTCATTGGATGCTCAAATCAAGTTTAAGTGTAGTTCATTTTCAAGTTCAAGTTTTTTACTCAAAGTCTTTTGCATTTCGTTTGGTTCAAGTTCTTTAATTAGTTCGAGTTCCTTGCTTCATATTCAAGTTCATTCAACCTTGTAGTTTGAATCAAGTCCTTGCTTGAGATCAAGTATCAAGTTAAAGTTTTATGTCCCCTGTGGTCCTTTGAGTTCAATCAAGTTCAAGTCTTATATTTTTTAAATTCATTTGAGTTTAAGTTCATTTAGGTCCATTTGGTGCAAGTCCAAGTTCTTGTTCTTTTGAATTCAAATTAGGTCTAAGTCAAGTCTCACGTTCATCCAAAATTTCAGCAGCCTCCCAGCCAGCGACGTGACTCAACGGTAGGGGTGCAACCGAGTCAAGCCGGCTCGCGAGCCGACTCGGGCTCGACTCGTTAATGGGCTCGACGAGCCGAGCTTATCGAGCTCGCGAGTCGAGCTCGAACACGAGTTCGAGCTCGAACGCTAAACGAGCTCGAGCTCGGACAATGGGCTGATCGACTCGTCGGCTCGTCGAGTAGCTCGGGTCGCGTCTGCGGGAGGCCGGGAGCAGGTGCGAGGGAGCGATCGCGGGATTTGGCGCGGGCGCGGCCGGCGGGAGGCGGGAGCGGACGGGCGCGTGCGCGGGATTTGGCGCTGGATCGGACGCGGGCGAATGCGCGGGATAGGGCGCGGGCGCTGGCGCGGGATTTGGCGCGGGATCGGACGGGGCTGCGGCTGCGGGAGGCGGGAGCGGACGCGGGCTGCGCCAGCCGGAGCGGCCGCGTGCGTGGGGTTGGGCGCGTGCGCGGGATCGGGCGCGTGCGCGACGAAAGGCTCGATAGCGAGCTCGACGAGCCGCTCGATTTGACGACGAGTCGAGCTCGAGCTCAGATTTTGAGCTCGACTCGAGTTCGAGCTCGAGCTCGAGCTCGGGTTTTGATTGTCAGGCTCGACTCGAACACCCCCTGGCTCGAGCTCGACTCGACTCGTTTGCACCCCTACTCAACGGCGTCGACGTGATGCTTCAGGTTCGCCGGTTCGGGACGTGCTCAGGCACGCACGCGCGAACTTGACCTACTCGACGCTTCGGGATGTGCACCCCGCAGGTGTCAACGCGACTTGACAGCTGACGCTTCGGGCAGGGCACTCGATGTTTCCGGCAGGGCGGGCAGCTTACCCGGGTAGAGGATTTTCGGGTCAACTTCGGATCATTTTCGGGTTGCAGAGTCAACCCAAACCCGACTCGTTTTCTGAAACGGGTCAGTTTTTTGAACCCGAACCCGACCCGTTTCACAAACGAGTCGACCCGAGCCCAGATTTTTTCGGGTCGGGTTTCGGGTCGTGTCAAAAATTGACACCCCTAGCTATGGGATGTTGTTCGGAGCTTTCGATTGAGAAAGAAGAGGCGAAGAATGGAAGAGGTCCCCGAAGGCAAGGCTCTGCTTTGTTTTATAGGCGTGATCGGAGTAACGATCGAAGTGAGTTCTCAGGATTCATGGGAGGCGACGGGAGCGGCGCCGAGTGCACAGTAACCCGGTGGGATTCCTTGTGGGATTTACGAGATCTTCTTGACATATACGAGGCGAGCTGCTTTTTTTTTTGTTCTTTACCTAAAGGTTAACAATTTTCATTTAGCGAGCTTCTGTGAGTCCATGTTATTTTGAAAGATTTAAATATCAAATGGGAATGGCCAATGATGGTATATTGTGACAATAGATCTATCATCACATTGCTTATAATCCAATATAATATGATCGTATCAAACATATGGAGATGGATAGAAATTACATAAAAAGAGAAACTAGAAAATGGGTTGATTTGAACTTCATATGTCCCAACAGGAAATTAACTCGTTGATGTTCTCATCAAAGTACTTGGCAATCTCAAGTAAGCTTATAATCTCAAGTAAGCTTATAATGGTGGATTTATACTAGTCAATTTGAGAGAGAGTGCTGAACGATCGTGGGACCCACATTGGTGTTTTTTTTAACATTGACTCACTGATAATCTGATTCATAAATATGTTCATCTTATTGGTGCATGTTTTACCCACATTGCTGTTTTTTTTTTAAAATAGAGCACTATTCTTTGTCATATCCGTGACATTCAGTTACAGGAAATGAAGTTAAGGTATGGAATCAAATCCGTGCAGCAATTCATACAGCAGCACATGAATCAATAAAGAATGTTAATTAATGGCATCAGCTTATTTTACAATAGTTAGATCATCATCACTATTAGCATCATTGCATTATCTGTTAAAAGAATCATTATTTGGATTAATGCTTTATATTTTTCTACGTACAGTTATACCTTGTTCAGAATGTTTGATGACCTGGTAATACTAGCAAAAGGTGGTTTGATTGTATATCTTGGAGCTGTGAAGAAAGTTGAAGAGTACTTCTCAGATTTTGGGATTGTTGTCCCTGAGCGTGTTAATCCTCCAGACTACTTCATTGATATCTTAGAGGGCATAATAAAGCCTCCAGGAATCGATGTTGGAGAACTTCCCCTCAGATGGATGCTGCTTAATGGGTATAATGTACCCCCTTTCATGCTGCAGAACCAAGCAAGCACATCTTCTGGTGGAATCAATGAACAGCCAATTTCTGGTGAACTCTGGAATGATACTAAGAATGCCATTGAGCATATAAGAGAACATATTGAGCAGAGTTTATTAAAAGCAAAAGATTTATCTAACCGCCGAACACCTGGTGTTCTGCAGCAGTACAGACTCTTCTTGGGAAGGTATTGTTCTCGACTGACATATACTTAAAACTAGCTTCACTGTACTTCATGGCGGCAAAGAGGATTGATGTTCAATAGGAGCAATTGCTCGTTTGTTGGTTGAAGATCTGATTGATGTTCCATACTTTCAATTATCATTTGTGTGATGTTTTATAATTTTCCATTTCCAGGGTTGGTAAGCAGCGATTGCGTGATGCTAGATTACAAGGAATTGATTATCTAATATTATGCCTAGCTGGAGTTTGCTTGGGGACACTTGCTAAAGTGAGAGATGAATCATTTGGGACAGTTGGTTATACATACACAGTCATTGCAGTCTGTAAGTGCAAGATTTAGGTTTCTTCATATTAAGTTTCCTTTCGCCTAATTATTGAAAAACTTACAATTAATAGAATGTTAAACATTTATGTATTCCAAGTTGTTTGAGAGATATTGATGGCAATATTATAAATTGTTTGCATTCACTTGTAACGGAAGCGTCTAGATCACTTACTTTTGAGTGCCAGAGGTCAAATGGATTAACCTAGGAGCAACAAAATTAGCTCCACACAATCATATGTAAAATAGAACAATAAAGCAGTCACAGAGATTAACATCAAGATTTATGTTGTTCAATAAAAAATGTATATATCCATAAAGTGAATTATACATTAAGAAGAATATTAAAACACCAAGTCCTCTTCTCAAAAAATCAGCAAGGTGGTAGAAAAGATCTCATTAAATTTGGAGTATCTTTTTCAAGAGAAAGCTGAAGAGAATATGATTTTCTCACTAAATTCTTCAAGAAAGAACCCTAGAAGAACCAAAATCCTAAAAAAATCAGCAAGGTGGTAGGAAAGATCTCACCAAAATTTTTACGTAGGCCCTCTCATATATTCTAGACTTAAGTCAACAGTCATGTTCATTTCTCACACACATCATATATCTTGGAGCTAACACAATTTAGCCATAGAAGAATAAGATTAATATTTTAAGACAATTATCAAATTGCCTTTAAGGTTTGATATAATGCCAACAATTTCTCCTTAATTTTATCGAATCTTCTATATCTACAAGGAACAAAGCGGACAACAAAGTATGTTCATATTGCTAAAGCTCCTTGCTAAAAACTTTGAAGGGCTTCATGATGAGGACATCGTTAGCAATTTCGACACGTGTACCATCGGAGACATTGGAGATCGACGGCCACGATCAGGAGTTTTATTTTAAGTCATTTTATGTAGTAGTTTATTTATTTTTTCAGTTTTTCCGTTTTTACCCTTTTGGGTATTTGGTCACTATTGTAACCCAAGGGGCATTTTAGTCTTTTGTTTCCTTTGTCATTTTGAGGCCTATATATATGGTCATTTCTTATGTAATGGGAAGAATGAATATTTGAAAAGATTTATGTTTTGTTTCTACTTTTCTAGCATGAGTGCTTGAGAGGGAAGAGAGCTCAAGGGGAGCAAATCGCAAGGCCCACCAGTCGTTAGAAGAGTCCGCGGCTCGTGGTTAAGTTCGTTTCCATTCTATCGGTGCTTCTTTCATCCTCACCCAACACCAAATTCCCCTCCCGTCTATTCCCAATTCGAACACTAATTTCATCCAGCCGACAACCTAAGGGAATTAACCGCCGGCCTCTCCCTTAGCTGCCGGCCACCCCTCCTCCACCACCTCCTCGCCAACCTCCACCCGCCGGCCACTTCCCAATTACCCCCACTTGTCCAAATTTTGAAATTCAAGTTGAATGAGTTTCAAAATTTCCCAAATTTGTCTAAGGCCAAATTAGGAAAGTTTCAAATCCAAAATCAATTTGAAATTCAAATTGAAATGGATCTCATAATCTAACTTCCTAATGTGTATGTGCTAAATTGGAAAGCTCATAAATTGCTCCCACACCTCCTCTCCCTCTCTTGAACCCGCCGGCCTCATGGGGGTTTCCTCTCCCCTTTGAATGCTACATTAATTCTTCAATTAAAGCATTCATGGCCACCTAATTTGAATTCAAGTTTCAAATTAAATTCCCCAATTTCATGCAAAACCTGAAATTAATTTCAGGTTTTGAAATAAATCCCTTCCCCTCTCTCTAGAAACCGCCGGCCCCCGCCCTTGGATCCCCCCCCCATTAATTACCCAATCAATGCCTTAATTCCCATTGATTTGAAATTCAAAATTCAAATCAATTCTCTCCCAATCTAATTAATTCTGATATTAAATTTCAGATTTTGATTAGTCTCCTCTACACCCCACTAAACCCCATTTCTCCCAACCCAAGCTCCCTCCTCCTTGCACCCGCCGGCCTCACCCTCTTCCTTTGGAAATCCCGCCGACACCTCCTCTCTCCTCTTCTTTTTCCCCTGTTTCCAACGGTGCTCCTTCATCTCCCGACAAGGATGCATGGCGGAACCCGAATGGAACTTTGGATTTGTGTATGACCATCGAGATCAAGTCGACATCCACCAATCGCCGTTCTTTGACGTGGGCTTTGATTTTGACGACAACGTTGAAGACTACATCGACCGTATCCAATACGCCTTGGTTGACGTAATCGACGAGCAAAGATCAAAGGGACGTTGGATCATCATTGGACGACCATCTTCATCCACCACTCCGACCATCTTTCCAAGAATGACGATATTCGGTTCCGTCTTCCTTGGAGTAACCTCGCTTCTAATGTGGAGACTCTTCTGCCGCTAAAGCCGAGACTATTTGAGCGTATGGGCTCCAAAGGTAAAAGCTCTCATTATTAAATTGCAGATTGTTGGTTAATAGCTCTTAGTATTTTTACTATTTTGCTTATTTACTAGATTTGGTTAATCTACGTGCTTCTTCGCCTAAACAAGTGAAAAACTAAGGTTCTTTATTGAAATTCCTTGTTATTGCAATAAGCTATTAATTGAGATTACATTGTCAACTATTCTTAAATTTCTTATCAAGCTCCTTTTGCATGTGGTTTCACATCACTTCATCAACTGTACAAAATAATCAAATAGAGGCATTGCCTGAACTTTAGTACGGGGATGACGTTGGTTAGCATATCAATAGTGGTGTGCTCCATATTTATTTTATGAATTAAAACCTCATCATCTTTAACTTCATCTCTGATGAACTAGTATTGAATATCTATATGTTTGGTTCCACCATTATATATATGGCCTTTAAGAAAGTGAATAACACTCTGGCTAATGTGAATGGGCAAGACTTGTTAATGCGAGCTTGGTCGGAATGCAGGCCTAATATTCCCAATCCATTGTGTGATAGCTAACTATAATTATGCAGAGTTTTCTTGTAGATTATTTTGTTGTTTCATGCAGTGTGTGCGCTCAAGAAATTATAAAAGAAATGAGGAACAGTAATACCAAAATTACTAGGAGATGTAAATGGTTTGATGGACTTTCGTCTACGTCTATTGCTCCTCTCCCCTCCCATTATGAAGGTTCTTTGTTGTATCCTCAACCATTGCGCTTTGTTACTGGTGCATCCTTAAGTTACCATCTAGTCGTAGGGAGATTGGAGGTCATGGAGAGAGGTCTTATGGTTATGCCATAGTGGGTGGTTATAGAGTTTGGGTCATTTGGAGTGAGGCTGATTTAAGTTTATGGTAATATGATTGAATACTGTTCACAAGCTAAGCTAAGCTAGGATTACCACTAAATACATCTTAAAAAAATGAATGAAATTAAACTTAAATGATGGGCTTATGATTATAATAATGATAAATTTGCTTTCCTTTTTTTGGCATTGATTCGGATATAATAATCTAGACATCCATGATAATTATTTTTATCAAAACTAGCAATTTAGTTCAATCTATTTTAATTCCTAGCTTATCTCCATTGCATCTATGTTGAAAAATACTAGTATTTTCATGACAGCTGAATGGTAATTTGTAAATTGTACAAAACGAAGAAAAGTAATGCAAGCTTGATATTTTCCAAGCTTTCGAAAACCAGATTGGATCGGCTGGTTCGACCAGTTCAACCGTGAACCAGTTTTCAGGCTAATCCGGTCTTCAGTCTATTATAAATATCAGTTTCACATTGAACCGGATTGAACCAGCAAACTGGTGAATCGATTTTGGTTCCTTTGAATCAGTCGGTTCAATAAATAATTTAAATAATTACATAAATTGATTTAATATATTTAGAATAAAATATTAACTTTCACATATTATTTTATAATTTATTTTATTTTAATTTTCTAAAATAATTATTTATCAAAGAAATTTCAACTAAGCATTTCACAAGATTCTATCACTCTATATGAGTTATTATCACATGTAAACTCAAAGAGCAATATAAACAATAACAGTTGGTTGTTCACAAGTGATGTTAGACTAAATAAGTTGAAATTTTTAAGTTTGTAACATATACTATATATTTTTAAATAGATTTTTTAATTAATTTTTAATAATGTAAAAAACATTTATTTTTTTATTAATAATATCTAATTTATTTATACATTATACAAAATTAATTAATTAATTATTCATTAATAATAAATGATCTAACCTTAATAATTTATAGATGTAATCATATAAATTTATAATATGAATTTAATATATAATTTATAGATGTAAATTATATCTAAACATATAACATAAATCAATAATTATTTATATTAAATATATAAATTTATATGTTAACTAAATTTATGTTAAATGTGAATTAAATTTAAAGATTAGATGTTTAAATTTAAAATTACATAAGATGTTATTAATGTGTGAATTTAGTTTATTTTTTTGTAAAAAAAATTATATTAGTACAAGATTATTCTATCATTTAAATTTTATCTAAATAACTTTCATATTTTTTACATCTTCCAGTTCAACTCCGGTTTGACCCCGGTCGAATCATTGAACCCTAAACCTCTCATTTTTCCATTTCAATATCAAGTCCGGTTTTCACAACCTTGTCGATGTTTTCCCTTCAAATGCTTGAAATAAATGAATTTTGTTCATTTTTTGCAGCTCTCTTATGCAAGATTGGAGCTTTGAGATCATTTTCACTTGACAAATTGCATTATTGGAGAGAGAGGGCATCTGGCATGAGTTCATTGGCTTATTTTCTCTCAAAAGACACCATTGATCAATTCAACACACTCGTCAAGCCTGTAGTTTATCTCTCAATGTTTTATTTCTTCAACAACCCAAGGTCATCAATTCTTGATAACTTCATCATCTTAGTTGCACTTGTCTACTGTGTCACTGGAATTGGTTATGTTTTTGCTATTTGTTTCCAACCTGGTTCAGCTCAACTGGTGAGTAAAGAAAGTCTCATGAATTTTTTAACTGCTTATATCATTTAAATAACACAAGGTTATATTTTTTTTAATAGCCTCAAAATTTCTTCCTGCAGTGGTCTGCTCTTCTTCCTGTCGTCTTGACTCTGATAGCAACGCAGCAAAGAGACTCAAAATTTTTGTCTAATTTATGCTACACTAAGTGGGCACTGGAGGGATTTGTCTTAGCAAACGCAGAAAGGTGCGTAATCTACCAGATCGTCTTTACCATATCAACAATGGGCTTAAATTTCCAAGCTTGCCTGTTTTTTGGTTTTTCTCAATGTCGATCTGTAATAAGTAACAACTGGATCTTGAAAATATAATACAATAGAGTTGTTAGATTGAAAATTTGATAGTTAAATTGATGGGAAATTTTTTGAAAAGGTTCGCGGATCAAATTTGGAGTCACTGAAGAGCAGTGAAGATATGCCTTCATATTTTTATCGAATATTCATTTTCTCTAGAGTAACCATTCACCCCAAACGACTTATAAATGGAGGGAGAATTGTATAGGTCATAGTATCTTTCACGGTTTTATAACATCTTCATGTAGATTGGGGCTAAGATTTTTTGATAGGGTAGCCTAACAGAGCCCCCTGAGGCTGACATTCTCACATGTGATTTACATATCATGTAGAGAAGCATGATTTGTCTATCTGGGTTGGTTTTTTTGCTTGATTTTGGTGTTTTTAGAGTTGTTGGAATTGTTGTGAGGCGATGGTCCATTCGATGATAGTTTCATATCATTTTGAATTTGCCTCTTTTGAATTAATTTTTGAACTAAAAAATTTGAGTTGTTTCGGTTATTTTTGATATTCTTTGAGATTTGTGCTTTGCATCAAAAATAGCGTTTCATTTGGTACCCGATTTTTACAATTACAATAAGGATAAACATTTGACTTTACTGTTGCAAGAAGAAAATAATTGAAAGAACTAAGAGCATCTCCAACTGAATGCCAAACATGTGTATGACGTCGTTCGGTCGCTCCAGTTGAATGCCAAATCTTCCGCTATTTGCTTGCAGGTGAACAGTGCAACGCCAATATTGACCTTGCACTGTTCACCTACGAGATTTTTCTGTCTCAACCGGATTTGCCGAAGAAACGCTCGAAAGAAGAGAGACGGTTGCCTTCGCAGAAGCGTGCAAAATGGAGTTCGATTGAAGATGAATCTTGATATTTTTTAGTTTCACTATATTTTGGAATGAAAAATGGGATTTTCGGTTGGAGATGCTCTAAGAATTTATCCCACCTGGACAATCAAGCTGAAGATGAGCAAGAAAGAAGCTGAAACCAAGATATAATCACCAATCACTCTTTTGCACAAAAAAATTTGTTAGGCCTTTTTGCTTGGCTGGATTAATCTGACACTGCATTTAATGGCTGTTTTCACTTTAATATGACTTTATGCTTTCCATTAACAGCTTTGAATATGCACCTCTAGTACAAAAAACATACAAATCATCATCAATCGTCATTGTCTTATCCTTATTATTTTGAATTGGCTTTATTAATATTCCATCTTGTTGAGTGCTACATAAGATCGCCTTTAAAACTTGTGACTCATAATTTTCAGTAGCAGTCAATATCCACATATACAACCTTCATATGCAATAGAAGAAAATTTAGATTAGGATACTAACTAAAATTTAAGAAGAATTTAATACTTATGGAAGAAATTATGTCAGTATATCCTTAGATAAATTGCATCAAAATTCGCTTAAAAGTTATTGAATTTGCTTTGGCAATGATATTATATATATGAAGATATTTTATCAAAAGTAAATCCAACATTTTTTAACAGAATATTCTGACACAAATTTTATTCATAATGATTATATTTATTTTACGATGAGAGAATTATACGACTAAACAATCAATTCTAATATTACATTCATCTTATAATAAGTTCATGTCTAAAAATCTATTCTAATCATCATTCTTTCTAATTTTATGAGGGTTTGTATCTAATGTCAAAATGAAGAGAAGACTTAGGCTTTGTTTGAGACAGCTTTTGACCATTGTTTTTTCACTGTTTATAAGAAATTTTTATGCTAAAAAGTTGCTTTTTAAAATAGTAAGAAAGTTGTCCCAAATGAAGCCTTAGGATCTGTTTGGGATAGCTTTCTAGCTGCTTTGATGTCTATAGCAACCACAATTTATTTCGCCTTTATTTTCTAATGACTTTTGAGAAATTTAGGCTTCGTTTAGGACGGTTTTTTACTGCTTCTTAAAGCAGCTTTCTAGAACACAAAAATTAAATTTTTAACTAAAAAGCTGCTTTAAGAAGCAATAAGAAAGCCGTCTCAAACGAAGCCTTAGGCTTCATTTGGGACGGCTTTTTTATTGCTTTCTAAAACGGAGTTTTAGTACAAATTTTTTTAATTTTGTACTGAAACTCCGTTTTAGAAAGCAGTAAAAAAGCCGTCCCAAACAAAGCCTTAGTCTTAGTTTGGTACTGCTTTCTTACACTTTCTTAAAGCAATTTTTTAGTACAAAATTTTTTAGTTTTTGTAAAAATATTTCCCTAACACGAAGAGAGAGAGATTGATTTCTGAGCTGGTGATAAATTTTGCAGGTATTCTGGCGTGTGGCTGATTACTCGATGCGCCTCCCTTATGAAATATGGGTATAACATCCATGAATGGTATCTTTGCATAGTCGTCCTCGTTGCATATGGTTTGCTTTCTCGCTGCTTTGCGTTTATTTGTATGGTGTCTTTCCTCAGGAAATGAGAACCTGGAGATGCCTTTGCTAACGTTTTTGTACATCAATGAAAAATATTAAGATAGTGAGAGTTGGGAAAAAAATCATTTGTATAGAACAAAGGGAATCGATTCTGTATTGTGTTTGATTTTGCTTTTCATCGCAATTCTTAGGCATTGTTTCACCGCTAAATTGTACGATCATTTTTTGGGCAAATTATTACGTGCGGTCATCGGATGCTGTCCGGAGGCGACAGGGCGTGTCACGTCAATTTTTTGCCGTGTATCAGTACTGTGTATTGGGTGACGTGGTGCATACTAATGTATATCCGGACGGTCTAGTGACTGCACGTAATAATTTCTCCATTCTTTGGCGGGGTTTCAATTTGTTGTTTTGTATAAGAAACTTTATTAGAGTTGCTATTCATTGCTCATATTGATTGTGGTGTTTGTGTTGTTTGGGAAAGAGGACTGAAGCCTAAAAAACGTGCATGCTAATATGGAATTCTTCATATTCAATCCTTTTATTTTTTATTTTTTTGGGATATTTAGGCCAATTAAGAAAAATTCACACACATCATATACGGAAGATTAAAATCTAAAATCTCTTAATTGATAATTAAAGTTCCTAACGAACAGACCAAGATGAGCTGTATTAACTTTTGATATTTCAATCACTTATTAGAACTATTATGCGATATGAATAAATTGCAGACACTGAGCTCCTCAGAAAATAATCGTTTTATTATATTTTTTATTTGTGGATATTTAAGTAAACATATTTAAATTAATAAAAAATAAATCTAAGTTATTGGATTGGTATAATTAAACTAAAAAAATATTTAAAATATTTTCTTATTATGATTATATTTAAAATTTTAATTATTTTTGTCTAGCAGTTAAATTATATCAACTAACAAGTTAATTAAATGAGTGATAATATGTGACATATGAAATTAATTACATGCGTTATACTTCATTTTCATGATTACTCGTTAAACATTATTAATTAAGTATTAGTTTGGGAGAATTAAGATGATAATGACAGTTTGGCCGAGTGGTCTAAGGCGCCAGATTTAGGCTCTGGTCCGAAAGGGCGTGGGTTCAAATCCCACAGCTGTCATTTTTTTTTTTTCAATTTTTTTGATATTTAAATATATTTTTAAAGTACCATTTATTAGTTCTTAGCAAATAAAATATTTATTTATTTGTGTAAAAGTGATTATAAACTTTTTATGCAAAAAAAAATTATTTTAGAAGCCGTCGTAAAAATAATAGTCAAATTGAACTTCGATTGTGTTTGAAAAGTAAAACAATAAATGAGTTAGATCCTAAGGATTCGTTTGGAATGATTTTTTTACTGTTTTATAAGACAGTTTTTTAATACAAAAATTTGTATTTATTAATTTTTTTTTCAAATTTTTTGATATTTAAATATATTTTTAAAGTACCATTTATTAGTTCTTAGCAAATAAAATATTTATTTATTCATTAGTTATAAGACGCAAAGATAAAGGTAAACTTATGTACATAAACGTTTCTTTTACTTTAAATTATTCTATTTATATTAATATCTTAAGATAAGAAAGTTATTACTCTAAATCAATTTTCTCTTAATTATTTTTGTAATCTACTTAGGATTGGTTAGGGTTGATTATAAACTTTTTATGCAAAAAGAAATTATTTTAGAAGGCGTCGTAAAAATAATAGTCAAATTGAACTTCGATTGTGTCTGAAAAATAAAACAATAAATGAGTTAGATCGTAAGGGTTTGTTTGAGATGATTTTTTTACTATTTTATAAAACAGCTTTCTAAAACAAAAAATTATATAACTAAAAATTTTTGCACTAAAAAACTACTTTTAGAAATCATAAAAAAAGCTGCCCCAAACGGAGCCTAAGTCTTTTTTTTTTCTCAATTGATGATTTTTTTTTAATTATGTATTTTTAATAAATATCACACTAATTATCTCTAAGAAATAATCATTTATTCTTCCTACCAATTTTCATTAATGGTGGTGTATTTTTTTTTTAATGGTGGTGTATTGTGTTAAGTCTCTCAACTGATTTGGAACTCTATGATTCCTCTTTAAATTTCTATTATTATTTGGAAACTATATAAATGAAACTTTATGCAAGAATTTTATTTTATTAACTTCCTATCTAAAGCAATATCAGGTAAAGGATCAATTATTATTATTATTTTGCCCATTTTATAACTAAGTCATTTGGTTAGCTACTAATTGAAGTTATTCATTTATGCTTAGGACTTTCAAGGGTTTATTTACATTATTTCTTCCCCTTTCATGGAGTTTTTTAATAGTTCCTCTCACTATAGTTGATCTTTATGATTAAATAAGTTTAAGAAATTCAAGTCTCTTTTGACTATCTAAGTGATGTTTTTTTTTTTTTTTTTTTTTTTTAAATTTATTTTTTTAAGAGTTTGTTGTTTGAGGGCGAGTACTACAATAATAATAACAATAATATCAAGGTTTTATTCCATAATGTGGGGTCAGCATCATGAATCATTTTTTTCAATTTTTTTCTGCTAAGAGTCAAATTCTTGTTTAAATCTAATTCGTGATTAATTGATAAGTTTTACACTGGTTATTGACTACTTAAAATAACCCTCCACTTTTCTCATCCAAAACATGATAACCGACAACGGTTGAGGGCAAGTAATTTTTTTAAAAGGTTTTGTGAACATTATAAATCTCAAATTAGCAGATCTGAAAGTATAAAAATAGATTTTAAGTTTATTTAAAAAAAAAAAAAAAGCTAAGCAGTAGTGTGATAGGAATGTGAAGAAAAAAGATGCTCTAAAATTATCATAAGATATTATCAATTGTGATGCTCTCTATAAAACTATGATACTGATATGTTTATAACTATTTTCTTTATATTCTAACTCTTAATTAACATATTTCTATTTTTTAAAAAATATTTTAATTATCAAGTCATAAAATAAATGTGAGTTAAAAAACAAACACTTTTAGCTTCTTTTTTTTATTATCAAGGATTGCTTTTTATTTCTTGAAGGCACTGACTTCATGACATTGATATTTGACTAAGAACATAAAATATACTTTTAGAACACTTTTTAAAAATGATTTTAATGGTTGTTTGCTTGGAACAAGCAACAGATTCATTGCACAACAAATTAATTAATAAAGTACATAATTATCATTGTCATAACTCATAATTATCATTAACTTTATTCAAATTATTTTAGGCATTAAAAGCACACACTATAGGAAATTCACTAAATACCGGCGGTTTTTCCTGCGGTCATTTGACCGCCAGAATTACCAGCGGTTAAACTGGCAGTCTAACAGCTGAAATTACCAGTGGTTACACCGACAGTTTAACCGCTAGTACAAAGCGGTGATTAAGCCCACTGGAACAAAACGAGTTTATTGTCGGAAATTCCAAAACCGCTAGAATGTTCTATCTATGACCGTACATTTTATAATCACTTATTCTTATTTTTTTTGTAATTGATGCATTATTCTTATGTATATGTATAGAATATGAAGTATTAAAAAATTCAATTGAGAGTAGCTTGAATCATTTGCAATAATGAGTTAGGATCTCAACTATTTGGAATTAACAAATACAATTAATACAAAAAATATGTTTACACAATACAATGTATTACAAAATATGAAGGATTAATCTATGAGGTTGTTTAATAGTTAATTACCTAAACCAATAAAATAATGGCTAGTTTGTTAGGTGTAAAGTCTACATTTTCTCTATTATTTTGGTCTTAAAGTCTTCCGGTAAGATTTAATTTTGATTTTTTAAAGATTTTTGGCTATTGAATTCATGATTCTTCTCTTTCATTCAATTGATGGAGATTTGAGAAGTCTTCAATTGAGTGATTTGTAATTACTATATATACGCAGTTACTAAAGTGTTTGATGTGACATTTGAAACCCAAGAGGAAAATGATAGTTGCAACAGAATTTAGTGACTAATGAGGTAATCCAACATAGGATATAACTACTAAGAGCTTCTCCAACGGAAAATCTCATTTTTCACTCCAAAATGCCGTGAAACTGTAAAATGCCGTGATTCATCTCGAATCGAACTCTATTTTTCACCCTTTTGTAGGTAACGATTGCCTCTTTTTTCCTGCGGCAAGCTTGGTAGAGAGGTAAAAATGGCGGAGATGAACAATGCAACGCCAATATTGGCGTCCCACTGTTCACCCGCAGCCAAACAACGGAAATTTTGAGGTTCGGATGGAGCTGGCCAGGAACGTCATTCAAGCGTATGGAGTTCGGTTGGAGATGCCCTAATGAGTATATGAGGTGGAGAAATTATGCTATGTTTGAAGAGAGAGATAGAGAGATGAAATAATAATAATGAGTTAAATATGAAAAAAAATATTTGTGTGAACAAATGATTTTTCGTGTATTGATCTCTGTACCAGTATATATTTATCTACGTGGCTTGAGTTGTTTTTAGAGCTCGCATGTGCAGCTCGTTGGTTGAGCGAAGTTGTTTCGTCCTTCGTGCTTACATTTAAACCTCTAATCGTCGTTAAAAAAAAAAAAAAAAAAATTTTTGGATTCCTTCTGTATGTCAACTACATATTTGTCATATAATATCTTCTTCACTTGTGTTTACTTCCATCAAGATTCTATTGTAGTTGTAAATAACAAATTCTAGGGGGCTTATTCGATTAATTTCATTGTTGGAGTAGGGATAAAGAACTTATTTATTTTATTTTTAAGTATTTTGTTGCCTTCTTACTTGCAAAGATGGTTTTCTCATCTTGTATTTGTATGTTGATTCTTATCTTAGATTAATACTTTTAAGGAATTAGAAGAGGAAGCTACATACAATAGAAATTTTTGTGAATATTCCAAAAACTTCTCACAAATTTTTTTTTTTTTCCATTAGGGGTTGAGTTTGACATTGGCAGTTATAATTTTGTTATTGAATTTATTATTTCTAAAGATAAAATATTAAATATAAGATGAAAACACTTACAATTTATTGCATCTGCTATTAATATTTTGAAAAAGTTGAATAATAAAACATATTTTTTACATGAAATGACGCTTTCCTGTAAAGCAGGTTGCTGATCATTAGGTGCTCTTGCAAGTGAGTCGGCCACTGTAGTTGCACTACAATCGATCATTAGCTGCTCTTGCAAGTGAGTCGGCCACTGTAGTTGCACTGCAATCTAGCCGACAAGTCCTCCTTGCGTTCCTACTCATGCGGCGGTGACGAGTCAAGGACGTCAAATGATTACCTGTCACACCCCAAGATCTAAATTGTAAGAATTATTTAATTCATCTTTTTAATCATCTACCAAAGCTTCTATAATTCATCAATATATCCAACAAAAAGAATTAAATATCATGCTTATCAAAATATTTCACTATACGAGCTTACCCATAATAGATTTAAATAAGCCTTATTTAACTCCTCATACTAGTTAGGCAAAGTTTCAAGGATATTTTTCTCAATATGCCTTCAAAGGCTGAAGAAGAAATTGCTTATACGAAGCTTATATGATGATTGTAGTACAAATGCTTGCAAGATCACTTAAGGAGAGAAAGAACCAAAGCTAGCAAAGATGGTGACAATTGTTGCAGAAGACATTTATTGATGTCAGAGCTCTCTAATGCAGGTGAAACTATAACGTGCGGTCATCAGATGCCGTTTGGATGCCAATCAGGATGCGCCACGTTACTAATTTATTGTGTACCGTTTTGTATCGGGTGATGTGGTGCATCCTGATTGGTCTCCAGACAGTCCGGTGACCGCACGTAATAATTTCTCCTAATGCAGAGACAAGTATTACATGATATTAAATCAACTATTGTCACTACATTATTTGGATTTTGTTTACAATTTTGGAGCTGAATAACTCCTATAGCTTCAATCATGCAAGACCACCATAACTGTTTGCCAAAACAGGCTAGACAAAGATATAAAATGCAATAGATGGATCATAAAAACAGCAGTTAAATCAGGTTTCATAAAAATAGAATGTGTACTGCAATCATCATATAAAGCTTGATATAAGCAGTTTATATAAGCTTTAGGAGAATTCCAGCTGCTGCTTATTCCAGTTTGGTGTAAACAAAACAATTTACTCTTTAATGGAGCACAGCTTACAATGCTTATTCTAGCTTTTTACTGATAGTTTGATCATTTCATTGAGAGAGTCCTTTTATTTTTCAGGAACTAAGAAGATATGACAGCACCATCTCATAGAGGACGCACACATTTTTGCTTATTCATAATAGCCAAAAAAAACCAACAAATATCTAAGTCATTATTGTTTTGCCAGTCACCAGTTTCATTGCTCTCGAAAAATAATTATATTGGAAAGCTACTTTTTACATCAGTTTTTTAAAAAATTACTTTCTTCATAATAGTTTTATAACTATCGTTATAAAAAGCTGCAACCGTCCCAAACGAATCCTAAGTATTTCCAAATAATTAAGGCTTCGTTTGAGACGGCTTTCTTCCTGCTTCTTAAAGCGGCTTTACGAAGCAGCCGGACTAGCCGAAAATCTGAGCTTATCGGTAAGAAAGCCGTCCCAAATGAAGCCTAAATCAAAAGCTTAATTAAGATCAGAGAAGATGATTCATCATTTAGTATTTACAAAGCTCTCATAATTTTTGTAATATATTTTACAATCATACTATTATGTTAAGAATTTGGAGCTGTGTATGATGAGCACCTCATTAGAGAAAGAGAGATGTCACAGTTATGATTTGTACTAGTGCTTACCAATTCATAGGCAAGGCAAGGCATGATGGCTCCTGCTGTAACAAGGTTGAAGGCTCGATAAACAAGGCACTGAGAGAGAGAGTTCATAGTCATACTGTCCTGAAACCCTTCCAATCATGAAAGAAGCCACAGGAGTTGTAGGATCCACAATTATATATATGATATTTGGTCTTTGGCTTTGTTTGGTTAGGCTTTCGTATCGCTTCTTAAAGCAGCTTATGCTATAAAAATTTTATTTGTTGTATTAAAAAGCTGTTTTAAAAAGTAGTAAGAAAGTCGTCCCAAACAAAATTTTAATCAAATCATTAGCAAGAGTTCAGCTGTTCTTGGGATCAACATTATTGAGGATCAAGTTTGATCCCAGCAAACTAATGGATTAAAAATTATTAGCTTGAAAGCTCAGGATAGTCCATGATGGCCATGTTTGGAATGTTAGAAATTCATTCAAAAATGGACTATTTATTAGCCATGCAAGCTTGAAAAGTGGCGAGCCACACTCCAAGTGAGCCTCAGTGAGAGCTCCACTAGTCCAATTTGTACCATTAGCACTTTCTATGCCTACTCAAGCAAATGAGCAGACAAGGCTTGCAAAGTTACTGTCATCATTATAGTTTTTGAAATTATAATTTCTTCATTATCTCGATGAGGTGACGAAAGATCACATGACGTAGAAGTGAGATTGACATACCACAAAGTATAATTATAAAAAATAAAAAGATCACGAAAAATACACCATAATTTTCATAGTAGTTTTAGCCAAACCTGCATCATCAGATAAGAGCTAGAAATGATCTGACCCACTCAAAAAGGAAGGCATAATCATGATGTATATAATCAAGAGTCTTATCATCCCTTACTAATTCCTAAGTACATCCATTATGACCTTCAAAAGATCATTATTTTGCAATTGCCCTTTTGATTATAAAACAATGTAAGCACTCTTGGAAGGCATATTGTCTATTTTTGAAGGAAATGTTTACTCGAAAAAATTGCATAAATTCGACGAATGTTCTCATCTGAAAACCAGCTTGAATGGAATGGTTTATTCTTCTTGTAGTAAAAAGATGAGTTTATACATTGGCACTACACGAATTTTAATACATACATATGTTATATTATACAACTTTATTATAAATTTATATTACTTATTTATGAATTTATTACTTAATCAATTCTTTTTACAAGAATTAGTACATTAAATTTCACTTATTATGCAAAATTATTTTTATTATTTTTTAATAGGCCCAATAAATTAACAATGAAGGAACATACAAAGTACCCTAATGGCAACATACAAGCTTAGGAAAATATTTAATATATGCCTCATCAACATATAAATCAAATAAATTGACTAAAGTCATGAAATTATAATACATGCACCATATGAATTAAAAAAATGCAACATGTAATAATTTCTTTACTTTTAAGTTTTTAATTGGTCTGGAAATGAATTATTAATAAAAAATTGCAATAATATTGTTCTTCCCAAATATAAATAGCCAAGTGGGCTTTGCTTGGTGAAATTCATTTTTGAATTATGTATATGATATTCTTATTTATTTTTGAAGATTTTTTTTTTCAGGATGAGGACATTTGGTTTATTTGTAAATAATAATCTATATTTTATGCAAAAAAGTCTACCAAAGTATTTTGAATTTAAATTGAATATAAATTTAATATATTTTTTTTATGAAAAATATCTTTTATATTCACATCTTACTTTTGAACTAGGTTAAATCTTTCTTAATCAACAAGTAGGCTTTTGTGATGGATGTGGATTGATATTTATTTAATTGATGAAGCATTAAAAAACTTTAATTATCTTTATCTACTTGTCCTTATTTGATATAATTATTCTTTCTCTTTATTTATTTTTTTAAAATATTTCAACTAATGTAACATCAAAGAAGTTCCTATGAGGATATGAGTCATTAGCCATAAGTACATGATTATTACTTCAAGATGCTTATCTGTTTTTGCTGATCTCATGGTATGTTTTGGCACTAATTTAATATTTTTTAAAGTTGAAAATTGATGCAAAGGAATATAATGATTCTCTTATCACAAGTTGTTATCATATATATTGCAAATAATTATATAGATGTTAAATGATATATTTAAGACCATATTACAAGTAATATATGATAGACATTGAAATTATAGAACGGTATGAAATCTTGATTAGGAACTTCAGAGCTTAGAAAAATAAGTGGTCTACAATATTTTTTAGTTTGATTTTGTTTTATTTCATTTTTAAATTTAATAAGCATGATTAAAGCTTCGATAAAATGAATCAAACCCTCAAATTCAGACTCATAAAGATCCTGTGGGGTTGGCTCGCTATGGCCTTTTTAATTATTTAAGCCTATTGTGACCTTTCTATCATTAGAGCTTCATAATAATATGACACAAAGAGATTTTGGACTGATGATTAGTTATTCATTAAGATCTTTTGAATACCTGATTTGTATGCTAAAAAACTCCTTTATTTGGTCTTTGTAACTTGTTAGATGGAGTTTAAACTTATGGATGATTACCAAGCTCACCAGTTGTTAAAACTCATCATAGCATCATGGAGTTTGTTGGTTGACCGTCAGATCAACTTAACAGACAGTCAATTGAAGCTTTCAAGACAATCATTAAAATATTTTGAATAGATTAGGGCTCATTGGGTAAAATCACGACATTTTTAGGAGATATACTTTTGAATTATAGGGGATGCATTAGCTTACATCCTCCTGAAATGATCCTTATATTTTTTTTTTTTGGGAATTTTTGAGGGCTTAGCCGTATATTTAACTAAAAAATTATTACAAATTGAAAGAGACCCATAAAAACTGGATACAAAGAAATGGAAAACATCAAAAACACAAAAGAGGTCAAAACAGCGACCGGACTAAAAAAAAAGAACTAACAGAATAAGCAAAAAGCTTATACATCATAATAGATCAGTCTGAACGGATGAGCCACCCTTACCTGGTTGCCAGCAGGTAGCAAAACGGAGCAACATGAAAGCAATCTACAGATCTGTAAGAGCAACACGAAATGATCCTTATATTTTTAAACATGAAAAAAAATACTAAATCTTTGTTCATCTACAACAATCATATCAACCTTCTTTGATTATCTAATCTTCAATTAACACTAATTCCTCTCCCTTGCACCAAACTATTGTTCTTTGCAATTAAGCTATAGCTATCTCTTACTAATAATCATATGATTCCATCAGAATCTCATTCTAAAGATTGAACAAATTCTAAACCGAATAAACATTGGCTCATATTCTTTCTCTTAGGATTTTGGAGAAATAATTCCTTTATTTCGGAATCCCCCAAAGGATTTATCCCTTCTAATAATTGCTAAATTGATGGGAAATCAGATTCATCAATTCATCTTTTGCTGATTTCAAGCAGAGTTGTCCTCTGAAATTTAGGGTGTGTTTGGGATAGCTTTTTCGCCATCTTGCTTTTCTGATAATAATCATAATTTTGTTTGTCTACTGCTTTCTTGTTGCTTTCTCACCGCTTTTCAAAATTTTCTATAATGAAAAACTACTTTTGCAAGCGAAATAGTTAAATTACTTTACTCATTGTAACTTCCCAACCAATTTTATAGAACAGTACTGTAGAGCCAAAACACGTCACAATGAACCTTAGAAATATCATCAAAAAAAAAAAAAAAATCTAAGTTGTTGTAGATCTAAGCAATAAAAGATGATCTTTAGCCATTAGTATTGTTCTTTATCTTTAACTTTTTCTATGAAAAAAAAAGGTCAAGATCATTGTTTTTGTTTTGCAAAAATTATTGAACATATCACTTAAATTATAACTTATTAGTGTCATAATGTGTAACCTAATTTTTTGTCCTATGATGGAGTAGCTTACAAAATCATTATTCAATATTTATGAGTTTTTTAGTTAAAGACATTTTAAAGATTTTATTACATTTTTTTAGTTGCATTATTTTTCTTATAAAGACGGGGAGCTATTTTTTTAGATAAAGTATATTTCAAAACTAAGATGAAAATAGAAAGATGTGAACTTTATTCCCAAAAGAAAAAGAGTAATAATAAAGGAAGCATTGGTCCACATTATCATCAATATGAAATCTCCCGTTATTGAAAAAAGAAAAAAGTAATCATAATTAATTTCCATTTAGAAGGGCCACTACGATCCAAGAAGTTAGCAGTGCCTAATATCGTGAAATGGGGGTATTTCGTATAATGCTTCTTTTTGTATCAGATTCCTTGTTTGGTTCCGAGCATAAACTTAGAGTCTTATTAAAAATCACAACTCTAAGAGATCGATGGCATGAAACTTGGAGATCCCTTTAGAGTATTTTCTACATACTAGAATGTTATGCCCAAGCAAATCACAATAAGAGCACAAGCATAGTCTCCTATTAAAAATCACTCTTTTTTCAAAACCCTTTTCTTAAGAACCGATTCAAATAACATCCAAGAGGCTTTGAGAAATATTGATTTCCATCATAGCTTTAGCAATTTTTGTCCTTGATAAAAAATCAATAGATGAATTCTCAAAGCTCTTAATGAGTATAGAGTGGCATTGGATGAAGAAGTTGTTCTTGATTATACCCAAATTGGTTCTGATGGCTTGAAGAAGAGGTCTGTTGGCCATGAAATTCTTCACTGCAGTGAATTCCAAGTAGGGGTGTCAATTTCAGGTCACAAGTCAGGTTCGGGTCGAACCCGGAATTGACCCGGGTTCAAATGGGTTGACCCTAACCCGACCCGGGTAAACGGGTAGGTAAACGGGTCAGAAATTTGAACCCGAGCCTGACCCGGCAGGTTGTCGGGTTGACCATACTTTGACGCGCACACAGGAGAGCGCGAGTGGGCTGGCACGGGCAAGCGAGCGCTAGGGCAGCAGCGGGGCGCGCGCGCATGCAGCAGCTAGCAGGCGGGGGGCAGCTCAGGCAGCGCACGCGGGCGGCAGTTGGCAGGCGGGGGCAGCTCAGGCAGCTGCGTGTAGTTCAATTTAAACGGGTTTTCGAGTTGACCCGACAATCCATCGGTTCAACCCGAACCCAACCCATTTTGAAATCGGGTCGGGTCAAATCCGAATTTTCCTGGTCGGGATTTCGTGTCGTGTCAAATATTGACATCCCTAATTCCAAGGAATCCAACAATCTTAAAAGCACATTAATAGGAATCAAAAGAATGGGTTTACCTTGGAATGAAGATGACATAAGATGTTATTTGTGGAAGCTGGAATAAGATGAAGACATATTTTTTGTGCTGTTGTGAAATTCTTGGCATGTGTTGTATGTTAACATTATTTATCTATTTCATAAATACTTTTTGCACACTACAGTTGAATTTAATTTCATCTAGCTATTTCCCAACAGTTTGTTCATATCACTTATATGTTTTGAAAATGTTGAAAATGGCTCCACTTATGTGTATAATTTTGATTTGATGGAAGGATCTAAAGTGTCACAGTGGTGATGATGATGACTTTAAAGTTAAATTTTATAAAGTTAACATTGACATAATTCTCATGTTTCATTGTATGCAATTAGTGGTGTAGCGAAGTTTTGTGCCAACTTGTAAAGTGGATATATGGTCTGACCCCTACAATTGGGCGAATTATTACGTACACGATGAAGAAGATTTTGCGAACATCTCTAGTTTCGTTTGGGTCAGTTTTCTTATTGCTTTTTAAAGTAATTTTTTGATACAAAAATTTGTTAAAAGCGGTGAAAAAATGATGAAAAAAATCTATCTAAAGCAAAGTTTTAATATAATAGTTCAAACTCAAGATCATAATATTAAAATTTAATTAAGTAAAAGAGTGGTAACTATTCTCCTAAGAGGGTAAAATATCATATATAAATATAAAAGTTATGTAAATGTCAACCAATTTATGCATAGTATAAATCTAATATCTATAAAATAAATTATTATTTATGCATATTACAAACAAATTAATGAGAAATATAATTAGATTGAAAAAAATTATTTTAGATTTTATTATAAATATTAATATTTGAATGAAAATTTGATGAATGAGTGTAAGAGAATGACAATTCTATAAATGAATAAAATTTAAATATTATAGTGCACTAAAACTCAACTGCACTATTAAAACATACTTATATGGGGGTGTCAAGAAATGTCCCGATTCAAACGCAACTGAAAAAATTCTTGTTCAGCTTGCCATGATTGTTGTTTTGTTCAAATTTATAGATCATGTTATTATTTCGGTTAGGTTAATTTGGGTTAACCTGAATAACTTGAAATCAACTCAAAATAATTGGCTCGATTACTACTCGGGTTTGGTTTAAGCGTGTTTGGGATGCCAAATTGGATGAAACATGTCATATTCGAGTTAATTGAGCTGGGTTGATCCAAAAAAGTTATATTTTTATCCATCTAATAAATAGGTTGGATTCAGTTCAATAAGATTTTGGTCAGGTTAAGTTCATATCAGACTTGAACCTAATTTTGTCAATCATAATTGACAACCGTATTTATATAATAGGCCTCTAAAATAGATTAGGACCTTTGTTAGACTCCTCCTCCAATTAGTACTAATTATGAATAACACTTCTTGCTTGGATTTTAATTGAACACAAAATTAAGCTTAAACTAGAATAAATTGAATATAAGTGGTTGTGGTTTATGGGTATTTACAAGATCAAAACAATGGGTGTCAATAAACGGCTGAATCTGATAACCTGACTTAAAAAAAGTTTGGGTTCTGATTAATTTGATTATTATTGGGATTAAGTTCGGGTCTAAATTATAGGCATAATATCATTCTAGTTGGATTTAGGTCGACTTGAATAACCCAAACACAATTCAAAATTAACTTGATTACTATTAGGGTTCAAATTAGGCTGATTTAGATGGAATTAATTAGATTTAATATGTCATTTTCAAGTTAATTGGGTCATATTGATATTAAAATTTATATGATATATATACAATAAATCTATTGAATATTTGGACAGTTTGAGATCTACAAATTTGTATTAAAACAATTATTCTTAACAATTAACAAATACTATAATATCTTATAGCTTCAAACCTTTATTTCCTAATTTTAACTATTTTATCTTTCTAATTTTACAGAAATTATATTATAATATTATGATATGATATTTTCAACTTAAAGCTTATCCGAATGGAATATGAATAAGAAATAATGACACAAATAATTTTCTGAAACTTCAAAAATTATTGGCTTTTGATGCTTTCATTCGGATAAAATTTTCCGGCCAATCTCCGCCATCAGATGTGCGAAAACACCAATCTTAAAGATGCGCTCTAACTTTCATTGATTATGCTGATTAGACATGCATTAGTAGCTGTCATTCTCTGTTGATAAAAATGTTGCCCTGTCATACCAATGATGCAATTAGAGATCTAGAAAGCACTTCCATGAAATTTGGATATTTATTTATTTTTTTCAACTAAATATTTAATGAAATATATATATATATATATATCTTAGTGTGTGTTTGTCAAAGATTTATCTTTTGATTCAATGAAGGATATTCACACATGATCTATTCTTGGTTGTGCTTCATGTCTTTTTAAAGATGAATTATTATGTGCGGATATTGGATCGAAGAACCATCCGGTTTTGTCTCTGTGAACAATAAAATCGTAGCTCACTGCGCTTTTACTGTTTATGCCGCGCTTTTAATGTTTATAGAAACAAAACTGGACGGTTCCTCCCGTCCAGTGTCTGCAGAGAATAATTTCTCCTTTTTAAGTTCGTCTTTGCATAAATAAGTTAAGCATAGCATGATAAACATACAGTACTCCATTTCTTCGAGAAAAGAAAATCCGCTGCAAATCCGTTGCAAATTACTAAATTTCCTGTAGTGTATTATAAACCCAAATTTCAACCACTAATCCATTTCATAATCAACACCCTTCAATATTAGTGTTCTAGGATATCACATACAATATGCAATTAATTATGGGGGCTTGCATTCATGAAAAATATCAATATCTTATATATATTACAAACCCCGTTCAACTCATATATTATATAATAGGGGCAAATTATTAGGTGCGGACACTGGATGGAGAGAACTGTCCAGTTTTCTCTCTATCTACAGTGAAAACACAGTCAAAGCGCAACTGCTATAGTAACTGTGTTTTCACTGTAGACAGAGAGAAAATCTGATGGTTCTCTTCGTCCTATGTCAGCACCTAATAATTTCTCTTATATAGAAGGAGAATATTTTGTAAAATCAAATACATCGCCTTTAACAGTTCTACTTTGTTTTTGATCTTGAAGCTCCATAAGGGTCTAAATGAAGAATTATGTTGAACTTCTTCATTTGATCTCTATGTCATTGATCTTAATCTAATCAATATTTTTATGTTCTATTGTAAGGATATTCCAATCTAATTATACAATTAAAATGTTTTATATTTTATGCGCATATTAATAATCATAAATCAACCATTAAAAAAATCAACCAAGCAATGATTAAGCTTCTAAAAAATGTTATAATGAGACAATATATTTATTTGGATGCTTTTTTATATCATATATTCAATTAAAATTACATGTACATTATAAGCTTATAATATTATATTATAGTCAAATCTGATTAATGGAGTCCTTAAAGTGACATCTTTCGAATCAATGAGGAATCTCAATATTGATAGAACAAGAATGAATTGAAAATTTTAGTTTTGAATTGACCAATTTAATTAAAAGTGATACAATTCTTTAATTATTATGGGTCAAAATTATTATTTTGGGAAGGGAAATATTTGGTCTATTTAACTAAAATAATTGGTCGATTAGATTCACCATTTGAACGTGAGGCTTAAAATGATGGACAAAATATGTCTTTTGCTCAATCTATATCATATCTAGTCAACTTCATTTCTTTCTTCATCAAATTACACACACACATGAACACACACATACATATATATTATGTTAGACAATTCACAATTACAGATATATAATTAATACATCTTAAAACACAAAGATGACAGTCTGATGATGATAAATGGATTATGATGATTGGACAAAGATGGTCGACAATTGTCAGAAGATGGCAGTCATATGACAATAGTGGGTAGCGGAGGTCATCAACATAGAAGATCATATAGAGCTTTAGAGTTCTTCAAATCTTCAAACTCCTCCAAACTCAAGTCTAAGTCCCCTCCATATATGTAGGAAATAAAAGCCTATTTATAATATTTTGGGAGTGACATTTTGATAAATTCGATCAAATTTTGATAACACACCATCAAACAACTGCTATTGAATCATTTAAATGACATAACGACCTCATAATATAGTGAACTTGAGCTTGTTGAATTCTAGCATCATGCTCAAATTTATCCCCCACTTAATTTCAAGTTGCTCAACTATTTGAAAGAAAAATGTGTTGAAGTGGATGTTATACATATATCGAAGCATATTACGAGGACATGTCATGTACCCCTCATTTTAATGGGAAAAGTCAAATTAAGAACTCATACACAACTTATTGGGAAGATATTGTTACATGCATGAGTTCATGGTGAAAATCTCTTGACATGACATTTCTTTGTTAAACCAGTTGGTGGCATTGGATGATTAATTTCATTCTTAATGCTTTAATGAAGTAAGGGATTTACTAAATGTAATATGATAGACTAATCTGATATCCAACTTCAAGAATTGAGCTAGGTAGGTTGATTACAAAGGTGTCTCCATAAAGTTTACAGAGGAGGTGATCATGTCACAATCTTTAATGAACTAGAACCTTTATGAGATAGGAAAGAACGTTATGCATATTGAATTACCTCTATAAACTAGAACCTTTGTAGCATTTATCGAAGAAATTCTTACCCTAAGTGGAATGAGATGAGAACCCAAATAGGGTAGCTTGTACAATCAAAATTAGAGTCAATAAATTATATATGATTTCCCTAAAATACCTCTTCGTAGATAGATGGAGGTAGCAACAAAGGTCTTGATAATGCCAAATATGGATTAATGCTTGATAACTTGAACCATAATGGTAAGAGGTATTGGAGGATGGCAATAATGAGTTGTAATGACCGATAAAAGTTTTAATGACAATTAAATTGAATCCAACTCCTTTAGGAGAATTCTTCTTGATATTACAACGATCATAACTCTTCTCTGAAAAAAATTTTGAGCGATATTGTCATGCATGACAAGAGAGAGAATTAATAATTCATTTGATCCTACAAGTAATATTTGACAAATTTAATACAATTTTAAGTGCTTTGATATATGAAATTTTCATCAAAATTTGTCCCTAACATATATGAAATTACCGATTCAAACAACATTGAAAATGAACTATGAGAATAATATTTTGAATATTCATAACTTTTTTAATGATTTCTCTATCATGAACTTTAATTTTGCATAATAAATTGCTTTCTACATGTTCTGATTGCCTAACTTCTATAAAAAAAATACAACACAATTAGATCAATTGATGTCTATTAGCCTTTTTTTTTTTCATTTGTCTCTCACAAAGTGAGGACTTTAATTTCTACCATTCATTTTAATTTTTAAATAAATCAATGTATCAAATCCTTAATTGGCAATTTTATATTTTTTTTAATAAATAAACTATTAATTACCTAATCACAAAATTAACCTAGAAAAAGCTTTTTAGCTCTTATTGTTAGCTTTGAATAAAAGTTTAAAAAAGTAATATAAAAATATAGTTATGATAATTCATTTAATTAATTAAAAAATAGAAGAAAAAATCTTCACTCTCAGTGATTTACAACCAAACAATAATAATTAAATTAATTAATCTCAACTTCCACTTTAAAGGAAGAAATTGCTTCTTCCATTCACATTGAAGCTGTCCATTTAAATTTTTAATGATAAGCCACTATATAATAACAGAGACATGTGCTATGTCACCTAATTTTCTTCACTCTATAAAATATCTTCATAAATGACACTAATCATATTATATTAATTTCATATTAAAGAACATATTTTTATGATAAATAAAAGCTCATCAATCCATCTTTTAAGGAAAATAATAATAATTTTTTTAAGTTTCTTGTGAGTCAATGATAATCAAGGAGTGAAATTAATTAATTAATAATCAAGCACAACATATTATATAAAAGGTAAATAATATTGAAATTTTTGACAAAAAAAAGGTTAAAAAATTATAATATTTAAAAATATAATTTTAATATACAAAAGTTAAGTTGGTATAAGATGTTATATAATTAAGAACTTTGGTATATATTTAATTTGTATTTTTATTAGCTTTGGATGCTTTTAAGTTGGCAAGCATAAGAAGGTGAGATCACATGGGATAGACACTTTGCTCAGCCTAAAATACCAAGCAAGGAATCATGTGACATATAATTTACTAGATACCTTCACAATGATGCATTATTTTAGCTTTGATAAAATCACTAAGGGCTTGAAATATCTTTCTATTTTTTTTTTTAATTCTATAAAATAAAATTTTGAATTAAATCATAAAGAACTTTTGTTTGTATACTAATGATGGCATGCAAGATCAAAACTATCAAATTTCCCTAAGTCAACAAAATAAGATGAGAAGGTTTGGCCTTCTCTTTTAATTTGAGAACTTTGTTAGGAGGAACATAGTGGTGAAATTAGGTATATCATGATGAATTGTACCTTATATGACAAAATGATATAAGAATCAAAGATATTTGAATAGTTGTTAAAGCTAGCAAGCACATGTGAGCTTGCTTTTTTTTTAATATTTAAAGAAATATATGTAGAAATCAATTCTAATAAAAAAATAGGTATGAGATTAAATAACTATAGATAATGAGGACACAATATTAGTTACAAATTAAATTTCATGTAGGCAACTAGCTAGTAAATATATTTAATTTGAAGAAGATTGATCAAAAGTCTGTCTCTAATTTTTGATATGTGTCTAAAAAATCAGATAACATATTATTTTAGTAGGGGCGCTGATAAACTTATGGAGGAAGGTGACTGTTGAGATCACAATTAAGATGAGGGCAAGTAAGAGTTTATTATCATTATAAAAATGAAAAAAAATTACATTTTTTTATTGAATTTTACATTCATGATTGTTGGTTAAAATAAAAAGAGTACAAGTTGGTTAATATTCTTAAAAAATATGTATTTTAATAGTGATAGGAAATTACCATATTGCCCTTAGAAGTATTTTATATTTTTAGGGTTTGATTGGAGTTAGGTGGACATTGATGTAACATGGAAGCTACTGCCTCTACAAAATGATGGCCCATTCATTCTATTATATATGTAACAAAATGGCATCTTGTTTGTTTCATCATATTATGGATGTATTGGTCAATATTGATTGACTTTAATGTGTAGTTAATGACTTCATCTAATCTTTTTTTAAAGAGGGATTAATTAAATCAGCTTAAGATAAACCAAGTTTAATAAAAGTATAAATATATATAATATGTGATTCTAATTGGAAGCTAGTTAATATTTATAATTAATTAAATAGTTAATGGATAAACTTTCTTCTAATTAATACCTAAGCATTATAATCAAATGATAAGCATCTTTTTTTCAATATGATAGTAATGATTTATGAGGTATTTTCTTATTGATTTATTGAAGAAATGTTTCATTCTAAAAGTTTTATTTATTTTTCATAACTTAATATTGAATAAAAAAATTACTAGAAGAAAATTTTATGAGAAATTTTCTTACTCAAATTGTGTACTTAATCCATTGACTATAGTTCAAATAATGTTGAGGTTCATATCATAATTTCAATGATAATGATCTCATCTTGCCCTAAATTAGTTTCCTTCCCTTCCATTTTTGATCAAATGATTGAAGGACTATTGCTGCTATGTTGAAAATTGATGCATCTCTTTTTAATCAAGTGGGGTAGTGATCTATAATGTATGAAGAAGCTAATACCTAAAGACAAATCTACTCCTCTTTGAATAAGGAAATTATTATTTTACAAAGTAACACCCATATATTAAAATAGAAAGCAAAATAAGCACATATAACTCCAAATTTATATGAAAATCTTTCGAAGCAAAAGGGAAAATTTGTAGGTTGTAGTAGACCTAAGATTTTTCACTATATATAGAGTAGTTTTTAAGGTTTTCTTCTTTAGAAGTGTTTTAGAAGATTACAAATATCAATCATATATAATGATTGGCACAAAATGTTTTGTAGATGAGGCGCTATAAAGGATTGTAAACATCAAACAAATTTTTGCAAGGTTGACTAACAACAAAGAAAACAACAGCATATGGTGGATCTATAAACATAAAGAGGAAGAGAACAAAATTAACATTGTTAGGGTTTTGGGGTTTGAGCAAATTGAACTATTATCACTAATCTAATAGCACCTTAGTTGGGTGGAGAAAATTATATCTAACCCTTGCTTTTTTTTTTTTTTAAAAAAATTATCTCTAACCCTATCTTGTTAGTGCAAATCTTCTCAAATTAAAATCTAATAATGTTCAGCACACTTCAAGAAAACACATTAGTACCTTTCTAGCCTTGAATGAAAGGATTGTTTTTGGTTGAGATGGATTGCATAATGAAGAAAATAACTCTTTTAGTCTAGGTTATGATCTTTTGGCAATCTCGTTATCCAATAATAATAATAATATAGATCATTTGTAAGACTCGTACAAAGGTGGATATTGGGTATTGAAGGTCAAACAATGTTGGTCGTTAGTTGTGTCACAATCACAATAAGAGGGTGATTAGGTGACTGAAAATATCAACATCAAATGTTGATGACCGATAGATGTTAGATATTAATTATTTGTGGACATTGGTGTCAGCCGACAACGAGCATTAGAGATTTAGTGATGGTAGGAAGTCACCTTGATCATTTTACTAATATGAGGGGAAACCGGAGTGACTGGGATGACATGATTGAACGATTGAGAAGATGGGCATTGGTGTTGCTTGATGGCTTGCATTTCGTAAGCCAATAGTCGGTGTTTGATGACAGCGAACATAAATGTTGATGTTGATTGACGACTGGCAAGCTACTGCATAAAGAGCATTGCAATTATCAACAAATCCCACATTAGTCTTGCGCGCATGATAATCATTCCCTTAATTTATAGAAATTTGACCTATTTATGAATTTTATGAGCGAATATTTTGGTCATTTCCACTAATAATTGTGATGCTCAATTTGATTGTCTGAAAAGATCATTATTGATTATTTTATATTTTTATTTCAGCGTTTTACTAAACTCAAATGTTATATATTTGCCTCATCAATCAGAGGATGTTTGATCCCTTAAAAAACCTCAAAAAAGTTGTATTTGTGCTTCTAATTATTTACCTTAGGTCCATTTAAATTCATATTCATACATTCTCTGTATCATCAAGTTCAACTTATAGAATTGCATAATTTCTTATCTAACTAAGGTCTCGTTTGGGATGACTTTCTTATTGCTTCTTAAAGCAGCTTTTTAGTTTAAAAAAATTAATTTTTTACTAGAAAGCTGCTTTAAGAAGCGACAAAAAAGCCATCCCAAACAAAGGCTAAGGCTTCGTCTGTGACAACTTTCTTATAGTTTTCTATTACAAAAAAAAATAAAAAAGTTTGAAAAATTTTTATGCTAAAAAGCTACTTTAGAAAGCAGTACAAAAACTGTCTCAAATTCATACTGCTTTCTAAAACAAATTTCTACTATAAAAAGTTTTTAATTAAAAAAAAATTTTGATACAACAAAGTTGTTTTAGAAACTAACAAAAAAGCTATCTCTAAGGAAGTCTAAGGCTTCGTTTGGGACTATAACAACTTTTTAGTATAATTTAATTTTTATATTAAAAAGTTATTTAGAGAAGCACCAAGAAAGCCGCCCCAAAAGAAGTCATTCGTTTGTGATAGCTTTTTTATTGCTTTTTAAAATAGCTTTTTAATTTAAAAATTAAAATTTTTATACTAAAAAACTGTTCTAAAAAGCACTAAGAAAGCTGTCATAAACGAAGCCTAAGGCTTCGTTTGAGACTGCTTTTTCATTGCTTTCCAAAACGAAGTTGTAGTACAAAAATAAAAAAATTTGTACTAAAACTCCGTTTTAAAAAGCTATAAAAAAGCCGTCCCAAATGAAGCCTAAATTTTTTTAAAGCAGCTTTATAGAAACGCGGGCATCAATCCTCCAAGCTTTCGACGCAAATTCTCATGTGCTTTGAGATATGAAATGTACATCAAAATCCGTGCTTGATCAAATGATTTTTTTTTTTGTGTGTCACATCAATTGCAACGTCATTTGCAAAAAAACAGTAAACTTTGTTCAATATTACTATTTTAATAATATAAGCTTACAGAAGAACTATAGATAGTTAGCAGCTGATAGTTACTCCGGAATGGGACTTTAGTGCAAAATTTGTTTCAACAGGTAAAGGGAGGATGAGCATTTATGATAGGCTGAAGAATTCAACAAACTAATTTTCCAATCAAACCCTGGGGGTTATATATATGAAGAAATATTTTAATTAGCTTAACTACTATGATTAATTTCCTTCTAACTACATTTATTTATTATTATCTTCTCATTAAAGATGAAGATACATTTTTAAACTAACTTTAACTGTTTATTCAAAGATATAAATCTATTGATGCAAAGTCTTCATTCCCTAATAATAATGGTGTCTATGCATTTTAATTACTATGTTGCCATAAAACCAAAAGAACACCACACTTCCATTATTAATTGAAAATAATATAAAGCCTTAGGCTTTGTTTGGAACGAACAATTATTAGGTCAGGTGACCTGACGTAGCTCTACGTTCGGACGTCAATAACCGGTCGCCACGTAGTCTTACTCAATACCACGCGGCCCGACGACTTGACCCGGGATTGCTATGTTCGTGTATTTCTCAGTATTGCTCTAGGTATTGCTCGGTATTGCTAGTTATTGCTTGGCAATAATGAAAAATATCGCTCTGTGAAGACCAATACCAAGCAATACCGAGAAATACCGAGCAATAACGAGAAAAACTCGGTATTGGTCTTCACAGAATGGTATTTCTCGTTATTGCCGAGCAAAACCGACCAATACCTAGCAACACGCGAACATAGCAATCTCGTCTCTGTTCCGAGTCGAGGTTGTCGGGCCGCGCGGTAAATAGTGAGAACATGTGACACTATTTTACTGGCGTCCGAACGTAGAGCTACGTCAGGTGACCGGACCAAATAAAAGTTTGTTTGGAACGACTTTCATACAGCTTTGTAAAGCTGTTGTAGATAAATTTAGAAAGTTACTTTTTAAAGCTGTTGTACAAAAGCAACTTCGTTGTAAGAAATTATTTTGAAAACAATAAAAAAATTGTAACCAAACACAAATTATAGTTGCGGACTGAAAAACAAATTAAGCAATGAGAAGTTATCCCACATTACACCTTAAGCTTTGTTTGGAATAGCTTTATTATTGCTTTCTAAAGTAATTTTCTAATACAAAAATGTCTAATTGCCACTGCCTCTTAGCCCATTTTCTACCTTTTTATGCTAATTCTCCTTCTATTTAATAATTTATATGGTCATTGCCTCTTGGATATATTAGTGAAGTGTTACTAACCATTATTTGATAATAATGTGAAATCATTTTTGTAGAGTTGGTCATGATTCGATGGTTCTCATTGTTGGCACCAATGCATAAACAATGCTCACACATCAACACCATAATAAGACACCACCATTGATGGTAACATTGCTTTAAGATTCTAACAATCATGCAAAACACCATCCTCTATAGCCCTTTCTTCACATGCATGCGAGAAACAAACTCATTTACTCTACATTTTTTTTTTTGGCATTTTACTAAGTCAATGCTAAAAAAAAACCTAGAACATGATCTCAACCACAAAATTTCAATGGAGAAAAATGCCGTCAAGTGGCAACGTATGTGGAGTTTTCAGACCAACGACAATAATGTCTCAATTAGGCAATGTTTATATACGGAAAATTATTAGGTCTAGTCACCGAACGTAGAGAAACGTTCGTACGCCAATAAAATATTGACATGTGAAATGTACACGTGTCCGCGGAATTTTATGTCAAGCGTGTCAAAAGCGCTGGTAAAACGCAAGTAAAGTACATGTAAAGCGCAGTCAAAGCGCAGTCCATGTGGCAAGTTTTAATTGGATGTTCGGAACTATTTTTAGGTCCGGTGACCGGACCTAATAATTTTCCGTTTATATACACGGCTATACTCAATTAAGGGCATTATCGTAATTCTATTTCAAATAATGAACAACCATTTTCCCCATTTGCCCCTCCCTGTTGTTGTATTTCTACGAGCAAATGAATGCGATTGGGAGATCTTTACGTTTGGTTTACTTCCTCTACAAAGATATAATAACTTTGCATAGAAACAAAAGCAATCATGAATTATTAGACTCTTGTAGAGAGAGGAAACGGTGGTCCTCAAAGTAATCACGATGGCCTTCACACACTGTAATTAAAAATAAAGTTTTTTTTTTTTTAATCTATAGTTTGGTCATAGTATGGGATATTGCTATTAATTAGATTGGTTTGATTTAATTATGACTTGAATTTAAGTAAATTAAAAATAATTATATCAAAGATTATATCCATTGATATGGAGAGCCCTAATAATGACTATCATTTGACGTCCATCAACCATCAATGTTTAATGCACGTATTCTTATTAGTTCAATCTTCTCTTCCATCAAGAAAAGAATCAAGCAAATCACCATTTCGTTGTCTGCCTTTTAATATTTCTCATTAGCTATCACTTGATGCATCTCGATCATCAATATAGTCCACCAACCATAGCCGTCTAAGACTTGTACTTTACGTTGTGAGTCATCCCTCCAATTTGGTTACTGAGAACGTCTAGTAATGTTTATTCCAAATATTTTGACATTCATCGTTACCTTTTGTCTGACATTTATTATCACTAAAAATTTAAAACTACAATCATAACATCACAAAAGGTTGTATTTCATGATTTATTTCTATTACATTATATTAATGCATTCTTTAGTCATTTTCAACAGCAAGGGCCTACATTGGGTCTTGGTTAGGTACCCAGGTTTTGCGCGGGCGAGCTTTACCCACCCACACCCACACCCACCTATGATGACTTTTGGGATGTTGTACCCACCCACTTTCTACGCTTTTTGAGCGCAATCCGCCACAGACTGATGGCCTTCAAGCTTGTATCCCTTTGTTCTAACTTCAAACTTTCAAGCCACATGTTAGAATTTATCGTAATTGTAGAACGATTCAGTGTTGCGGACTGTGTATTGAGGATTGTGGTAATATACTACGTATAATTATTATCAATATAAATTGATTCATATATCCCCCTATATTGAGTACCCACCCACAAGGCTATGAGCGTACCCATACCAATTGGATATAGGTGGGTATGTGGGTGGGTGTGGGCATGGGTACCCAATATAGGGCTCTGGTCATCAATCTAATCCACGTCATAAACTAATGTTAGTGCCTATCATCGCTAGCAAGTTTAATTCTCACCGTCGCCAATAAGATCGATAGAGTTCGTTTTCAATAATATTTATCATTGCAAATAACTTTCCTCATGATAAAAAATGTTGAATTCCATCGCCAACTCGGCAAACGCCTTGGTCGACATTAATATTGACACTCATTATTACCATGAGCGTTAACACCTATCATCGATGCTGATATTGATGCTCATCATGTACACTAGCCTAGCATGTCCTATAAATTTTTTTTTTCCTTTCTAGATTAAGCTCTTAGTTCTTTGGCACATTTAGCAAGAGGGGGAACTTTTTATTACTTAGCAAATTACAATAAATGTCAAATATTATTATTATTTAATATTTAAGTTCAAAATTATTATTTTATTATACATAGTCAGAAAATAAAAGCAATTTCAAATTCAAGAACCCTTTAAAATTATCCAAATATAATTATGTATTTTTTACACACAAAATAAATAATCCTATACAAATGAACATAAATTAATGTCAGTTAAAAAATATTTAATAAAAGTTAAACCTTCAATTATGAGAAAATTCATAAAATAAATTTACAAATCACAAAAAAATATACTTATTAAATTAATCCAAAATTTTATTCGGAATAATTTTCTTAATATTTTTTAAAGTAATTTTTAGTAAAAAAAAATTAAAATTAAATTAAAAAAAAACTTAAAATTTTTTGTACTAAAATTTATTTTAAAAAAAGTTGACCCAAATAAATTCTAAAAATGATTATTTATATTATATGTTTTGTAATATAATGTTGAAAAAAAAGCATCAACCTTTAATCAAATGTAAAAATTAATTACATAATTAATCAATTCCATAATCATAATTATGAAACTCTACAAATTTTATAAAAACTAATTTAGTTCCACATAAAAATAAAAAAATTATATTTTTTATCAGGAAACAAACAACAAACCTCCGCATAACGGAATAGAGATTAGTGTGAGGGGGCTCTATTATTATCGGAACAGATCATGCGGAAGCGGGGAGAGGGGGTGGGCCCCACCTTAATAACTCAACCCCATCAACGAACCATAAAAAAAAAAAAAAAAAAAAGAAGAATAGCACCGGCCTTTTGCCGTTTGTGTAGCCAGAAATGTAGCCGGATTTTTTCTAAGTAAATTGACAGTCTGACACGTGTAAAGAAGATTCCTATCAAGCATGGCCCACCACCGTGGTTATCATGTTCATATTATCATGTCCCGTCGCACGCATAAGCCTAACCCAACGTATTACTCTTCCAATTAAAAATAATAATAATAAATAAATAAATTATATTATTACCATTTTATTACGATAAAGAATTATCACATCAAAGCGTTGACACGTGGCTTATGGTGAACGCGCGGTGGAATGGGAAGTTGGGTGCAGGAGATTTGATTATTTTACTTGGGAGGGAGGTGAGTGATTGAGGGAAAAAACATTATGCACGATTGTTGATGCGGAAGAATAAACGGGAAAATTAACACCTTCTGATCTTCTTTAAGATTGTAACTTTATTTTGTAGCATAAACTTTAAATGAAGCCAACAGCTAATGATCTTACTGTAAGAATATTGTATTAAACCATAAGTGGATGTGATGATTTGGCATTGATGGATAGCGGTTGGGTTTCTGTGGGATCCGCGATAATCGCCAGGCACGTTCCACCCATATTTTGCCCTAATTGGTGGGGCCCATTTTACAGCTGTTACAACGGGCTCCTGTCTCCTGCTGCATCTTTTATTTTTCTTTCTCTGCTTAATAGTTAATTACATGCTTTACCCCTAACGCTGAGAATTTAAGGTTTCTTACTCTCTTTTCATAGCGTTGGGTGGATGCTGTGTAATATTATTTAATTAAGTTTATTAAATAAGGAAATTGTTTATTATTATTATATTTTCAATGGCTGAAAAATTATAGGGGAAGGGTAGGGGTGTCAACACGATTCATAAAATTTTAAGTTCAAATCAACCCAATAAAAAAATGGGTCTGATTTGGGTCTTATTTTTGGAACGTTTATAATTCGGGTCAGCCTGATAACCCCTATATCAACTCAATTTGACCTGTATCTCCCCCCCCCCCCCCCCAACGGCCCCACCCCTGTCCCGCACCACATGATCAACTCACTTGACACGCATTAGTGCGACCAGCCCTTGCTCGCACACAACATAGTTGTTCACTCATTTTAGTCATGCTTGACGCACCCGCACGCGGTCCATCCTCGCCACTGCTCGTTTGGCTTTTTTATAGAGCTGCTGTAGATCGAGAAATTAACTTTTTAAAACTATTATAACATGCAACTTGGTAGTACAAATTTTTTTTAAAAGTAGTAAGAAAGCTGTCCTAAACTAACCTAAATCTAATTGTGATTAAATTGTTATTTTTGTGAGATAATTTGATTCAAGTGTCTTAATAATGATATAGTAATATAAATTTCTGTCTATGATTTTTAAATTTTCATTTCATATCAATTTTGAAAATGATGAGATATTTTACTAAGTAATTTGAAAGATATGTCACCTAGAAAAGAGCTAAATTATACAAGATATGAAATGTCAAGTGAAGAACCAATATATTTGAGGTTAAGGTACATTAGTGGGTTTGAATCCATTGATTTAGTGTATTAGTTACCATTTCACTAACAAAAAATCCTAAATTGATGAACATTATTTGGAAAATATAAATATTTACATAATTTTATTTATGTATAAATACTACAATATTTTACTGATGATTAACACTATTTTTTGAGCTAATATATAGACATCATTGTATGATCGATCATAGTCTAAATTTTTATATACTAGAAAATCAAATATATAATTATTGATCGAGCATATGATCACTAATGATTTCATTGGCATGACCATTAGTGATTAGTTCTTAAAATTTATATTACTATATCATTGTAGATAAATTTTGGTTTAATTTGTAAGTTAAAATTTACTTTTCAGAATCATATACTGCTAGTATGTGTGATAAAACATTTTTAGAGTGTTTAGTATGAAAAAAATCCACCGGTATATGTTTCCTACGTGGTTTAGATCAGCAGATTAAATTACGCCGGAAAACCGCCGGAAAATAGCTCATTTTCGTCGGTAATAAATGATTTTCCTATAGTGAATATTACAGTTATAACTTGAACACTCGTATTGATCAAATCACGTTTAATTAGTACATCAATTCTTCTATATTTATAGGCTTGTATATTTTGATTATTATTTTGACACATCGTTGAGCTTCCATTATAATATTATTTGATCTATATAGGATTTATTTTCTATTAATTTAGAAAGTGAAAATTATATGTGTAAAAAATACTCTATTATGATAAATTTATCATAATTTAATATTATATATAAAAAATATATTACATTAATTTGAAAATAAAATTAATAATTTTTAAATTTATCATTATATAATTTTATACAAAAATATCTTCATATAATTTTTTTTAGTTATTTTTTTTGGATTACTGTGCTATTTGTTGGACAAAGTAACACTGTAACTAATTTTACTGGTAGTCTATTATTAGGCGGCAAGCTTAGCAATCTGCGTTTTTATTAATAATTTTCCTTCTCTCTCTCACATCATCGTCGTCATTATCATCAGTGTTCTGTCTCCTTCTCCTCCTCCTCTTCTCTCTCTATATTCATTTACTCTAATTCTCTCTTTCTATCTTCTCAAATCCCTCCTGTTTTAGGAACCTCCCCTACCTCTTTCCTGCTCAACTCCGGTTCTCATCTCCCATCTTTAATATTCTCTCCCTTCGCTGATGTAAATCGTACTGTTATTTTTTTATGTTATTTCCGCCAGCTCTCACTTTTAAGGACTGCCCCCTTTCCCCCTTCTCTCTCTCTTACTACCCTCTACTCTCTTTCCAGTTGTCCAAGCTTCCATCTTTTTCACCCTCTTCCGGTACTCATCTCCTTTTCCATTTTCCACCTCCTCCAATCAAGTTCTGCTCCGCCTTTCTCTCTCTTCGCTCTTTCTTTCTCTTTTTCTCTCATCTTCCTCTATCAACCCAAGATTAGTAGTAGCGGCAGCAGTGCTGGTAACTCCCGGGGGAATTTCGAGGGGGAAATATTCCGGACGCATGCAGCAGCAAGGAGGGTCCCAGTATGGGGTTCCTCCGCCGGAAATGGCGCCGCCATTCTCCTCCGCCGCCATGATCGGAATTCCCACGGGCGTCGAATATATGCAGCAGCCGCAGCAAGTGGCCGAGGCCGCCTCGCCCATCAGCAGCCGCCCTGCGCCGCCGCAGCCTGCTCCGCCTCGCCAGCAAGTTTCAATTTTTGAAGATTTCGGCTCGGGGGGCGGAGCTATGGTTAGAAGCTTTCCCGACGAGGAGGCGCTGGGCGCTGGGGAGGATGCTGAGAGAGGCGGTGGCGGCGGGAATAGATGGCCGAGGCAGGAGACTCTGGCTTTGCTTAAGATCCGCTCGGATATGGACGCCGTTTTCAGAGACGCCACTCTCAAAGGCCCTTTATGGGAAGACGTCTCCAGGTAATTTATCCGCCATTCAATTCTTGACAATTGAGCTAAATTCCGGCCATCTCTCCTTCTCTCTCTCTCACCAGAGCTCAGTCCATCAGTTTTCACGAGATCTATTTCCTTGTTTTCAAAAAAGAATTAATGTGAGTCATCTTGAATGATATAATTGACACTGCAGAATAGAACCTTAACGGTTTCTTCTAGTTGCAGCTCTTAAGAAACGATGTTTGATGGGATTCGTACAACTGATTCTGACTGCTTTTTCTTCTGTTTCTCTTAAATTCATTGGGAATAAAGAAGAGGTAAAGATTTCTCTCTCTAGAAATATAGATCGAGAGGAGGGGAAAGATGGAAAGATCGGAAGTTACTAACTATTCACCATTGAATTTCCAAATTGGACTGCTGCTGCAACAAATTTGAGTTGCAGCAATCCCGATCCGACCCAGTTTTCGAAATAGAAATCTGATCTTTAAATTCATAAAAAACTCATTTTTATGTTTCCCATGCATTCACTGTGTGAATTTCTGTGTCTCTTCCCCTCTCTCTCTCTTCGCATTATATATATACATATAATTATATTTGGTTTTTAATGAGTGAGATAATAATTAAAATATAATTGAAGCTCATAAGATGCTGATTGTGTGGAGGTCGTTTTTGCGTGCAATCATCATCATCACCACCCTATTTTCCATGCCCTTTTTCTTTTTTTTTTTCTTCGTCTTCCTCCTTTTATCAGCATGCTTATCCATCTCAAATTCCGCTTTTTTTATCTTCTTCTCCCACTGTTTCTAATACTACTATTAGGAGCTTATTTGGTTCTCAGGAAGCTGGCCGAGTTGGGCTACGCAAGGAGTGCGAAGAAATGCAAGGAGAAATTTGAAAATGTTCACAAATACTATAAACGAACAAAGGAAGGCCGAGCCGGCCGCCAAGACGGAAAAAGCTACCGTTTTTTTACTCAGCTTGAAGCGCTCCATAGTAGCAGTGGCGGAGCCGCCGCAATGACCTCATTGCCTTCCCCTCCCAGCACAGCAATAATCCCGAGCGTAATTACTTCCGCCACCGGTTCTGCCGCCCCGCCGCATAAGAACTCCTCTTCTTCTTTACCCGCGCTGCACGACAGCACAATGACGCAGGCGCCGCCTGTTGCGAGAATCCAACCAGCCGCTGCCGCACCACCTCCCGTCACAGCACCAGCGCCGCCATCTCGGTCGATTCTTGAGCTATCCACCCCCGCCGCTGTTGTCGGAATTAGCTTCTCTTCCAACACTTCGTCATCTTCGGCGTCGGAATCCGACGGGGAAGAGACCGAAGAAGGAGGAGTCGGCGCACTCCATGACGGCGGAAGGAAGAGGAAACGGGAGGCTTGGCCCGGAGGAAGCCGAAAAATGATGGCTTTCTTTGATGGGTTGATGAAACAGGTGATGGAACGGACGGAAGCGATGCAGCAGAGGTTCTTAGAAACCATTGAGAAGCGAGAACAGGACAGAATGATTCGAGAAGAAGCCTGGAAGCGGCAGGAAATGGCAAGGCTCAATCGTGAGTACGAGCTAATGGCCCAAGAACGTACCATGGCTGCGAACAGAGACGCCGCTGTCATCTCCTTTCTACAGAAGTTCACCGGAATGCAAGCAAGTCACCCACTGGCACCTCCCATCTCCGCCGCAACTCCACCAGAAGAAGCAACAGCGCCACCACCGACTTCTCCGCAGGAGCAACTGAAACCTCCAGCGCCAGTTCTCGAGGCTCCGGCGATGCAAATTGAAACAAACAATAGCCAGCTTGTAAGAAACGATATTGTTATGAACCAGCCGACCTCATCTTCGGAACCGGCCGCCGCTGTGTCGGAGTTGGCAGATGGAATGTGCCTTGGAGGCTTTGATACAATCTCACCGTCTTCCTCATCGTCGAGGTGGCCAAAACCAGAGGTTCTCGCGTTAATCAGGCTGCGCAGTGGGCTTGAGTCAAGGTACCTCGAGACAGGACCAAAGGGGCCGCTTTGGGAGGAGATTTCGCTTGGCATGAAGCGGCTTGGCTATAGCCGGAATGCCAAGAGATGTAAGGAGAAATGGGAGAACATTAATAAATATTTCAAGAAGGTAAAGGAGAGCAACAAGAAGCGTCCTGAGGACGCAAAAACATGCCCTTACTTCCACGAGCTCGACGCTCTTTACCGTAAAAAACAACTCTTTGGGGGCGGCGGAGCAGCCGGCAATCCTGGAACTGCGGCACAGCAAACACAGGAGGTCGCCATTACTCCAAAAGTTGGGGAATCTCTTCAAAATCCGGCACCGATAGCGGGACAAACAGAGCAGGAGAACAATAAAGGTCAAAAAAATCCAACCACCTTGAGAAGCAGCGACGGAGGAAACCATGAGATTAGCGGCGTTCAAATACCAAGAAGCAACGGTACTGGACTTTCTCAACTCTTCTTCGGAGGAACCCCAAACAGGGGTAGCTCCACAGCAGTGAAAAAGGTAATTAGAAGTACTAGTTAGGTTAGTTTCGATCTGCACTTCTATCTCAGATCATAAATTGTTTAATTCATCCTTTTTCTTTTGCCATGAAGCCAGAAGACATCGTTAGAGAACTGATGGGACAACAAACTCTGCAACATCGAGTGCCGGCAAATGACTATGAAAAGCTCGGCGGCAGCGAGACCGTCGACAGCGACACCATCAATCATGACTATGACGACGACGACGACGATGAAGACGAAGAAGACGAGGAAGAAGACGGTAAGCTAAGGTATGAAATACAGTTCCAACGGCAAGGTGTCGGGGCCGGTTCCGGCGCTGCTCGCTCTGGAAATTCAACGGGAAAGGTTCCGCCGACGGCGGCGTCATCCGCAGGTTCTTTCCTCGCTATGGTTCAGTAAAATATATGATCGATCGATTCTTCCATCACCCATTTCAAAATTCCAACTTTTTTTTCTCTCTTCCTTCAAATCCACATTTCATATTTCTTCTCCACCTCTCCACATCAAATTAAAGCCTTTTCATCCAAAATTTAGACTTTTGAATCGCCATAGATGTCCTTTTTTTATTTCTATTTGTTGTGGGAATAAGGTTCCTTTTCAGGCCAACAACATAAGGGTTTAAGGGAATAATCAAGCTCGTCTGATTGAAGTGCAGCAGCCTTAATAATTTAAGCGAAAGAGTAAATGAATTAAGCCCTTGTAAATTAGAGGATTATGAAGCAAGAAGAAGGCAAAAAAAAAATTTGTTTTTCCCTTTAATCATATTTATATATATGTAAAAATCGCATCTGAGATCCTTCCTTATCGTCTCCACTCGATCTCCCTCACATTCAGAGAAATAATAATTTGGAGGAAGAGAAGAAAGCAGGTGGAACTCCTTTGAGTTTTCCGCTCATTTCTCTCTGTAAATCTCTTGCTCTTCTTATTTACTTCACGGCGTCTTTGGTAATTGGCATTACAGTAATGTACATTAGCTATGCTTTGAAGCCGCATTTATAATTTGTAAAAAAAAACCCAATTTGTTGAAGCGAGTTTGTTGAGTGCTTGCAATTTATTAAATTTATATATAAATATTTGGGAGTTTTTTATGCAATCTTTTTAATAATTAACGTGCAAAAAAAAAAAAAAAAAAACTTTTTTTCATCTGGCTTGTTATGTGATAGGAAAGTCTTCATGAAACTTAAAGAGAAAATTCTAGAAGAAGATGGTAAGACCGGTAATACTTTATAGTGTCAAATGTTGGCCATTAAAAGAGAAGCATAATACTAAGCGTTGCAGAGATGATGATGCTGATCAGGTGAATGAGTGACTTTATCCTTAGAGATAGGATATGAAATGAGAATATACATGAAAATGTTGGAGTAGCGCATTTGGTCACATAAAAAGGAGGCATTCCGATGACTCGGTTATGAAAATAGAGGTATTAGATTTGACTTATGTTAAGAAAGGTAGTGGTAGACTTAAAAAGATTTGATTAGAAAATATTAGAAATGATATATTTTTTTAGATTAAAATGAGAATATGTTTAATGTTGTTGTTGTTTTAAGATAATAATTATAATTTTATTTGAAAATTTTTATAAAATAAATTATTTTTTTATCAATCAAAATAATTAAATTATTATTTTTATAATAATTTTTGTTGCGAGCTAGAATATACGCGGTGGTAGAGTTTACGAATTCGCGTCCGAGCGTTGTACGAATATTCAGCACACAAACAGAAAAGAGAAATGAACACCAAGGTTTGGACCTTCCAAAAGCGCTTCGGGTCCTTGATTTGGACCCATTTGGGCTCGGATTGGGTTGAATTTGGTGTCGTTGGGTTTGTATTTCCGAGACGCTCAGTTTGACTATAAGCTCGCTGAAATCGGAGTTCGGGTGGCTCCGGATTTAATCTTTGAAGTTTCCAACTATCTTTTTGCCTCGAGATTCGTGCCCAATCAAGATAAATTTGTGATGCCGTATCAATTTTATAAAAAAATATTTATAACCTTCCCAAAAAGAAAGAACAGAGGGAACAGATGGTGGAAAGAGATAACGGAGAAAGGGTTTTTATAAGAGAGAAGGTGGAGAGGGCAGAAGCTGAGGGTTGCTGATGTCGTTGAGAATCCCACAACGTCACTTTTTTTCCTTTTATTATTTTTTTTATTTTTATTACTTTTTTTAATTGTTAATGAGAAATGATTTGGGAATTGGGATCAAATGGTGGCGTGTAGGCATGCGGGTGGGGTCCACCTGTACAAAAAAAAATATTTATTTTGTTTTTCATAAAAAAAATGGTATATTCGAAAGAGAATGTATTTTCTTTAATAAATTAGTTTGGCGATTTTTATGACTTTTATGATGGTCGTAAGAAAATAAAATTTATTTAAAGAAAAATTGAATTATTTTTTTTCTACTTTCAATAATTTATTTACTAAAAGTTTTTTATAAAAATAAAATTAAAATAATTATTGGGAAGGTAATTTCTTAAGAAAATTTAGTAGAAAGAAATTGTGAGATAAAGATTTGTTGCAAATATGAGAATGCTGAGGTCGATGAGAGGTTTTATACTAAGAGATAGAAAACGAAATGAGTATATACATGAAAAAGTTGGAGTAGCTTTAATAATGATAATATTTGGATGGTAGATGTATTAGATCTGGCTTATGTTAAATAAGATAGAGGAAGGCCTAAAAAGATTTGATTTGAAAGTATTTAAAAATATTTTTATTAGATTTAAACGAGAATCGGATTCTTAATAAAACATAATGCAGAAAAAGGATTCATGTACCTAACCCGACATAGTGAGATAAAGACCTGTTCGTTGTTGTGAAAAAATTAAAAATAAAAAAAATAGACAATCCCTAATGAAAAAATTGAAATTATTATTCACATTTATTTAGAAAAAGATTTTATTGACCTAATTTATCAAACATTTATATAAAATAAACTTTATATAATTTTTTAAAGTATGGTATACTATTTAATCATTAAACATTCATTAAAATTGGTAAAAATATATAAAAAGATTGTGATCCTCTCATAATTTAATAAGATTAATCCAACATAAAAAAAAAACATCATAGAAATTTTCTTATAATAGCTGTTCAAATAAAAAAAATAAGAATTTGAAAATTTTATTTAAATAAATAAATGAAATTTAAAAAAAAAAAAGCCATCATAAAGCTTAATTTTATTCCTTACAATCGGTAAAATTTATTTAAAAAAATTTCCTGCAATAATTTATTTAAAATTAATTTTTTCTTTAGGACATTTAGGCCAATTAAGGCAGACTCACACACACATCGCATACACAAGACTTGAATTCAAGACCTCTTAGTTGTAGGTGAAGCTCCCAACCAACAGACCAATGTGAGCTGTGTGAACTAGAAATTTTTATACTAAAAAACTGCTATAGAACGCATTAAAAGCCGCCCCAAACAAAGTCTTAAATTGCCCCAAACAAAACCTACGTTCTAAGCATCTAAGCGAGCTAATTATCCAATAGTAATAAAAAAACACAAATATAAATTGGTCAAAGTTCAAATTTATTCATTTATTTGATAATCCTTCAAAATTTTATTTAAATTTATATATTTATTTAAAACAATAAATATATATAAACATGTATTACATGAAGAGTATCAAATGATTCATCGACAAAACAACAAAGAACTATATGGAAAAAAAGATATTTGAGGACCATTTTTTAGGTGGTCCAATTAAAATAATGATAATTTCTTAGATAAAACTAATAAAATAATGATATGAGATGATTTATTATTATTTTTTTTAAAAAAAGAAGATATAATATTTCTCTACAATATAAAATATTAATTACCTTCAAAAGATTAAAAAAATAAATAATATTTTTTTTTTGCGACATTAAGAAACTAATTAGCTCTTGCTATTTTAAAAGAAAAAACTATATTATAAATAAATAATGAGCATCTTCCATTAAATTAATTTTGTTCTTTGAGCAAGTTGTTGGTATATATATATAATTATATTGAAAATTTAACAAGAAATAAAAACGGCTTTTCCTGAGGGGGCCATTGTTGTTGCAGGCTGGAGTTGGTCAGGTCAGCTTCGCTGTAAAACGTTATAAAAGCTCTAATTTTATAGCCATATGTCACATGGAGAAGAAAATGGTTAAAAATGGGGGGCACCACACTCTTTTCTATTAAGTAGAACAAAATTTTACATAAGGTTCGGAGTCCGGACAATTCTATTAATTAGGATGGTAGAACCGATTGGACATGTGAGTGTCACACTGTATACAAATTTATACACAGTGTGTATCAAATTTTTGTATACAGTACTGTGTGTACACTCACAGTCCGGACGGTTCTTCCCATCCGGACTCTGCATAGAATAATTTCTCCGTAAGGAGAGCTTCGTTTGGAGCAGGTTTTAGCCGTTGTTTTTTCGTTGCTTCAAGGAAATTTTTTTTCTAGAAAACTGCTATAAAAAGTAGTAATTAAGAAAAATATTGTCTTAAAAAGGAGCATTACTTTCGACTTTATTATCTATAAATTTACGTTGAGATTAGTGCGGCCCTTGAATATCATATGTAGTATAATATCAATGCAAAACAAAGATTTGTTAAGTGTGTTATGACCTAAATTACGTTAGGGCATCTTGACGCCATTTTTTTTGCTATTAAATAGCTATCTTCGCTCGATACCATCCCTTTTTTTTTCTCTCAATAAATGTAAATATGTGAATTTTAAATGAAAGAAAATTTTAAATAAAATTTAAAAATATGAGTTTTATGATGGAGGATTTATATACATTTACATATTTCACACAATAATATTTATATTTAAATATAGTCTAAGATCACTAATAATACCTTATTTGAAACAAAATAGATATAAGATTGAGATATTAAAATTGTATATATAAGTATATATATATATATATATATATATATATATATATATATATATATTTAAATTGAATATGCAAATATTTAAGAATTTTGTGATGTATATGTAAATTCTCCTTTTATTTTATAGAAGGAAAATATATTAAATATAGTAAGTGTTATGTAGTACTGGTGCCAAATAAATAGATTTACAATGGCAATGAAATGTAAATATCTCCAAATTATTTATGAAATAGTGTTAGCATAAAAAAATCCAATATAGAAAAGAAGAATTGCCACAATTTAATGAATTAAACATTAGTTACTTTGTTTAGGGTTTAGCGTTAACAATATTATTGGATCTACATGATTGTTGGTCTATTCTTTTATGAAAGATTCCCTTAATTTTCTAATCTTACTTTATTAATCTCCATTAATTAATGATGTTTGGTACATTTGGTTATGGTTTATGGTTGTAATTAAAATTTAAAAATCAAAGAAAATTTTACCGTTACGTTATTAATGCATTCTTGTTCAGTAATATTGGACAGGTGTTCACATGATTTTTATTAAATATAAGTACAACAAAATTTAATATATTAAGCTAAGTATTAAAAATTGTCATTAGGAGGTGTGCTTAGTGAAATCAAATTATTCAATTTTCATACTTGCGTGAAAGCATGTGACTATTGATCAATATCATAAAAATTTTCATACATAACTAACATAAAAAACATTCACCTAAGAAATTGATAGAAATAAGTATAAAATGTAAATAAAACTTTAGAGAAATAGGCTCAAATATTTTTCCATAATTTTGCACCAAATCAGCATGCATTCAAGCCTTAGCATACCCTTCACCCAATATTCCACCATGGCCTCCTCATATTGAATAAGATCCTAGCTATGAATGTAATATAAGATGATACATGCTATAACTACATGACTCATCATATGATATGATGAATATGATAATGATCATATATGTATTGATTGTTTCATTGTATTGATTTCTTAAAATATTTTTTATAATATATTGGGCTTTATTTATGCTTTGTAAATATTGTGCTTGCACTTTTAAAATCATGATTAAGAAATAAAAATTTTGATGAAATTTGTACAATGCTCATGATGAAGAAAATGATTTTGAGATTGTAAACGCTACAATCATTATATTGATTACTATAATAAAGAAATTTGATTATTTCTTTTAATCTAAATTTGAGTTATAATATTACCAAATATACATAAAATAGGCCATGCCAGTAAGGCATTGAATCCAAAAAAAAAAATGTAATTGCCATAAAATACAAATTTAATCACTCATTAATTTTTTTTTTTTAAAGATCAATACTTTTACTTCAATGTTTCATCAATTCTTAGATAATTCTTCTTAATTCAAAGCCTTTGCATCTTGTACCGGCATATGAATTCGCCCAAGGAGAATGATGGGCATAATCACTCACGTACATTCGCCAAGGAGCTTGCCCTACATTAGGCGACCATGAAGTTCCTTACCAAACCAATAGATCACCACTCATATGAGTCAAATCTTCCTTCTATGAGCTCACAAGACTTAGCTACAAGGAAGCCCATACCCCAGAAACTCCACACTCCATTTCGCTACTACCACTAAGCTTAGGGACTTTTCACCCCAGCAAACACCTCTTCTCGTCTTTCATGACAATGTGACCTTGAACCAGCCACACCAATCATCGAATTAATAATACAATTATCTAGCTACGGGTTCATCTCCTCTCAGCACTCGCCCACAGACTCACCCTACAGAAACTCGCCTCTCTTGAGCTGCTTGCAACTGCGTCAAAATCTCTTTTCATCATTCCGTCCACAATGAAAAGTCATTCCTCCCCCTCTCTCTTTCAATATTTTACCCCAATAATCTTTCTCTCTATACAGCTGAAGCATTGTATGGTCCAGGTAGAAGTTGGATCGAAGACTTGAAATGTTAAAAACCTGTTATAAATAAAATGAAAGCTCACAAAGGATTATACAGGCCACAGCAGGAAGTAGCCGCCGAACAGCCAATCTCCTCTTCCACGTCCAAACAAGCCTCAAGTAAACACCAAGCTGCATTGCGATAAGTCTTAGCAGATTCTTTGTACAATCCTCATTGATTTATTGCCGATTTCCTTATTAAAAAGAGCTGTCTACGGGTTTTCTTATTAATTTTCTACAGTGAAAGTTTTCTTGAAAGCTACAAACCAATCTTGGATCCCTTCGAAGGCCATTTAAGGTGACAACAAAGCAGCAAAACATAGCCGGCCAATACAAAAAATCCTTGGGCAAGTTCTTCATCTACCGCACGGTAATTCACTAGAAGTGTTGAAATCTATTTTCTGCCAGTCTTTGATGTTTTACTTTAGTTTTCTTCAAACTCCAATTCTTATGCAGTTTAAAGATTTAGACTTCGTTTGGGACGGCTTTCTCACTGCTTCTTAAAGCAGCTTTCTAGACAAAAATTTTAATTTTTGTACTAAAAAGCTGCTTTAAGAAGCGGTAGAAAAGCCGCCCCAAACGAAGCTTTAGTCATATGGCGGTAAAGCATTTTTGTAGGTTTGAGCCAATTGTAAAGTAAGGTCGTCTTTGGTTTCTCTTTTATTAGTTGGTGAGGCCTTAATCTTTCTTTTTGTTACTCGGTGTTGAAATTTTGGTATCAGAGCCTAGGTCAGAATGCTCTAGTGAAAGATAAGATTAGACAGAGTCGCCTTATATGGCTTGGTTGCATAAAACAGCGGCCTTCCGATGACCCGGTTAAGAAAGTAGATGTATTAGATTTGACTTATATTAAGAAAGATAAAGATCGACCTAAAAATATTTGAAATAACCTTTCTTTATTAGATTTAGATGAGAATTTGACTCTTAACATGACACAATGAAGAAAAAGGATTCATATAGCCGACCCCATATAGTAGGATTGTTGTAGAGTAGGTCAGAATGATTCTTAGGAGAAACCAACCCCATCAAACCTAAGAGTTAGCTATGGAAGAATTGGGCTCTGAAATCCAACAACTACAAACTAGGTTCATGGGCAGATCCCCATTGGATTGAGGGGGGGCAAATGCCCACCCTTAAAATTTTTTTTTTTTTTTTAATTTTAGAGAGTATATTTTGGAATATTTTGAGTATTTTAACCCCACTTAAAAAAATTTTTGCCCTAATTTTATCAATCCTAAGTGTATTTGCCCATCCGCTACAAAATTTTTTTTTTTGCCCACCTTGAAAAAAGAAGCTCGATCTGCCCCTGGCTAGGTTAGTGGCAACAAACGATTAGATAGAAAATCTAGTTCATTTCAATTGGATGACCACCAAATCGAACGTGAAATGGAAAATCCTTTCATCAAGTGTTCCAAAAATCATCCAATGAAGATCAACTTTATCATAGAAGAGAAACCATAAGAAGATATCAAGATTTTAGTATTAAGATAGACTTTTGAATTTTGAGGGAGAATTAAGCTTTGATGATTTTATAGATTGTTTGCACATAGTGGAACACTGGAACCTGTTTTTCAATATAAAAATGTCCTTTTTGATCATTATATAAAATTAGTAGCCATAAGCTAAAGAAAAATGCCTCCATTTGATGCGAAAATCTTAAAAGAACAGAAGCCAGAGAGGGCTAGAACAAAATCGTCACGTAATAAAATGAAGAATGAATTGCAAAAGAAATATCTACCATCTCAATCTAAACAAAGCACTTGTATTAAGTTACATGGGTTTCAATAATGAAATTTGCTGGCAAAAGAGAATATTTCATAATATAAACAATTAATGTTAAAATGTGACATTGTAGAACCTGAAAAGGCTAATACTTAACAAATGAGATAGTAATTCTGGACTTAATATAAAAGCAGCTAAGAGAAAAAAAATATAGTGATAGAGAAGCAGAGTTTGGTCAGCAGCAGAAGCAATGGCTACAACAAGAGAAGCCATAAGATTAATGAAAGCCTTAAAGATGTCAAAAAATGCTAACTCCACAGAATCACGGTTGCACAACTCTCAGCTTCTTGGCAATGTAGTCCTTGCAGAAACCCATAGTGTTTAAGCCCATGGATTCCACCACGGCTCCGGCGGCGGCGCCGGCGTGTGCTTCTCCGCGTCAAGAGCGAGCTTGATCAAACCAGCTAAGGCAAAAGGTTTGCACTTAAAAAGGTGGGTATTCGAAAATTGCCAATGGTGTTTTTCCCTTGGATGGGGGCCATCCCTTTCTCCACATAAGGCTTTGAAGAGCGACGAAGGGATCATTCTTAGAAAGATTGTTTTTTTGGGTCAGTTGTCAGGGGGGAAGTCCGACGATAATCGATGGCCGAGAGTAAGTCCGGTAATAGTCGGTGGTCGGGCAGAAGTGCTGTGTCAGTCGGTGGATGGGTAAAAGTTTGACATCAGTCGGCAGGCCGAGCAGAAATTCGATTTAGATGTCAATCTTAGTTAACAAAACATTACGACGGTTAAACACAGATTTAGAATTATTTAAATTCAAAAACTCTCTTCAATAGAGAGAGAGAGAGAGAGTTTTATTGGAGAAAGTTTGGATTGACCTAGGCATAAATGAGGGAGCCATCCTGGCATCTATAATAAAAGCTTATTAAACATCAGTTGGGAAGAAGGTTACTAGACATTAATAAGAAAGGCCAACTGAGCATCCATAATAAAGGTCGTTTGCCACCAGTGAGGGATGTTTGTTAGGCATCAATGACTAAGGCTCACTTACCATAACTATGTGAAGTTGATGTTTGTTAGTGATCAAGAATATCGTGATGCATATATGATATATCTTTATCAAAGTTTAACACTCTAAAGAGAAAATTTCAAATATTTTAAAATTTTACTTTATATTTCTTTTCAATTATACCAATTATCAAATATTTTTAAAACCATCACATAACATCGTGAATCCGGACGTGCCACGTCACCCAGGGCCGGTGCATCTGGATGATGTGGCGCACGGTCTGGACACTACGCGTAATAATCTCTCTAAGGGGGCCACCTTGTTGTCGTTTGATAGAACAAGCTGTATTTTTGTATACATTAAAAAGAGTAGGTTCGTTTTTGGAGAGGGATACATACAATAATTTGATTTTTCTTGTTCTTTCAACTCGCTCTTTGTTAACTTTGTTGGAGTTCTATTGGAGATGAACTTTTTCTTCTCCGATCCAACATTTTCTTGTTCAGCAGGTTTGTTTTTGGAGAGGAATACATACAATAATTTGATTTTTTTTCCTGTTCGATCAACTTGCTCTTTGTTGGCTTTATTGGAGTTCATTTGAAGATGAACTTTTCTTCTCCGATCCAACATTTTCTTGTTCATTTCTCCTTCATCAGAAGTCTTATCCATCCATGTCGGGTTGAAAGGTAAGATCCACAATTCTGCAATAGCTGCAGCGATCAAACTTAGGACTCTCTAATGGTCGAAATGGACTGAAACAGTAAGACTCCAGCAACATAGAAGCCCACTCTCGTCTTCGGTCATCCAGATCCGGCAGACCAGATCGACCTCCGGCCGACCACAGCCGTGCGATCCGCCCTCCTGCTACCTCCGACCCTGCTTTCGTTCACGATACCTCGTGAACCCTAGCTATCCCGCGACCAAACCCAACTCTGCCGCACGTAGCTGCCATTACTGCTCCGGCCGCATCTCCCACACCTCACGCGAGCAATCCCGACGTTCGACCACGATCTTCCATCTACACTGAGCCGCGCGATCCAGGCCACCGACGATCCTCCTCCCTGCGATCGCACCTGTCCGACGAACCCTGTTCTGAGCCCGAGCACCGATTGGCTGTCCGCTAGTTTTGTGCGAGCAAACCCAATTCCTCTTGTTTTTTTTTTGGGAGAATTAGGGGCAAAGCCCATATATTAATCAAAGAAAATTACAAAAGCAAATACAAGTATAGAAAAAACCTATACCACCCCAAAACCTTAAAAGAAACAAAATTGAAACTGTAAATAAAAGGAAACTGGACTCAGGAATAAAGAACTACATCATTTAGCATCAATGCCCGGCCACAGAAAAGCCAAACTCCGGCAACAACACTGGTTGCCAGCAATACCGACCATCACATTGCAAAGAATCACCTCCCACATAGACCTGGTTGCCCGAAGACCATCCAAGGATACCGGATTGATGTAGTTCTTGGTCATCATCATCCCAAAAATCTCATTCTCCATCAAGGCTTTAAAAAGCTGGTCCTGATCCGAATACAAAAATTGCCCAGCAATAGCCTTAATATCACAAGAAGCAGCAGCCACAGAAATAAAAAGCAAAATCTGATAGTAACAAAAATCCTTCCAGCATACAGTAACATACAGCCAGACCTCCAAGGAAAGGACGAACAGTCCAAAAACAAGATCACAGAGATCAACCCAGAATCCAGAAGAATTTCCCTTTAAGCCTATCATGGTTATTCCAGCATTGAGTTTTAGCCCGAATAGCAGTGAAGATATCCTTTTTTAACTCATATGGAGATTTCCAAGACTTAGTAAACCTTCTACTATTCCTTTCCTTCCAAGAAAAGTAAATAATCATAGCCAAATTGGATACTCAAAGATGTCAACCGGGTCGATTCTTCCCTGTTAGAGGACAAAGGATAACATATATTTAGTTTAACTACAATGACATACTTGTAATAATATGTCATTAGCTTCTTATAGATGTACTGCTATGTATTCTATATATACCGTGTCACTGTCTCTGATTGCAAAAACAATAATAAAGATTACTTTACTCTTTTTATTCGTGACTTCATCTTCTTCCTTGGTTCTTTCAAGAACCTCTGCTCCTTGCAAGAAACTCCTATTCATCATGGTATCAGAGCGGGCCTGAAGGGAATCTCCGCAAAAATGGCGAACTTAGCGACGTCTCAACTCGGTGAACACCTGGACACGATGAACTCTGAAGAGGAGCTCATACCATTGTCTCTGAAATTTGTGGTGGTGAATCTGAAAATCATTGTACCAACACAACTATCAACCGAGAACTACCCCCTGTTGCGTTCTCAGATCATTAAACTGCTTCACACAAACGGGTTTGAGAAATTTCTTGACCCCCTCTCTCCCACCCCCGACAAGCAATGTTGGCAATCCGACGACTCTATGTCTCTGAATCCAAAATACACACAATGGCTACTCACAGATCAGAATCTTGCAGCGGCTTTGTGTTCCACAATCTCGCAGTCCATTCTACCATACATCATTCATCTTGAATCCACTTCCAAAATTTGGACTGCACTTGAGATGAGATTCCAATCTACCAACAAATCCAAAGTGATACAGCTCAAAAACGAACTCCACAACATCTCAATGAAAACGTCGACGATGATCCAATACTTAATGGAAATCAAATCGCTCGTGGATCAAATAGTGGCTGCCGGATCCGTCTTCGATACCGAAGATATAATTCTTTATATCTTAAACAGTCTGCCTCCCTCTTACCAGGCATTCAAGACGGCAATCCGCACAATGCTTACTCCAATAAGTCTGGACAACCTTTATCCTCTGTTGCTCAGCGAGGAAGTAAACATCGCACAAGACGCCGCTCGAATCAGCACGCCGGCTGACCCAAATCTTGCACTCTATTTGTTAAGAGGACGCGGCAGGAAACAACGAGGAAGACCATGCCACAACAACTCAGTCACAACGCGTTCATCATCAGATACTGTCATCATATGCCAAATTTTCCATAAGAAAGGGCACAATGCTGCAAACTGCTGGCATATACTTTATATGCAGTACAGTCCAAGCTCCGGCAACAAGGCCTTAGCAGCAAAGCAATATCCACCTTCAACAAACTGGTTTCTTTATTCAGGAGCGTCATCACACCTCACCAATTCTTTGGAGAACCTGTCTCTTGCAAATCCATATCAAGGCTCCGACAACGTGACAATCGGAGACGGGGGATCTATTACAGTCGCCCACTCCGGTTCAGGTTTGTTACAAACAACATCCTGTAAGCTTAATCTTGATCAAATCTTGCATATTCTTGAACTTAAATAAAATCTTTTATCCTTTTCCAAGCCAACCAAATATAATAATATATCTATTATCTTTAATTCTAACGGTTTTATTTTCAAGGACATTCTGACGCAGCGAGTTCTACTCCGCGGACCTTGCCATGAAGGATTTTATCCGCTTCAGACACCACCTTCATCATCAAATAAATCTGCTCTTACGGCTACTACCAAGGTTCCCATTTCTTGGCACAACCGCTTGGGCCACCCGCACACTAGGATTCTTAATATCATCTCAAAATGTAACATCATCTTCATATAGATTCTACTTTCATTTCTTGTCATTCTTGTACTCTAACTAAAGGTCATAAATTTTCTTTTGAGAAGTATGAAAATAGAAAACTTACTCCGCTTCAGCTTGTGCATTCTGACGTTTGGGGCCCCTCCCCAGTTGATTTAATTCAAGGTTACAAATTCTATGTTCTATTTGTCGATGATTTTACTAGGTTTTCTTGGATTTTTCATATGAAACACAAATCTGAGGTGCCAAATATTTTTATTAATTTCAAAAATTATGTTGAGAAACTTACCTCGCACCAACTCAAATGCCTTCGCATCAATGGGGGCACCGAATACATGAACCATCATCTCACTAAATTTCTCACTGAAAACAACATTCACCATCAAATCTCTTACCCCTATGCGCCGGAACAAAATGGCCTCGCTGAACGAAAGCATCGGCATATTCTTGAGACCACAAGATCCTTGCTCTTCACTGCTGTGGTACCTCCCAAATATTGGCCCGATGCTACTATAACATCTGTTTATCTAATAAATCGAATGCCTTCACCCAACTCAAACTATAAATCTACATTCGAACTTCTCTTCAATCATCCATCGGAGTATAATCAACTCCGCACATTTGGTTGTGCGTGCTTTCCTCTAATACCCTCTCCTCTTTGACATAATCTTCAACCAAAGGCTCACTCTTGTGTGTTTCTTGGCTACTCTGAAAATTATAAAGGATATAAATGTCTTGATATCATATCAAACAAAATCTTTATGTCAAGACACACTCTATTTGACGAACACATGTTTCCTTTTTTCAAATCTCAATCCATCAAATTCGACTTCTGTATCCACTGCTCAACCATCTACGTTTACTCTTTTACCTACATCTCTTGCATTATCTCTGGATATTTCAAACAATCCACATCACAACAGTTGTTCTCCCATCAGGTCTTACGTCGAACAGGTTTCAGAAGACTCTCAATCCACAAATCCTGAAGCCTCTTCCAACCAGTATCTATCTCTTCCATCCTCCACGGTTTCACCCACAATCTCCTGTCATCCTATGACAACCCGCAAACGAACATGCTCCCTCAAACAAAGAGTAAGACTAAATCTTATTCATCTTACATCTACATCTCAGTAGGGTACTGATCCTACCTCGTACATAGAGGAATTTGGAGGAAAGCCATGACAGCGGATTTTTTGCATTACAAAAGCAGGCAACTTGGACTCTTGTTGAGCCTCCATCAAATGCATCAGTACTCAGGTGCAAGTGGACCTATCGCACAAAATATCACTCAGACGGTTCCATTGCAAGATACAAAGCCCGTCTTGTTGCATTGGAAAATCATCAAGAGCACGGCATCGACTACAACGAGACTTTTAGTCCAGTTGCAAAACTACCCACAATCAGGATTTTGTTAACTATTGCTTTACATCACAATTGGTCTATCCAACAACTAGACATTGCAAATGAGTTTTTACGTGGAAATTTGCAGGAAATCGTATACGTGGCTCAACCAAAAGGCTTTGAGGACTCCACCAATCCTAACTATGTCTACCAGCTTCATAAAGCCATCTACGATTTAAAGCAAGCCCCAAGGCAGTGGTACAACATGTTTACATCCTACCTTCTCTCTCATGGATTCAAACACAATAAATCAGACCCGTCGTTACTTCTTCTAAAACAAAAACTCGCCAACATATACCTTCTAGTATACGTTGATGACCTACTTATCACGGGAGATAACTCAGCAGCAATCAAGCAGGTCCTTAATCAACTAAACCTTAAATTTACCATGAAACACCTTGGTGAGGCAAATGCCTTTCTGGTCATACAAATCCAGAAGCAGCAATCTCAATACTTTCTCTCGCAAGAAAAATACGCTCTCCATTCTCCAACAAGCAAACATGCTCAGCTGCAACCCTCTATCAAACCCAAATTGCACAAAGCTACAGTCAAAATTTCACAATAGCTCTGTAATCTCAAATCCAAGAAATTACATAAGTCTAACAGGAGCACTTCAATACTTAAAATTGACTCGCCCCGATATAGCCTTCAGCATAAATCTCCTCTCTCAGAATATGCACGATCCAGCTCCACAACATAATTATCTTCCCAAGAGGCTGCTGAGATATATCAAAGGTCAAATAACTTACGACTTACCCATTACAAAAAGTAATCTTGTTCTTCAATCCTTTTCAGATGTGAACTAGGCCGGTGATCCAATCTCTAAAAAATTTACATTCGGCAACTGTTCATTTCTAGGTAACACGCTCATCTCCTGGACAGTCAAGAAACAACATACAGTGCCCCGATCATCGACCTAACTGAATACAGATCACTTGCATCTCTCACAGTTGACATCATATGGCTCAAAAGAATTCTCACCGACTTTGACATCCAATCGGATCAGTCAACCGACTTGTTTTTTGATAATACGTTTGTCATTGCTCTCGCAAACAATCCTATTTTTCATGCGAGAAAGGAGCACATAGAGATTGATCAATGTTTTGTTCGAGATCAGATCAATAATCATAACATACGACTTCTTCCAATAAGCACGATAGATAAGTAATTGACATACTTGCTAAACCCTTGTCCACACCACGGTTCAATTACCTCAGGCTCAAACTAAGCGTAATTCAAGACCCATTAGTTTGTCGGGGGGTGTTAGAGGACAAAGGATAACATATATTTAGTTTAACTACAATGGCATACTTGTAATAATATGTCATTAGCTTCTTATAGATGTACTACTATGTATTCTATATATACCGTGACACTGTATCTGATTGCAAAAACAATAATAAAGATTACTTTACTCTTTCTATTCGTGACTTCATCTTCTTCCTTGGTTCTTTCAAGAACCTCTGCTCCTTGCAAGAAACTCCGATTCATCATTCCCACGAAGCTCTTGATTGTCAATTTTGATTTGATCGAGCAGCCCTAAAAGGACAAGTGCTCCCAAACTCCCCTCGCGGGGAGGGGGTGTCAAAAGGCTGTCGAAATGCCAGAGAAATGTCAAATTACAAACTTGTGTTTAAAGATCAATATAGGGGTCGATTTGCTCTCTCGAAGCCCTCAATCGTTGATTTTAATCCGATCGAGTGAACTAGAAAGGGCAAGTGCCTTTCCCATTGTCACGACCCGACCCGACGGGGACGGATCCCGCCCGAGCCGGATCGCGACGTGAGACCTTTCTTAACCAGGATCTGGCTTTGGATTAGGTTACTGAACTGATCTTCCAAATTCTTAACTCAACAGAAGCACACAGAACAACAGAGCTACTAAAAACATCAAATGCAGCGGAATAAAACATCTATCTTTTCATTTCCTCAAAATAATCATCTACAGAACAGTACATGGCCTTCAACAGAAAGAAAGACAGAACAGAAAAGCCATGACTGTACAAAAATCAAAAGTACAAAAGTACCTAATCTGATCAGACTCTGAAACCTAGTCCTGAACTTCCTTGCCCTTCCCAGAACCTGAAAACCACCAGAAAGCAAGGGTGAGCTCAACAGCTCAGCAAAGCAACAAACCACCAATCTAAATTCTCAGAAAACAAAACCAAATTCATCGGATAGAAATCAGATCAGAAATCGGAACAGAATCGGAAATCAAAACTTACGGACAGATATCAAATCACATCGGAGTCGTACAGATCGTATCAGAACAGAACAAATCAACAGAGTCAGAATCAGAAATCAGAATCGTACGGATCACATTATATCATAATCACAATTTCGTACAGAACAGAACAGATAAAGAAAATAGTACAGATACATATAGCTAAAGGCCCTGACACTGACGGAATCTCTACGGATTCCGGCCCCTTATGCCTCCCTTCCCAGACACTGACTGAATCTCATAGGATTCAGGCCCCTTATGTCTCCCTTTGTGCTCACGGCACCAAAACAGATGTGCTTATAGCACCAAAACAGAATTCATCGGATCCGGAACAGAACAGATATCAGATTTGATCTCATTGCAGATTTCCCGTTTCACTAACTGAATCTCATAGGATTCAGGCCCCTTATAACTCCCTTTTTATAGCTTATACACATAGCATTTCATTTCAGAAAAAATCCGGACAAATCAGGAATTACTCAAAAATCGGGCAGCACAACGGCAGTATACGGAATTTACACAATTTTTCCTGCAAAGAAAATCTACCGAATTCGCACAGAATACAGATAATCACATTTCAGAACCTTTATTCTACTGCACAGATAAATTCCAATTTCACAGAAAAATCCGGTCGACTAAAAACACAGTCGAATCAAAAATATCCGGACAAAAATCTTCAAAATATAGTCAAAACGTGCACACCCGGCACAGCAACGATATACAAAAAGTTACGCGGTAAAAACTGAACCGTTCAAAAGATACGGACGAAAATCGCTAACGGAAACAAAATCCGGACAGAAAATACCGCCAAACACGACGGTTCTGAAAATTGAGAAAGGCGGAATGTGCCTTACCTCGTGCACAGCAATTTCCTCAACAGTCTCCTCGGACGAAAACAGCTCGGCGTCGCCCGAAAATCCGCTTTTCCACTTTTTCCTTCGTTTTTCTCTCTCCTCAGCTTTTTCTCTCTCTTCAAAATATCTCATTTCTATATATATCCAGACTGATCGTCCCGGACGATCGAGCTTCGTACCGGACGATCCATGAAGAGAGGAATTCCGTCCAGACGAAAAATGACATATCGTCCCTGGCGAAGGGTTCACGGGAGAAATTTCGTCCAGACGATCCAATTTTCGTCCCGACGAATCATACAACCAAAACTGATTTTCTGCACAACCTGTACCGATCGTCCCGGACGATCCAACTTCGTCCCGGACGAACCTGGAGCAAAAACTGATATTACACCCATCATCATCCTTTAGCGGGAAGGGGATGCCAAGAGGCTGTTGAAATGATACTAGGAGATTGTCAGATATTCTTTGGAGAGTATATGGATAAAATTAATAATCAAATACTTAATTCAATTAATTTAAATAACCAATTTAATAAATTCATTAAATTTAACATATAATTAGTTAATTGAGAAATCTAATTAATTAATTAAATTAAATCCTTTAATTAATTAAGTAATTGATTTAAAACAAACCTAATTAAATATATATAAAATTAAAATTCATTTAACTAAACTCATTAATTGATTTTAAATTTTTTTTAATTGGTTAATAATCAATTTAAACTAACAAAAATAAAATATTCAAACTGATTAAATTAATTGAATAATAAATTTAAGACTTGATTTAATTAATTGAGTAATTTAAAATACATTTAAAATTTAAAATTTAAATTGATGAGCTGAGCAGTTAATTTTAAATTAAAATTTAAACTTTAATTTCATTTAATTAATAACTTAATTAATTAATGCAAATTAATTCAAAATTTAATAAAATGCATTAAATAATAACAAAAGAATAATGCTCATGCTAATCAACCTAAAACAACTCACACCAACATAAATACTAAACTTCTAAAACTAGAGAAAACATGAAATATAAAGAAATCTAAAAAAATCCTAAACTAAACCCCTCTAACTCCTGACAAGCTCCAACCCCTCGCAAGATCCGACTCTTAGTTAGCTCTAGCTCCCAGTAAATCTTGTAGTTGCAAACTCCAACTTCTGCAACTGCTAGTCACAAATACTTACAAAAAAGTAGACAAAAGTCTGTGTAGCGTAAGCAAAACTAATACTAGAAAAAAAAACTAGTATTAGAAAGAACAAATAAATAAGTAAAGCTACTACTTGAGGTAAAACTAGTGATGAAAGAAAACTAGAATTATTGATGAAATAAAGTGTTGGAAATAAGGTACTGAAGCTAAAACAATGGTATTAAAACAAAAAAGATAAGCTACTGAAGTAGGAAAGCTACGAGCACTACCACCAATAAAATCACAGCAAATAACTTAAAGCTAGGGTAGAAAGTACTAGTGTCAGGCAGTAGGGTGTATAACTACTCTAAAGCTAGTCTAATAGGTAACTACTACCTAAAGCAGGGTATATCTCTAATAAATTAATGCACATAACCTCCCAAAAGTGTTATGAACCCTCCTAAGGAGAGCAACAAATCCTTCAAAGGGAGGTAAGCAATCCCATTGCAAACAAACTAGGGGAAGCTTCTAATTGAAGCACACAAGCTACTTCCAATAGAAATAGTAAAGCCCACTCAAATGCAAAATTTCATATATGCTACCAAAACACCACTAAACTAGATCTCCACTAACCCAAGTTTAGTGGGTCATCGTTAATATAGGTCGTAAGACCCGCTACATGAGCTACTTCTAATAGAAGTAGTAAACCCACACATTAAGGGAAGTCTCTAGGTAAAAGCAAAATAACACTAAATTTCAACTACAATGGCTACTTCTAAACGAAATCGTAAGACTAGCTACACTGACTACTTCCAAAGGAAGCCGTAAGAACCACTATACAGGCTACTTTCAATGAAAGTCGTAAGGCCCGACCCAAATCCAAACTATAGATAACTTATAAATGGGTCGTAATACCTAATATAAGTCTAAACTACAAGCAACACCTAAATGGGGGCGTAATACCTAACCTAAATCTAAACTACGGGCAACTCCCAAGCTGAGTCGTAGGTCCCAACCTAAACCAAATCAGCCTACATCAATCCACTTTAGTTTACTCGGTATCCCTGAGAAGAGGCAACTCATGGATGCTAATCAGATTCCTTGGACACTACATTCCCAAGATGACAGAACCATCATATCTTGATTAGGTTTACCTCCATCCCTCACAACCAAAATTAAAACTGTTATATGTCTAAGCATCGATTCATCCTTAATCGAGAGTTCTCTTCTACGCTTTAAAAAAGGTAATTAACTGTGAGGGCTTGTGCTCATAGAAAGTGGAATCTCTGAACTAAATAAACCCTAATGCCAATTATCAGGAAAATTTTGGTTAATTTAAAATCCAATCTACCTCAAGAAAAATAAAATCTTAAGCTTGTGAAAGCAGTGTTCGTGCAGTAGCGCCATCTTTTCCTGAGCGAATAACCCGATCTACAGCCATTTAGACCAATTCGAGTTCAGTTGAGCTTCAATACAAGGTAAATTTATTGAAAAATATTTTAAGAAATTTGAGATCAAATGGGTGCCTTGGCAATTTTATTGGCTAATACAATAGTGATCTAAGGAAAATGACGACCTGTGCAATGTCTTCCTCGCAGAAGAATACATGACTTATTACAAAACAGCGGTGAATAAGACCAATTGACTGCATAGTTCATCAAATGGGTTGCGATAAAGAAGCAGCTTAGGTTATACTAAAGTTTCGTTTGTGATGGCTTCTTTATTGTTTTTGAAAACGACTTTTTAATACAAAATTTTTTAATTCAAGAAATTTTATACTAAAAAGTTATTTTAGAAAGCAACAAAAAAGCTGCCCCAAATGAAACCTAAATGCAAAAGAAGATGAATACAAGGCTTCATTTGGGACGGCTTTCTTACCGCTTCTTAAAGCAACTTTCTAATACAAAGTACAAAAAGTTGCTTTAAGAAGCGGTAAGAAAGCCATCCCAAACGAAGCCTAAGTTCTAAAAAGCTCCAAGCAGTGTTCCTGATCCAAATTCCTTGCCCAAAACTGTTTGTAATACTCATCATAGGTATAGCTCCTGTAGATCGCCGGTGAGTCCTCGGCTGTGAGCTGCTTGGCTGGTGCAATCACTGAACTGTTACATGGGCAGAGGAAGGAAGCCACCGTCAATCTCTCCTTCTCTGAATTCACCACTGCTCTATGGAAAACACTTCTGTACTTACCATTGCTCAATGCCTGAAATATGCAAAAAAAAAAAAAAAAAGGCTTATTAAGAATTTGATGTAATTTGTTTGCCATTATCAAATTTGAATTTGCGATGACTAAATCAATATATTGAGGTTTGTTTGGTTGAAAGATTTAGCTATGGCTTAGACAAAATCTTATCAGACAGTTTTTTGAGCCATATAATAGGAGAAGCAGGATTGAAAATATTTGCATTACTTCTCTTTATTGTGCCTCTTCTTCTCCTCCATTACAATTCCTAATCTTGAAAATATTCATCAAATTATTAGAATTTACTCAGATTTTGCATCTATCAAGTCAAGTAGTTTTCAGGATTTAACATCTCTAACATTTAGGGGCTGTTTGGTGAAATCTAGGATTTCATTTAAGTAGGATTTCGTAAACCCTCCAAATTCGGATTTACGAAATCCTGAGGGGGTTAAATCTTGAAAACTGTTTGGTAACCTTCATGATAAATCCTATGTGACTGTTTGGCTATTCCATTCAGGATTTAAGGAGGTTGAAAGATTTGGACGGAGTTTCTTGCTTCCCGCGCCAATAGAGCCATAGGATTTCAGAAATCCGCCGAACGAGAGGATTTCCGAAATCCGGGATTTACGACGAAAAGGCGGAATTTTCTATCTACGAAGGCTTTGATTTTCCGTGAGATTTGGTTTTGCATTTTAGGCCGTTTGGCTGAATTTCGCCTCAAATCCGGCCTAAATCCGCATACCAAACAGCTCCTTATCAAATCTAAATTTACAAAATTTACTAGAACAAACATTAATTAAATCCTACTTTTAGCTCTTAACATCTCCATATAGTTGGAATACGACTAATAATGACAAATTTGAAGCTGGATTACCTGCAATTGATCGCCTAAGTTGATGACAAAGGCATTGGGATGGGGACCGACGGCGATCCACTTGCCAGCTCTGAGGACTTGCAGGCCAGCAACTTGTGGGTCTTGGAGCAAGATGGTGAGGGCGTTGGGATCAGTATGGGAAGGGAGACCATAAGTGAGCTCTGGTTCAGGGCAAGGAGGGTAATAGTTTATAGCCATGTGTTGCTCTTGTTCGCCAAGAACTTCCTTAATATAGTCCTGCTCCAGGCCAAGGCTCAGAGAGATAAAGCCGAGGAGGAAGAAGCCAAGTCTGCGCACTTCCGTGCAGTATTTGCTCACCACTTCCCTGAAAGAAAGTTTTGAAAATTGGAGTTCCAACTTGTATGACTGTTTAAAGGATAAAACTTCTATTAAGATATGTATATGCAATTACTATTAGGATATGGTAATTTATATAGAAACAGAAAATAACATCAGTGAATAATTTCTTTTGACAGAAAATTTAAATATTTTTTTAACTTTTGTGTATTTATCTATCATGTTTTAATACAACTTTAATAAGAAATTATTTTTATAATTTTTGCCTTACTTATGCTTTATTTGGGACAGCTTTTTTATTGCTTTATAAAGCATCTTTCTAACACAAAAGTTAAATTTTTTTACTAAAAAGCTGCTTTAAGAAGCAATAAGAAAACTGTTCCAAACGAAATCTTAGTTGGATCTACAACTTTTTACCTTTCAAAGATTAATATCCCCATAGACAATCTAAACTTCCTTCATAGTTCATAGCATGGTTCAAAATTTGGGACTCTGATTTTTCTTCTCTCAGTAGAATACCGTTAGTTTTAGACTTTGATTATTCTAATACATAAATTTAAATTTTTTACTAAAAAGATGCTTTAAGTAACAGTAAAAAGCTGTCTCAAATGAAACATTAGTATTGTCTAACATAATATATGACATACAAATACCTACTTAAAAAGCCCAAGCTTATTCATAATATTTCATCAATCAAAATTATCAAGTAAACTTTGTGACATATCCCTAGTGAATTATATATTAGAGCTGATGCCTACATACTGAAAATGGCTATTATCTTTTAATATAAATCAAAACAACCGGTTGAGCAAGTTGTTACGTGGCTGATTGGTGATTAAACAATACTCTCAAAAGGTTCTTAAAATCATAAACGCCCACTAATGTCAATAATAATAAAACAATAGATGATCTTGATTCTTTAAGATGTCGGAGCAGTAAAAGCTGACTTTACTCGGTTTGCTATTCAATTAAATGCTCGGCTGATGACCGCTGTGAATATTTTTATAAGCATGTGACTCCACATGCTTGCTCTCAGCTTTTTCTAAAGTCTATATAGCTTCAGTACTCATTACTTGATTTCATTTGTTTTCTTTCAATTTTGGTCCGTTGGTTAGAAGCTTAGACTATCAACTAAGAGGTCTTGAATTCGAATCTTGAACGCAAGAAATAAAATGAGTAAAACATGTAAAGACACTATGTGCAGGAGCAGAAAAACGACAAAGAAGAGCTCGTGGATTTCTTGGTGGAATACTTGTCCTTGCGGCCTAACAGAACAGTGAAGACAATAGCTATGGTTGGTACAATATAGCGATGCAGAGGTAGTTGCAACGAAGCATCAACAGTACTTAAAGGAACTGAAAATTTGCTATCCCTGTGCCTATGGGCTCCCAAAAACCAGATGGCAAGACACTTGGCTAAACTTGAATGAAAGTTGCAAGGGACTGATTTATATTTTTTATAAGAATTAATAGTCCTTTGTAACTTTTTCATTTTCCTTGGATATTATAAACCTTCCAAGCTTTTGTGTCCATTGGAACCTTGAATTCTACTGAAATAGTTTTAAAAAGTGGAACAAAATGATATGTGCTCCGCTTGAATCAAGTTCTTGGTCCCCCAACTCCACCGGCTTGAAGTTTTTCGGTGATTCATTACTTCAGGAAGTTTCCTACAGTACTGTCGTCCATATGTAAACAAATGGTGAGCTTCACGAGTTTTTTTTTTTTTTATTGTATAAAATTTGTCATTATGTGAGCTCATCAAAACAATAAATCTGCCCATCTAATTGGAGGAATCCGATTCCAAATTTTGCTCCATATACTAATCAATTTATATCAACAAAATATTGAACATTCACAATCTGCCAACAATTTGAGTCCGGCGAGTAAACTAGACGAATTAGAACAAGCAGCTGAGAATCAGAACCTGAAGGCCGAAGGCTTGGAAGGCCAGACCGATAAGTACTCCTCAAGGGGGTGACAGTGAAGCCGGAGATAATCCCTCCAGTTATGCACCGTCTCCTTCTTCACATTGAAGCTCGTCGACAGGCGAACCTTCTTCGCCGGATCGTCGGAATAGAGTCTCAGCTTCTCCTCCGCCGGAAGGTGGAAGAATTCGTTTCCAATGGCTCGCATCTGCTGAATCAATTCAGCTGAAATACCATGGTTCACTACCTGATCAATTTGAAGAAAACATCAGTGTCAATCAATTATAGAGGCAGGGAATGGAGATTTTAGGAGGAAAGGAGAACCTGGAAGAAACCATACGATTGGCAGGCTTGACCTACTTGGGAAACTATTAGAGATTTATCAGGGGATCCGAGATCAACGATGGGGATGTTTCCGTCGATCTCGACGGCGGCGAAGTTCGGTCGCTGGGACGCCGGCCGGATGTAGGACTCCGGTACGGATTCGAGAGGCCGGCCGACGGAGAGGAGGAGATCCGCCATGGATGGTAGACGGGACTGAGGATGAAAGTGAGAGCGGGAGATTGGAAGCTCTCGATTTGATCAGGGCTATATAAAACGAATGGAAAGCTTTGGAGCTTTGGCGCCTTCCATTAAGGGCATTATGATCACCGAAAGACTTCTGGACTTAGTCGTTTTTGCTGACTTCAGCTACGTGATGTCAGTTGTTAAAGGTCATGCTTACATTTTTTCCCCTAAATGTGTCTTTGTGAGGAAAAATTATTATGTGGACCCCGTCCTGAAATAGATCAGAATGTGTCATGTCATTTTTTTGTTTGGTATTGATGCCCAGTACGGGTGTGTATCGAGTGATGTAGCGCGTTCTGGTTGATCTACGAACCGTCCAGTATTCATTTTCTATGCGGATCCTAGACCGCTGAACGGCGCCGGGAAATCAATTAGGACGTGTTATGTCATTTTTTTGTTCGGTACTGGTGCTCAGTACCGAATAGTCTAGTATTCGTTGATCATGCACCAGCCATGGAAGAGAGCTGCTGTATATGGAATGAGTACTACTAGTTGAATAGTTGTTAGTAGGGGTGTCAATATTTGACACGACCCGAAAACCCGACCCGAACCCGACATGAAAATTTCGGGTTCGGGTTGACCCAAACCCGAACCGGGTCGGGTTTGGGTTAGAGTTTTCAACCCGTTTTAAAAATCGGGTTGGGTTGGGTTGACCCGGAAACCCGAAAATGATCCGGTTCGACCCGCTGACCGAGCTGCCCCGCTGCGCTGACCGCCTGACGACTGCGCCCCCGTGTGACCGAGCTGCCCAGCCTGCCCCGCTGACTCAGCTGCCCGACTGCCCCCCGCGTGACCGCTGCCGCTGGACGCCGGACGCTGCTGCCTCGCTAGAGGCTCGCCGAAGGCCCGCGGATGCCGCGAAGCTGCTCCCGGCCTTACCGTGTCTGCGGGTCGGGTCGGGTCGGGTTTGACCCGAATCCGAAGCAGGTCGGGTTCGGATCCAGTAAATCGACCCATTTGTAAAAACGGATCAGATTCGGGTTGACCCGAATAGTGCCGGGTCATTTCCGGATTTGACCCGAAATTGACACCCCTAGTTGTTGGGTATCTCCAGATAGGCACGTCTTATTATTACTGGTTTATTGAGTATAAATATCATGTATTGTATGTTGAGGACTATTAAAGGGAGTAATTAGAGGACTTTGTCATGAATTACCCTCTTTGCATAATGACAAAGTAAACAAAAATAATATTTAATTATCTATATAATTCATATTAAAAAGTAAACAAAAATAATATTTAAAAAAAATCCACTTTTTTTTCATCCTAAAATATTTTGAGGGCTCAATCTATAATTGATGCACTTTCTTTTTTACTTATTTTTTAATTTATTTAAAATATAAAAGATTTACAATTTTTCCCTCTAATATTATTTCATATAATATTTTAGAGAATTAAAAAAAGTTATATAAAATATAATATATGTAATAATAATATTTTTTATTCTTTTTTATATTTATAAATTATAACCAATCATACTTCTGCCCGACCGTCATCATTCACGTGAAGTTCTACCTATTTCTTGGACTATTATAATCTAATCGTCCTTAAGTTTAGTTGCGGTCTTTATAAACTATTCAAATACTAGTTGAATTATTTCAACTGGGTGTGGCCCCGTGATTTTCCCCTCTTTTTTCAGTGTTTTCCACATAAAAATTCGGGTGATTTTAAAATATCCATACAATACTAGGAGAAAAAATTCTCTAACTTTATCTCAGCGAATATTCTATCCCGCAACAATAATAATATTTTTTTATTATTTTTTATATTTATAAGCTATAACCAATTATAAATTATAAAATACATATTCAAATTCATCATCTTCTTGAAGGTTCATTAATCTTGCCCTCTTTCACAAATCAAAATTACTCTCTTAATTCTTACTATCTTCCGAAGCTACGGCCTCTATCTACTTCATATTTATAGAGTTCTAAGAAAACTTTTGCTTGTTGGAAAAAAATATGATAGAGAGACAAAGTAATGCAAAAAATAATAATTTTTCCTTTCATTTTCCCCCTCAATTTTCTCCTTCTATAATTGACACAAGTGATGACTAGAGCAACACCTATTGAGTAAAATATTTAGTTATATTACTCAACTAGTAAATAGAAATAGACCTGGAAAATGATGTGAAGGAAAGAGAGAGTTTGTCCATCAGGAGAAATTATTGCTTGCGACTACTGGACAGTTCGGAGCCGAATCAGGATGCGCCACATCATCCGGTACACAGCAAAATGATGATGTGACGCATCCTGATTCGCTTTCGAATCATGTCCGGTGACCGCACGTAATAATCTCGTCCATGAGACACTCTCACTATTTTTTTATTTTTTTTTAATTATAACGCACCCAGAATAAAAATGAGTAATAGTGATTCACCAAAGACCAAGTCCATTGAGGTTATGTGTTGCTAAAAAAATAATAATAATAAATTAGAGTTGTAAGAAAATGAAATATATGTATATCATTTTTATCCTTTATTTAAGCTATTAATATATTTTTATTAAAATAATAATAATAATAAGAAGAATAATAAGAATAAAACTGTTAATTGAATACTTTTATTTGAAATATTTGTTTTGAGTGTTGTGGCCGACATCAAATTCTAATTGGATTTTCTTATGGAATTGTATATATATGAAAGGAAGAATAAACCAATGGTACTGTTTAAATAAATATATATTTAAATATATATTTTTTTATTTATAAATCAGATCAATTGCCATTGAGCATTTATTTTACCAATGGAAAAAAAATATTGAGCAAAATTGAAATTTTTTTACTGCTACTTCATAAGAGCACTATTTTCAAACAAAAATTTGAAACAAAATAGAATAATTCATTCAAAACAATGAGAGCTAAGGCCTCTAAAGTATCATTTTAGAGCATCTCCGACCGAACGTCAAAAGAGCCTATGGCACCGTTCGGTCGCTCCAGCCGAACCACAAAATTTTCGTCATTTACTTGCGGGTGAACAGTGCGACATGAATATTGATGTTGCACTGTTCACCTACGCTATTTTGCTCTCTCAACTAGAAAAACGAGCGAAAGGGAGAAGGGTCGTTACCTTCGCAGAAGCACATAAAATTGCGTTCGATTGGAGTAGCACCACGACATTTTGGAGTTTTGCGGTATTTTGTTGTGAAAAATGGAGTTCTCCGTTGGAGATGCCCTTAAGTGCGTTGGGTTCGAATGACATCTTACTCGAGAATTACCGTCTCTCGAGCTAGGGTTTTTATTAGGGGTGTCAATATTTGACATGACACGAAAACCCGAACCGGACCCGACCCGAAAAATCCGGGTTGGACCCGACCCGATTTCAAAATAGGTTGGGTTCGGGTTGACCCGACGGGTTGCCGGATCAACCCGCGAACCCGCTTTCTCGCGACCCTGCCAGCTATCGCGACCCTGCCCGCTGTCGCCTGTCGCGACCGCGCGCGACCCAGCTGGTCGCAACCCCGCTGTCGCGACCACGCGCCAGTAGGCGCGACCCCGCGTGACCCCAGCGCGACCCCGCTGTTGCGACTCGCGATCCCGCGCCAGTAGGCGCGACCCAGCGCGACCCCGCGCTAGTAGGCGCAACCCCGCGTGACCCCAGCGCTGGCCGTTGCTGCCCGCGACCACTCCGGTACACCCCGCTGCTCGCGACCCGACGACCCCACGCGACAGTTTTCGGGTCGGGTCGGGTCAACCCGGCAACCCGCCGGGTTGGGTCCGGGTTCACATTTACGACCCGTTTACCTAACCATGTCGGGTTAGGGTCGACCCGTTTGAACCCGGGTCAGTTCCGGGTCCGACCCGTGACCCGAAATTGACACCCCTAGTATTTATCTCATATTTGAATTAATAAAATCATTATTATGCTAATTTTATTAATTTTTAATAACATTATTATTTCTCTCCTTCTCCGTATTCATTGTCAGCCAAGATTTTTAAAAACTTGATATTTTGAGTTTTCCAAATTTAGTCGAAAATTTTCCAATTCCTACAAATCGACAGTGACCAGATGAAGCAGACAGACGGAAGACTTACAGGTCAACCCTCACGTCGGTTCGTACTGTGAAAGAAAAAAAATGGGGTGAGAATATATACCAATTTTTTAAGCAGAATTTTAAAATTTGGAATTTATTTTCTGTTGATTATGAAATAAAAAAACAGTTTATTATTTATATTTTATATTCATTTTAAAATAAATTTAAATATTTTTAAAATATATTTTTATCAAAAGTTTGGGAAAGCTATGATATGGCGACCAAAAATTGGCTGTTAACTAAACCAAAAGATAAAATATAAATTTATTTTATTTCAATATCATAAAAACAAATGTATTATAAAACTATAAAAGATAAGTTAAAGATAGATTATATTAGATAAAATATTAAAGAGATATATATTGAAAATAGTATTTTTGGAAATATATTTAAGTTGTTTAAATATGTAAAAATTAAATTAAATTACATTGTTAGTAATGAAACTAAGAGATTATTTATATAGACATTTAAAAAAAAATAGTTTATGAATAATATATTTAAAAACTAAAAATAAGAAAATAATAATAAAAGAAATTTTCTAATGTTGATTTTAAACAATCAAGAAAAAATTAGTAATGCTGATTAGAGTTTGTTTAGAAAAGGTTTCTCATTGCTCTGCTTTCATATCATAGTCATAATTTCTTTTGTCTATTATCTTCTTACTACTTTTAAAAAAAAATTATGATGGTCTCAAAATAATGGATTTTCACTATTCAACCACTAATTATCATTATACCATATCTTCTACTACTAATCACATAAATTAGTAAATAATATAGGCACAAATATGTCGGCCATAATTGTAAAATAAAATTACAATTAATATAATGTATTTTTCTTTTCACTAAAGATGTAAAATAGTGCAATCACATCATAAAAGAGGCTATTAAGATTTTCTTTGGGACAACTTTCTTACTGCTGCTTAAATCTTTGAGAAGCAGTAAAGAAGCCATCACAAATAAAGCTTAACCCTTACCTTATATGTCGCACTGCTTCTTAAAACAGTTTTTTAGTACAAAAATTAAATTTTTTGCACTAGAAAACTACTTTAAGAAGCAGTGAAAAAAAAAAAAATCATCCCCAATGAAGCCTAACTCTTGCCTTATATGCCGACCAAGAAGTCGAAATCAACTCTGAATCATGGCCATAAGCCTTGCATTTCCATAGGCCATGACTTGGTCTTCCAAATTGACAAGCATTGCTCACCTTGCATAGGCAAGATGAACTTCTTCTTTTGCTTGGAAATGTTCAAATCGCTTGAGAAAATTAACGTAAGGAAAAAAATTTTATTATTGAAAAAGATAGATAACAACCTCACTCACGCGGTTTTAGGGTTCTTAAATTTTAATGTATCAAAATTTTAAATATAATTTCCAAAAAAAATTTCTAATCAGACATGTGCAATTTCCTGATTTATTTCTTTTTCATTAGAGAGGTTAGATTTGAAAAAAAAAAAAAATTGAAGTTGAATTAGTCAAAATTGATATAAAATATAAAATATAAATTTAGAAAAAATTAGCTCTAAATATTTAATTAATTTTTGTATTAGAATAGTTCTGAGATGTCATTTGATTTACTTGGTAATGTAAATTTACTGGATATAGTATGGTGGGTGTGAGACATATACCCCCAAAATAGCTTAGAATGTTTATAAATTAATAGATAATAAGGTTGGATTATGTTTACATGAATATGTCGACCATAGTGTGAGTTAAGAGGAATAAACGAGTCGAGTCAAGTAGTGGTCTTATCGAGTTCGACTCGTCAATCAGATTATCGGCTCGAGCTCGAGCTTGAGTTGAGCTCAAAAGGCAAGCTCGAATTCGGCTCGTCCCACTGTAAATGAGTTTGAGCCGATTGCAAGCCTCCGACGGTCAAAGCCGCCTTCTATGAGCGAGCGAGCCTCCGTGGTCATCCCCTTTCCGAGTTACGAGCTCCAACCAGCTTACACACGTGTGATATGTCTTGTTCCGCGAATTCACAAGCGAGAATTTCAAAATCAGGGGCGAGATTTTTAATAGTGCAACCAGGATATTTAAATTTAATTAATATTTAAAAATATATTTTAAAAACATTAATAATGATTCGAGCCAGCTCGCGAGCTCACGAGCCAAGCCTCATCAAGCTAGAACTTGAGCTCGAGTTCTAGCTCGAGCTCAAAATAGAGCTCGGGCTCGTGGCTCGGTAATCTTAGTTCGCAAGCTCGTTAACGAGTCGAGCTCAAGTCGGCTCGTGAGCCGACTCGGCTCACTTACACACCTAGTGTGAGTTAAGCTAACATCTATTTTTTTTATAAAAAAAACCCACATAGAGCCCACGAGTTCCATGAAATAATAAAATTTCATGTCCCTAAAGAACCAAAAGATCTCTAAAATATAATTTTTGAAGTAAAACCTATGAGCTAATGGTTCTACCTAATTCAACATAGTGAAAAAGAAAATAAAGTGATAACACCAAAAGGGAATCAAGTAACCAAATCAGAATAGAGAAGCAACATCAGCAACAAAAGATCCACAACAACCACTAAAAAAACCTACACAACTATAGAAAAACAGAGACATGCACAAAATAAGAGAAACTGAGAACCATCCAAGGCATGACCAACATATTCTTTGACTTTGAGGAAAAGTCACTAAAACAAATCCATGATAGCCACAAAACTTAGCTTCAGCACAACAAAACCAGCCCACAGAAAACTCACACAGCCACCAAACAACAAATGAATACCCAACAAAACAAAGCCACACCACCCTCCCACCCCAGCCGAAACAACACAATCCCAGCCACCAACAACTCACAAAAGAAATCCAAAGAGAGTTCCATCCATCAACAAAGACGAGACAACATTATTTTGTAGGTTTGCGTCTACAATGCTTACCAACACAGGAGAAAGCATTACCAACAACACGACTTACATTCAAAGCATAAAACTGATCATGAAACAAATCAACCTGCTCATCCTCCATGTCATCCTCAGCAGCCCCGCAAGGTGATAATGGTAACCCATCAAGCCAGTCAGATTGCTCCAAACAAGTATATCCTGATCTAGAAACCAATTGAGCTTTCAAAACATTAGGAGAAAACAGAGCAATAGAAACATCAACAAGAAGTTCAATTTCCTACGGCCTCATAGGAGAGGACGACAGAATTAGGTCGACAAAAGTCATAGGTGATTCAGCACAAAGATCCAAACCATTAGCCAATTCATTATGTTTCTTTGAGATTAGGGTTTTGTTTTCTTAGCTCATTTTGGGCTATGTTAGCTACTATAGAACTAGAATTTTGTTACACATGATATTATTTAAGATTATTCATAAGATTGGACAATTGCGATGGTTTTGAAGATCTTAGACTCAAATTAGGGTTTCACATCAATTCACCAATTACTTTAGATGCTAATTAAATATTTCAAAACTAAAGTTAATTGAAGGATGAAGAGTATTTGTTTCTAGTTGCAAAATAATAGCAAATATATATATATATATATGCAAGTAGCATATGATAGAAGTAAGGAGAAATAATATTGTTAAGAAAAATTAAAATTATATTTGGAGTAGCTTTTATTCTCTAATTATTTTGCTTAGAATTTCAAAATAATCACATTGGATATATATATAGGCAATAGGCAAAGATTCCTCGATGGAATATAACTCTAAATGAGTAGTTAATGATACGATTATCAAATGAGGCATAAATCCAATTCGGGATTACCTACCTCTCTGGAGTAGTTTTATTAAAAAAAAATACCATTAGGAAATATATAATTATTATTAAAATTAAATATTGTATTTGAAGTTATCTAAATTATCTAATGGAATAGAACTTTATTTATGGCAAATTATCTAATGAGCCATTATTCAAAATTAAGACTGACTCTTAATATGCGTGTTAGAAGATTTGAGTTGGTAGAATTTAAATTTTTTGTCTTAGCGGTGTACAAAGATTTTAGCACGAACAATAAAAGTAATAAGATCATAGAACGTTTGCACGTGGAAAACCCGGAAAGGGAAAAACCGTGGGGCTTAGCCTAGTTGCTAAATCCAACATGTAGTAAGTAGTGGTTGTCAGTAGTATTCTGGAGAAGAGGAAGAGTACAAAGATCGAATATTTATACTCAACAACAAGGTTTAATCTTCCCAAAAGAAATTTTAGAAAGTAAGTATCTATAGGCGAACAAATATACCCAGTAGCAAGGCCAAATCCTGATAGTATTCTGGAGATGATGGTGGTTGTCAATAGTAGTAACTGGTGGTTGTCGACGGGAATAGCTAGTGGTCGTCTGACGGTGATGACTTGAGAATGCTAGAAAGCTCTACATCGTCTCCTTTTTCCTCTTTTCCTCCCCCTTTCATGAGAAGAATGGGTGGTTATTAATTTATAGCCTTTTAGGAGTGGCTTGGCTTGTAGCTACGTGAATAATCAGGGCATTTTGGGAGTGTTGGGATGGATGCCGATATTGATTCCTTTGATCATGAGCTGTTGATCGAGCATTTAAACGCCTTAATGATGTCAAAATTTGATGATTTTGCGCTTGTTGGTTTCGTCTTGTGGAGCTGCTCGATTTGATTATAAGCATGTCATATTCGGACATCACTTGGATGTTCAATTAATGCTTTGAAGCTTCCGAGTACGTTTTGATCCTTAATTTGGGTTCATTTGGATTTGGGTTAGATCGATTTTTCGGTCGTTGGGGTCGTCCCGTCGAACTGCTTGATTCGCCTATAAGTTTGTTGAAATTGAATGTTGATGATTTCTAATTCAAATATGTTTCGAGATTCGTGCCAGATCAATGTGATTTTTTATGTCGTATCACTCATAATTCAAAAATAACAATTTAGTAATTACATAAGCTGAAATTAAAAGGCTATGATCATATATTTATGGAATAACAAACTACATAGTAATATACATATGAAAAGCAAATTATATTCAATAATTCCAAGCTATTCTTAATATTCTTATTAAAACTTGGAGTATAAAAGACTCCCTACTAATGCCTAGCCATAATGATCTGCATTTGCCCAACTCTCCAAGCAAGGTGAAGACTTCATTTGGGGTGACTTTCTTATCACTTCTTAAAGCAGCTTTTTGATACAAAATTGAAAAATTTTGTACTAAAAAATTGCTTTAAGAAGAGCTAAGGAAATCGTCCCAAATGAAATTAAAAGTCATGCATCATGCACCAAGCACATATATGTTCTCATATTGAAAGATACATTTATTTATCTTAATTTAGATATTTACAAAAATATGATGTAGTAAAGCTTATTCTTAGGCTTCGTTTGGGACGGCTTTCTTACTGCTTCTTGAAGCAGTTTTTCAGTTCAATAATTAAAAATTTTGTTCTAGAAAGCTGCTTTAAGAAGCAACAAAAAAACCGTCCAAACGAAGCCTTAATTAATCAAAATGCTTGCTTATGAGGATCCTAAACTAACTTAACTTTCTATGAATATGCTTTCAATATGCAAGTGGCTTTTAAATTAAAAGAGAATATTTCTTGGTGGGTTGCTAATGTATATATTTTAAATAAAATAAGGCCCACTTTTATACTTTTCAAAAATATTTAAAAGTTAAATTAGGATGGTTCATTTTACTTAGAATTTGCCTGGAATGATTGCATTTTGTATGTTTGTAAAATAGTTATATAATTATAAAAAAAGAAGGTTTTTAAAAAATTATTGTGATCTTGTAGACTTTTTTATTAAAAGAAAAACTAAATAATTTATAGTTTTATTATAGTTGTCAATCATCATAATATAAATTTTCAAGAAAATAATAAAAATTATATATTCAAACAACAAATGTAATAATAGTCTTTAAAATTATTTCAAGCACACTTTTGCTGACTTTTTTTTTATATTATAAAAAGTTAAAAAAAAAATTACATACATACCGCATCATTCTAGCATTTAAATTTTAATATTTACTTATATAGCATCTCAATTATTAAATTTTAACAAAAATATCATTAACATTATTTTTTAAAGAAATATATATATAAACAAAAAATAAAAACTTTATTAAAAAAAAAAGGAGTACAAGGAGTCGAGGAGCGAAGGAACAATATATATATATATATATTACTTATGTACATCTTTGATGTAACTGAGTTACTAAAATATTATATAAATAAATATTAAAATATAAATGTTAGACTTGTAAATATACAAAAATATTTATATATGATACAAATGTAAATCCTACAAATAAAATAAAATTAAAAAAGCCACCCCAATCAACCAATGTCAAATAAGAAGCCCACAGCAACGAAATTTTATCCAAAACTTAGAAAATTAGGCCAATATTTTCTAAGGTTCAGAGCTTATCAATAGTCATGATAAGCTTTATCTTACAGCCAAGCAACAAACAACAACGTATTCCACTCTATTATTCTCATCTCCCTAAACAACTGCGCCTTACACGTTAAAAATGCATGATGCATGCATTCCATTATCTAATGACGTCTATAAATTTCATAATTTATTATTATATTTATATTATCTTCATACAATTATAATTATTATGATTTTAAAATTTTTCATTTTAGATTATGATTAATATAAAATCAGCGGCGGAGTCCGAATTTTTTTCTTGTGAATGCACAAAAAATTATCAGTTTTAAAAATATTCTCAATTTTTTTCGACGCTTATATAAATATTTTCTTGGAGTTGTCAGCATAAAACGATAAATTATATGACAAAAAAAACTTACAATCGAGAGCATCTATGTGCTATTCTTAGAATAGCACACAAATATTCTCGATTGTAAGTTATTCTGAGAGCATCTGTGTGCTATTCTTAGTCTTATGATATGTTACTTGTAATTTCTGCTCCTTAATTATTTTTATATTTTAAAATCATTATACAATTGTTTTGTTATTAATATTATTATAAAATAAGGAGATTTACATCCAGTTTATATCATGATATTTATATACCTAATATCCAAAATTTTAATATTTCATAACTCCTACATATAAACAACTTTAATATCAAATATGACACCCATAGATTTCATTCATATCACTCATACCACCCTATAAACTTTAATATTTCATTCTCTGCACTCATATTTGATCTATGATAGACATAAAATATTAAAATTTTGAGTGTTACCAATGTAAATATTATGAAATAAAATGGTATATATATAATTCTCCTTTAAAATATCATTTTCAATATTAGAAATTCATTATTCATTCAAAAATCTCTCATATGATTAAAAAAGTAATAACATGTTAATATTTAAATAAAATAAATGAATATTTTTATGTATTATTTTTCCATAGATGCTTTGTGATGGCATCATGTTAAAGAAATTAGGTTTAGCTGATTCAAGCAATCATTTTTGGAATATGTGCATTAAAATAAATAGTTGCTATTATTGGAGTAAATTTAATGGTAATTTAATAGGATTCCACTGACAATTTAATTTAAAAGAAATTTCATGAAATAATAATTTAAAATTCACTAACATCTTATCGATGCATTTGAACATGCAACACACGCTTTACACGATAACACGCATTACACGATAAAGTTTATAAGCTTTTAGAATAATAATGCAATGTTTAATTACAGCTTAAAAATATAATGGCAAAAAAATGTGTGTCATGTGTAATTCGTGTAATTACACATTACCCCCTCGATAATTAATTTTATGCATTTATCTCAAATAATTACATACATGCACTCTAATTCTTAGAATATAAGTCACATGTTCAATGAACCATTTAACATTACTTTTTTAATTTAAATTTTGTTTGGGATTATTTTTTTACTGTTTTTATTAAACAACTTTTTAGTATAAAATTTTTTGTAATAGAAATATACTTTTAAAAGTAGTAAGAAAGCTATCTCAAATGAAGCCTTAGTATTCACTAACTCATTGTATAAAATATATTCTATAACAAATTATGTACATTATACTAAAAAAAAAACCTTTACTTGAACACATTGTATATATTGCATTCAACAACAGAGCCCTGCATTGGGTACCCATACCCACACCCACCCACGTACCCACCCATACCCAATGGGCATGGGTGGGTATGGGTACGCCCATGGCCTCGTGGGTGGGTATGGGCAGGTACTCAACATTAGAGGACAAACTGATTTACATTACTAATCACCATATGCATGCAATTTATTACAGTATTCCTTACAACGCAGTGTACAACACTAAACCATGTAGCGACCACGATAGATTTTTATATATATGTGGCTTGAAAGTTTGCAGTCAGAGAAAATGACAAAAAATCTCAAGGCCATTAATTCGTGGCAGATTGCATTCAAGAAGCGTGGAAAGTGGATGGATGTGGGTGGGTATGACATTCCGTAAGTCACCATAGGTGGGCGTGGGTGGGAAAAAATTGCTAGCGCAAAGTATGGGTACCCAATCAGGACCCCATGTAGGGCTCTGTTCAACAATCAATAATTACAAGAGTAATAAAAATAATTCCTTTGATTAAGCATCTCAATGGCATTGGCTATAGTCACAAGAGGAGAGCAATAAGAATTCTCATACTTAAAAAGCCGCTTTACAAAGCAATAATAAAGGCATCTCAAACAAAGCTTGGCCTAAGGTTTCGTTTGCGACGGCTTTCTTATACTTCTTAAAATAACTTCTAGTATAAAAAATTTAATTTTTGTACTAAAAAGCTGCTTTACAAAACAGTAATAAAGCTGTCTCAAACAAAGTTTCAATCCCTATAATTTATTGAAACAAACAACACTAAAACAACCAATTTTAAAAGAGATTAGCTCTATCACTTCATTAGTACTACCTCCAACTACAAAATTAACCTATTATTAATACATATTACCCTAAAAATCTATCTAATAAGACCAAAAATATAAATAATTTGGAAAGCTTGCTAGTTTCATAATTTGTTGTGACTTGACTTGTTATTTTTAATTTAGCACGTGCCTTGCAGATTTTAAGCATGAAATGGCAATATTTGCATCAATATAAGAGAAATAGTCTTGTTTGCTGACAAGCAAATAGGTGAGCAGTGCATTATCACAAGACGTGGCCATGACGAAGTATATAAGGTAGAAAGTTTTCATCTTTTTGAAAAATTTTCACCAAACGCTGTAGAAAATTTCAGCTTCTTTAGTATATAATAATCACTTATTTTCAACCAAACGGTACGGTTAAACCAGCTTTGTCGCTGTTTTGTTTTTCATAAAGGCTCCGTTTGAAATAATTTTTTACGCTGATTTTTAAAACCAACTTTTGAATATAGAAATTTCTTTGATTAAGAAATTTGTATGTTAGAAAATCTTTTTAGAACTTAGAAGGGGTGTCAATATGTCACGACCCGACCCGAGACGAGACGGATCCCGCCCGCGCCGGATCGCGACGGAGAATAGCTAACCAGGATCTAGCTTTGGAATTTGGTTCGGAACTGAATCTTCCAAAGAATTAATTCAAACAGACAAACAAACACAGAGCTACTAAAAACATCAAATGCAGCGGAACAAAACATCTATCTGAATTCATTTCCTCAAAATAATCATCTACAGAACAGTACATGGCCTTCAACAGAAAGAAAGACAGAACAGAAAAGCCATGACTGTACATGAATCAAAAGTACAAAAGTACCTAATCTGATCAGACTCTGAAATCTAATCCTGGACTTCCTTGCCCTTCCCAGAACCTGAAAACCACCAGAAAGCAAGGGTGAGCTCAACAGCTCAGCAAAGCAACAAACCTCCAATCAAAATCCTCAGAAACTCAAAACCAATACAGCAGACAAATCCGTACAGAAATCAGAACGGAATCGGACAAATATCAAATCAACAGAACTGTACGGAAACAGAAGTCGTATCAAATCAGAAACAGAACAGATCAGACATATCAGATCAACAGAATCAGATTCGTACAGATCATATCAGAACAGAATAAACTCAGCATATATCAGATATCAGATATTTAATGAATAGCTAAGTGTGCCCCCGGCACCAGAATAATAGCTGAGTAATTAATAGCTAAGTGTGCCCCCGGCACCAGAACAAATGTGCTTATAGCACTAGAACAGTTCAGATGTGCTTCCAGCACCAGAATATATAAATAGTGCATATAGCACCTAAACAGATTTTTCCTCGGATCCGGAACAGAACAAATATCAGATTTCATATTGAGCTCATTTCAGAATTCCCAGACACTAACTGAATCTCATAGGATCCAGGCCCCTTATAACTCCCTTTCCATAGCATATACAGATAGCATATCAATTCAGAGAAAATCCGGACAAATCAGGAATTACTCAAAAATCGGGCAGCACAACGGCAGTGTACAGAATTTACACAATTTTCCTGAAAATCAAAATTCACCAAGTTCGCACAGAATATAGATATCAACATTTCAGAACATTTATTCTACCGCACATAGAATTTCCAAGTTCACAGAAAAATCCAGTCGACTAAAAACACAGTCGAATCAAAATATCCGGACAAAAATCTTCAAAATATAGTCAAAACGTGCACACCCGGCACGGCAACGATATACAAAAAGTTACGCGGTAAAAACTGAACCGTTCAAAAGATACGAACGAAAATCGCTAACGGAAACAAAATCCGGACAGAAAATACCGCCAAACACGACGGTTCTGAAAATTTAGAAAGTCGGATTGTGCCTTACCTCGTGCACAGCAATTTCCTCAACAGTCTCCTCGGACGAAAACAGCTCGGCGTCGCCCGAAAATCCGCTTTTCCACTTTTTCCTTCGTTTTTCTCTCTCCTCAGCTTTTTCTCTCTCTTCAAAATATCTCATTTCTATATATATCCAGACTGATCGTCCTGGACGATCGAGCTTCGTACCAGACGATCCATGAAGAGAGGAATTCCGTCCAGACGAAAAATTACATATCGTCCCTGGCGATAGGTTCACGGGAGAATTTTCGTCCAGACGATCCACACTTCGTCCAGACGAACCAATCAGCCAAACAAGGTTTTTCTGCACAACCTGTACCGATCGTCCCGGACGATCCAACTTCGTCCAGACGAACCTGAAGCAAAAACTGATATTACAATCTCCCCAACTTAAAAAAAACGTCGTCCTCGACATTATCCAATCTAAACTCAATCAAAACAAGTACGGGTACAACCGTCTCATGTAAGACTCCTTCTCCCAAGTGGCTTCCCGTGCAGTACGGTGCTTCCACTGGACTTTAACCATAGGAATCTGTTTACTTCTTAGTTTTCTGATGTCGTAAGCCAAAATCAACTCTGGCTCTTCCTTGTACGCCAGATTCCCCTGAATCTCAACTTCATCAGCAGACACCTTCTTCCCAGAGTCGGATACCCACTTCCTCAGAGTGGATACATGAAACACATTATGCACATCAGGCATAGATTCAGAAAGTAATAACTTGTAAGCAGCTTTTCCAATTCTTTCCAAAACTTCAAAAGGTCCAACATATCTCGGACTAAGCTTACTCACCTGACCAAATCTGCTCACACCCTTCATCGGACTGACTTTGACATACACAAAGTCACCAACCTGAAACTCAACAAATCTGTGCTTCTGATTGTAATACTTCTGCTGTCGATCTTGAGCAGCTTTCAATCTTTCTCTTATCAAAATGATCTTCTAAGCAGTTTCATCCGCAAAAGTGGCCCCCAAAGCCTGTCTATCTCCGACCTCCGTCAGAGTCAAAGGAGTACGGCACTTCCTGCCATACAAAGCCTCGTACGGTGCCATACCGATACTAGACTGGAAACTGTTGTTATAAGCAAACTCAATCAACGGAATATGATCTTCCCAGCTTCCGCTAAAGTCCAGAACACAAAGCCTCAACAGATCTTCCAGTACCTGAATAGTCCTCTCAGACTGTCCGTCGGTCTGAGGATGAAAGGCTGTACTGAAATGCAGTTTCGTACCCAAGCCTTGCTGAATGCCTTTCCAAAGTCTGGAAGTAAAACGTCCATCTCGATCAGATACGATCACACGAGGCACACCGTGCAATCTGACTATCTCCTTCACATAAATCTGTGCCAAGCGATCAACTGAATCCGTCTGTCTAATCGGAAGAAAATGGGCTGACTTGGTCAATCGATCTACAACCACCCAAATGGCATCATGTCCTTGTCGTGATCGAGGAAAACCCATCGCAAAGTCCATTGTTACCTCCTCCCATTTCCACTCAGGGATTGGCAACGACTGCAACAGTCCACCTGGTCGCTGATGCTCTGCCTTCACCAACTGACAGGCTTCGCATCTCGACACAAACTCTGCTACATCTTTCTTCATCCCAGGCCACCAAAACAAAAGCTTCATGTCAGCATACATCTTACCACTGCCTGGATGTACAGTGTAGCCTGAATGATGAGATTCACACAGAATCTCCTGCCTCAAGTTTCCAAACACCGGCACCCACAACCTATTCTTACAGAAAATAGCACCAGAATCAGAAATTCGAAGTTCAGGAGTCTTACCAGATCCAATCTGTGCAATCAACTTCGAATAGTCCGAATCTGATTCCTGGGCTTCTTGAATCCGTGCTTCCAAAGAAGACTGAATATTCATCTGAGCCAACTCCAAATCACTGGAGGAAATCACCTCCAACTGCAATCTCTCCAAATCACGAACCAGAAAGTCATCACAGGTAAGCTGAATACCTGATAATCCAAAAGACTTTCTGCTCAAAGCATCTGCTACCACGTTCGCCTTCCCTGGCTGATACTGAATAGTCAAATCGTAGTCCTTGATCAACTCGAGCCACCTCCTCTGTCTCAGATTCAGATCCTTCTGAGTAAAAATATACTTCAGGCTCTTATGATCAGTAAAGATCTCACACCTGACGCCATACAAGTAATGACGCCAAATCTTCAAAGCAAAAACTACTGCAGCTAACTCCAAATCATGTGTCGGGTAATTCTTCTCATGTGGCTTTAACTGTCTCGAAGCATAAGCAATTACCTGACCATGCTGCATCAGGACACATCCCAGTCCTTTCAGTGAAGCATCACTGAACACCTGAAAACCTTCAGTACCTGACGGAAGTGCTAGTATCGGAGCTGAAGTCAGACAATCCTTCAATCTCTGAAAACTCGTCTCACACTCCGGTGTCCAAACAAAAGGAACTGACTTCTGAGTCAGTCTCGTCAGAGACGTCGAAATCTGTGAAAAACCCTTCACAAATTTTCTGTAATATCCGGCCATACCCAAGAAACTACGTACCTCAAATACCGTAGTCGGCCTTGGCCAATCAGCAACAGCCTGAATCTTCTGGGGATCTACAGAAATGCCTTCTCCGCTAATCACATGCCCCAGAAAAGAAATGCTCTTCAACCAGAACTCACACTTGGAGAACTTGGCATACAGCCGATGCCTCCTCAAAGTCTCCAACACAATCCCCAAATGTCTGGCATGATCATCCTCAGATGCAGAATATACCAGAATATCGTCAATGAAGACGATCACAAACTGATCCAAATACTCCCTGAATACTCGGTTCATCAGATCCATAAAAATCGCAGGCGCATTGGTTACCCCAAAAGGCATAACCAAAAACTCGTAGTGCCCGTACCGAGTACTGAAAGCAGTCTTCACCACATCAGTTTCCTTCACCTTCACCTGATAGTATCCGGATCGCAAATCAATCTTCGAAAATACCGAAGATCCGGAAAGTTGATCAAACAGGTCGTCAATCCGAGGCAAAGGGTACTTGTTCTTGATCGTGATCTTGTTCAAATCTCTGTAATCAATACACATACGGAGTGTACCGTCCTTCTTCTTCACAAATAATACAGGTGCTCCCCAGGGCGAAACACTAGGACGTACAAAACCTCTGTCAACCAACTCCTGAAGCTGAACTTTCAACTCAGAAAGTTCTTTTGGTGCCATCCTGTACGGAGCTTTCGATATCGGAGCGGTACCCGGAAAAACATCGATAGAGAACTCCACATCTCTATCCGGAGGTAAACCAACCAACTCCTCAGGAAAAACATCAGCAAACTCCCGTACCACAGGGATCTCAGAAACAGAACCAACCTCTAGGTTCAGATCCCGCACCGAAGCTAAAAATACCGGACATCCCTTCTTCCACATCCTGCTTACCTCCAACACAGAAACCAGACTGGAGAGAACACCTCGTAATCCCTGAAATACAACTCTCTCTCCAGCCATAAGCAAACTCACTTGTTTCTTCAGACAGTCTATCTGGGCTTCATACTGACTCAGCCAATCCATGCCCAGAATCACATCATACGACGAAATCGGCAATCGAATCAAACTAGACTTCCACTTCTTGCCAGAAATCTCGATTTCACACAAACAAAACTGTCGAGCAATCAAAGGATTCCCAGCCGGTAAAATCACAGATAAAGAAACCGGAAGTAAAAGAGAATCCAAACGTAAAGCCTCAAAACAGTGCTCGGACAGAAAAGAATGACTCGCTCCAGAGTCAAACAAAACACGACAGGGCTGATCAGAAATGTAAATCATACCTGTCACAACATCGGGAGCATCTCGAGCCTCCTGCTGACTCAAACTATAAACTCGGGGCTGAACTGGAACAGGAGCTAAAGCAACAGAACTACTCTGCTCCCTCTGAACAGTAGGTGGTCTCCGCGGTGCAGAACTAGAACCACCACCTCTACCAGCAAATCCCTCAGGGCGAGAAGGAACAGTCCTCGGTCTTCCTGCTGCTGAACCGGCAGGTCTGACAAAGCCCTCAGATCGGAACTCAGAACGCTGATCAAATCCCATCTGCGGACATTCTGCAATCCGATGTCCTGACTGACCACATCGAAAGCACAGACCAGCCATCCTGTAGCACTGGCCAAAGTGTCGTCGTCCACAGTTCTGGCACACATGTGCCGAACTGACTGATCCAGAACTCGTCGTACTAGTAACAGTACCAGACGACCCTCCGCTCCTCCTGAAATCTCCAGATCCAGATCCAGAAACGAATCTCCTCTTCCCAGAGGAACTACTGCCAGATGTATCTCCTCCAAACCTCTTCCTACTCGCAGTCCACCGCTGCTGAGTAGCCATCAAGTCGTTCTCTATCAGACGAGCTCGTTCCACAAGCTCAGAGAAATCGGTGATCCGGAATGGTATCAGGGGCTGCCTCAAAGTATCTCGCAATCCCCTCAGAAATCTGTAACACCTCTCAGCAGAAGTGCTCACTAGCTGCGGAGCGTACCTGGCTAATGCAGTAAACTCAGCCTCGTACTGCATCACCGTCTTGCTCCCCTGAACAAGCCTCAGAAAGTTCTCCTGCATCTGCTGTCGTGCAGAAGGGGGAACAAACCAATCTCTGAATACCTCAGTGAACTCTTCCCAAGTAATCAAAGAGTTCAGTCTGCCTTGAAATCTGGCTGCCTGCTGGCCGTCCCACCAGTGCTCAGCCTCTCCGTCCAACAGAAAAACTGCCAATGGTACCTTCCTGTCTGATGGACACTGCATCCCGTCAAAAGTCTTCTCTACTCTCCTCAGCCACTCCTCGGCAGCTCTGGGCTCAACAGCGCCCTCAAACCTCGGAGGTTTCAACCTCAGAAATAACTGCAAATGTCTGTCCAAGTCATCAGATCTGATAGTAGAAGCTCTACTCTGAGTCTCGCTCATCATCTGAGCAACAAGCGAAGCAAACTGTGAAAGCGTATCAGCACCGACCACTGGGGCTGTACTCCCCACTGGTGCTGCCTGATCGGCACTCTGACCTTCTGTCATGTCTGGGTCTGGCTGATCCATACAGAAAATCCAGAAAAATCCGGAAAACTATCACAAAAACAACACAATAAAAAGCCGAACCAACCAAAACTACCTCCCAGACAGACTCACTGATCACTTCCTACAGCTCTGTTTCACAAAATTTCCAAATTCCAAAACCATGCTCTGATACCAAAAAAGCTAGCTTGTCACGACCCGACCCGAGACGAGACGGATCCCGCCCGCGCCGGATCGCGACGGAGAATAGCTAACCAGGATCTAGCTTTGGAATTTGGTTCGGAACTGAATCTTCCAAAGAATTAATTCAAACAGACAAACAAACACAGAGCTACTAAAAACATCAAATGCAGCGGAACAAAACATCTATCTGAATTCATTTCCTCAAAATAATCATCTACAGAACAGTACATGGCCTTCAACAGAAAGAAAGACAGAACAGAAAAGCCATGACTGTACATGAATCAAAAGTACAAAAGTACCTAATCTGATCAGACTCTGAAATCTAATCCTGGACTTCCTTGCCCTTCCCAGAACCTGAAAACCACCAGAAAGCAAGGGTGAGCTCAACAGCTCAGCAAAGCAACAAACCTCCAATCAAAATCCTCAGAAACTCAAAACCAATACAGCAGACAAATCCGTACAGAAATCAGAACGGAATCGGACAAATATCAAATCAACAGAACTGTACGGAAACAGAAATCGTATCAAATCAGAAACAGAACAGATCAGACATATCAGATCAACAGAATCAGATTCGTACAGATCATATCAGAACAGAATAAACTCAGCATATATCAGATATCAGATATTTAATTAATAGCTAAGTGTGCCCCCGGCACCAGAATAATAGCTGAGTAATTAATAGCTAAGTGTGCCCCCGGCACCAGAACAAATGTGCTTATAGCACCAGAACAGTTCAGATGTGCTTCCAGCACCAGAATATATAAATAGTGCATATAGCACCTAAACAGATTTTTCCTCGGATCCGGAACAGAACAAATATCAGATTTCATATTGAGCTCATTTCAGAATTCCCAGACACTAACTGAATCTCATAGGATCCAGGCCCCTTATAACTCCCTTTCCATAGCATATACAGATAGCATATCAATTCAGAGAAAATCCGGACAAATCAGGAATTACTCAAAAATCGGGCAGCACAACGGCAGTGTACAGAATTTACACAATTTTCCTGAAAATCAAAATTCACCAAGTTCGCACAGAATATAGATATCAACATTTCAGAACATTTATTCTACCGCACAGAGAATTTCCAAGTTCACAGAAAAATCCAGTCGACTAAAAACACAGTCGAATCAAAATATCCGGACAAAAATCTTCAAAATATAGTCAAAACGTGCACACCCGGCACGGCAACGATATACAAAAAGTTACGCGGTAAAAACTGAACCGTTCAAAAGATACGGACGAAAATCGCTAACGGAAACAAAATCCGGACAGAAAATACCGCCAAACACGACGGTTCTGAAAATTTAGAAAGTCGGATTGTGCCTTACCTCGTGCACAGCAATTTCCTCAACAGTCTCCTCGGACGAAAACAGCTCGGCGTCGCCCGAAAATCCGCTTTTCCACTTTTTCCTTCGTTTTTCTCTCTCCTCAGCTTTTTCTCTCTCTTCAAAATATCTCATTTCTATATATATCCAGACTGATCGTCCTGGACGATCGAGCTTCGTACCAGACGATCCATGAAGAGAGGAATTCCGTCCAGACGAAAAATTACATATCGTCCCTGGCGATAGGTTCACGGGAGAATTTTCGTCCAGACGATCCACACTTCGTCCAGACGAACCAATCAGCCAAACAAGGTTTTTCTGCACAACCTGTACCGATCGTCCCGGACGATCCAACTTCGTCCAGACGAACCTGAAGCAAAAACTGATATTACACAATATTTGACACAATCCGAAAACTCGATTGGAATCTAATTAGAAAATTTTAGGTTAGGGTCAACATGTTTCGCAAATGAGTCAGATTCGCGTTTCAGGATTCGATTCGTTTGAAAAATGGGTCGTGTCTAGGTCAACCCACTAATAACCCGATGTTGACCTGGACTAATATGATTCCTTGGCTCCTTTGACGGGTGACAATGGAGGAGAGCGGCGACAATGGGACTACGGGATGGAAGAATGCTGACGACGGCGAGCTCGCCTCCTCCTTATTGTCGGGTTAGAACTTGGAAGTCATGAAAGCTTGGCGATGATGACAAGCTCGTCATTCTTTTTGTTTGATTGGAAGTAACGACGACAACATGACTCACGATGGAGTTAACTCACTGTTTTTGACAACCCTTGAACGTGTTAGGGTGCGGGTCCGAGAAAGTAACCCGTTTTAAAAAAGGGTAAAGTTAAGTAATGTAGGGTCAATTTCGGGTTGGGTCAGAACCCAAACCGTGATCATATTTTGACAGCCCCTAGAATACAGTAAGAAAACTGTCCCAAATGAAGCCTGAGTAATTTTATTTGATTATTATTTTATTGTTACTTTTTCACTACTTTTTAAGAATTTCTATAGGGAAAGGCTACCATTTGTGTTCATAATAGCTAAGTTATTTTTCCTGTAGAGCTTGTAATCAACTTCATTCTCCCCCTAAAAATCATCAACATAAGCAAAAAAACAAAAAAAAAATTACAAAGGTTCTGTTTGGAACAACAAAATTTTTTTTATAAAGATCTAACGAATTGCAAACGTAACTAATTGAAGCCCAAAACAGGGAAGCTTTTGAGGCACCCATGTATAATGATAAAATGGGCCGGTTTTCATGGACTACGGCCCACAAAATTACGTGCCAAATTTGATCCATTAATCTGTTCAAACAAATAACTCATTTATTAACCCGACGATTAGATCCAACATCAACCGGACTTGTAATGTACATAATTTATTTGATTAGGAAATATTAATTCGAAAAATAAAATAACAAAAGCATTCATTTGATTAGTCTTCAATGAAAAAATAATTAAATAATTAAATTAGAATTTTCTAAATAGAATAAGATCTTTCTTGACTTCATTTTTTAAGGTAATTTATGTTAGGTTTGGGACGTCTTTCTTATTGTTTTTTTAAAAATGATTTCATAGAATAAAATTTTTTAATTCAAGATATTTTTTTATTAGAAAGTTGTTTTATAAAGTAATAAAGTTGCCCTAAACAAAGACTTAGGTTTCATTTGGGACGACATTTTTACTGCTTCTTAAACCTACTTTCTAGTACAAAAAATAAAAATTTTATACTAAAAAGCTACTTTAAGAATGAGTAAAAAAGCCATCCCAAACGAAGCCTTAGTTGACCTGAAATTCACCCTTCTTTTTATGTAATACTATATTCTATTGATTTGTCCCTAATATTTGCAAATTGAATTTAAAACAAATTTTTAAGAAAAATGTATCTCTGTTGAGTCATGGAATATTCACGGCGGTAGAGAAATATATAGTTTAACATCTTAACATTGTACGAAGATCTAGCACACAAGCAGATGAAAGTGATAGTGTAGCATTCATAAGAGACACCAAAGTTTTTACATGAAAACCCCTAAAATGGGAGAAAAACCACAGGGCCTAGCCAAGTTTAAATGAATCCACTAGTATTTGTAGTCGATTACAAATGGGGCCTTTAGTTGGGAGAATACCTTGGCTTGATGTCACAAATGTACATCACATAGAGCACATTACATGGTAAGAGTTATAATAATCAACATAGACATGTTTGTTTGGTCGGCAGGACCACAATCGATAGGATAGAGGTCATAAAGATCGTAGTAGGCGACGAAGGTTAGAAAGATCGTTGTCTGGCGAGGGAGGTCGGAAGGACCATAGTCGACAAAAGATCGGAGTCAGAAAAATCATTGTCTAGCGATGGAGGTCATAAGGATCGTAGTCGGTAGGAGATCGGGGTCAGAAAGACCGTTATCTAGCGATGCAAGTCGGAAGGACCATAGTAGACGACGGATGTTAGAAAGACCGTAGTCGACAGGAGACTGAGGTCAGAAAGACCGTAGTAGTATGGTTGTACTCCGGTAGAAGCCCGAGTGTTAGTTGGTGGTCTGATAGAAGTCCGGGCGTTAGGTTGTGATCCAGCATAAGTTCGGGCCTCAGGTGGTGGTCTGGCACAAGTTTGGGCCTCAGGTGGTGGTTTGGCAGAAGTTCGGGCCTCAGGTGGTGGTCCGACAGATGTCCAGGCCTCAGGTTGCGGTCCGGCAAAAGTCTGGAAGAAGGTCGAGGAGGCAAGGAAACAAGAGCGATCTCTGATCTCTCTCTTTTTTCCTTAGGCTTTGGGTCCCTTTTCAAGGGGAAGGTGGTGGGCTTTATCTATAGATTTTCTGGAGTTGCATGGTCCATAAATAGGTGGAAGATTAAGAGTAAATAGGGAGTGGTTTGGATGGATGGCTAATGTTGAATCCCTAGCTTGATCGTGGACTGTTCGCTATACATTTGAAGACCTTAATGATGTCGAAATTTTATGATATTGGGCTCGTTGGATTCGTCTCGTTCAGCTTCTCTATTCAACTATAACCATGTCATGTTTAGAAACCGTTTGGTAATCCAAATTGTGGTTTGTGCCCTCCAGTAGCACTTTTGTCCATTGATTTGGACCCATTTGAGCTCAGATTGAGTTAAATTTGGTGTCATTAGGTTCGTACTTTCGAGACATTCAGTTCAACTATAAGTTTGCTGAAATCAGATTTTAGATGGTCCCTAATTTAATTTCAAAAGTTTTCTCAAGATTCATGCCCAATCAAGATGATTTTTTGATGATATATCAATGTCGAAGTGTATTGATGCTAAACCTAATAGAAAGGGCATTAATTTTTTATTTTATGCTAGGGTTAATATATTTCAAAATTTTCAAATTGAATTTAAATCAAAATGAAATTTTTAAGAAAAAAATTATCTCAAAATACATTGATGCTAAACCTATTAGAAAGGGCATTAAATTTTTTTATATCTAAACTAAGGTTAATATATTTTAAAATATTATAAACAGTATTCATACATCAAACAAAATCTTCGATTGATTGGCACAAATCTTGAGGCAATATTCGATTTGAAAATTTTTCAGAATTAAATTTAAGATTATTCGAATTAAATTTTCAACAAATTTATAGTCGATCTTCTTTAAAATTTTAGCTTCAAAATTTTTAAAATTATTTGAAATTGATTGTAGAGACTCCATTGGATTCTAAATGTGATAAAATTGAGTTTAGAAAGTAAAAAAAAAAAAAAAAAGATTTTGCGGACCCAAAAAATATTGGAATTCTATTTAGGCCGAAATTGGGCACAGAAAAGCACCCTGCATGCGCTTAAGGGGCCCGCCCCCTTCATAATTTGAAATTTAAAAATTTAATATAATAATTAGCATTGTTTTGAAAAATCGGACCGGACTGGCCGGTTTGACCGGTTCAACCGTGAACCGGTCTTACAGCCGGTTTGGTCCTTCCTAAGAACCAGTCTAACAACAAACCGGTCAAAACCGGCTTGAACCGCCAGTTGAAACGGCCGACCGTTGAACCAGTCCATTTTTTAAGAACCGGCCGGTTCAACTAATAATATATTTAAATATTTTATTTTTATATAAAATATTTAATTAATATTAAATATCATATATCTTATTTAATAATATGATTCAAAAAATTTATTATATTATATAGTAAATTAAATATAAATAATCTAACTCACATGATGCCATAATACCATGGAAGTTCTTAAATCATGGGTACAAAGAAAGGTATATAAACAACACAATTTAGAATTCCTAAGTGATATGGGACTAAAGAACTAGTTGTTTTTTGTTTCAACATTCAACAATATGTGCATTAGACTTATTTGAATGAGAACTTGTTGGAAATTTTTTTTGTAGAATATTCAAAAAAAATTTATCATAATTATTTTTAAACTTCTTAAATTTATTATTAATAGTATTTTTATGATTATTCAAATAAAAATAATTATTTATCATTTTTAAAGTTCTAAAATATTTTCTAAATGCGAAATTAAATGATAGAAAAATAAAAATTTTAAATAATAATATTGTATGACTTTATAAATATAGTTTTATAATGTAAAATTTATATATAATTTATATATGTAAATTATGCTTAAATATATAACATAAAGCAATTATTTATATCAAATATATATATTTATATATAAACTAAATTTTTATTAAATATAAATTAAAATAAAAAATTGAAGATGTTTATATTTAAATTTAAACTTAGTAATTATTTATATTTAAATATATAAGATAAATATAATAATTATTTATATTTAATTTTAAAATTATGTAATATATTATATATGTATGAATTTTATTTATTTTTTAGTCTAAAAATTCTTTGAATTATAAAATTTTTATGAATAAATTGTCATTATTATTATGTTAATTTTATTACTTTTAATTATATTATTATTTATTACGTCATCCGGTTCGACCTCGATTCGAACCGGTCGAACCATGAACCTCTCATTCTTCTGGTTCGTTGTCCGGTCCGGTTTTCAGAACCTTGGTAATTAGATAATTAAATAAACATGAAATAGATTTATATAATAAATAATTTATACATTGCTCACAAAATAAAAATATATTTAATTAATTTCATTTTGAAACAAAAAGTATTATATGATATGATAACTTAATAATTTAAAGTTGAGAAAGCTAATTTAATATTAGAAAGTATAAAAAATATCACTAGAGGAAATTAAGTTGAAAAAAAAAGGAAATTAATGTTAAATTATTAAAATAAGAAACTTTAAGATGAAAAAATAATTATTTATATATTAGATTTTTAAGTTTAAAATTTATGATTTAGAAAACATATTCATTCATTCTTATAATTTTTTATATGTGAGTATTTGTTAAATATATTTTATTTTTTATAATTGATATGTCATCAAATTGTCTTGATTAGGCGTGAATATTTATGCATATATGAATTGGAAACTTCAAATTTTAAATTTGGGATAATTTGTAACCTAATTTTTAGTAAATTTATAGTCAAATTAAACATCTAAATGAGACGAGCCAAACAACAGCAAAATCAGTCTAATCAAATACCAAATGTGCCCAAATTAAGGGATATCAGAGCATATTTGAAACCTTCAAAGCATTAATTGGTTGATCAAATGATATCTAAATATGGAATGCTTCTAATTAAATCGAGCGACTCGATCGTATGAATCTAACGATCATAAGATCGCTTAATTCTGACATCATTACAAAACTTAAATGCATAACGAACACTCCATGATTTAGGGAATTAGTATGAACCATTAGAAGCATTCTAAATTTATCATAGATCTTCTTTTTATTTACGCAACATCTACTCTCAAAATCTATAACTATACTCCCTCCTACTACATGTAAGGGATGTTTGAAGGCATGGACCCTGGGCTTAAGAATCAAGAGAGCTTAGAGGCTTGAAAAGTTTTTAGCTCTACTCAGGCACCACTATTGACGAACCTTTGTCACCCGGCCACGACTGATAGACCTTCGCACGACCATCGCCTTCGAACCTTTATCTAGCGCCACTGTCGGGTTGTCGCCCAACCTCCGTCACCTACTACAAGAAAATAGGTAATTAGCGACCAACAAAATTGGTCGCTAAAAATGTTAATTTGGACGCTAAAGCAAATAGCAACAAAAAATATTTGGGTCGCTGATTTGTCGCAGTAGCCTCGTCGCTGAGGCTTTTAGCGACCAAAAATTTTTTTAGAGTTGCTAAATTAGCGACCACTAATTAGTATTGGTCGCTAAAATTGGACATATTAGAGACCATTTTTTTGGACGCTAATGAATATTTATTTGGATGCTATTTAATAATTTTAATAATTAATTTTATTTATTACATTTTCCCTTTAGCGACCAAAATAAAAATTGGTCGCAAAATGATCAACCTAATAAATCACATGCCCCTATAATTTCAAGAAATTTTTACATATATTTTTAGATATAAAAGTTATAATATTTAGTAAAAAAAATTATTATCCAATTATTATGCCTTGGCTATAACAATTAAGATCAATCCATTACTCTATATTGCAACTAGTTAGATAAATTTCATAATAGAGAAATAACACATTTTATTAACTTGAGGTAACAATAATAAAAAGCATATATCACTACTAAAAAAATAAGCTTTTGCAGCACTTTTTATGACCTATTACATCGGTTTAAACACCGTTGTATTTGCATTCGCTACAAATACTTTAGCAACAGTTTCATGAATGCTGCTTCAGGAAGGCTACAACAACGCTTTCAGGAAGTGTTAAAACTGCTGCTAAAGGATATCACAAATTAAAAAATATATATAATGCAAAAAACTACAACATCAAAAATAATTTTCTTTACATTTTTTATTCTTCCATTCAACAAAAGAACAAATTAAAAAAAAAAACGAAAAAGAAACAATAAAAACTGGTAGTAGGCCCGCTGTTCAGGTGAAAATAGTTAATCCAATATATTTTTATACAAAATTGACTTGAATTCAAACTAAAAATAAAACAATATTTTTCTTCAAGACCACCTATAGCAACTCTTCCTCTAACTGATGAAATATCAAGACTCGTGGAGCTTAGATACTTCAAAATTAAAAATTGCCCCAATCTGATCTCTCTCGGAAGACATCAAGAAGTGCAGACAACTAATAATTGCCATCTCAAACTCAGCAATCTCAATATAAGTGAACCATCGGTGTTGCTAATGGAGCCATTGAGAAGAATCGCCTCCGTCCAAAAGCTGAGTGTTGAGGAGAATGATTAGTAGGTTTCATTTCCAAATAAGGCAGAGCAGTGGTTTCAGAAAGTTGGAAAATTCTTACATCTCAGCTTGTTCTGTTCATCACTAGAGAGGCTAATCAAATAGAATTGGATTTTAAATGCTCTAATCAAATAAAATCACATGGAAATCATTGGATTTTGGCATTATATGGTGATGGACTGATGGTGAGAAACTAACACACTACAACCACATCTCGAACCACTAGAAAATGATGAGAAAAAAAACAAGAAAAGAAAAGAAAAGAGGGAACCTCACGCGAAGGCCATGTGATAATGAGTTGAAAAAAAATCAATCCATAGCAAAACCAAAATACCACGCCAAATGAAAATGTAAGCAAAAATGGATACTTTAGGAATAAGCTAATCGCCATTGCTCAATTTCTTAAGAATGGCTCCATCTCCAGAAATCAAGCAATAGATGAAAGAAACGGAAGCACTCTTTCTTTCTATTTTTTGAAAGTAGGAAGCACTCTTTCAGGCTCAAGAGAAATGCAAACATAAGATTTCGGGGCTTTATTAATCAATCCAAGGAACATATTGAAAAAAAAAACACTTCTTTGCCAACACAAATAAAAGAAACGTAAAATAAAGCCAATGGAATCAGGTTTGGAAGAAACTAACATTTGGACATCCAATGGACTCCGCTCCGCATCAGCCAATCTCTCCAGCTCAATGTACAATGAATTAAGACAAAGACGACGTATCCTCTGCTCTTTGGGTGCCAACACGAAGGATCAAAGAAAGAACATGCCCATAAGAATACGAAGAGAAAGCACAATGGAAGGAAAGGAAAAAAAAACCTCCTTTTGACAAAAAGTCGTGCTACGGAGCAAATTCGTGGACAGGCTGAAATTTACTTATGACAGAGACGGAATGGGATGGCGGGCTACTCAACTATCAAAAAATTGAAACAGATTAAATAGTGGATGAAATATAAGTGAAACAGATCAAATGCTACTCAACTGTCAAAAAAGAAACTTGAAAGATCATGGTTTACCTACAACAATAAGCTTGCAAATATAAGCTTGACAAAAGATGCTTAGCAGAAAAATAATTATTCAAGGCAGTTGATATTTTTCTAACTTCACTGACCTCATGGATAGATTAAAGTAGAGATCTTATGGAAAAAAGAACTTGAAAACTATGAAATTATCATCTTACCATATAGCCTTGTAAGCTGCCTGAATCATGGTTCCAAAAATGTGAACTTGGATGGCCTGCAATCACAAAGGTATTGAGAAATAAGTAACACAATTTCATCTAACATTAACTCAGGTTTTCCCAACTCCAACTGCTAAACCAGATTCTAGTATAGAAAGTTGAATTGACCTTTCTTTAGTGATGGAAGAACATGACAAATAGAAGAGTAATGAAATGAAATTAATGATGATATTTTTTAATTATTACCTGGTGTAATAGGATAATTTTGTGCAAGCACCCAGAATTCAAAACATGTTTCCTCAAGGTCTGCAAAATGATAATAAAGTTTTTAAGCAACATATAGAAAAGATTATATGGAGAGCAGTGAAATGCAATCATTAGCAAAAATGCTCAGTATAGCAGGAAATTAAAAATAAATCCACTAATTACAATAGGCTTTGATCCATATCCTATTAAGCCCTTACTCCAAGCCATTACATCTCCATAATAAGTACATGATGCATATTCCAAATTAGGCTACATTTTTAATTAAAAGAAATACATTAAACAAATCATGCTGCAAAACATATGAAAGAAGGAATCAACTTTGCAAAATATACAAATTATATTTAAAAAAGTGAAGATAAGATACCTTAGTGTTACAAAAAACAAATTCAGAAACTTCTTCCCCCTGACAAGTTAGAATAAACAAAATCGCAAAAAATCCTTATTATAGTCAAATGTCTTCACCTACTTTCATTAAAAATACAAGGAAAGAAAAAATAAACACTATATCCAGTTGCAGGTTGTCATTCTTCTTTTTCAAGTTGTGTTGTTCATTTGAGGCATAACACAAACACCTGTTGTGCAGAAATCTACTCTCCTGAGGTCATTAATGGTTGTACCAAGAAAATTTTGACACCTGCAAGCAGTCCCAGAAGCACAAAGAACTCAAAAAACTACATTCCAAAAAGGAAGAAAGAATGAGAAATTAAAAAGTTTTTACTATTGCAAAAGCAAAATAGAGGATGTTTTTCATTTTTGGAGAAGTTGCAAATAGTAACTGTTTAAGTAGATGATAGTCAGCATAAAGAGCGAGTCAACAGAAAAAGAGAGAATAACAACAAAAAAACAACTACCATAGAAAACACAAGAAACAACAGGCGAAAAAAAATCAACAATAACTAGCAAGGCAGAAGGAACAACTGCTATGGTTCTTGTAAAAGAGAAGGCAATTATAGTTTCAATACTTTGGGAAAATCGAGAGATGACATCTAATCCACTACTTAAAAAACTTCATTAAAAACCAAAAAGAACCCCCATTTATTATACCAAATTAGATATGTTCAATCTACAAAATAATTCCAGCTGAATCATCTTAATCCTGAATTTAAAATTTGAAACAAATAAACTTTAATTCGACAATCCAACTTATGGGACCTTAATTTCTCACATATGATGTTTGGTTAATAATACAATCGTGTGTTTATACTCTTGATGATATCCTATTCAATCTCAATGATGTGATCCATGAATCACTACCACCAGCAGTATTGACCAAAAGATAGGACGATTGGATTTTAACTGATTCGATCTTCTAATACATCCATAAGTTGATGCCCAACTTATGAAGGATGCTTCTTTTTGTAGTCTTCTAAGAAATGAGTGCTCGGATTTAACATATCCTTCATGATATCATCCCCAAATCACATAACTAATAAGCATGGAAACAATAGGAAAAACTCAGCTAGCAAGGTACAAATAACTAAGATGCTTATTATTTAAAATTTAAATTATCACTAAACTATTAAAAGCATCAACATGATGTCAAGTCATAACCTAAACAAATTACACCCATAGACTATTCTAAGCATTAAAAATAAATGTATGAAGATATAGCTCCAAAGGATGCACAAATAATATCACGGGCACAATATGCAGATTACAAGAAATAATCACTTCAAAATCTCAAACAAAATGGCAATGGGAAGTCTTCAAGCCCAATAACAACAGTTCTTGAACAAATTATCTAGTGTTTATTGCTCTGTAAGTAAGAAAAACAAACCTTTGAGTTAATTTGTAGTTTGTAATCTACAAATCTAATTCGTAGATTACCATGTTAATGCTGCAGTCACTGCATTGACCACCATAATATATATATTCCTTTTGGTTAGACTTCATCACAAAAGATATTTTTTACATTTCCGTTCTTCACAATTTCTCTGGCTTATTTGCACTAGTTATCTAATATATTTTTTTTCTCAGTGAGCATTAAGTTATCTTGAACTTGTACTGTGATTTAATGTGAAATAAGCTTCTCTCTTGTTTTCTACTATATAAGCACTGTCTGGAGACCGGAAAATGCAATTTTGGACCAGCATGGAAATTTCATCGCCCTAGTTATAATCCCGGAATCAGAGAATTAAATGCCCTAGGCTATCCTCTTCGTTTGGTATGGGATTCCTGCTGATAATATTTATGTTCTTAAACTTTCAAGTTAAATATCATATTTCTTCACCTACTTTCTGCTGATAATATTATACATACCATACAAAAGATAAAGACCAAAAACAAACCAATCACATGACAAACTATGACTAAAGATTTATTTGGTTTTTCCTATTCATATAGCATTCTTTGCTCAAAAACTATTGAGAGTGAAATTATAACGAAATAACCTTTCCAAACCTAACTAGCCCAAATCCAATCATCAACTTGATCTCAACTCCATAAAACTTTAAGAATTACACAGTAAACAAATAGGAGGTTAATTGGTAAATCCTAAAGTATATATGAACCAAGTTATTGAAAATAAACTAAAAGACAAAACAAATATAATATCCAAGGACAATGAGGAAGTCGGAACAATTTCAAGCATAAAGACAATACAAGATATAAGATAAAATCTTCCCACTCCTCTTCAGGCACAATTACTTGCCCCTATAACCAGTTTGTAAATTAAAAACTAAATGGAAGGGCAGAATTAATAATTTTTGAATAGCTAGCATATAAGAAATGTCATCAATAAGCTTTCGTACACAATATATATTCAGGATCCGTCCATCTCTAATAACAAATCTTCAAAATAAACTTTTAACTAATATGAGGCAAAATTTCAATCCTGCAGTGAAATGAAAATTTGTTATATGCATACCAGAAAATGGCCAAAAAGTTTCACGTACGAAGCATGAAACTCTAATCACCTTGAGTACGATTCAATCAAATTCAGATGAGAGATCATTCTCTTGAACTTTGTAACGTCCTAACCTTCTAAATGACACGCCTAGCTAGTTCATTAGAATATAATCAATAAAGAACTATCTTTACAAAAAAAAAAAAAAAATCATCAAGTGTAAATAAATGAACAGCCGAGATATTGTAATGCAATGGATCACCTAAAACCTACATTAACACTTCTGGTAAACCTGGTCAGCAAGCACACCACATTTTTTACACATTATCAATCACAAAGGTGAAGGATTCTATTTTCAACACTTTCTAAACCAAATCTATAACCAGTAAACATGTTTGTAAATTGAAAATGCTCAAAATCACTCACACTTCATCAAATTCAATATCAAAGTGAATAACTTGAAATCGAGTCAAGAGCACATATTACCAATAGAAACACATGGAAACCTGATTGCCAAAGAAGAACCCATAGACCAAGCGGGTTAACTAGTGAACAAAATGGTAAAACAAAACCTGAACTAGTAATAGAGGATGAATTTCAACAAAATTAGAAGAAAAACATAAATCTAGTGAACAAAAATTTTAACAAATCATAATAGATTACATGGGAAGCCATAAAAAAAGTAGTCTAAGGGCAAGGAAATTTTAGTTCAAGCAAAATTCAACACACCATAGCATATCACATAAGCAACCGTTAGAAATAGCAAAGTAAAGTGCAGATGTTAAATAAAAAATAAAAGAAATATTAAATAATATGAACCATTAAAGAAGATAACCATCTTTCCCATGAAACACATATAACATAGGATGAACTAAAACAATCTCCAAATCCAATGATCCAATAATTCATCAAACAAATAATAAAACAAAAAAACAAGCTCAAATCATCTATTTATCAATGTTTCATATGTACATAAAATTGTTGCCCAAAAACATCTATTAAATTTTAATTGGAAAAGCATAAACCTAAGCGTACCAAACAAAGCCTAAATCCACATTGCATGTTAGTTCTATATTTGAAACCAAAGAAAAAAATAATCATTGCATGATTTATCTTATAAATTATTTAAATTTAGGAAAATATTCATAAATAAAATGCTTCAAATCATTTCTCATTTGAATTTTTTTGTGAAGACAATAGAAAATTCATTGTGAACAACTAAAACATAACTTATAAAAATGTTAATGAGATGTAGCAGAGGTCATCTACTTACATGACCTAAAGAAATTTATAATCAACAATTTTTTGCAACATGGATGATAAAAACACTAACAAAAAAGTCAATGAGATGGAGATCATCCAACTAACACCTCCTTTAAATACAACAAGAGGATAATCTTAACCAACCAACAAGACCTTGTGAAATGCATCATTCATCACTTCTTCAAACAACAAGCCTTACTCCCACTGGTTAATCCTATTTTTTTTTTAACACATACCTTAGTGACAAGTTCTATGAGATTATTGGTAGAATTTACTATGCAAACAAGCAGATAGACCAATTTTTAAGTTTGAACTTGCGATAAATAGACTATGCCTTCAATAAGCGAGGTTCCACATCTTAGAGATTGAAAGCCTAAAATTTAAAATAGGCACTGCAGCATATTTCATAAAAATAAGACAGTTCTTTATCTTATGGACAATTGTATCATCAATGAATATCGTATCAGAACTTCTACATGTATTTGCTTGCTCTTCATTTTCCTGTCAAACTTCTCGGCAATGAACTCACACTATATGTTCTGTAGCAGATACGTGTACAAATTTATGGTCAAACTGGATGAAATTAACATTTTTAATCACTTGTAAACCGCATAATTCAATAATAAAATTTAAACTTAAGTGCTCTGGAATCATAATTCAAATACTAGCAAGTATTTGATGATCTGAAAACGTTCCAAAAGTGCAGTAGCGGGTTTCTCATGAAATCTTGCTCATATTAAGCAACACACAAATTTATTTTCTTCCTAATCGTAATTGATTATACATGGATGGCTGTGACTTCTATAAACCATTATTGTGCTTTCTTGTGTGCCTAATGTTTCTGGATTTGGTGACTTTCCAAGATTTTAACAGTTATTTTACTTTATATTCTTCTCTCTTCCTATGTTATGGTTAATATCCTACAACTTTCTGATAGGAACCATTCTCTCTTTTTACATCGATTTATAAGTTCTAAACTTTTACTTACATGATACATTCATGTTTGTCTCGGTTGATTTCTTCCAAAGATGAGAAATGAGAACATTTATGCAAATCTTGTTAGCAGGAAAAAGTTTCTCATACAGAATAACGAAATTGAATGGAAAATCATATTGAAGGTGTGTATCATTAGTTGCCTTCAAGGGTATCATAGTATAAAGAAGATCATAAAAATTTTGAAATTAAAATAGGAAGAACGGTATTAGGGATAACCTGAGAAGGAGAAACTGGCGGAGACGAGTTTGCGGGATTGTCCGAAGAATTGTGAGTGAAGAAACTCATACCAACGTGCGACTGAGAGAGGTCGTGGCCGAGAGTCCGTCGATTTGCAGTTGGCAATTGCAGTTATCGATTGAGTTTGAGGTCGTTGCTAAAGGTAGGGCAAAGGGTAATAGCGAAAACGAGAGAGTTCGATCACGTGCGGGAGAACCGTCCGCACACTAGTATAAAATCCAGCTAGGTACCATTCGGTACCGCTGGTACCACTAGGTACCGCTTGGTACCCTGTGTGTGTGCAGACGGTGCTCTCCCCGTCTGCACTCCGCACCTAATAATTTTCGTGAGGATGAGATCGCAAGAGTAGGTTTTGCTGTGTACTTTTATTTAAGTAAGTAATTGATAAACTTTAGATATTATATATTGTACTTTATTTCATCAATAAATTATTATATTTATCAACATAAAAATATAAATATTAAATTGAATTCATCATTTTATTTATTAATTTGAATTTCAAAAATATTATTACAATCAAGGTCGAACCCCGTTAGGGGGTGCTACCCCCTTGGACCCCTGATATATTTGTGAAGCGTACGATTATGTACACAATTAAAAAGAATAATTATTCATTACAATGACATGTATATATTTGAGAAAAAGATTCTCTAAATTTTTAGTGACAAAATTAGCGGCCAATTTTTTTTGTGTGTGGCTAATATCAAACTTCCTAATTATTTAGAGGTCTTTCTGATTTTTTGTCGCTAAAAGATATCTTTAGCGACCAATTTATTTGTCTCTTTTTTTTTTGTCGCTATTGGCCCATTTTCTTATAGTTATACAGTCCTTCTAACCTTTGCCACCCACCGACTACGATCCTTCGTCCTCATTTGCCTGACTATGGTTCGACCTCTATAGCATGCCGACTATGGTATCTCTGATCCCTATTGCCCACTGACTATGGTCCCTCAAACCTTAGTGGCCTGGCTACCACCCCTGTAACATTTGTCGCCCCACTACAGTCTCTTCGACCTTCATCGCCCGATTACATGTACAGCCTTTTTGACCTCTATCGCACAACGACTACAAACTTTTTAACCTTCGTCGCCATCCAACTATGATCTCTTCGGCCTTCATCACTCATCAACGACAGTCCCACCAACCTCTGTTGCCTGACAACAATCCCTGATCTTTGTCGCTCCACTATGGCCCCCACAATCCTAGTCGCTAAACTATAGTCCATCCAACCTTCATCGTCCGACTCTTACACCCATTTCTCTCATTTGTGTGTATGTTGAGACTTCGTGTAAAATCAATACGATAAATTTTATATCTTTCTACTGCCATGAATATTTTGGAATATATATGCTGATAATGAGTTGTCTTGCATTTTTAAATCTAACATAATGGATTAAAAAAAAAAATCAAACATAATGGATAGAATTACATCTCTCGGCTATCCTTTTAGCCAAATGTAAGAATGCCGTTCTCTATAAGAAGCCTCAATTCCATCCACGTGCCTGTCAAGCTTTTTTTATTTCTATTATTTATCATTTTATGTCGTTGTCACGTGAGCTCGCCCATCTGCCGGTGGAGCTCACCGGCAGCTATAGGAAGAAACGATTCACTCTCAATTTCAAATATTAGGGATGCTTAGCTGATGGATGGCCTATAATTAGATAATTCGATGGATGGTATTTGACTAAAATTGAGGAGAGATTATTACGTGCTGAGTTTGGATCTAGAGAACTGTTGCATGCTAGAATATACGCGACGATAGAGTTTGTAAATTTGCGTCTTAGCGTTGTACGAGTATTCAGCACACAAGCAGAAAAGAGAAGTGAACACCAAGATTTTTACGTGAAAAACCCGAAAGAGTGAAAAAACCACGGGGTCTCGCCCAATTGCAAAGTTCCACTAGTATTTGTTTGAAGTACAAAGGTTGACCCGTCTTACAAATCAAGACGATCAATTTACAATTAACTTCTCACAAAGTTATAAAGTTCTACAAATTCCCGGCGTTTCCCGAAAATACGGCAGAGTTCCGGCTTCTTCGGGGCAGGAAGAGCTCCGGCGGTGGTCGAGGAGGAGCTTCTTCGTTCCCCTCCTTCTTCTCTTCTTCTTCTCTCTCTTCACTTGAGTCCCTTTGGTGTAGAATGAGGGCTCTATTTATAGTTTTTCTGGAGTGGCATAGCCCGTAAATAGGTGTGAGATCAAGGGCGAATTGGGAGTGTTTTGAATGGACGGCCGATATCGAATCCTTTGATCATGCACCGTTCATTGGAAATTTGAAGGCCTTAATGATGTCGGAATTCGGCAATCTTAGGCTCGTTGGATTCGTCTCGTCGAGCCGTTCGATTTGAGTATAAGCTCGCCAAAATCGGAGACCGTTTGGTAACTCAAATTGCGGTTTGAACCTTCCAACAGCGCTTCGGGTCCTTGATTCGGACTTATTTGGGCTCGGATTGGGTTGATCTTGGTGTCGTTAGATTCGTCTTTCCGAGACGCTCAGTTTGACTATAAGCTTGCTGAAATCGGAGTTCCGGTGCTCCCGGAATTAATTTTTGAAGTTTTCAACTAGCTTTTGCCTCGAGATTCATGCCCGATCAAGCTAATTTTGTAATGCCGTATCAAGAACTGTTCGATTTTGTGATTGTGAACAGTAAAAGCATAGTAGTGAACAATCAAAGAACAGTGAAGAAAAGTTTATGTGCTTTTACTGTTCACAGTCACAAAACCAAACGGTTTTCTATGTCTGAACTCTGCACAAAATAATCTCTCAAAATTGAGAGAAGAAATATCCCATGATGAGAGGATTAAAGAGTTTTCACTATATGTAATTGGTATCATCCACAAGCGTATACTTTGTCTTTTGCACCTACGAACAACTTCGTTCAAATCCTCTATGTCACATGCCATCAACATCATCCTTTCAAGATGATGGAGCTCTCCAGAAAATCAGAGATTTGGTTAGGTGAATTTTAAATGTAATATAATTCATTGGTAAATTTAAAATTCAATGACTAGTTTTTTAGATTACCACTGCAAGCTACCGCCAATCACCACCTCAATCGCCAACAACCGCTTGCTGCTGCCGTTGCCGACCTCCGTCCAACCGCAAATCACCATCAACATTAGACTTTATACTTCATTCATTTTACTTCATCACAAACTCAAAAGTAATCACATGTATTTTTTTTTTTATATTCGTCCAAATAAATTCAAGAATTTCAAATACATTATTCTTTTTACACCGTAATTTATTTTACTCAACATTTCTCTTTCAACAAATCAAAAAGACTTTTAATTATACCAAAATTTATAGATATTGCTTGAACTTAAATTTAAATTTTCATCAAATCTTTAAGTTCTCTTACAGAAATTTTGTCAATCATGCTTCATTTGGGACAATTTTCTTACTGCTTCTAAAAATAGCTTTTTGGTACAAAAAATTGTACCAAAAAATTGTTTTAAGAAACAATAAAAATACTGTCACAAATGAAGCCTCAATCTCCTCCCTTAAATAATCTAAAGCCATATCTATAAATTGGCTATATCAATCTAAGGATAAGTTATTTTTGGTCCCATTGCTTGTCTTATTAAATTCATGCAATCCTTAATATTAGTGGATTACATCAACATGGACAAAAATGTAATTTCTCCTAGCACTATTAGCAAATTTTAAATAATAATAATAATAATCAACCCATCAATTAAATGTCATCAACTCTTCCTTTCCTCCTTCAACCGTCAATGTAAAAGTCAAAATCAAACAACTTATTCCATTTGACTTATGAATTTTTCTTTAAACCAATGAAATAAATAAATAAATTTATATTATTCCATTTTAAAATATAAGAGCTTTCTAATTTTAATAAAAAATTTAATCAAATTCCAAAAGTAATTTTAATATATATATATAATTAAATTTTTTATTTTGATGTATTTAAATTTTAATATTTTTATTTATTTTTATAATATTTTAATATCTAAATACTAGGATGATAAAATATATAAGTTATTATTATAAATATAATGTTATATGAATAAAAATAAAAATTTATATTCTTTATTGTTTAAAGGAAAAAAAAAGAAAAAAATATAAAAATTTAAATATTAGATAAGTAAGGGGAATTTAATGTTAGTTCTGTGTATGTAAAATTTTCTAAAATTGATTTCTAAATATTCTGACAAAAAAAAAAATCTATTTTGTCCCAATATATAATACCTCTTCCATTCCCAAAGCTCGCAGCCCCAAAGCTCCTCCTTAGCCTCGTCGGAATCATGGGCGGCGCCTTCGCTTCCTACTCCTTCGATCTCCCGAAGCCCATCCTCCAGCTTCTCTTTCTCCTGAACCGCATCAGCCTCGCCGTCTATCTCCTCCTCATCTTCCTCCGCCTCCGCCCTCCGCCGCCGCCGCCTCCCTCTCAATCCAGATCCAACCCCTTACCCCAATCCTCCGACCACCCCTCCTCCCCCGAATCCCAACCGCCGACCTCCTCGTCGATGAAAAACCAGCTTCCCGTCGTCGATTTCGCCCGACTCGCCGGCGATTCGCCGCCGGCGGCCTGCGTGGTTTGCTTGGGTGGATTCGCGGCCAGCGACGAGGTTCGGCAGCTCGGGAACTGCCGGCACGTGTTTCATAGGGCGTGCATCGACCGCTGGATCGACGCCGATGGTATCACCTGCCCGCTATGCCGCTCTCCCCTGCTGCCTTCGCCGGAAGAGGAGGAAGAGAAGCGGCTAATTGTAAAGATATTTACAAGAATTAGAAGGTTTCCGTTATCTATTATGAATTTACAAATTAATTTGTTTATTTCCAATTTATATGTAGAAAATTACTTATAAAATGTCAGTTAATTTGTTTCCTTTGCTCGCTCATCGATATAAGAATTATTGTCAACGCTTCATCATTCTATATTGTGAATTTTGTTATTATTATTTTAATATATTTATTAAAATAATTAAATTTAATCACTATTTAAATAAAAATAATTTCAAAATTTTTAAATTTATACCACCATTAATTTTAGGATAAATATAAAAAATTTAAAGCTCATCAGAATATATTTATAATAATTTTCTTTTAAATAATAACAATCAAGTTCATAATTTAAATTCTCACTATAATTTAATTAATCATATAAAATATTTTTTCATGAGTTATAATAATAATGTTAAGTAAATTTAATTTGAGATGTGAGATTTTTTTTTTTTTTTAAATTAAAATGCCTACCACACACGTGTCTTTCTATTGCGATAGATTTATAGCGTAGAGGAGATTGGCAGGTGCCGGTAACCTTCATGCAAAAGTTTGCTAGCAGAGCAATCTCAAATGTGCCCTAACACAAAAATAAATAAATAAATAAAAATTAAAAAATTAAAAAATTAAAATTAAAAAAATGTGCCCTAACGCCTCAAATCAGCCAACTCTTATTTTATTCTTTTTCAATTTCGCGCTCGCCAAAGGAGACCATAAACTAATAGACTAATAGTTAATTGGAGGCTTGGAGCAGGTGAGGGCCGAAGACTTCGCTGATCGAAACAGTGTGAGGAGTTTGAAATTTTGAATGGCTTACTAAATAGACGATTAAAAACTTACAATTATGCCATCTAATTAGCCATTTAGGGCGTGCAATTTGTCCGAATTATTTTATTTTCTCGTCGAAAGTCACATAGAAATTTGAAGGTTAAGCAAGGATGGATGGTCTAAAGACGACGGTCAGAAGGCGGTGATGATCCAGTGATAGTTTGCATGGACGGCTGGACATTTCAATGTCTTAGTGATATCAAAATTCAGTGATTTTGGGCTCGTTGGTTTCGTCTTGTCGAACCGCTCGATTCGACTATAAGCATGTCATGTTTGGAAACTCGTTTGGTAATCCAAATTATGATTTGAACCTTCCGATAGTCCTTTGAGTTTTTGATTTGGACTCATTTGAGCTCAGATTGAGCCTAATTTAGTATCGTTGGGTTCGTATTTTTGAGATGCTCAGTTCGACCATAAGTGTGCTGGAATTGAGTTCGGATGATCCCAATTTAGCAATACCAAGCAAATACAGAGTTTTTTGACGGGATTTTAGTGCCGACCGGACGTAGCTCTACGTCCGATCAGAGGACCTAATAATTGTTCCCTCAAATCAGCCAACTCTTATTTTATTCTTTTTCAATTTCGCGCTCGCCAAAGGAGACCTTAAACTAATAGACTAATAGTTAATTGGAGGCTTGGAGCAGGTGAGGGCCGAAGACTTCGCTGATCGAAACAGTGTGAGGAGTTTGAAATTTTGAATGGCTTACTAAATAGACGATTATAAGCTTACAATTATGCCATCTAATTAGCCATTTAGGGCGTGCAATTTGTCCGAATTATTTTATTTTCTCGTCGAAAGTCACATAGAAATTTGAAGGTTAAGCAAGGATGGATGGTCTAAAGACGACGGTCAGAAGGCGGTGATGATCCAGTGATAGTTTGCATGGACGGCTGGACATTGCAATGTCTTAGTGATATCAAAATTTAGTGATTTTTGGCTCGTTGGATTCGTCTTGTCGAACCGCTCGATTCGACTATAAGCATGTCATGTTTGGAAACTCGTTTGGTAATCCAAATTATGATTTGAACCTTTCGATAGTCCTTTGAGTTTTTGATTTGGACTCATTTGGGCTCATATTGAGTCAAATTTGGTATCGTTGGGTTCGTATTTTTGAGACGTTTAGTTTGACCATAAGTTTGTTGAAATTGGAGTTCGGATGATACTAATTTTAATTTTGGAAAATTTTAACTTGATTTTGTCTCAAGATTTGTTTCCGATCAAGGTAATTTTTTTGATGATATATCACTCATAACTTTTTTTAATTATATATTTATAAAATTTATCATATAAAAAAATTAAGCGGAACTCTGCAAATTTTTCGAAAAAAATATAACTTCGAAAATTTAAATGAGCTTTCGCTTTAGAAGCCTTAAAACCCATTCCCAATAAAAAGTCAATTGATGTGGCAGCCTTTGAATTTTAATGTAAAAGTGCGGTGCTGCAATCAATATATTCATACCATCATCTTCCTTTTTATCTCTTATTTTATTCTTTTAAAGATAGGTGATGGAAAAAAAATTTAAGTTTTTGTCCAATTTAAATAATTTTATTAATGTAAAATTAAAAAAAAAAATTATAATCAATGGCCAAGGCACTTTTCTAGGTGGGCATCAAAGGGCATGAGGAGGCGAATAGACATCACATACTTGGTTGCCGTGATTTCATGGTATGCGGGATTTTACGGTTAGAGTCTAGAGTCATCATAGATGGTGACAACATGGAACAATCTTATGATCAACGACGAGCAATATTGGGGATGATATCGACAGTCGGCACTAGCATTGTTAGTGATAGAATGTGTCAATGTTGGTGTTAAAATCCAAACGTGTGTAGCGTCCTGCTAAGATCATTCGATCCATCATATAGTAGAAGTTACAGAACTCTACACTTCCTCACAACTGAAAATTAAAGACAATTTTACAAAGTCAAGAGAATTTGCTTTAGTCTCCTATAGTTGTAGTAGAGCTTGTTGAAGAAGTAGTTGAGGGATGACAACAATGGTGAAAAGATAATAGTCGGGCAACCACCTCAACTATGGACGGTCCCTTATCCACTCTCTCCCAACTATGATCTGTAGGATTTAACGGAGACGAAAATAACAAATCTATCGTCTCCGAAAGACATGCCAAATCATCGAGAAGAATTTTCGGAAGCGTACCTGAATCCATTGAAAAGCAGAATCAAGGTCTTTCGATCTTCCACGTTTAGAGCGGCGTTCTCCAATAGAGCGAGAGACCCCTTCTTTTCACTCAAGATGGGAAATGAGGGAAAAATGAGAACTTAACCGCTTAAACTGGGGACCACGACCTTTTATACTTTAAGTGTATTTCTTTTATTTCAGCCCATCATCAAAATAAAATAAATACCCGGCCTCTACACAAATTAATTCCATACAAAATTTAATTGAGATGCCACATAAGCCAAATAATTATTTAATATTTAAATAGATCACGAATTTAATTGGCTTAATTTTCGATAGCAACTAATGTATAAAACTGTATTTATATGTATAATAATATGGGCCCACTTATAGAAATTTCCCAACAATCTCCCACTTGGGCCACATATATATATATATACATATAATTATACATTCTGAAATAACTGTAAGAGCTCAATTTTGCTATCTTTCTCAAATAACATTTCTAGGCAATCTGGTCCATCAATCATATCAATTTAGAATCAAAGCGACCTTTGTTACATTTTTCGTAACAAGATCCATCAATGGTCACTATATTAATATAATTAACGACATAGATCAAGTATGGATGTGTAGCATGAAAATTTCATGTAATGTGATCTCAAATCATGACAATTTTTTCAACTGGTCCAATTTCATAACTCAAAAGAGTTATAATCAAAATTTCATACTTTATGCTAAACTGCAATTGAAATCAAATAACTGTATTTCAGAGTTTTCAAAAAAATAATACTTTAGTCTGATCAGAAAATAAGTTCACAATAATTGAACAATACAAACAAACTCCCACTAAGCTAGCATATCAAAACAGATTACACCCATACGAGCCACATGCTCATGAAATACTTTAGGTGGTAATCCTTTTGTAAGTGGGTCTGCAATCATAAAGTTTGTACTAATATGTTCAATACAAATTTGAGAACTCTGAACCCTTTCTTTCACAACAAGAAATTTTATATCAATATGCTTTGATTTTGACGAACTCCTGTTGTTTTTGGAATATAATTCAGCTGCTTTATTATCACAATTTATCTTTAATGGTCTCTCAATGCCATCAACAATATGTAGCCCTGTGATAAAATTTCGCAGCCATATTCCCTGATTTGAAGCCTCATAACAAGCTATAAACTCTGCTTCCATTGTTGAAGAAGCTATAAGTGATTGCTTGACACTTTTCCAAGAAATAGCTCCTCCAGCCAACATGAAAATATAGCCTGAAGTAGATCTTCTGCTATCGAGGCAACCAGCAAAATCAGAGTCGGAATACCCCACGATCTCTAAATGATCAGATCTCTGATATGTGAGCATAAAATCTCTTGTCCTTTTAAGATACCTCATAACCCGTTTCACTGCTTTCCAATGATCCATTCCTGGGTTACTTAAATATCTACCAAGCATTCCAACAATGTACGCAATATCCGGACGCGTACAAACTTGAGCATACATAAGACTCCCTACTGCCGATGCATAAGGAATCTTATCCATCTCTTGCTTTTCAACTTCATTTCTTGGGCATTGAAGCAAACTAAATTTATCTCCTTTTGCAATGGGTGTATCTCCTGGTGCACAATCCTTCATGCCAAATCTGCTAAGCACTTTATCAATATAGGCTGTTTGTGATAACCCAAGTATACCACGGGAGCGATCCCGATAAATTTGTATACCCAATACAAAAGATGCATTTCCAAGATCTTTCATTTCAAATTTATTTGAAAGAAATCTCTTAGTTTCATGCAATAAGCCTATATCACTGCTTGCTAGCATAATATCATCGACATATAACACCAGTAGAATAAATTTACTCCCACTGACCTTATGATAAATACATTGATCAACAGTGTTCTCCTTAAAACCAAATGAAGAAATCACTTGATCAAACTTCTTATACCATTGACGAGAAGCTTGCTTTAAACCATAGATGGATTTCTTTAATTTGCAAACCAGATGTTTTGAATCAGAAGATTGAAAATTTTCTGGTTGCAACATATATATAGTTTCCTCAATGTCTCCATTAAGGAATGCAGTCTTTACATCCATCTGGTGTAGCTCTAAATCATAATGAGCTACAAGTGCCATAATGATTCTAAAAGAGTCTTTCGAAGAAACTGGAGAGAAAGTCTCTTTATAATCAATGCCTTCCTTTTGAGTGAAACCTTTAGCAACTAGACGTGCTTTATATCTTTCAATATTGCCTTTTGCATCCCTTTTGGTTTTAAAAATCCATTTACAACCAATAGGTTTTGCTCCTTCAGGCAATTCAGAAAGATCCCAAACATCATTGTCTTTCATAGATTTCATCTCATCTTCCATGGCTTCTATCCACTTTTGAGAATTAGAACATTGTTTGACCTGACTGAATGAGATTGGATCATCTTCCAACCCCAAATCAAACTCATGCTCTTGGAGATATACAATATAATCATCTGAAATTGTTGTTCTCCTTTCCCTCGTGGATCTCCTTAATGGCACTTCAGTTTGAGATTGTTGTCCTTCTATATGAGTGGGAGATAATTCAAGATTATTTTGATTATCTGGATTTACAATTTGAATATTATCCGGCATAGTTACCTGATCATTTCCAATTGTAATAATAGGAATAGTAACATATTCCTCCTCAAAATCAAAATCTTTAATTTTATCACTCCCACTATATTCAACATCCTCAATAAATTTAGCATTGCCCGTCTCAAAAAATGATTTACTTGAGGAATCATAAAATTTAAAACCTCTTGATCTTTCAGAGTATCCAACAAAATAGCAGCTAACAGTTCTTGAGTCCAATTTTCTTTCATTAGGCTTATAAGGCCTAGCCTCAGCTGGACATCCCCAGACATGAAAATGCCTAATACTAGGCTTCTTTCCAGTCCACAACTCGTATGGGGTTTTAGTTACTGCTTTACTTGGAACTCTATTGAGAATATAAACTGCAGTCTTTAAGGCTTCTCCCCAAAGTGATTCTGGTAAAGAAGAATGACTAATCATACTTCTAACCATATCCTTTAAGGTTCTGTTTCGTCTCTCAGCTACACCATTTTGACTTGGAGTCCCCGGCATAGTGTATTGAGGAACGATGCCACATTCTGCTAAATATTTCGCAAAAGGGCCTGGACGTTGTTCACCTGATCCATCATATCTACCATAGTATTCACCACCACGGTCAGATTTGACAGCTTTAATATTCTTACCAAGTTGATTTTCAACTTCAGCTTTGAAGATCTTAAATACATCCAGAGATTCTGATTTTTCATGTATTAAGTATAGGTACCCATAACGAGAATAATCATCTATGAAAGTAATAAAATACTGATGACCATTCCAAGAAGCTGTAGGGAATGGGCCACAAATATCAGTATGTATTAATTCCAAGACATTTAAACTCCTTTTGGCACCTAATTTCTTAATATTTGTTTGTTTTCCCTTAATACATTCAATACAAATTTTAAAATCTGTATAATTAAGAGAATCAAGAATTCCATCTGACACAAGCCTTTCAATTCTTTGTTTAGAAATATGTCCTAAACGCTTGTGCCATAACATAAAGGAATTCTCATCAGTTAATTTTCTCTTTGTACCAAAATTATTTATATGCAAGGTTTCATTTATCTGTGAGGCAGAAATATCCAATTTATATAGATTATCAATTAAAGAACCTGTACCAATAACTTTAGAACACTGAAAGAGACTAAATTTTCCATTTCCAAATGAACAAGAGTAACCATATTTGTCCAAACATGAAATAGAAATCAAGTTCCGTCTAAATGACGGTACATAAAAAGTCTCACACAAATCCAAAGTACAACCAGATTCTAAGTACAATCTATATAAGCCTACAGCTTTAACAGGAGCTTTATTGCCATTTCCCACATAGATGAATCTTTCAGCATCAGTTGGCACTCTGCTCCTTAGACAACCCTGCATAGTCACACTTATGTGAGTAGTTGCACTTGTATCTATCCACCAAGTGTGATTTGGTACTAAAGCCAAATTAACTTCAGAACAAACATAATTCAGAAGTTTACCCTTTTTGACGAGCCAGTTAGCATATTTTGGACAATCCTTCTTCACATGACCAGTCTTCTTGCAAAAGAAACAAGTAATAACTTGATCTTGCTTCTGTTGCACTTTAGGTTGTGAAGTCCCTTTATCTGCAGCTCCTTTAACTTTATAATCCCTTTTCCTTTTGGTGGCAAAATTATGAGAGGAAGAAGCTAAGTGAGCACTTTCTATCTTTTCTTGTTTCAATCTTTCTTCCTCTTGCACACACTGAGCAATGAGCTCATTAAGAGTCCATTTTTCCTTTTGAGTATTATAACTTATCTTAAAAGGACTGAATTGTGCAGGAAGAGAGATTAAGACTAGATGCACAAGAATGTCATCAGACAATTCTAACTTTAATGCTCTTAGTCTTGTAACAAGATTAGACATTTCCATAATGTACTCTCTTATATTCCCTTTGCCTTTATACCGCATTGAAACAAGTTTACTAAGAATAGTACTTGTTTCGACCTTTTCAGAGCCTACGAAACGGTCTGCTATTTGGCTTAGGAATTTCTTAGCATTTTCCTCCTCAGGCATTGCACCCCTGATGGTATCTGGAATTGAGTGCTTCATGATCATTAGACTCATGCGGTTTGAACGCTCCCACTTTTCAAAATTTGCCCTTTGTTCAATAGTGCTTTCCGCAGTAAGGGCGGGAGGGCGTTCAGTCCGAATCGCATAGTCCAGATCCATACACCCAAGAACAATAGTAATGTGCTCTTTCCATTTCTTAAAGTTAGAGCCATTAAGCACTGGAATGTTATGTAAATTGGCAGATATAGAAGAAACATTAACTGAAAAAGAACAAAATTAACTCACAATTAGCAAAAATATATGGTGGGCCCTTAATAAGATACCTAACACAACATCATAATTTAGTCTTTGGACAAAAATTATAATTTGTAAATGGTACTCTTAAAATTATAATTAATAAATATTGATAAAAAAAAAAAATTCTGCCAATAATAAGCCTTTCTTTGGACCGACTTACTATATGCATGAATAATTTTAAAATTATCACATATTTATAACTATATCTTTAGAGTCTGGCCAAAAAATAATCTTCCTTTGGGCCGATTAATTTTCGCATAGACTAGAAAAAATTCTTTAGCATTATTCAGTTAATTTTAAATTAAATAAATTGATTTAATAGAGATCACTTTGGTGACATATTATTTCAATTTAATTTAATTTCAAATTAATGAATAATTATATCAAATGAGAAAAAATATTTATTCATAATTTAACATGAAAATTATATGTAACCGAAAACACATAACCATCGCATCGTTTCACATACAATGGAATAATAACTTAACGGAACTAAATCCATTAAAATAAATAAATGCAAGACAGTTATCATTTAAATAAATGATAAAGGAAAAAACGTCAAAAGAAAATGTGACTAATAAATGTAACTGCCAACATCCAATAGATGTGACTATTCACAATATTTCCATGAATTAATTATTTAGAAAAATAACTTGCATATATGGAGATCTGTAACCGTAAGCCATGAACACATGAGCCGTTTGAAAGGAATCTTATTGGAGAACTATCACTTCAATGAAAAGAACAATTTTCATGGAAGAAGACAAAATTCAAATGGAATAATCCATTGAAACAAAGTAACTATTCATGTAAAGTCAAAATATGGAAGAAGACGAAATGCTTAATCCATAAAAAAAAAAATGAATAACTTTGAAAACTTCGGCAGTAAATTTATGCAGAGAAGTCATAATTTCTTCCAAAAAAAAAAATATTAAAATGAAGATTTCTATAGACCGTGAAACACAAACAATCCATGAATTGAACAGTGAGAAAAAAAAAATTTTCTCGTTGATTCAACATGACAACCAGGCTCTGATACCACTTGTAGGATTTAACGGAGACGAAAATAACAAATCTATCGTCTCCGAAAGACATGCCAAATCATCGAGAAGAATTTTCGGAAGCGTACCTGAATCCATTGAAAAGCAGAATCAAGGTCTTTCGATCTTCCACGTTTAGAGCGGCGTTCTCCAATAGAGCGAGAGACCCCTTCTTTTCACTCAAGATGGGAAATGAGGGAAAAATGAGAACTTAACCGCTTAAACTGGGGACCACGACCTTTTATACTTTAAGTGTATTTCTTTTATTTCAGCCCATCATCAAAATAAAATAAATACCCGGCCTCTACACAAATTAATTCCATACAAAATTTAATTGAGATGCCACATAAGCCAAATAATTATTTAATATTTAAATAGATCACGAATTTAATTGGCTTAATTTTCGATAGCAACTAATGTATAAAACTGTATTTATATGTATAATAATATGGGCCCACTTATAGAAATTTCCCAACATGATCCCCTAACTACTATCACTCTATTATGATCCCACAACCATAATTGCTCGACTATAATCCTCAAAGCATTGTTATTTGACTATGATCCTCTGACTACTGTCGCCAAACTAAAATAATCCTCAAAGCATTGTTCTCACTACTAGCATGCTCCTTTTTTCGGAGCTCTGCTTGTTTCCTTTTTTTCTTTTTGAGTTATTCATTACTTGTAATTGTTAGTTCTTTCATCTTTTAATATACGGCCAAGCCCAAATTTTCCCAAAAAAAAGTAAATCATTAATCTTTTCCGAATTTAAAGGAATAAAATATGACATATTTGCAAAAGTTACGATCGCGCAGGCGTTGACTTAAAATTAGGCCATGTTTGTTCAGCTTTGGCCTACTTCATACTAGCAAATTGGCGGAGCCAGTATTATTTATCAGCGGAAGCATAAATTTTTAATTTAAAAAATATCTTTAAATTTTTTCATTCGAGCTTGAAATTGACATTAGAGATTTAATTTTTTAAAATATCTAACTTAAGATTTAATATCTAAATTTCAATAAAAAATAATTAAAAAATATTTTATAACGAGCAATAAATATATAAAAAAGCTGCATCTTATTAACATAAAAATATATAAAAAAGTTATAATTAGCATATTTTAAGCTACTTGATTTAAATTTAAGTTGTTTAATCTTTCTCTAGAGTAATTTATTGATTTTAATTATATACATTTCATATAAAAGAGAATTTGAAGATTTTAAAATAATTAAAAAAATTCATAAAATTTTAAATTTTAAGAAAGTTTTACGATAAATGATTAAAATGAGTAAATATATAAATAAAGAAATAAATATAAATGAAAATAAAAGTTTAAGATGTTCTAATAAAAATCAACAAAAAATAGGTAAGCTCACAAGAGAGAAAATGGTCATATATTAGATTGAGAAGGATAGAGATAGACCTAAGAAGACATAAAAATGTCATATATTAGAAATTAATCTAAGTAATGAGGTTGACAAATAATAGAAGACTCAGTATAACAGCACAATATTACCAAATGAAACTTCATGAGTGAACTAATTTCAGTAAGAAATTTTACAGCAAATAATATGACCTCTATTGTTTGCTAATTTTAGGAGACTATAACCTTTAACTAACCTCTGCTCATAGGAAAAGGTTTTATGGATGGATAGAAAATGAAGGGAATGGAATAACAATAAGGTAAAATTTTGACTTTATTATAAAAGGATCATTTGGTTGGACTTTTTAGCTACTTTATCGCAGCAATAAGCTTTATAAGGCCAAGAAAAATGATTTGTTATGTCAAATATTTGCTAATTATAGAATGCAATTTTGGAGTCCGTTTTGAGAGATTATAAAAAAAAATATATGTGAATAAGGTTTTTGCTCTGGGAACTCTGAAACCCTAGTCACTGCCCTACTTTTTCTCTCGCTTTCTTAGCCCTCCTTTGGCTCTGTCGTAGGACACCTAATTCCTTGAAATCCTTATTATCGAGTCGGGGGATTCTCTCTCCATCTCGGTGTTTCTCAGGCTTCCTCGAGCCCTTACTCTCCCAAATCCTCTAAACCCAAGATTTGATGTTGATCCTACCTCTCTAAACTAGAACTCTCCTTTCTTCTCCTAACGCGTCTACTAAAGTAGATTTTCATCTTACCTTTGTTCCCTCTTCCCATCCCATTATCCAGTTCTCGCTGGAATAATTCTCTGACCAAGCGAAGGAATGGGCCCTCTCGCTAGTGGGTTATTCTATTGGAAGGAGGCCTTATTATGAGGCCATTCTTTCCGCCATTAAAAAAAAGAATTGGATGCTCAAACATAACATTTCCCTAGTCTTTCTTTCTGATGATTTTTCTCTGCTACGTTTTTCCTCGCCTGAGAACTATGATATGGTATAGTCTAGAGGGCCATGGAAAACCTTTTATTTCATAGAAATGGTCGCCTCTTTTTTCTCCTAAACAAGAAGAGTTTACTTCCATTCCTTTGTGGACTAAGATCCATGATCTCCCTCTATCATGTTAGAATCCAGAGGGGATTTCTAAGATTGCTAGTGTTATTGGTATCCCCTTAGCAGTTGATCATCTTAAGGATGAGAAGTCCCATCTTACATTTGCCAGAATATGTGTCCATATTGGCTGTAAGTCATAGTTCCTAGATGAGATCCTTATATTGATGGCCGGTAAACCCCACTCACTTAAGGTCCAGTATGATTGGATGTTGTCACAGTGTAAATCCTTCAGTTCTTTTGCACATGCTTCTAACTCTTGTCACTTGAATCCCAATACTAATTTACCTAATGTTATGTCTAATCGTGGTAGGAGCCTCAACAAAAATCCTAGGAGTTCAATTCGAGGTTTAGACTTTAACCTCTAAAAGTTGGTGTTTCAGTTCCTTAAATAATTTTGGTAAACCCGATTGCTCAGTAGGCTTCCCATCCCGATTAGCCTACTCTTGCTCTGTAGGATCTCCCTGTGGAACAAAATTTTGATCCTCTACATGAACCAACCCCTGTCCCTCCCACTTTTACCCCAGTTAATTTGGTAGCTACAACCCCTCCAAACCCTTCATGTTTTGAAGAAATTGCCTCCTCTTCTTCTGATGTCTCTAGTGCCATTTCTAACCTTAACTCTTCTTTTAGGGACCCCCAATCTTCCTTAGTTATTCCACCTAAGGAAGGTGCTGGGGAAGCTGCCTAGTTCCACATTACAAACACATTCAATAAACAATGAGGATCTTTCCATGATGGCCTCTATCACTGTCTCTAATACTTGGATCCTTGGACCTGTTAACACTTGATCTAAGGGGGCTAAGAAAGGGTCCAAACAAAATTAAAAAACACAATGAATTAGCCCAATATTATTGTATGGAAGGTTCGTGGCTTTAATAGTTCGAAAAAAGTTCTTATGCATAAAACTTTGCTCGTTTACATAAACTTGATTTACTTTGTATTTTGGAAGCCAAAATTTAACATTACTCCTTGGTTTTTAGCTTTCCACCATATTTTTGAGAATGATAATAGTTGTAATATTTTTGAATGTAGGTCTCCTGGTTGTATATGGGTTAAATGGAACTCATCTAACATCAACTTTAAAGTTATTTATTTAGACATTCAAATTATCAATGGTGGAATTTGGGTTTGAAATTGATTTTTTTTGTTACTTATCTATCATTTATACTTCTAATTCCTCTTTTGAGATGGATTCTTTGTGGCAACACTTTATTAATATTGGAGTTAGTGTTTCTCAGTCATGGATTGTGATGGACGATTTTAATTGTTGCAGGTTCCCTAATAAAAATCTGGTGGCTACTCCTTGGCTATTAACAAGTAGTGGTCTTTAAATAACATGATTTTTGTTAATGGCTAGCATGATTTTAGCTTATACTGGTTTATTTTATACTTGGTATAATCATAGGATTGATAATCCCATCCACATTAAATAGTATAGAGTGTTAGTTAATGGTCTCTGGCTTGAAAAATATCCTTTGTCTTTTTATGACGCTGCCTCCCTTATTTGCTTTGATCATTCTCCTCTGATTTTAGATTTTAATATCACTCTACTTATTAATCAAAGGTTTATGTTTAAAAATTTCTAGGTTAAAGCTCCTAATGATTGGAATGCTTATCTTTCTATTATTTTTACAGCTTATCAGGGGGAACCCATTTCTATTTGGTATAATATGATGCATAAACTCAAAATGCCTATTAAATCTAAAAATTGGGCCTCTTCTCACTTGCTTCCTAACAAAATTTCTAATATCATTCAGCAATAGAAAGATTGGCTTTCTAACCTTAATGTCAAACCTGACTCTCATTCTCATAATAACTATTTAAAATTTTTGAACGTTAGTCTTGCCTTCTTTCATAATTTCATGGCCTCTTAGATTATCCAAAGTTCTAAGACTAAGTGGCTCCATCTAGGTAAGGATGACTTGAAATTTCTTTTCGACGGGATTAAGGGAAGGCAGAACTATAACAGTATCAAAAGCATCTTTACTAGTGAGGGGGTGTTCTCATCTCCTCAAGACATCAGCCAAGCTATGATAAACATTTTAAAGGTTTATTCAATACCACTTCACATTTATATGGGGCCCATCTCTCTCTTCCCACTAGCGTTTCCATTTCTCCCCATCTTATCCCTTCTTTGATTGCTCATGTTACTGACGAGGAGATTAAAATATTAGTGTTTTCTAGTCCTAACTCTTCTACCCCTGACCCTGATGGTTATACTTTTGAGTTTTACAAGAAGTCCTGGTTAATGATTGGTAATCAGGTGTGTAAGGCTATCATAAATTTTTTACACTCTTCTTTCCTTAAAAAAAATTAAAGCCTCTACTATTGCTCTGATCCCTAAGGGGCCTCATACTTCTCACATTAAGGACTATAAGCATATTTCTTGATGTAACACCTTTTATAAGATTATTGCTTAGATTGTAGCTACGAAACTTTAAACTATGATGCCCTTTATCATTCATCTGTGGGCTCCGAAAATTCGGCCCCGACCTCCGCCCGTTGCGCTTTTGTTCGGGGGGAGTTTTAACGGATTAAGTTCCGAGGTAAATTTTAGGAAGGCATATGAGTTTGTAGATAAGAAAATACCTAGAGATTAAACCCTCATTTTGCGAGGACTTTATGATCTGAGTTCTGGTTTCCTATAGGCGCAGGCCCTTATAGTTAATTACCCCTCCGATAATGAGAGAGAACTTTCAATTAATGCTAGTCGTCAATCAGATACGTAGATAATACATGTTATCTAACATATAGTAAAAGCATAGGTTTAGATTTGGGAATTGGGTTTGAATTTAAAAATTTTGAAAAGTTTGATATTTAAAATAGAAATTTCACCACTCTGCATTTAAAACGAATGGTGGGGGAATGGATGATAGACTCGATCAAGATCCCATGGTTTCGTAGTCCCAGGCCATCGTGGTACCTGGTCTACTTAGTCAGAGGAGGTAATCGACCCAACCTGATAGAAGATGGGTTGCTTCGTCCAATGTAACATTATAGACTTGGGGTGGATGTTTTTCTAAGGGGACAAATTTGAATTCACCTTAGCTAACATAGGGCTTTGTGCCATATCGATCATATCTATTGATTCATATCTCAAGGATTTGATGCTACTAAAGAACATATTGGTTCTGATCATAACTGGTATCTTGTGGTGCCATTTGGGGAAAAACCATTCGGTTCAAAGGACTCCAGCTCATAACCGTTTATCCTACAATACCATTTGACGGTAAAATTACCAGTTAAAGGACACATACCACGTCCTTACTAGTAGGAGATTATTTGAGAATGAATCCTAGTGATATTTTTGACTGGGCATTACCTTAATGTGAGCTTACGTAAATTTTAATTTGTCCACCTCGACAAACTGTTTGCGGAGGATGGATGAATTTTGCTTTAAGTGATTTGATGGGTTATTTTAATTTTAAACATATAAATTTGGATGATTTTTTAGATTTTGGGTGGAGCTTGGAAGATATTTGAAAGTATTTGTGAACCTCTCTAATTGAAATCTTCGTTCAACACGGCTATCATCGGAGTGACTTTGAGGTCACTTGAAGATATTTGAATTTTATGGAAATATGAGGGCCTTTTGAAATATTTGAATTTAACCCTTCCGATTGAGATCTTCATTCAACATGGCCATCATCAGGGTGTTTGGGGTCATTTTAGTAGATTAAACATTGTCGACTCTGTCTACTGGTCGACAGAGGATCGAGCTCATATGATTTATGCTTTTGTTGGTGAGTTTTCTTTATTAAAGGTCTTGAAGGCCTAATATGAATGTATACAATAAATATCACAGTTAACCTCGTGGCCATATATTTATTTAATGGTTCGAGTCTTGTTGACCCCTATCTACCAGTACAGGAGGATAATGCTCAAACTTTGGTTTATTTATTGACCCGCACAATATCCATATACATCACATGTGTACCAATAACACACTCGTCAGGGCCCATGCGGGTACTTGATTGCATACCCACTTTTTTGTACCTATGTGTATACAAATTATGGTGCATATGCGGGGGTTCTTTAAAATAGTTATAAACACCTTATGTCTGCATGCATAGATGTTGCAGATCCGGTGGCATATCATAGCAGCTTCTGAATTGAGTGATTTGCTGCATTATAAAGGTAGACTGTTGTGCACTACTTGTTACTTTTTGTAGGTGGATTATAGTGCACTAACGAATCTCCTACTTTTGCTTGTAGATATTACATTCATCACGAGCTTCTGCGATGGCTCGTAGATAATACTTTACATGAGAGGCTTCCTATGATGGTTCATAGGTATTTAAATTTGCTACAAACCTTTTGCTTTTGCCTATGAGTGGATTGTTGTATGAATGAGAACTCTTCTACATTTTCTTGTGGACAAAACATTAGTTGTATGACATAACGAGCTTTCGTAGCAGTTCGTGGGAGCTTGCATATGTAATATATTCTCCACATTTGCTTGTAGAAGGGACTAGAGTTCTTGTTGTATATTTGTCTTTATTGTTTGTGGACAATATGATGCAATCGTATAAAAGAATTATCATAACCATTGCATGTTAGCCCTCATTGTTCACAGAGAACTGTTATATTCTTCCACGATTGGTTGATATTGATTGTAAGGGACTTTCACATCCTCTTGTATGACTCATGTAAATTTCATACACATCAAAATCAAGTGACGTTGGTTGCATGAGAATTATGTTTTCTTTGACCTTTCAAATTCACATTTCATCAACAATTTATCGTATGTTGAATCCCTCTACTGCTTGTAAATGGTTGCTAACGAGGTATCATAATGCTTGTTACACATCAACTTTCTTCATCTGTGAGGGACTTGTACATCGACCACATCATTTTTATATGACTTGCATGATATTCATTTGGAGGTTAATATAGTCACATCATCGCATACTTTGCAAGTTAATTGCCTTTCTGTTTGCGCATAAGTCATATTCACCATTAATTTGCTACTTTGATTTGTATGCAAACCCTTATGTATTTGGTGAGTCAGTCATTGTCACTCATGGATGTTTGCATTTTATTCATAGGTAGAACATCATATGTATGACAATTCCCCTTTTTACATCTACAAAGGAATTCTTCACATTTACTACTCATCCACTATTGTTGCTTGCAAGAGGATTAGTGTATTCATTTCTTTATAACCATGACAATTATTCTAAATCACTCAAATGCTTGAATTTCATCATCACTTATATGTAAGGTGACTTACATATGAGCTGCAATGTTCAATGGAATATTCTTGTCCCTCCACTTGTGACTAGATCACACATCCTTATGATTGTTCATTGCTTGTAGACAGGTTATAATTGTGAACTCCTTGTCTCTACATGTTGTTTGCAATATGCATGATGATTCCACATAAGTTTTTCATTTGATTATGAGCAAATTATAATCATTGAGATTTTAACATAAGTCTTTTATTGTTCAAATCAAGTTAGAGTTAATATTCAATTTGATTTATTTGAGTTCAAATCCAGCTCAAGTTCGAGTCCAAGTTCATGTCAAATCCGCTTCACGTTCAAATTCACTTAAGATCTTGCCCATTTTGAACCCAAATTTCTTGTTGTTTACTCAACCTAATTATGCTCAAATTTAAAGTAAGTTCATATTTGTTTGAGTTCATTATATGCTTAAATTTAAATTCACTAAGTCCTCTGCTGTCATTTAGAGTTCAAGTCCTTGTCTTTTTTAGACAAAATTTTGGCAGCCTCCTAGCATCTCCCCAGTTTAGGAAAAATTTCAGGAGTCTAGGCATTCCCACCACGCGCAATAAAAGCGTGTATGATAGGTGTCCTTAGACACCGCGGCCGTAGTCTTCGTTCCCACCACGCACAATAAAGGCGTGTATGGGGTCTTCGAATGTACATATTTAAAAAGACAGTTTGCTTTCCCCCCACTTGAGGGTACTTATAAATAACTCTGCCGTCGCACAAGGTTTCCATCCTACCACGCGCAATAAAGGCGTGTATAGACGGTTTTTCGGTGCGCCACAAATGCTAAAATAGGGCTTAAGATGATTACCCGCCTCATCATAGGCGCTGCACCGGAGTCTCATCCCACCACGAGCAACAAAGGCGTGTATGGACGATTTTTCAGTGCATCGCAAACTCCATAAACAGGCTCTCGAGGTTTTGAGTTTAGAAATTTTATACCTTTGCAACAAAGCGACAACGAAGGCGATGACGAGAATGCATACAAAAAGTATTTCTCTCTTTTTTCGCTTTTTCTTTTCTTTTTTTTTTGAAATAATCTCACACTTTTTTTTAATCTCTTTTTTTTTTTTCATTCTCTTTTTTTTTTAGTGATGCATACAATCTTATTCAAGAATTACATATAGAATAAGCCTATGAACCCAATGCATCATCATTCTCACATCACACGAAGAAGCCCAGGTGATTGCTACTCCTAGACCAGTCCCCTTCTCTTTGTTAATTAGATAATAATATGATTCTAGAGATGTTCTGGTCACAACAACGTAGTCCGTTTTGAGATCAGACGTCATTTGAGCGACGCTGATGCCTAATTCCATTGAAATGCGTGTTGCCGCTTTGGAATTTACTTGATTTGCGCGTACAAACTCATTCAAATAAATTGGTAGTGCATTTAGAGTGTTGACGGTATTCCAGACACAATGACGAAGTCCGTTTGTCAATCGAACGTCGTTTGAATAGCGTTGAACAAACTTTTCCTTAAAATTTGCGCTTTGCCTCAGGATGCGTGTCGACCTCCTTGCATGTTTTAATTTTCACAAATTTACTGTCGTTCTGAAGTAATTGGGATGTTCTGAATACAGTGGCGGAGTCTGTTTCACGATCGGACTTTGTTTGGGTAATGCTAATGCCTATTCTCCTCGATATGCATTTTTACCTTGAGATTCATGCCACCATTCTGGATGATCCAAATTAAACATAGAAAATATGGTTTTTGAGTATTCACGATATTCTGGTCGCAATGACAAACTTCATTTTGTGAACGGACATCATTTGGATAGCGACGAGGATGATTTTTCTCGTAATTCACATTGTTTCCTTAGGATCCGTGCCACTAATTCGGATGCTTCAAATTGAATAAAAAAAATATAGTTTTCATAGGTTGGCAAAATTCTGAAAGCAATGATGAAGTCTGTTCGTCGATCCGACATTGCTTGATTAGCGCCATGCTTTAATTTCGGGTGTCGGTCGTCTCTTTTGACAGATTTCATCCAGTTCGATTGCGAGGGGTCTCGACCTAACAGAATTCGATGTTCTGATCACAATGCCACCGTCCGTTTGACAATTAGAGGTCGTTTGACCATTCAAGTGATGTGTGGCGCCAAAACGCTTATCGCTTTATTCACCAGTTTGGATCCTTTCTTGCATGATTTGAGGTATATGCGTCAACATCATCCTAGTCAATCTGAGTTCATTCAGAGTAGAATTGGCACTAATAATATTATTCTAGCCTCTAAAATTCTCTCTAAATTCAATGCTCATGAGAAGTCTAAATTCTTTTGTGCTAAAATTGATATAATTAAAGCTTTTGATACAATTTCCAAGAACTATTTTATTCATAGGATGCTTCAAAAAAATTTCCCTGGGGTTTTTATGTCACGGTCTATGCTTGCATTGATAAAGTTTATTTTTCCATTTTATATAATAGTGGCCTTCACGGGTTCTTTAATTCAACTTCAAGTCTTAGGCAGGGTTGCCCCTTTCCCCTTTTTTTATTTTGTATCATTTTGGAAGCTTTCTCTAATATGATGGATTGCCATAATGGGTCTGTCCCTTTTGATGGGATTTCATCTGATAGGTCTACTATCTCTCATTTACTTTATACTGATGGCTTGTTGGTTTTTTGAAAAGTCGCTTGTGGAATTCTCAGGTTTTGATTGATAAGTTACAAATTTTTGAAGGTGTCTCGGGTCTTAAGATTAACCAAGAGCTCAATTTACTTCTTTAAAGATTCTTCTTACTCTATGGCCAATACTAGCATTCTCAATTTTCCTTTGGGGACGAGTATCTTCAATTATTTAGGGATACATATCTCCTTCAGGAGGCTTAGGGTTATTGATTTTCTTCCTCTTATACGAAAAATCTCCAACATGTTAGATGGATGGAAGGCCAAGCTTTTGTCATTTGCTGGTAGAATCTAATTTAGTAGTTTTCGTATTTGAAACTTTATTGGCTATTAGATTAGAGGCTCTATCTTATATTAGTCATGTTGCAAGTTTATTGATAAGCTTTGTGCTCGGTTCTTTTTCCATGGTGATACTCAAGGTTAAAAATTGCATCTTATTTCTTGGAGAAAAAAAAAACTTGTTTGCCTAAGAAATATGATGACCTAGGTCTTCCCTCCATTTTAGCTTAGACACATGACTACTCCACTGCTTTGATCTGGAGATGTATTTCTTTTGATTCTCTTCTCAACTGTTGGTTTAAAAATCCTTATATTTCTTTTTGGAAGCCCATTTCTGAGAAGCTTTCTGCCTGTTGAAAGCAATTGGTTAAAGTTGTTGGGTTGATTAAGCCTAGTATCTCCTTCAAGGTTATTGATAGTATTCGTACTGGCCCGTAGTGGGATCCCTAGTGCTCTAGAAATTTTCTTTCAGAGTTATTTCCCTTTGGATAAATTTTTCCTGGATGCTAGACTTTCTGTGTTGGTTTCTAGTGGTAATTGATCCTTCCCCCATATTTTTTTCTAGTTCTCTACATAATGTTATTTCTACTAATCTGATTTATAATTATGCTATTGATTATCACCTTTGGTGTGGTTATGAACATCCTACTTTTAAATCCTTTATGGAAGATTTTTAAAAAGATACGGGGGTTGCTAGTTGGTTTAGCTTTATGTGGAACAAGAAAGCTTCTATTCGATTTTTCTCTTTTGCTTGGCTTACTTTGGATGGCCTTTGGCTTTGCTTTGGCATCCTTGGTGGGCTTCTCTAGGAATCTACGTGTTTTGCTGGCTGATTTATTCCTGGATGTTTCTTCTTTTTATGTTTGCTGCCTCCATGGATGTCTAATAGCCTAGGCTATTGGGTTGTGCTCGTTCTTAGTTGGCTATTTTTGCGAGAAGTCTCAGACTGCTTCCTAAATCTTACTAGCCTTCGGGCCTTCTAGTTTTATCTCTTCTATTCTTTCATAGCCCTTTTTTTAGGTTGTTTTTCAATCTTAGTTTTATATAGATTCTTAATGTTATGTTAACTTCTTAATTTTCCCCCTTTTTAGGATCTTTTTGTATATCCCCTCTTCAGCAATGAAAAATGGGATTGTCCCAACAATTTTCCAAAAAAAAAAATATAAGAAAACTGCCCCCAAATGGATCCTTAAACTATTTCATGTAGTAATTTTCTGGTAACAGCTTTTCAATATATATTTTTAATCAAAAAAAACCCAACAAAATGAGCCCAACCTAACATAGTCACTTCTGATAATTTCACCATTTGTATCCATTTCTTCCTTTCGCTAAGAGTGCCTCACTTAGCAAATTTAAATTCATCTTCTACTCAAAGTTTAAATTTTGAAAAAAAGATGGTGTGCAAAAATCATTAAAATGAACTAACAAACATAGCATAAGGTGGATAATGGTTGCACAGCTTGCATTTCACAAAGCACTTTTCTTTTGCTCTTTTACTCTTTTCTGCAGGTTTTAAAATCCATACCCATAGCTTAATCTAACTTAATCTTACCATTCTTATGCACCAAAGTGAGCCTAAAATATTCTTTCCAAGTCCTCAATACATACTTGAATCTTAGCTTTCATAATCTTTGATTTAATAGCCAAGAACACAACCTAACGTTTACAGATCGAGTTGCAGGGCTGAAGAAGTAATATAGTAACATGTCTGTGCTGCAGGAATCTAGCCTTTGGAATTTGCTTAAGCAATCAATCTATACCCTTATTATTCTTTACAACAATTTTTCTGTTGGTTGATTACAAAGGAATTGGATGAGAATGCAAATTATACTACACATTTGAGTTAACTTTGCAATTGTGCAAAATATTTATGGTGCGTTTGAATACCTGGGAGTGTAAAAAATCACCATTTCCACAGTTGTTGGGTTCTTCATCTTCCCGGCCATCCTATATACAGTTCTGTCTCTACATCCTTATAGTGGATATCACCTTGAGGAACAATTTCCTGAAGAGCATATATGGGAAGATAAGGCTTTATGAACCCATAAAACCAAATTTTATACTTCAAACTGCAAAGGCTAATGGTTAAATTGTAATTAACTCACCAAAGATGAGGCTAGACTTGCTTGCCTTTTAAGCAAATCATTTTCTTCCTGCAGCTCTCTCTCCTGCATTTATATCAAGGGAATGAGGCTGGAAATCTCATTAGAAAAGCATGTTCCTTTACTTTGGTTTCCATTGTTTTAAAAAGAGATCAATAGCTCACCCTATCTTTCAGTTGTGTTATCTGCTCTTTTAGAACAAGGTTCTGAAATATTGAAGGATTATGATGCCAAAATACAATGGTTTTGTAAATGGTAATATGAAAAACGTATCAAAGCAATGTCACCATTACCAACCTTTCTTTTCTTAATTCTGCTTAGGCTCTGCTCGAGCTGACTCTCTAATTCATTCAGCTCCTCAACAGAGCAGGATTCCAAGCTTTCACCCATTAGCTTCCTGCAGCAATAATCATTTTTAAGTTTTTGAATGTCGCATATATGTTGATGGCAAAAATCCGCCTTTTTTTCTTGTATGCAATGGAAGAAAGGAAAATTTTTAATCTTAAATTTCTAGTGTTTCACCGCTTAGATACGTCAAGGAGTTCAATCTTCCTTGCCATGACTTCTACATCGTGCTTCCATTGCTGCATTTTAGAAGATCATATCATTAATGGTTACCAAAAAAATTGCTAACCAGAGGGAATTGATACTGTAGATTTCACAAAAAGATGCTTAAATTCTTCATTCAGCTTTTTTTTTATTAAGACGCGTGAAAACCTTGAGTTAGACACAAATCAGATGAGTGAGAAGTATTTTTGTGTAGAAGTATAAGTAGCTGACCATCTCCAATAGACTACTTTTAGGTTGAGAAAAAACTTTACCATTGGTTTATCTTATTTAGGCTTCGTTTGGGACAGCTTTCTTACTGCTTTATGAAGCAACTTTTTAGTACAAATTTTTTTAGTTTAAAAGATTTTTTTACTAAAAAGTTGCTTTTGAAAGCAGTAAAATAGACATCCCAAACGAAGCCTTATATTCAGTCCCCCCTATGATCCAAACATCATAACACCTTTCTTGCTCACTGAGCTGAATAAGCGAAGGTGCCGACTTATTCATCAACATTTTAACTGAGATCTGATTATACTGCTAATATAGATCAAAACTAATAACAAATAGGTCGCAAGTTGGCAAAGGAAAGTGGGACAATCTTCTCTACAGAGATAAAGATGTACAAACACAGAGTAAAAACCCAAAAATGCTGATGAAAATGGTTAATATTATAATCTTAAAATTCTATCCTCACTTTTGTATGAATTTAAACGGTTGCCAACAAATTTACGAAAAAGCAAAGATCATTTGTACCTGAATATTTTGTTCCGTTGATCTGCTATTTTCAATCATATCTTTGACGTGCATTTTGTAACGCTCAATGGTGTTCAGCATGCTGAAGTGTAAAAAAAACAGTAAATCAGTTTATAGAATCAATTATATAAAAAAAAAAAAACAGAAAGTTCCAACTGTTTTGAGTTTGATTATAAGGAGCATTTTCAAGATTTTAACATCTTAGACTACTCTAGGTTGAATTGCCACACCTCTAAGTACAATGAAGCTCAATTTTTACAACATTGAAGCATCTTTTAATGTAATTGTTAGAATTTCATCCAGAACTCTAAATCTAAGTGTGCTTCTGGGATAAGTGACCACATAGGAAGTTGCATCTGAGGGACAAAGCCCTTAAGGCTATTAGGCCAAAAATAGATAATATTTGATGGTTGAGAGTATCGGGTTGTTACAGTCGGGAGTAGAGGTGAACTTTCTATAATAAGGAGTGTAGTTCAAGATAGATCAAGAAGACGCTGGAGCAACTATGACATAGTGAATCCAAATAGAGGGGAAGTGATTGGTGGGGAACATGGCCCAAAAAAAAAAAATTGAAACTCCGATAAGGCTTCCAACATTGATCGATTTCTAAGAGATAAGAGAAAAGGAATGAATCGAATTTTCACTCACAAAAGGGGTGAAATGTTATTAGGATATATAAGTAATTGGTTAAACCATATATGTGAGATGCTGATTGGTGTAGCAAGCGGAGTTGCTTTGGGAACTCCACGAATAAGCTTGCTCATTTCGGAACTCTTAAAATAGTTGACCTGCTAGAAAACTGCACCAGTAAAGATAAAATCATAAAATTTAGCTTGGTATAAGACAAGTTAAGCCAAAGCAAACAAAACCTCACATAAATGTGAATTGGGTCATTACATAATTATAATCTAATGTTATGCCGGTTTCTCCTTTCATTTCAATTTAACCTAGTCCTAGCTCAAAATTGGCTCGAACATATTTAGGATGGATGAAATCAGCTTCAAGATCGAAAGTATATGTTTTCGAGCCAATTTGAAATAAGTTACTTAATTTCATTTTTTTTCATAAATTTATTTTAAATGCATTTATTTGAATGTATGATACATGCATACAAATGTGCACATATATCTGTATATCAAATATAAAAATATACATATTATTTATATTTCAACCAAAGCACAAACCAACTCGATTCAATCCCGGCTTGAATTGAAATTGAACAAAAAATCAGATTGAGCTAAAAATTGATTTGATGAGGGCATCAGATTTCGCCATGTGTACCATCGCCGGGGACGACGATCGACGGCCCTGATTCAGAGCCTTTACTTATGATGCTTTAGTTATTTTCTTTTATTAGTTATTTCATGTTTCCGTTTGTACCCCTATGAGGGATGTTTCACTTATTGTAGCCCAAGGGCATTTGTGACTTTATGTTTTTATTTTTCATGTAAGCCTATATATAAAGGCTAGTATCATTGTATGGGATTATTGATGAATTGATAAAAATTTCCTTTAGCTTGTTCTCTTTGTGAGTGCATGAGGTTCTCTTGGTGAGTGCTTCTCCCCCTTGAGATCTCTTAGTGAGTTCTCTAGTTATCCCTTAGTTTATTAGTTATTTTGTTTGCACAATCTTCTTCCCCTCAAGAATTCCTCCACACTTCCTTTTGGTATTGCTCTTGCCGCCGCCCCCCCTAAGGCTTCCCCACCGCCGGCCAAGCTTCAGCCCGCCGCCCACCACCACACCGACCCTCCTCCTCCCGTGTGCATCACTCCTTATTTTCTCCAACCTCAAGTTTGAGATTTGAAATTTCAAATTTGAATTGTTTCCTAATTTGGAAATCCAAATTTGGAAACTATACAAGAGAAAAATATTTCAAATCAATTTAATTTGGAGTTTTAATTGTCTTGCCACGTCATCAAATCTTGCATTAACCCCCCCTCCTCTCCACGGTTTTCCCTCTCTCCCCAAGCATGCCGCCGGCCTCTCTAGGGGGAAATCCAATTAATGCTCAATTAAATCCCTTTAATCCTATTTGAAATTCAAATTAGGATTAAAATCTTCCCTCCTCTTTCTCAAAACTGAAAATAATTTCAGTTTTCCTCCTCTAATTCCTCCATAATTGAAATTTACAATTAATGCCTTGATTACATTAATTGTAATTTCAAATCCCTTTTCCTTCTCTCCTAAAATTCGCTAAAACTGAAGTTTCTTTCAGTTTTTGGAATCAATTCCTGCACTCCTCCCTCCTCCACCCTCATACACCCGCCGGCCTCCTTCCACCCTTGGCCCCTACCCGCCGCCCCTCCTCTCCTCCTTGGAGACGCATTCGCGGCAACCCCCTTTCACACTCCCCCAAGGATGCATGGACGTTCCCGAATGGAATTTCGGGTTTGAATACGACGACCAAGGGCGAGTCGACATCCTCCGGTCTCCTTTCTTTGACGTCGGATTCGACTTCGACGATACCGTTGTGGAGTATTTATCACGGATCGTACCCACCTTGATAGAGACCGTCGACGATCACTTTTCGGATTACTCTTGGATCATCGAAGGACGTCGCATTGCAACACCTCCACAATCCGTGCCGACCTCCTCCTCCCTACGGATCTACGGCGCCTTCACCCTAGGAGTGATCTCGTCCATCGTGTGGTTCTTCTTCTCCCAACAAGCCTAGTAGTAGGTAAATGAGAGAGGCATCAAGGTGAGACAATCGCTTTGTTAACCTTGGGATTTTTGTTGTTCCATGTCATTTGTTTTACGTTTATGAAAGTCGTTATTTTTCTCGGTCTTGCTAATTTATGTGTAGTGCTTGCCTAGCCGTAGTTAACAATTGAGACTTCCGAAAAGCTAGAATTGGGAACGAATTTTAATTTGCAATATTCTTACTTGGATAATCTTTTGGTAAATTTCCAAATACAAATCCTGGATTTACACTCATGTTACATCATTTTTGGTATCAGAGCATGGCTAGCATGCTATACCTTTGCTAGATTGCATCCTAGGAATCCGACTTAAGTTATCCTTAGCTTGTTTGTATGCATACCATCGCATAAAAAAAAAATAAAAAAAATAAAAAAATAAATTTTTTTTTTTTTTTTTTTTTTCACTGTTTAGCTTGCTGCCCTTTTAAATTCTGCATCATTTTCTTCTTTTTAAGCAAGTTTAGTTCATGGTCTAAGTGCTGTCCTTGCCACCTCCACGCCCCAAGCTGTTTAGGTTGTTTAGACAATCACTTGAGTTCGCTGTCCACTAACTTTCTGCACTTAGTATAACCTGTAGGAGGAGTTCTAGGAAGTGTCCCGCTGCTGTCCTCTGTTTTCTGCAGCTGTTAGACGTCCGTTAGTGAGCCTATATTCGCTGTTTAAGTGCTGCCATGACCCGGGAACCTCGCCAACTCGCTTAGGTGACTTCCCACTCTTATTTGTGTGCTGTCCCACACGTTCCAGCTGCTGTAACTTCAATTCCAGCAAACGTTTCAGTGGGATTAGTGGCTGTCCGTGACTTAGGAAGCCATCCTAGTGATCCCTAGCACCCAACCATGGACCCAACTCATATGCAAGCAACCCTTGACCTCATTTTGGGCCAGCTGGGCACCGTTACTCAGCAAATTCGCAACACCCAAAATGATTTAGCCGACTTTAGGCGACACACGAGCGACCGACTTGATAACATCGAGCGTAACGGGAATCCTGCGATTTATACTCCGTCAAGACCTCACTCACCTTATGGCGAAGACAACCGACCCGATCTTGAACCCCATCGAGATCCCGGACGTTTTCACGACCATTACCCACGCAACCCTAGGCCACCTCAGGAGCCCATAGGGGACGACAACACTTGGAGAGACAATGACACTCAATTACTGAAGAACATCAGGATTGACGCCCCGACCTACGACGGAACCCTTGACCCTCAAGTTTTCCTAGATTGGCTGAAGTCAATGGATAGTTATTTCAAATGGTACAACATTTCTGAAACGAGGAAAGTGAGGTTCGCCGAGATGAAGCTCATTGGTCGAGCCAACCTGTACTGGACTAACTTAGAAAATATGCGCGAAGCTCGCGGTGAACACCCTATCAGCGATTGGAGAACCATGAAACAAGAGCTTAGGAGAAAATACCTCCCACCGTCCTACTATCCTAAACTCCTAGATAAGTGGAATAGACTGACGCAAGGAAGCAGATCTGTTAAGGACTATATCTCTGCCTTCGACGATTTCTTGATTCGCTGCAACGGCGAGGAGTCCGCCACCCCAACCCAAATCCTATCCATGTTTAGAGCTGGCCTTAGGGAAGACCTGCGTACGGAACTCTTCGCTCGAGGTGTAGACTCATTAGAGGCAGCCTGTAGCCTAGTGCTCGACCTCGAAGATTCCAGAACCCACTCCCAAACTAGGCACTTTGACTCCCGCGCAAATTCTTATAGAGCCTCGTCGGGACAACCTCAAAACCGACCCTCGGGGTCGACTGCTAACCGAACCCCTGCTAGTTCGGCCCCTCCTCGTACCAACCTCAAAGGTAAAGCTCCCGAGCGCGACGCTCCCAAACCTAGTTCTGGAACCAAGTGCTATAGGTGTCAAGGGTACGGACACATTGCTTCGCAATGTTCTAGTCCTTACAAAGTCACCATAATTGAAGAGGTGGACGACGAGGAGGAAGAACCTGAGACTGATTTGGTTCACCAAGTGGATGAGGAAGAAGACTCTTTTACGGAAGAAGAACCTGTTACCTTACAAGTTGTTAGGTGCGCTTTGGCCCAACCTAAGTTAAGCGACGATTGGCGTAGAACCTCCATTTTTCATACCTTCATTAAGATCGGAGAAAAGAGCTGCAAGGTTATCATAGATAGTGGAAGTTGCATCAACGCAGTCTCTTCAGCCATGGTCTCCAAGCTCAATCTGAAGGTGACCCCGCACCCAAATCCGTATAAGGTTTCTTGGATCAACTCGACTACCATAGAAATTAAGGATCGAAGCCTAATTCCGATAGAATTTGTGGGATATCAAGACAAGATTTGGTGCGATGTTCTAACTATGGATGTGGGTCAAATTATCCTTGGTCGCCCCTGGTTATTTGACAACGACGTCCATATTTATGGGAGGACGAACACCTGTGTGTTCGAACATAATGGGAAGAAGATCAAGTTAATGCCTCTCTCCGGAGAAGGTGCGAGCAATAAATGAGTGGCCAGAACCTAAGAATATCCGGGATGTTAGAAGCTTTCATGGATTGGCTACCTTCTATCGGAGGTTTATTCGAAATTTCAGCACCATTGTAGCCCCCATAACTGATTGTCTGAAGAAAGGGGAGTTTCATTGGACGACTGCCGCTACTAGAGCGTTTGAGGATATTAAGAAAAAAATGATAGAAGCTCCTGTCATGCATCTCCCCGATTTTTCTAAGGTATTCGAAGTAACCTGTGACGCCTCCGGAATCGGAATAGGTGGAGTTTTATCACAAGAAGGACATCCGGTAGCGTACTTCAGCGAGAAACTCAATGACATACGACAGAGGTACTCTACCTATGATAAGGAGTTTTATGCCATCATTCAGTCCCTTAGACACTGGAGACACTATTTGCTACCCCAGGAGTTTGTAATCTTTTCAGATCATGAGGCTTTGAGATACATCAACTCCCAAAAGAAGTTAAATGCCCGTCATGGTCGTTGGGTCGAGTTCTTACAGGAGTATTCGTATACTATCAGACATAAAGCTGGAACTGAGAATAAAGCGGCCGATGCTTTAAGCCGTAGGATAATGGTCACAAGAGAAATGAGGACAGAAGTTGTCGGGTTTGAACGCATAAAAGATGACTACCCCGAGTGTGCTGACTTTAAAGAAATATATGCGTTATTAATGGCGGGGAACAAACCATCTGTAGATGATTTCTTGTTAGAAGATGGCTATTTGTTCAAATCTCAGAAGTTGTGTGTTCCCAACACGTCCCTTCGAGAGTTTCTTGTGTGGGAGCTACACGCAGGAGGATTAGCCGGACATTTTGGGCAGACTAAGACCATTGCCGCCGTCGAGTATAGGTTTTTCTGGCCCAGCCTTAAACGTGATGTCATTAGATTGATCAAACGTTGCCATACCTGTCAGCTAGCGAAACAAAGAAAACAGAATACGGGCCTTTACACCCCGCTTCCCGTCCCAAATCGTCCTTGGGAAGACATCAGCATGGATTTTGTTTTAGGACTCCCCAAAACCATTAGGAAGCATGACTCCATCTTTGTCGTAGTAGATCGTTTCTCTAAGATGGCCCATTTCCTCCCGTGTGCTAAAACCTTCGATGCCTCGAGAATTGCCAAATTATACTTTAGCGAGATTGTCCGACTCCATGGACTCCCAAAAACAATCGTGTCAGATCGGGACGTGAAATTTACGAGCTATTTCTGGAAAACCTTATGGGTTAGGATGGGTACTAAGCTGCAGTTCTCCACTGCTTTTCACCCTCAAACGGATGGCCAAACCGAAGTTGTTAATAGGAGCCTTGGTAACCTCCTTAGGGCCTTGGTAGGTGATAACATTAGGGATTGGGATTCCAAACTACCTATTGCCGAGTTTGCCTACAATAACTCTGTCAACCGAACCACCGGTATGAGCCCTGCTGAGATTGTTTATGGATATCAACCTAAGCAGCCGATAGACTTAGTCCCTATGAGTCCTAAGATTAGAGTGTCTGAGTCTGCATCTGCATTTGCATCCCATATCCAGGAATTGCATCGAGAAATTAACAAAAGAATTATACAAAGTAATGAAAATTATAAATTAAATGCTGATCTCAAACGACGCTTCAAGGAGTTCAAAGTTGGAGACTATGTCATGGTTCGGATTCGTCCGGAGCGGTTCCCACCTGGGGCCGTTAAGAAACTGCATGCTAAAAGTGCGGGTCCTTTTAAAATAACTTCTAAAGTAAACAGTAATGCTTATGTTTTGGACCTTCCAGAAGGTTTCAACATGAATCCCACGTTTAACATCGAGGATCTAGTAGCCTTTGATGGGCCTGATTTTAACCCAAACAATCCTTTGAATACTGAGCCTTGCGAGTCCATACCTAGTGAGATCCCAGCCTTACCTCCACTACCCAAAATTCCCACACTACCTAATAGGGAGAAGATTGAAACTATACTAAGTGATGAGATCATTTCCACCAGGGACGGCGGACGCCACAGATACTTAGTGCGTTGGAGAGGAAAGCCGGAGACGGAGGACACTTGGCTAGAGCGGGATGAGATACAGAGACTGGACCCCGACATTCTGGAGCTGTACGAGAGTTCTCAGGGTCCTTACTCGACAGGGTCGAGTTTTCTCCCACCCGGGGAGAATGATGAGGGCATCAGATTTCGCCATGTGTACCATCGCCGGGGACGACGATCGACGGCCCTGATTCAGAGCCTTTACTTATGATGCTTTAGTTATTTTCTTTTATTAGTTATTTCATGTTTCCGTTTGTACCCCTATGAGGGATGTTTCACTTATTGTAGCCCAAGGGCATTTGTGACTTTATGTTTTTATTTTTCATGTAAGCCTATATATAAAGGCTAGTATCATTGTATGGGATTATTGATGAATTGATAAAAATTTCCTTTAGCTTGTTCTCTTTGTGAGTGCATGAGGTTCTCTTGGTGAGTGCTTCTCCCCCTTGAGATCTCTTAGTGAGTTCTCTAGTTATCCCTTAGTTTATTAGTTATTTTGTTTGCACAATCTTCTTCCCCTCAAGAATTCCTCCACACTTCCTTTTGGTATTGCTCTTGCCGCCGCCCCCCTAAGGCTTCCCCACCGCCGGCCAAGCTTCAGCCCGCCGCCCACCACCACACCGACCCTCCTCCTCCCGTGTGCATCACTCCTTATTTTCTCCAACCTCAAGTTTGAGATTTGAAATTTCAAATTTGAATTGTTTCCTAATTTGGAAATCCAAATTTGGAAACTATACAAGAGAAAAATATTTCAAATCAATTTAATTTGGAGTTTTAATTGTCTTGCCACGTCATCAAATCTTGCATTAAACCCCCCCTCCTCTCCACGGTTTTCCCTCTCTCCCCAAGCATGCCGCCGGCCTCTCTAGGGGGAAATCCAATTAATGCTCAATTAAATCCCTTTAATCCTATTTGAAATTCAAATTAGGATTAAAATCTTCCCTCCTCTTTCTCAAAACTGAAAATAATTTCAGTTTTCCTCCTCTAATTCCTCCATAATTGAAATTTACAATTAATGCCTTGATTACATTAATTGTAATTTCAAATCCCTTTTCCTTCTCTCCTAAAATTCGCTAAAACTGAAGTTTCTTTCAGTTTTTGGAATCAATTCCTGCACTCCTCCCTCCTCCACCCTCATACACCCGCCGGCCTCCTTCCACCCTTGGCCCCTACCCGCCGCCCCTCCTCTCCTCCTTGGAGACGCATTCGCGGCAACCCCCTTTCACACTCCCCCAAGGATGCATGGACGTTCCCGAATGGAATTTCGGGTTTGAATACGACGACCAAGGGCGAGTTGACATCCTCCGGTCTCCTTTCTTTGACGTCGGATTCGACTTCGACGATACCGTTGTGGAGTATTTATCACGGATCGTACCCACCTTGATAGAGACCGTCGACGATCACTTTTCGGATTACTCTTGGATCATCGAAGGACGTCGCATTGCAACACCTCCACAATCCGTGCCGACCTCCTCCTCCCTACGGATCTACGGCGCCTTCACCCTAGGAGTGATCTCGTCCATCGTGTGGTTCTTCTTCTCCCAACAAGCCTAGTAGTAGGTAAATGAGAGAGGCATCAAGGTGAGACAATCGCTTTGTTAACCTTGGGATTTTTGTTGTTCCATGTCATTTGTTTTACGTTTATGAAAGTCGTTATTTTTCTCGGTCTTGCTAATTTATGTGTAGTGCTTGCCTAGCCGTAGTTAACAATTGAGACTTCCGAAAAGCTAGAATTGGGAACGAATTTTAATTTGCAATATTCTTACTTGGATAGTCTTTTGGTAAATTTCCAAATACAAATCCTGGATTTACACTCATGTTACATCATGATTTAATCTTGAGCAATCTTCAAACTTTGAGCAAAAATTTTAGCCTTAAGAGGAGCAATATATATATATATATATATATATATATATATATATATATATATATGTGTGTGTGTGTGTGTGTGTGTGTATGCGTGCGCAGGTTGGTGTGACCGGGGAGGGAGGGTGGGTGGGATTTCAATAATAAAATACTAAATAGTCCCTTGAGGAAATAATCATATATAAAAATTCATAACAAGAAAGTGGCATTTAAAATTCAATTGTTAGAAGTTAGGCATGACAATTTTAATGTAGTATTTGAAAGTTCTTGATAAGAAACAAAGATTTGAATGAAAATCAGCACATTTCAATACTATCAGTGAAAAATTAATACTTGATCTTATCCATCAAAAAGAAATTTAGCTTTTTTTCAAAGTAGTTCAAGCTCATAATGTATATTGACATTTTGATCCAAGATTAAACATGATGTTGAAAATCTTGAAAATAAAGAAAAAATAAAGTAATAGAAAAGCTAAAAAGACTAATAAACTAAGAGAAAAGCAAGCATCATGCATCTATGAAGAGATAAAGTCTACAAGAATCTATGATGCACCGACACTTCTCTTCAAAGAGGCGTGCAGTGTCTGACATCGTATTCGACATGACACTCGTCCGACACTCCGACACATGTCAGACACGTCGAAAATGTGTCCGATTAAAAAAATATTAAATACAAAATGTTCATGATGTCAGACCCGCTTATCTTAAATATTTTATGAATTTTTTTTAAATATAATTTCTTATATTTGGCGGGATTTAAATTAAATTTCTTATTTTATATCCACAACACCAAATCAACATCCGCACTTAATACCCATTCGTCGAATATTATCATTTTCATTTCTCTTTGGCAATGAAGGTGTTTTCATCTCCTCTCTTGGTGATTGATAAACGGCATCGATGCATGACTATCGACATCCTAATACTAATCATTTTAAGCAAATTCTATGATTTATTATTTTTAAATTATTTTTGAAATTATACTTATTGAATTTTTATACACTAGTTTTAAAATATAAAAATTATAATACTGTGTTCAACCCGTGTCCATGTCCTATATTTTCAATAATTGACGTGTCCCGTGTCCGTGTCGTGTTGTATCCATGTCACCGTGTCCGTGTCTGTGCATCATAGACTAGAATTCTTCAAGATTCACACTTATTAAGGTTCAAAATTCTAAAATATATAGATGAAAAGAAGAGTCTTCACATCCAACATAAAAAAATTATTCATGCCATCAACTAAAAATAATAATCATTTTGAACTTCTAACAAAAAGATTCAAGCAAAACCTATCAATTCAGCATAAGCCAATCTAACACATCTTTCATTAAACATGAAGTAATTAATGAAGTCATTGTATAAATAAGTTTACCAACCAAACAAAACATTAGAATTCAACACACCATTAAAAGTTTAGACATAGGACATATTCATATAAATATTATCAGAATATCAATCATGACAATTTCGATTTTTTATCCTCTTGAAGAGCTTGAATAAGCTCTTCACATCATTCAATGTCCTAAAATCATCAATAAGTCAACTGTTTTAAGAGGGGTCAAGAGATTCGGGTTTTAGTCCAATATGCGCAGCTTATGGGGATAGCTTCTAGGATTTAAGGCGGGGTGAGGGCTTTCACTGATGGTTTAAGATATGGTGACGAGATAGAAATGAGAATTGGAGTTGTTATGGGGTGTTTAGGTGAGAGTAGTGGTGGAAAGAAAAGATGGCAGATTTTGCACAAATTTGAGAGGCTTATAAAAGAAAAAACAAATTGCACGGGGTAAAGAGATTAAGTGAGCGAACACTAGAAGAGAAGTGGGATATAAATGAAGGAAAAATATCAAATAGATAAAGTAAAATTTTAATATATTATAAGGTAGACACAACCTCGCCGAAAGAAAGGAGAGAAGACTGACCAAGCCATACTCAAGGAAATGACCGTCAAACTGATTCCAAGGAAAAAAACTCCTTTCAAGTTTTGATTTCAACTTGCATAATTTGAAATTACATTTCATTCACAAATATATAATATTTGGATACATTGAATATATAAGAGAATCAAAAGACATAATATTACAAAGGGACGGCTAAGGTGTTGTATTTTGTCGCCGAATTCTTCAAATTCTTGTATCATTTTGAAGCTTCAAAAGTCATTTCTTAATTCTCCATTTATAAACAAAAAAAGTCGAATCGCCATCAAAATGGAAGCTTCAAGAAGTAGGATTTGACTTTGACTTGCTTGTTTGGATAGACTATAATTGGCTAACTTGCATGACCTCCATTTGCGGGTTAATGAAAAACCAATAAATCATTTCTTTTACCAAGTTATACTAATAAAATCAAAATGCATTCATGCAAATATATATATATATATATATATATATATAATAACATAAGAGTATTGGTAAACCATGGTGGATCAATCCCCTTAAGCCCAATAAATTCTTTCCTGAATAGTCAGTCATGTAATACAAAGTAAGCAACAACGGTCCACAGGTCAGAACTAAGCCATGTGAGTCAGTCATCCATTCCCTTAATTTAATGATTTTTTTTTAAATGGCGAGATATGAAATACAAAGGAAAAAATAATACATATCAGCAATCAAACTATGAAAAGAATAAGTTGATTCAAATATCTTATAAATTATGTAGCATTTTATAACTAGATTGGTAGTAGGGACAGAAATGTAAGATGAAACATAGACAAAAACATTCTAGTACAAGTAAATTTTGAAAAATAGCTTGGAGGTACTTATCATTAATGTCAAAGGTGTGAAACATAAAGTGAGTGACGACCATCAAAATAACATACCAAAAAAATGCAAAAGTATGCTATGCATCATAAAGCAACTCAACTATTACAAGAAAGTCATCATCAGTCAACACATCTAATAAAGAGGAGCTAAGGTAAAATCTAAAGGAGGACAAGGCGTAGGGACCATATCAAGCACATGAATCTGATGGAATAATAAAATATCATTCTTCACAGGACAGATAGGCTTTACAAAAAAGAAAACTAAAAGAAAGACTATCTAAGGATTCACAATGCAAAGGTATCTGCAAAACAAAAGTGATAGGAACATCATCCAGAAGAGATAGGCCAAATACCAACAACAACAACAGAAGGTTAGAAGATTTTTCTGGATGTTGGACAGGCTGGAGATCTAAAGTAGTCCTTGAGATATTTTGTTAACTGGCATATCTCTGGCATATTTATTATATCAAAGACATACAGTTATATATGACCTAACAAAGAGATGCGTGTTATATCCATAGAGATAATATCACACTAAAAGTTAGGCACTAAATATCTAGTGGTGACATGTAGGGAAAATTATTCTATGCGGAGTCCGAATGTAGAGGATTTTCCGGTTGCTGTGTACGCACTGTGTACGCATTACATATGTACTGCGTATTTGTAGATACACAACGAATAAGCAGCAAATCAACAATACTCACTAAATACTCAGCAAAAAACTCAACAAAAACGTAGAAAATACTCACTAAATACTCAGCAAATACTCACAACTAATGATTGGCTTAGTATTTGCTGCGTATCTACAAATACGCAGTGCGTACGCAGCAATCCGGAAGATCATCTACGTTCAGACTCCGCACAGAATAATTTCCCGACAGATAAGGAGGTCGTTGATCTAATTCACATGAAATGGAGTTGGACGTGCTTCAGTTTTCAGATTAGCTCTACTTCAGCATATGTAGAAACAACAAGTCACAGCCTCAGTAGAACAGCAAATCATGCAAAGCCACACCTGAATTCCCTCAACTGAAGATCCCAAATCATAGAGGCAGCAAATACTCAAGAACTAGCAAACGTCAAAACCCAGAGGGAATCACATAAACGGACACAAACCATTAGAATTACATTAGTTATCGAGTCACGCCCAACAAGGATCAAAGAAACAAGGTAACGGCCCCTCTTTAAGGCCAACATAGACCTAGCAGGAATTAGGCTTCACCGCACAACTGAAGGGCAAGGTAAACAAAAACAGCCAAAAAGGAATTAGACTCGATGGTCCAACTAAAGATCCGAACAACAATGAATAAAGGAAGAATCAACAGAAATAGAATAAAATAAAATACTAATGAAACAAAATATCCTATAATAAAGGAAGTATTCAGATTATGAATTTGCTCATCTCTACGCACACTTTATGTTAGATGAACATAAAAGTTGAGATCCTGCATTTTAGATGAATTATAAAGCTTGAGATTTGCATAAAAACCATAAACCTTAACATTTCTACGTCATTTTCTTAATCCATTAATATAAATCTAAAGTAGTGTGTAAATGTATATGATTTATAAAGATGACTCCCCATATGATTTGTGCAACATGTCAGCAAAATTTACTGCATGATACAAAATGAGTTCAAAATTTCATCATAATGTGCTGTGTCAAACAAATAGCAGTTGAAATTGACCTTCTCCATAAACAATAATTACAAAACTTAAAAATATATAAATTAATAAATTTTTAAATGCCTAGCTTGCAACTCGTGTTGATTATGGCTATATTATCTCTTTCTCATTTTGTATTTAGAAGGTTCGTTTAAAGGATTAGACAAAGCTTTGCCTATAAAAAATGCTTTGCTGAAAGACATGCTTCAAAATAAGATAATCTTCTTTATGGACCAATTCAAGGGCAAAACAATGTACCAGAACATAGAATTATCCTTATAATGATGTAGGACTAATTAGATGACATGCTTATGGCTTCATTTTAGGCATTGCACAACTTCTTGGTTAGAATAATTTTGGATTAAAATTATTAGCAATTCTCAACGTCGACTAAAACAAATAAATAGATGCTTTGCGTAGGCTAAATTACATGCTCCAAGTTTTGAAATTTTCAAGATAAATAAGATAATTGAAACAATGCAAAATAGTAGTCTTCAATTTAATCCCTAGTCTAACAACGAGATTTATGATGCAAAGAAAGTACACTCAATAACCTACGAATTACTAAGCTTAGCAAGAGCACTTGGAGGAGACTTTCGCGATTACAATCTAACCAAATGAGAACTTAGATTTAGAAGAATTTGAATGCAAGTGAAAAAATGAAAAACCTTTGCTTAAGGAGACGTGGAGATCCTCCACTCGATGCCTTCGAAGTGTTCGTCAATGGCTTCCGTCAATGCGATCCACGTATTCTTCGATTGTGTGGTCGATCTCCGGATTCACGTCGAAGAAGGTGGACCCAAGAATGTTGGTGAAACCGTCGTCGTCCCAAGTGATGTCGTACTCAGTTTCCGGATCCGCCATGCATGGGGATGACGAAAGAACTCTCCTCTTTGTCTTGCTTAGGGCTCTTGAAGTGAAGGAAGAGAAAGAAGTTTCTCTTGATCGGGAAGAGGATGCAAGCTCCAAACCTCTTCCCTTACAATCTTGGTCGTGAGTAGCAAGCTGAGAGCAATTTCCTTTACGGACTTTGGAAGAGAGTGTTTAATTAGTGCAATTAGGGGAGAGGAGGGGACGGTGACAGGGAGAAGGAATCGGCGGAATTGAGGGGGAGGTGGCCCTTGTTTCCTAAATCCAGTTTTAATATTAGGAAATAATTTAGAGCAATGCCATGAAATATAATTTCGGCCCAGGTAAGAGTACGGGAATTGAAATTATTTCCAAAAACATAAACTGGAATCAGGAAAGAAGTTTAATTGGTCTCCATAGGGGGCCGGCGGGAATTCTGGTCAATGGGAGATTAATGAGAGCTAATAAAGTTTATTAACTCAGATTTTAGATTTAGGAAAGGTTTAATTAAAATCCAACTGAATTTTGAAATTCAAATTAGATTAAAATAGAAGCTTTCCTAAAATAGATGAGTTATTTTAGGCAGGATTTTGAAATTCAAATTCAAGGATTTGAAATTCAAAATTTATCCCAAATCATCTCACACCCAAGTAGGAAACTCAAGAGGGGAAAGGGTTTTGAATGTGACCGGCGGCTAAAGTCTCTGGCCGGCGGTTATGGGCAGGCCGGGTGTGGGCTTGGGCAATGAGGTTGAGGGAGGAGGAGTCGGGTGAGGTGGCCGGCGGCTTGTGGTGGAGGAGGTGGGGGGGAAGTTCAATTGGGAGGAAACGATGGCATGGAGATGGAGAAGGGTTTGTGTGTAATGATGTCCGGTGGTGGTGGTGGAAGGAGGAAAGACAAAAGATAAAGAAAGACCACAAACCCGGCCATCTCCAAGGTTAGTGGGTGATCCGATCTCCCTCTCCTAGGGATTTCTCCAAAGTTCTCTCCAAGAACTCTCAAACACTCTCAACACACAAGGACAAGAAATTTTTCATAATCATTCATTAACCCAAAACAAAGGAAATGAGGCTATAAATAGCCGGGTACAAAGACTCAAGAAAATAAAAGACCAACTTGCCCTTTGGGCTTACATGCGACCACTAGGGGTGTCAATTTCGGGTCACGGGTCGGGTTCGGGTCGGACCCGGAACTGACCCGGGTTCAAACGGGTTGACCCTAACCCGACCCGGTTAGGCAAACGGGTCGAAAATCCGAACCCGAACCCGACCTGGCGGGTTGTCGGGTTGACCCGACACGGAACGGATTGCGCGAGCGGAGCGGCAGCAGCGCGGGGCGACCGCGCGAGTGCGGAGCGCGGGCGTAGCGCGGGCTGGCTCGAACTCGGGCTTGCTCGGACTGCACGTTTCGGGTCAAACGGGTTGACCCGACAACCCGTCGGGTCAACCCGAACCCGACCCGTTTTTCAAACGGGTCGATTTCTGGAACCCGAACCCGACCCGTTTTGCATTCGGGTCGGGTCCAACCCGGATTTTTCGGGTCGGGTTCGAGTCGGGTTTTCGTGTCGTGTCAAATATTGACACCCCTAGCGACCACTCCCATGAAAGGGGTACAAAGGGAAATAATAACGACACCTAAGCAAATAAGAAAATGCATAAATAAAATAAAATACAATCATGACTCAGAAATATAAGGACTCGATCGTGGCCGTAGATCGGCGGCCACGTCTCTGATAAACCTTCCACGTTGATCTGATGTCCCCGTCATATAAATACTTATCATTTACCTTAGCACAACTATTTAGGATCGGTTCTATTATTTAGGGAATCCTTGTAACATTTTATTGTTATATAACAACCTTTTCCTTTGGTGAAAGCAACTTACCAAAGTTTTTCATTCCTGAAACATCAAGGTGATAACTTGACACAGTTTTTTTCATTCCTGGAAGCTCAACAGACTCACCTTTTCAAGTTGTTTATTTCAATTCTGGAACCTATTTCACCAATTTCAATCAACTGAAAACGTTAAATTGTTTTTCTATAAAAATAATTGTTTCATTAAGGTTCCTTCTATTAATGATAATTTATTAAGAACTGTTATTTTACTGCTTGACTGACCAACACAACAAAAAAAACCTTCTCGTGCTCCTTCTGCCGTCCCTTAATGTTTTCACAATTTAATGTTGTGCTGAAACACACATCATTTGTCAATAATCAAAGAGCTCTAATTCAAGCAGCATGGTTCAAAAATTCCAGTACAAATTATGATCTGTAACCTCCATATATTCAATTAGATCTTTAATTAACCTTGTGTAATCCTTATTTTATCTGAACCTAGTCTCAAAGCCAATTTATCTCTAATTGCATTGTACAATTAATAAAATATTTTCTTTTTGGTGAAAAAAATACACGACCCGTCTTTTGGGAAAGATGAGGAATAAACACCACAATGAAGAAACAAGCAAGAAAGTAAAAGCAACGGAAAAGGACACCAAGATTTAACGTGGAAAACCTCAAAATAAGGATAAAACCATGGAGCCACACCACACCAGGAAATCCACTATGAAAATTGGGGCAAATAAGTACATATCTCTCTTCTCTCTCACTCTCTCCTTGTTTCTCTTCTCTCATGCACCGTTCTCAATGTCTACACAAACAACATATAAGAGAAAGCCAAGTAAATAACCCTAAAGGACACAACCCTTCAGAAAAATGAGAAAGAAAACCATCTAGTCCGTCTCACAATGCTGCAGCGCTTAAACCTCTATCTTGATCCGCTGCAGCACCGTATCTATGCCGCTGCATTGCTATGCTCTCTGTCATTCAATGTCGGGGCGCTTAGGTACACAGCGTCGAGGAATTGTACGAAAAAAAAAATCGGGTGCAAAGCACCCAAACCCAAGCAGGTGTTAAACCCCCCACACCCCCCAGTGTACACTACAAGCTTTGAGGTCCAAGATAACAGAATAACCAGATTGATCAACACAATCATATTCCACGCATAGCACCGTCAGCATGCAACATAACTTCTGAGAGAAAAGAATAACAAACAAAACTTCTAAACGATGAATATTTAAACTTCATCACTTCCTTGCCCATTACTTTCTATCTGAAGCCCATGATGATGAATTAATAAATGTAGTCTTTCATTTGATACATCATTTTGATCCCTTCCTAATTCCTCTAGTGATACCATGTTTTGCCATGCTTTTAATGGAATTTTAGAATGGAAAAATATAAATAGTAATTATTTTGTACTAAATAGATCATAATAGGGTGATTCTCCAAACAAACTAAGGAACAAGCTTTTAGGCTTAGTGTGTGTCATGGTAGGGATTTATGTTTCTACCTTAGGTAAACTTTTTTTTTTTATTTTGGGTATCTAAGATTTTAATGTTAAAAATCCATTAAATTGGTGTAAAAGAAAAATTTGTTATTCACTATTATTAGTTGAATTATTAAGATAATATGATATTATTCCTATTACTTTTCAAATTTAAATAAATTCTGATGGGGACATCAATGCATGGAAGGTTTATCATAGAAGGGGTCGTAGATCGACACTCACAATTGAGTCGTTATATTATTAGTTATGTGTGATTTAATTTAGTTTGTGAACTTTTTCTTAATATTATGTTGTAAGCCCAAGGGCATTTGTGTCTTTTTTTCTTGTCATGTGGTGGAGCCTATATATATGGCTCTCTTCCCCCCGTGTAAGGTGATGATGATTATTTTTGAATGAAGTCTAATTTTATCCCTCTTCTCTTGTGTGAGAGTGAATGTGATGGAGTGGTGAAGCCTTAGGAGAAGGCAAATAAAGTATCCAACAGCCCATTAAGGTGAGCTCTTGGTTTTCCCCTTGTATCTCTTTTCCTTTCCCTACTTCCTCCCTAACCACCGTCGGTCAGCCCCTCTCCACATGCCTCTCTTGGCTAGCCACCCCTTCCCCTTCCACCGACCACGACAAGCCCACCACCACCACCTCCCCATCCAACTCCCCAATCAAAAATTTCCAAATCTAAGATTTTGACCTCTGGGATTCCAATTGGACCTCACTTATCGCTTGAAATTATGAATTCATAAGTTATTCCTCTCCTTCTTTTCATTTCAAAATTAGTTGGGAATTTGAAAAGCCACAGCCCCTTCCTTTTCCCCATGTTTGACCCATTCTTAGAACTCTTCATGTTAATTAATGGGAAGTTGACCCATTAGTTGCAAAGTTTACTTTGATTTTTCCCTTTTCCAAAACTACTTTTCCATTTTCCAATCCCACTCTCTCCCATTCCCCTAAGCTCCATCACTCCAATTAACCTCACACCATTCCTAATCTTCCCTAAATAGCAAAACAAATCATGGCCTCCCTCCGAGGTTTTGGCCAATCTCTCTTCTTCTCCACTGTGAAGAAAGACACCAAGAAGGCACTATGGAGCAACCCTTTGAAGATCAACTGGTCAAGACCACATCATGTTTGAAGGAAGGTTCTCCGTAACGCAAATAGCTAAGTCTTTTTTACTCTTATTTCATACACTTAAGTAGATATCTTTGAAGTCCACTTCTCTGTGGCATCACTATTTTCATGTTAATTTAAATTCGTAGCTTCAAAAATCATGGAGTGCATGGTTCTTGTAGTAACTAATCTATATTATTGATTTGATTTATCCTTCTTGAATTCTAAAACTTTAGTTGTGGTTAATTGTTATTTGTGGATTATCTTTCTTATTTATTTTGATGCTTGATCCCCATGATTAATAGCTAGCAGATTTTAAATTCAACTTGTGTTTAATTTCATAATTCAAGTCTTCACATGCTAGTCCTACATCAAATTCTATTGTAAATTATAAGAATTTTTTTAAAATGATGATGGGATTATATGTATTGTCTATAATATCATGTCTAATACATGTTAGTGTGTTATTGATGCAAGATGACTTAAGATTAAGGTCACCTAAAACAATTAAGAGGATACATGGTATTTGTACATGCATGCAAAGAAAATTGAGAATCTACATAACATAAAATCACCAAATAATTTGTATATGGGTTCTATTTAAATATAATTTGGCAATAATAAAATTAAAACTTATATGGTAATAAAATGACTGAAATAATTCAAAAAAATGGGAAGGATTTAGAGTTATATAAAAGCAATGATCAATTGTTACTTGATTTCCTCAAATTAAGTTTTTGAGAAGCCAAATTTTGAATAAAACCCAAATCACTCAACAAGTCAATATCAAATTATGTAGATGAAATATAATAAAATAAAAAAAGTGCCAAAATAATAAAAATCAAGCCTTGTGCTGGCACAAAGAGGTAATTTTTCCCAAAATCAAGTTGTCAAAATTTTACAATACTTGAGAAATAATGCATGTAAGTTGTACCAACAAGATTAAAAATTGGAAAAGGGTGTGATACGATTTGGAAGTAAAAACAACACAATAAACAAAAAAAAGTGCATGTACACAAAAATAGGACTGATTGATTGTTTTTATCAATACTTCAACAATAATGAAAGATTAAAGTGACCTTCTATTTGAGAGGTAGATAGAATTATAGCTTTAAGATTGTTATTGCTGCTAATATTATTAATATTATAAGTGCTTATGCTCCTCAATTAAGTTTGGATATGTGTTCAAAATTTAAATTTTGTAATAACTTAAAAGAATTAATATAAAAGATACCTCTTTAAAAAAAATTATTGGAGAAGATTTAAATGGACATGTTGGTTGAGAGGTAGATGATTTTAAAAATACTCAAAATGGCTATTAATTTAGAGTGACTAATGAAGACGGTAAGACCATATTAGATTGTTATTTCGCTTATGATTTTGTAATTACTAATTCTTAATTTAAGAAAAGAGATGAGCATCTCATCACTTATAACAATGGATATAATAAAACTCGAATTGATTATTTTCTTATAAGAAAAATAGATCGTTTAAATTGCAAAGATTATAAAGGCATTCATAGTGAAAATTTATATTTCCAACATCGCTTATTAATTTTTAATTTTAAGATGATGGGACAAAAAATAAAAAAAATAAAATAAAATATTGTTCTAGAATTAGATGGGGGCATTTAAAATTTAACAAATATATTTTTGTTAATAAGATTCTAGATCTTAAGATTTTGTTTGTGCAAATGAAATCTAATATTATATAGGAAAAAGTAGCTAGTGATATGAAGATTGAAAAAATATGTGCTTGGAGTATCAAAGGAAAAAGCTCATAGCAATAAAAATAGTTGGTGGTCGACTCAAAATGTGCAAAAAAAAGATAAAAAATAAGAAGATTTGATATAAAAATTAGTTTATATGTAAAACTTATGATAAATGGGAAAGATATAAATATGTCTGTAAGAAGTCTAAAAAAATTTAGCTTTTAATGATTTATATAATATATTAGATACTAAGACGAAATATATATATATAAGTTTGCCAAATAAAAAGATAGGAGTAGTAAGGATTTAGTTTAAGTAAAGTGCATTAAGAATGAAGATAAAAAAGAGCTTTTATTATAAGAGGATATTCAACAAAGGTGGATGTGATATTTTACTAAAATTTTTAATGAAGATTGTGAGAATGTGATTGACTTTAGTGACCTTAGCATCCTATATAAAAATAAAGATTTTTATTTTTATCATCGTATTAATAAAATTGAAGTTAGAGAGACTTTAAAGAAAATAAAGTGTGAAAAAACTGTTGGACCTGATGATATTCTAATAGATGTGTGGAAATGCTTAGAAGATGAAGAGATTTTTTGGCTTACTAATTTTTTTTAATATTATTTTAAAGACTAAAAAGATGTCAGATGAGTGGAGAATGAGTGTTAATTCTTATTTTTAAGAATAAGGGAGATGCTCAAGATTATGCAAACTATAGAGGAATTAAGTTATTGTGTCATACTTTAAAATTACGGGATAGAGTTATGAAGCATAGGTTGCGGCGTGATATACTAATGTTTCTAAAAATCAATTTGGATTCATGCCTAGTAAGTCTACTATGGAAGCTATACATTTATTTTGAGGTTTGATGGAGAAGTATAGAGAGAATAAGGATGATCTACATATGATATTTATTGATTTAGAGAAAGCATATGATAAAGTATCAAGAGAAGTGATATGGAGAGTTCTAGAAAAGAAATGGGTTAATAATGCTTATATTGAAATATTAAGTATATGTATGCATGAGTTGTTACTTGTGTTCAAGCATAAGGAGTTTTGACCAAGTTTTTTTCTATTTCAGTTGGATTACATCAAGGATCAGCCTTAAGCCCATATCTTTTTTCTTTAGTCATGAATGTTCTCACTAGACATTTGGAAGAGGTTGTACGCTGGTGTATGCTTTTTGTTGATGATATTCTTCTTGTTGATAAGACTATAGAGTGTGTTGAAGGTAAACTTGAATTATGGAGGTCAACTTTAGAGTCTAAAGGTTTTGTTTTAGTATAATTTTAGTAATAATAGATCTAATAGAGTATTTGTGACTTTGGGCGATCAAGTCATTAATAAGAGTATACATTTTAGATATCTTAGGTCTATTATTCTGAGTGATAGTGAAATAGATGGGATATTATTAATAGAATTCAAGTTAAATGGTTGAAGTTGAGGAATGCATTAGGCTTGCTGTGTGATAAAAAAGTCCCCCTCAAACTTAAGTGAAAATTCTATAAGATGATGGTGAGACCTGCAATGCTTTATAGTGTAGAATGTTGGCCATTAAAAGAGAAGCATAATTTTAAGTTAAGTGTTGCAAAGATAAGGATGCTTAGATGTAGGGGTGTCAACTTTTGACACGACCCGAAAACCCGACCCGAAAAATCCGGGTTGGACCCGACCCGTTTGATAAACGGGTCGGGTTCGGGTTCACAGATTCGACCCGTTTAAAAAATGGGTCGGGTTCGGGTTGACCCGGCGGGTTGCCGGGTCAACCCGCGAACCCGTTTAATTCAAAAAAATTTGAATCCCGCGCCTGCCCGTGCCTGCCCGCCGAGCTGCCCGCGCCTGCCCGCCGTGCTGCCCGCGATGCCTGCCCGCGGAGCCCGCCCGCGCTGCCTGCCCGCGGAGCCCGCCCGCGCTGCCTGCCCGCGGAGCCCGCCTGCCCAGTTCGCCCACCGTGCCATCGCGCCTGCCCCCGCTCTCGCCCGCCGCGCCGCCGTCCGCCATCCGCCAGCAGCCAACCGGGTCGGGTCGGGTCAACCCGTTAACCCGCCGGGTTGGGTCCGGGTTCGGATTTCCGACCCGTTTGTCTTCCCGGGTCAGGTTAGGGTCGACCCGTTTGAACCCGGGTCAGTTCCAGGTTCGACCCGAACCCGACCCATGACCCGAAATTGACACCCCTACTTAGATGGATGAGTAGGCTTATACTTAGAGACAGGATATGAAATGAGCATATACATGAATAGATTGGAGTAAATCCAATGGAAGATGAGATTAGAGAGAGTCGCCTTAGATGATTTGGTCACATAAAATGGCGGTCTTCTAATGACCAAATTAGGAAAGTAGATATATTATATTTAACTTATGTTAAAAAAGGTAAAGGTAGACCTAAAAAGACTTGGTTAGAAAATATTAGAATTGACATTTCTTTATTAGATTTAAATAAAAATTTTACTCTTAACAAGGCACATGGAGAAAAAGGATTCATGTAGCCAACCCCACATAGCAGGATAAAGGCTTAATGTTGTTGTTATTGTAAGGATTCATGTAGCAAGCACATAGTTTATTATATTTCTAACTATGTTCTAAAAGAAATTTAACTACTATCCAAATGTTTGTTCCCGACTTAATATTCCAAGTACTCATACTGGGTTATAATAGTAAGGCATTCATAATCGCAAGCAAATATAGAGAAAAGGGGTAGGAGGGGAGTGGGGATTGTCAACCCAGAGAGAAGGGAGAAGTCTTTTAGAAGCTTGTATGAGTGAGATTTTTTACTTCTTCAAGATGTGATGTTAATTTCAATTCCATAAACAAATAAGTTATTTATTGGATTCCTATAAAAGAGAAGAGTAATATTGGTGGAAATATTATCTTCTTTTTCTCAATGTCCAGCCTTCATCTTTATAGCAATGGTTGCATTCTCTCAAATGGGTGCATATATAAACTAGAATCATTGTCCTCATTCATACAAAATATTATCTCTCAAAAATTTAGTAGACCAATTTATATTTTAATCCATATAACTAACTTGTTTCATTATATTCATATTGGTCAACCATAATTAAACGACACAATCTTCCCCTTAGATGTGCATGCACTTTCATACAAATTTTTTATAATGATTATTCCTGATTCGCAGAAGCTGGAGGATAAAATGGATGCCAGCCTAAAACCTGACATATCAACTAAAAATTTTATGAGAAAGCGGGCTTTCATATGACATACATGAAAATTAAATACTTATATGGATATATAATTGATTACTTTTCAACATATAATATACGAATATACAAGGAGTGTTGGGATATTGCATGCTCATATTGCATGGAGTCATCAAGGGAAATCACACTGAAAAATAATAAAATTTTAATGTGATTATTATGGAATATTCTTGCTGGCAAATCATATATTTAAAAGAAATAAGGACACATTTATATGAATAGTATAAAATATAGCCCCCTAACACAATTGAATATTCGGAGATCAACTATAAAAAAAAAGATTTGTAAATTGCCTTAAATTATTATTATTATTATTATTTTAAATTACCTAAAATTATTGAGTCACCTATATCAGCAAAATTGAATCTTCAAACTATAATTTTAATCATAATTAGAAGAACACTTTATTTTCTACGGCCTACCTCTTAAAGAATAAATTAATCCATTATAATAAAATTTTGTACATATCGAGAATAACTAATTTTCTATGTATTGGGATCCCTGGTGTGACGGTTATGCGGTTGTTGATTTACTCACCCCAACTCTGATTTTGATCGAACTGTTAGTGAGTATATTATTGATGGTACCTAGTCTCTCCCTACTGAGTTTGGACATCCTCTTATGAACCGAATTGATTCAATTCAAATTTTGCAGCACCCCAACCCCTCTATCTCCTGGCCTGGCGCTGCGAAACCGTGTTTTAACACCTTTTATATGTAGTTTTTTGCTAAATTTGATAAGGTTTCCTGGGCTAAGTTTGTGTGGCACCGTCGGTATGCTCTGAGATACTCATCTTATGTGTGGTTGGCCCTTTTAGGAGGTTTAAAAATGGTAGATATCTTGGCTAAAAGGAATATCCACATTCAGTTTATATGCCCGCTTTGCAGGTTTGAGGTTGAAAGTATTGGTCATTGTTTTTTTCAATGTAATTATACTTTTGATGTTATCTCAACCCTCCTTCCCCTACTCCAAAACTTCTTCCTCCGACCGACCCTGCTACAAGTCTTTGAATTTTTTGAGGGAAATATATTGCTAAAAAATTATGAGAAAGATTTATGTTATTTCGTCGTCTGCTGCACAATTTATTTTCTTTGGAGAGAGCGTAATGCTAGGCGTTTTGCTGCCTCTGACATCTCTGTTAATGGTTCCATTAGAAAGATCATTCATGCTATTCATGCCAAGACCATTACCTGGAAATATTTTGACTTTCTTCAGGTTTCTTTCCCTTCTTGCTTCTCTGGCTGCTAATTTTCTGTGGGTTTTCTCATTTTGGTGCCTAGCTGCTATTTTTGAGAGGGATCTTTCCCTATATAGACGGACAATGATGTGTGGAACTAACAATGAAGTGCTTCCTCGGTTGGTCTCTTCCCTTGGATGGCGTATTGGGATCAAATGTTTTCCTGGCTGCTCTTTTGACGGTGGAATTTTTTTGAATTATCTGATGGCAACCAGGGACCTATGCAGTTCCCTTTGGATGGCATGTGGTCTTTGTTCTAGGGACTGCTCTATGCTCGGGTTTGGTTCTTAATTTGGTCTTACTTGTAAAACCTGAAAAATACCGTTTTAGACCTCGCACGTTTTTCAAAGTGCCACGATGAATTTTAAGTGAAAATTCATGGTTGTCAGATTTAGACAGGTATAATTTTAGAAAATCTTACGCAAAATTCTAATCAGTTTGATATATAAAACATATACCTAATTTTGCTTATTTTAGAAATTAAAATTTAACGAAGTTTCAAAATGACGACTTTACCCCTAACCATTTAAAAGTCCAAAATTATTTAAGTGAGGGTAAAAGGGACTTTTGGCAAATCCTTTCTCCCTAAATGAATAAGCCGAACCCTCCTCCCTCTCATTTCATGCGTGACCGGCCGAAACCGAGCGGGAGAAAGGACGGGCGGACGGTGTGCACGGCAGGACTTCGGCTAGGCGGCTCCGGCGGCTTTCTTCCGGCGAGAAAATTAGTCCAAATCGCAGAGGACGATGAAGGGAGTCTTCAGATACGATTATTTTAAAACGAATCTCTCTAGATCTCAAGTATTTTGGAAAAGAAAATTCTAGGGTTTTTCCAAATTCTCATTTTTCTTCCAAATTTCTTTTAGGAATGAATAGGGAAGGATTAGGAGAACTTAACAATGAAAATGAAATTTTTTGAGATTTATAAAATTAGGGTTTTCTCTTTAGTTGGAATTTTTGGAAGTATCTTTATAAATATTGTTCCTAAGGGTCCTAAGAGGGTTTTTAAGAAAAGAAATTAAGTTTTTTCTTACAAAATGTATTTTCCTAATTTTTAATTTATTTAAATTCAAAAATATATTAATTTAATTATGAATTAGGTGTAAGGGAGAGTTTGGCATGTTTATGTGAGGGAATCAATGAAAATGTATTTTTCCAAATTTAGGGTTTTAAGGTAATTCCAAAAATAGAAATTATTTAAATTAATTTAGGTTTAGGGTAAAGGGTTATTTTGGTTAAAATATATAATTATACAAAATAATGAATTTTTAGAATATATGTATGCTTTGAGTTTTAAATGAGAGAGAGAGAGAGAGGGAAAGAGAACCTAGAATAGTTTAGAAAGGGAATATTTTGTTTTAAATTATTTTGTAGATTTTTAAATGAGAAATTGATACTTATAGGTGATTAATCGTGGTGACATCGAAGGAAGAAGGACTAGCAAGAAAAATCAAATTTCAAACTTCTGTAAGTATACATGATTCTTTATTACGGCAATATTTTTGTTTCTCTCCAGTTTTATGTTTTGAAAGTCCAAATATGTTCATGCAATCTTTATGATTAATTTATATCATGATTTTACTATTTTCAAATGATTGATCATGCAAAGTTTATGTTACATTTTATGACATTATATGATAAAGTGTATCAGTTATAGAATGAGATGAAATGAGATGTTATGATTGTTATTGAATGTTTGTATGTGCATGCTTAATTGATGGAGCTTACCCCCTGATGGTACTAGCTGGGGACGCTGTACTCGTGCACGTTAAAATGGTAAAAGATATGGAAAAGAAAATGGTAAAGAAGTACCTTTATGGTACTAGACGGTGGCTCCTGTGACGATTGTAATATATACGAAATGAGAAAGTTATGAAAAATGATATGGATATGGAAATGAATTATGAATGGATATGAATGTATGAATTCATGTATATGTTAATGGCATTTTTTTTTAGAAATGAATTTATATTATATTCAATGAAATTGACATTTAACATATTTTTCATTTTGTCTTGATTACTGTAGTTTAAAATTTTGTTTTACTTACTGAGTTTCGACTTAATGTTAGTTGTTAACATTTTTCAAGTAAGCTTAAATTAATAAAAAATGAGTAGAAGAGACGGTAACGTATATCGTAGGAAAGGAGCCCAAGAAGAAAGGTAATTATGAATTTGTTTGAGTTTTATGTTTATGAATTTTTAAATTTGATGTGTTGGAGGTTCTTTCAAATTATTATGGAGATAGATTTAGACATTAGATAAGTTAACCTACCGTCCGACCTTTGTTCCTGCCTCGCCCATGCGAGCTCACCGGGCCGGGTCGTGACATTACTGGCAACCAGGGAATGAGTGCTTTTGCTGTTATAATCTATGATTGATAAGCTCATTTGCTTATTTTGTTAGTTTCTTTTTCTTCAGTCCTGTCTTCTTTTTGATCCTTTTTGGGTTCTTGTATTTTGATTTTGTTTTGATTTTGTTCTGCCCCATTTTTTAGGGGGCATTCTCTTTTTGTAATCTTTTTGGTTTAAATATACGGGCCAAGCCCCAAAATTTTCACAGAAAAAAAAAAAAGAATAACTAATTTTTTATCATTTATTTAATAGTATGATGGACATCAAATAAAAATATCAAGGATAAAGTTAAAAGTAATGATGGATTTAAGTATTACATGCAAAAAGATCTGATGCTCCAAGAATTAAGCAATGAAATACCTTAAAACCTAAAGATAATTACCTTAACTAACTCAAAGGAAGATGAATTAATGACTTAATCCTAATTGGTTTTAGTAGACCACTAGACCCAATTAGTTGGTATAAGCATCCATTATATTCTCCACTGGTTCAATTACAAGCTTGTACACTGTAATTGACTGGTGGATCTCTTGAGCTTAACTTATAAGCTCAAATTTGACCAATGGTCAACCCAGCACCAAAAACCCTAATATCGTGAACTCAGTTGGTGATTTTGAACCAAATAATAGAATTAAGTGGCCAAACCTCTTTTATAGAATTTTAATTATCAAAACATAAGTTTGTTGACCATTATTTACCATGTGATCATATTAGGACCCATTGAACACAAGTTTAGCCCAATAGGACCAACTAGGATAATTAGACCCAAACCCAAAAATTGGAAAAAATGACGTTGACTACCTATTTCAATAGGCTATCTATGACCTAATAGAGATAAACAGATCTTTGATACAAATTGCCTCTAAAAATCCTTTCCAATTAACCTGAAAAGACCCTCATGCATCAATTTGATTCAATTTCCCCTTGGTTAGCACCTAATTAAACCTTATAAGATCCACTATATTTTGACCAAATTAACCTAATTTTATCAAATTGATTGAATCAACCACCATGGGCAAGTTCATCATACATAAATTGAGCCATTTAGACCATTAACTCAATCAACTAAGTCGATCCACTTAACCCAAAATAAACCCCACACATAGCCTATGTGAACCTATTAGACCTAATTGATCAAATCGCTTTAGTTTGTTCATAGGAAGTCCCTAAATATTTAATATGCAAATGTCCTCCTAAGAACCTTTGACCTATGTTTGGTCAACTCCTACCCCAAGTTTGGTCAACCATGAGTCCATTTGAAACCCTTTGAACCAAATAAACTCAAACCAAGAAATTAGCAAACTCTATGGACAGAATAGCTTCCTTAAGTTGTCCCTAAGTTAACCACACCCATGTGGACCCAATTAACCTCTTTTTTTTATTATTTTGTTAAAACCCATAGAGGGGCCTACGTGTTAACAAAAAGGGAAAGTACAATTCCTTAAAGAACATTCAGCTCTCTAAAAATACAACATTTGAATAAAAATCTACGAGCCAATGATTCTATCTATTACAAGGTTTCCAAAAGAAAAAAAAAACAAAACACTAACAACAGTCACACGACAAAAAGGAAAAACATTACAACAATCGGAAGAAACATAGACTGAGCAAGGAACCAGCCGAGTTAGCAAGGATGTGTAGTCCACGTCACCACAAGAAAACCACCTGCAAGAGAAAATGCAAAAAAACAAACCAACGGCCAAGAAAAGACCATCCCCAAACCACACAAGTTGAGAGACAGAGAAGGCAAGACCGCACAAACACCTGCAAGACAAAACAAGCTCCATAACAGAATCAGAAAAAAAAAAGCAAAGAAAAACCAAAGCTGCCCTAAAGGGGAAAGGCAAGGGACCAACAACCAAAACAACAATCGAAAGACAAACCCGCAGCTTAGCAACCCAAAGGAAAACTACAAACCCTACAAGAAGACCCCACCCGAACCTCCCAAACAGAAACAAGACTCCACATGAACCCCCCAAACAAAACCACAGCAAACCCCCAACCAAACACCACCATGAAGCCCCACAAAGGGAAGACCCAAAGCCACAACCTAGAGACCAAACTAATAAACAAACAAAGCCACCACAAACAAGAGAGCAACCAAACACCAGAAGAAGGCACAAGCAACCAAACAAAAAAATTTATTTCTTAGATTTATTCTTCCTCCGTTTACCAGCACCCTTAAAAAAGACTCCATCAGCGACGCGAACCACATTCAAGCCATACAAAGCTTGAATATCCTCCCAGACACAACCATATCAACCTCACCACCCCTGCAGAACGAAGACTCACATTCATCTAGCCAATCAAATTGATCCACACAAGAATCCTTAGAATTCAAAACCATGAGAGAAATCAGGACCTCAATAAAAGGCGAATTATCGATCACATCAACAAAATTAAGCAACACAGCAAGTTCCAATCACTACAGGAAAAACACTGATTTCCGGCGGCATTTTTCGGCGGATTTCCGGCGGCCAAGTTTCCGGCGGCTTTTAGACTTTTTTCCGACGGTTTTCCGGCGGTCACATTTCCGACGGCTTTTCCGGCGGCTTTTAAAAATTTAATAAAAAAATGAATAAAATTTTAATCATTTAAATGATTTAACAAAAAATTATTAAAAGTTAAAATAACTATTAACTTAATTTTCATCTTAAAATTAATTAGTTAGTTATTTTTTATTTTTTATTAAATATTATTTTTTATTTTAAATTAATTAGTTTTAATTTTTTATAATTAAAGTTTTTTTTTATTTTCTGTGTGCAAGTAGTTTAAATAATAAATATTGACGTTTTACACATATTTACTTCTTCAGCAAAGCGGTCCGTCGTTTGAAATTCCACACAGGGAACCAGCGTTCGAACCCCCCCTTGCACGCTGGAGCACTCGCGGGAGCCGCGCGGGGTCATCGCCTGAGCGCGGGAGCCGGGCGGGGGCATGGCCGGAGCACGCGCGGGAGCGGGTGGGGCATCGCCGGAGCGCGGGAGCTGCGGGAGCGGGGGTGGCTGGCTGTCGGAGCGGTGTTTTAATTTTTTTTTTTTAAATTTGATCGGCGGTTTAAGACCGCCGGTAAGCCGCCGGACAAAATTGCCGTCGAAAAAAACCGCCGGAATTCATTTTCCTACGCTGTTTTTACCGGCGGTAATTTAACCGCCGGAAAACAACAAAACCGCCGGAAAAGGTTTAATTACCGCCGGAAAAGGCCGCCGGAAATGGGTGATTTTCCTGTAGTGAATGCAGCCAAAGGAGACTCATCCAAACCCACCTTGTTCGCACCACCAAACCTCACAATAACATCATCCAAATTATCAATCATAGGCTGAGAGGTGAGGGTACCCACAACACCACAACCATCAACCGATAAAGCAACATCATTAAAAGAAGAGATTAAATGCTTCTCAGACTTATTAAAATTAGGATCAGGGGTATCCACTCTATTAATAACGCTTGCTAAACTATTTAGAGAATTAGTAAGAGAAGGAGTAAGCAGAGGAGAATCCATCATATTATTAACACAAACATCTTCAAATAACAGATTAATAGGATAATCCACTAATTCATTTCCAACCCGCACATTATCAAGCACACCATTAGGAACATTCATAGGCACATGCATTATCCGGTTCGTCAACAATAATAGGGCCAATAACAATAGTGGAAGGGGGATTCATCAAAATCAAGTCAAGTAAACTAACCTTTCGTGTTAACCAATTTTGACCTAATTAGGCCCAACTAAGCCAAAATATCGTTGAAGCCCAAAGCGGTCAATCCAATTGAACATAATACCGCCTAAGGCCCTAACCTAGCATAATTAGCAAGCATTATATAGTTTTAGGCTAAATCATTATAGTTTGGGATAATTAATAATCGGATTAACTAGACCAATAAGAGCAACCATAGTCAAGCCAAGGCTATCTCCAAGTTGACCATGGCCATCCATTAAGCTGAAATTAGGAATATTTAAGCAAACCAACAAATCAAGCTTCCTCATTCTCCTCCACTTCTCTGAGCTAGGATGATTTCCCCAAAACTCCCAATAGCTTTCCCTCTTTGCCAGTGATTTCCATACATCGATAAGCTCAAAATTGCCACTTGGTGTTGGTATCCCCACTAATCCAGGCCACTTCAAGGCAAACCAAAGCAAGGATTGGTTGCTACTCACCTTAAATGTGAGGGATTGAAATTAATAGCAAATTTTGGCTATGGAGGTAAAGATTTTAAACCATAGTAAGGCCTTAGGTGGTGCCATCGATGAGACGTTTAGAATCACAGAGAGTCCAGAAAACTCCTCCTCTAGATAGCCTAGGAGTTCCTTTAGCTCACCCCATTGTGAGATCCTATTTTAATGGCTTGATAAGGGAGAAATTTCTCATGAGCTGATGCGGGTCTGCTTGGTTTAAAGACCCAAGATCTCTAGTTATATCCCCCGAATGAAAAGGAAAACACAATCATGTCTATTGGTTGTTATATGTAAATTTGATCCAATGACTCGTATTAATCCAAAGCCAATTTATTTGGAAATTTCATTATAATTTTGATGGGCTTTCAATTGTAAAAAAATTGGATGAAATTGAGATAAATCTTAGCTTTTAAAATCAAGAAAAAATATTTTCAAAGATTTTCATGCCATTTTATAGCTTTAAAAAATAGAAAATCCATTATTTTAATTTCAATAATATATCTAATGGATTCCTAAAATTGTAACAATCATAGGGCATATTAAACTCATCAAATCAAGCATACCATAATTTTTTCCTTTGCTTGATGAGCATTGTATTGCTTGGCTGGGATTTTTCAATTGGCAATTTCACTGATAAAAAATCAGTGTTTCATATGCATTAATCATATGAATGTGAAATAACTATTGAATGTCAATGCCATGCTTCTATACCTCTCAAAATTTTCTTTGATTTTTTAGAATTATTAGATATGTTTAATAACTAAAATTCACTATTTTTACTTTTAAGTGTATTTAACAATCCGAAATAACCTTTTGTAGATGTCTGACACAGCAATAATAATATTTCATTATTATTTACCATTTTAGAATTGCTGATTTGCTTAAGTTTGATATTTTCCTTAGGAATATTATATTTTTAAACTTATCAAACAACACTTCATGGGGCTGTGAAAGTCATCGCCTGAGGTCTCCTATTTTTCACAACTGAAAAAGCATTTATTTCAATTATTAATCATGCAAAATATTTGATACGTCGCCAAAAAATCGCCTTGATCACGCAGGACTCTCAAGGCATATGAAAGTTGAAAACTTCCAAAATTAAATGTGAGATCATCCGAACTCCAATTCAGCAAACTTATAATCAAATTGAATGTCTAAATGAGACGAAACCAACAACACCAAAATCGATACAATTCGAGTCCAAATGGGCCCGAATCAAACGACCAAAGAATATTTAGAAGCTTCAAAGCATAAATTGGATGATCAAATAATCTTCAAATATGGCATGCTTATAGTGAAATCGAGCGACTCGACGAGACAAATCCAATGAGCCCAAAATTGATTAATTCTAACATCATTAAGGAACCTAAAAACTAAACAAACGCACTATGATCGAGGGAATCAATATGGGTTGTCAGATGGAGCACACTAAATTTACCCTAGATTTTCTTCATATTTACGGAGCATGCTACTCTCAAAATATGTAAATGAACTCCCTCTTCCCACACAAAGGAGAATGTGGACCTTTTGAAGCTTGGATCTTGGGAAGGAGATCAAGAGAGCTATAAGGCTTGAAGAACCGTGGAGCTCCACCCCGATACCACTGCTGACAAACCCTTATCATCCAGCCACCGCTGTTGAACCTCTGCCCAATCATCGTCATCAAACCTTCGTCCGGCTACCAACCACCGGGTCTACCTCTGACCACCTTCGTCCGACTACGGTCCCTCTGACCTGTGTCGTACGCTGGCTATAGTCCCTCCAACCATTGTCGCCCTCCAACCTCCGTCGCCCGCCTACTACGATCCCTCCAACCTCTGTTGCCTGCCACCACGGTCCTTCTGACCACCATCGTTCGCCAACTACAGTCCCTCTAACCACCCTTGCCCACCGACAACGATCCCTCTGACCATTGTCGTCCGTTGACTATAGTCCCTCCGACCTCTGTCAAGTACTGCCGACAATCACTATAGGAAAATGTCTTGTTACCAGCGGATGATATCCGACAAAAAAAGGGATAAAAATACAACGTTTTTCTTAAATGAATTCCGGCGTTAAATCCTCTTGTATTACCGGTGCAATTGTACAAAGGCAAATGTCTAGTGAGAACATCCATAAGTCAAGCAAAAAGCCTACACCAAGGTACATTCTCTATTTCTCTTGCAAATTTCTAGTGAGAACATCTATAACTCAAGCAAAAAGCATACACCAAAGTACATTCTCTTGCAAAGATCTAGTGAGAACATCCATAACTCAAGCAAAAAAACTACACAAAAGTACATCCTCTTGCAAATGTCTAGTGAGAACATCCATAACTCAAACAAAAAACATACACAAAGGTACATTCTCTTGCAAATGTCTAGTGAGAACACCCATAACTCAAGTAAAAAAGCATAGGCCAAGGTATGTTCTCTTACCCGAGGAAGGTCACGCACGCGGGGCTGCGATAACACACAGAACAGAGGGCCGACAGCGGTGCCCGTGGGAAAGCTAGGCGGGTTGGAGACGAACGTCGGGAAGAACGGGTCGCAGAGGTGTTCGGGCAACTCACAAACATGAGTGGAGTGAACGGAGAAGAGGAAAGAAATGAGAAAAAAGATGGCAGAGCCATCAAAATAAGGCCATTTCCATCGTATTTTCCGACAGCTTAACCGTTGGTCATAATACCGGTGGATAAAACATCGGAAAACTTTCGTCAAGTTTAAGTAAGATGGCGCAATTTACACCATTGATTCCGCCTGTCATTACTAACGAAATTTGCACCGAAATAATTTTTATACCGACAACACAACCGGAGGTATATACGTCGGTAAATTAACGGTGGCAATTCAGCCCGAACGACCGCCGTAAAATTATAGGCGTATTTGTCGTCGGTATGCCCGCTGCTATTTTAGACGTATATATTGTTGTTGAAAAGTCCGACGATAATAGCAAATTTTCCTATAGTGTATAGTCCCTCCGACCATCGTAACCCTCTGCCTAAGGTCCCTCTGATCTCCCACACTTGTCGACTATGATCCCTCCGATCATCATCGCCTGCCGACTACAGTCCATCAGACCACTGACACCCACCGACTACGGTCCCTCCAACCACCCATGCCCGCCAACTACAGTCTCGTCCGACCTCCGTCGCCCGCCGACTTCAGTCCCTCTAACCTTCGCAGCCCACAAACTATGGTCTTTCAGACCTCCATCGCCCGACAACTACAGTCCCCTCTGACTACCGTCGTCTAGCTAACTACGGTCCTTTTGACCTCTCTCACTTGTCGACTACGGTCCCTCCGGCTTATATTGCACAAATACAATCCTACCAATCAAATGAACAGACTAACATTCTCTTGAGAACAAGTCTCATGACATTGCGTTCTTCCAGCCCAAATTATGTAACGTGTTCTATATGATGTATATTTGCTACGTTGAGCCAACATTTTTCCCTAAGGGCATCATTTTTGTAATTAACAACAAACATTAGTAGAATCATTCTAAACCCTATCATAGCATATCTTAAAATTTAAGATTATATATATATATATATAAAGCTTTAAAAATCTTCTAATTCATGTCTTTTGATATTATCGATGGATAGCTATTTATATTCAAACCTCTTTAAACCCTATCATAGCATATCTTAAAATTTAACTTTAAAATCTAATGTTAAGGTCACAAGCATTAGCTTACTTGGACCCTTTAAGATGAGCTAGCTCAGTAGCTTGTCACAGTTGCATGAGTTTAAGATGAGCTAGCTCAGTAGCTTGTCACAGTTTCATGAGTTGATCTTCTACCGCCCTCAAACTATTGCACACACTTGGACACTGATAGAGACCAACCCCAGCTGCTTAGCTTAGAGTAGAGTTTAGCTAAGTTACTTTTTGCTACAATATTCTTTGGTGAACAACTTACGATATTACAAACCGAATTAGAATTTATTTAGCATGGATATGATTTGGCTACTTTTCTGATAAATGATAGAGATGCTCTTTTTGCATGTGCTTATAATACAGTCATTCATATTTTTATTTAATAGGGGTCGCATGTCAAAATTTAAACATTCCAAGTTTGACATTACAAATGTCAAGCGAGTTTATTTTTTGTGCTGTGATATAAACGGTTTGGTGTATAATCTGTGATACTCTATGATTCCACTTTCTATTTTTTTTTAATTTTATAAAAATATACTTACTATCCATTAAAAAAGTTTTGTACAAGTAATAAGGCACAAGAAAAAGTTTTTTTACCAAGTATGTTTCTCATATCTAAATCCAGGAGTACCTTAAGAACCAGACATATCAGAAGCACTCAAGTTGATTCGGGAGCACCTTCAAGACCAAATAGACCAGGAGCACTCAAAATAAATCCGGTGGCAAGGACCACAAGCAAAGGAAATCATGAATTTATACCTTGTTGATTTTAATTTATATTTAGAATTAGGGAACTGGTGTATTATGCAGAATCCAACTGCCTTTTTCTATTTTATCTTACAATGCTAGGACACTCGTACTTGCTCTTTTCAAGTTGTATATAAGCTACTTAGCTACTTACTTTTAACTTTCTGTACTAATATGTGTGGTTTGTCAGAAAATCATATGTAACAGTAGCGTCTTAATGAAAAATATTTTCCATCAACTTCAATAAATTAATAATCATCTTTAAAATCTATTTAAGAAAAAAAGTTTCTAAAATTAAATATATGGCTTCAATGCTAACTTTTTAACTGGAATTAAATTATTATCTTTAGGCCTCTACAGACAAGTTGTAGAGTAGAGCATGCTAGCAATTAAAATTTTCAACAGTATTCAAAAAACTAGGATGCTAGATCCATAAATTCTTGGCTAGATTGTTTCTTGATTTTTTTGATTTCTTATCTTTATCCATCCACCCATTTGAGCCCTTTCACAGTATTTTTAACTTTGTGGTGATTCAATAATTATTATTGCATAAACTTTTTTATATGAAGAGACATGAAGAGACTGTCATCTCATTTGATTATGGTGATTTACCCTCAACCTTGTGGATAGACCCATTTCAAAACCCTAATTGCCCACTTTGGACAATAGTTCTTGACTCATAGTCTACCTATGATGTTGACCTCATAGGTTGACCCCGACAAACCAAAATAAGAGCATGTTTCCTTTCTTGATGGTGTCTGAATTTTATTGGGTGCGGAGTGCGGACGTAGCTCTTTGTATGCAAACAAGTAGTTTTGCGCCACGTGGAGCCCACCTTTGCCCCACCGTAATGAGGAGATCGTGTGCTCTGTTTACCCGATAACCCGTTAACACGAACCATCCGAACTACTTCAAAAAATGCGCGGTAAAAGCTAGGGTTATATTTGCTGGCGCGATTTTTTTACCTCAGTTAAAATTTTTTTTCTCGTAACACCTGAAACCTCAGAAAGTACGAGAAGAGCGTAAGGTCTGAGGTTCGAGGCGTAAGGTCTGAAGATGGATACTGTGCCGGAAGAGATGAACGACTGGTCGGAGATGGAAGGTTTTACGCAAGAGTCAGAGCTTAGAGGTGGAGATGGTTTGCAACAGAATACCCAACCAAACTTTGATATATTATCGGTAAATATGATATGAAAGCCGTGACTTGTTTAGTGTTTTAAAAAATTTGTATTGGTGAGAATATATGTGTTGGTGGGTTGGCGGTACCGTTTAGTACCCTTTTTAAATGTTCGGTACCGCTAGGTATCGGTAGGTATCGGTCGGTACTGGTAGGTACCGATTGGTACAGAAGATATTTTGAAATTGTGTGTGTGTTTCCAATATTAAACTCGTCTTGGTTGTTGTTCGTAGGTTGTTTGTAATAGTGAGAAAGAGGCTTATGATATTTACTGTCGATACGCGCATAGTGTTGGTTTTAGTGTTCGCAAAGATCATCACTGTTACTGGCCTAATTCGAGGAAGATACGGATGAAAGATTTTGTATGTTCGAAAGCTGGTTTTAAGAAGGACCTTGACCTGAATGCCAAATCGAAATACAGGAAAGCCAATACTAGGACTGGGTGTCCCGCGATGATTAGATTTTCAGTTGATCAAGATGGGGAATGGAAGGTTAATAAATGTGTTGAGAACCACAACCATGAGTTGGCAAGGCCTAAAGATCAACATTTATTGAGATCATGCAGGAATATTACCGAAGAGAGAGCATTTGTTCTTAAATCTATGACTGATGCTGGGATTAGAACCATTGATGCATTCACATACTTAGCTGATGAAGTTGGTGGGAGGGAGTATGTTGGTTTTTTAAGAAGAGATGCATATAACTTTGTTCAGAGAAACAGAAGATGCAAGATTGAGACTGGGGATACCAATTCCCTAATAGAACTTTTTAAAAACCGAACAAACAATGATAACATGTTTGTGTGGGAAGTCCAATATGATGAGGAGGATAGATTGATGAATTTTTTCTGGGCTGATGGTGTGGGAAGGATAGACTACGACTGCTTTGGAGATGTTATAATTTTTGATACCAGCTATAGACTGAACAAATACAATCTAGCTTGTGCACCTTTTGTTGGAGTTAATAACCATTGGCAGAATGTTCTTTTGGGGGTAGCATTTCTGTCTAAAAAAACAGTAGAATCATTTACATGGTTGTTTAGAACATTCTTGAGAGTAATGGGTGGTAAACATCCCATTACAATTTTTACTGATCAGGATCAGGCAATGTCTCGGGCAATACAAATTGCATTTCCGCAAACACGCCATAAGCTTTGCCAATGGCACATCATGAAGAAGCTTCCATCCAAGGTGCATTGTTACAACAACAACAACAAGGTTAGAGGGTTGATTTATAAATGTTTCAGCAAGTGTGATTCAGAGGAAGAGTTTGAAAGCACTTGGACTGAAATGCTGAATGAAGGGGACCTTCATAACCATGAGTGGTTGAAAGAGCTCCACAAAATAAGGCACAAGTGGTCCACAGCATACAACAAGACTTGTTTTAACCTTAGTATTCTTTCAACACAGCGCAGTGAATCCACTAACAATGTGTGCCACGACATTTCTAAGCCTACTAGCACAATCACTGAGTGTTTTTTGGGACTAGAGAAGGTGATGAAGACATGGCGTCGGAATGAAAAGGATGAAGACTTCAAATGTAGTCAGTCCGATGTTGTCCCTTTAGTAAAGAGTAGTCCAATTCTTAGGCAGGCCGCACGTTTTTATTCGCGTAAACTGTATTCTTTCTTTGAGGAGTTTTTACAAGGTGTAGGTGGAATGTGCATAGCTCAAGCCTCAACTGACTTATCTACTTTTTTTGTCAAAACTGTTGAGAACATTGATTAGCCTCGCCACTGGACAGTTAATTTTGATGATGCGGAAGGTAGCATCGAATGCAGCTGTGGGAAATTCAGTATGATGGAGATACTATGTTCTCACTGCTTGAGAGTGATAAGGCAGATTGATATAATAAATATACCTCCGAAATATCTACTCAAGAGATGGTCAGGCCGAGCAAGAAAGGAGCTTTACTCTGACAGGTTGTTGTCATCTATGGTAGCTACCGGAAGCCCCTCGGATGGCATAGGAAGTATGATTTTCAAAAATTATTTTACTAGATTTGCATATCAAATTAGCACTAGAGGGGAAGGGAATACTAAAGCAGAACAGTACATGATTGATGCAATGTCTGAGATTGCTGAGAATGTGGATCTCATATTAAATGCCAGCAAGGACTCAAACTTAGATACAAACTCAAGCATGCGAACTAAAATAAAAGACCCTATAAAGCGCAGACCCAAAGGAGTTTCAAATGCAAGGTTGAAGAGTCATTGGGAAAAAAGAAAGCCGAAGAGGAAGAAAGCTGAGGAACAACCTACACCTTCAACTCATCAGCCCACACCAGTGGAACATAGTAGTCAAGTTTCTTTTGCAAATATACCAGAATACTACGCTTCAACTCAACAGCCTACACCAGCGGAACCTAGTAGCCAAGTTTCTTTTGCAAACATTTCAGATTATTTTGCTTCAACTCATCAGCAAACACATGTGGAACGTTTTAGTCATGTTCCCTTTTCGAACATACCGGAATGCTTCACCAATGAGTGGCTTCTTCGTCGACCAACCAGTCTGCCCAACCCTGAATATTTAAACATGATGAATGGATTTATTGATGCTGAAAGGCTTGGATGAATATTCAGAATTTTGAATTTGTTTTTATTTGATTTCTGTCATTATTGTAATTAATATCTTATTCTAGAAACTTCGGCGTTTTTTATCGGTACCGATCTTCTAAGTACCTCTCGGTACCTCTCGGTATCGGTAGGTACTTTTAAGTAGTGGTACTGATCGATACCGCATATTTGCTGGTGCTTGAACTTAACGTTATTGTTTTGGGTTGATATTTACTATGTCTGTTGAAATTAAATTGGGAAGTTGTACTGTTGCAAGTATTTAAGATGGGTGGTTGTGTTATTAACTGTGGTAGTTGAATTTTAAAGATATATAAATTTAGGAAGTCCATGGTTTTTTTAATAGTTCTATCATGGTTTATAAACTTCGGTGGCCGGATGTCAAACTGCATCTCGGCTTGCCGATCAAGGAATTTGTCGAGTTTGCCACAATTAGAATGCATTATTGCGTGGATGTTGCTGCAGAATGTGAACTTGAACAGCAAGCAAGACGGAATGAAATATCTAGATGCTGTGTTCATACATGGCATGATCGGTGTGATAGTTTGCTTAAAGTGGCATGGAGGGAGGAGATTGCTTTCGAGGAAAATCGATCAGGTCGGTTCTTAAATTTTACGGGTTGGAAAGCTGTCCAAAAGAATATTTTTGCAAATTATCATCACCTAGCAAGTGTTCATTTCCTGCAGCAGCATTATCATGAGCTGACTTGTAAAGGAAAGTTAACAACCTCTGATTATGTGGTCAGGCGAGCTTCTGATGTTGAGAATGTAATTCTTTATCACCCGTGGGATCCAGCTGAAGATAGGTTTTTAATTGATTTGTATCAGCAATTAAAAAATGAGCGTATTCATGGTCGCAAAAGGAAGATGTTTTTGGATATTAAAGACTGGCAAGATTTACAGTTTGAGTTACTGACAGAATTTGGATGTTGTCCTACACAAACGCAACTCCAACAACATGTTCGTTGTCTAGTTAAGAAGTAAAACAACTAAAATGTACTGACATATTTACCAATTAAGAACGTTCTATCTATTTACATTTTATAACTGTAGCAAGACTATCGTTTCAACGTGGAACATAACAACATAAATGCAAGTTCAGCTCTAAACTTAGGCATTTCAGCTTGCAAGTTCATTAGTAAATCCCATCTAACAGAGTTAGTTTGAATAACATTTTCCATATATTTGCAAACGAACATCCCACAGTCAAAACCGTTGGTTTGTGTTGGAACTCCCTCGGCTACCAGAATTTTCCATGTTCTGATATCAGTTTGAAAGCAGCCCTGAGTTTCCTCTTGTAAGTGATTAATCTGTAATCATAGTTAAGTAAAATTAACGTTAATTTCATAATACGAATATGTACAGCAAACTTAAAAAGTACAGCACCCGACTAACCACTAGTGGAAGCACAGCTCGATGGAGGGGGTTAGGTAACTAATCAAAAAAATACCAAGTTGCCTTCTTCAAATAAGCAACCAGAAGAGTCCAATGTTCATTATCATTTACTGGTAGTAGCAGAAAGTTAGAAGCGGTAACTGCATCTTTGTTAATGTGCGACAAGTACTGCTTACTATCCATATCATATTTCTTGGATACCTGTATGTGTACTCGGGTTAGGATAACTTTTAAACATATTCAGTTATAGCAAGAAAAATAACACCATTACCCAATGCAGACTCGAAACATAAATAAATTGTTGATAAAGGCCAGGACGAAGTTTATTTTTCTCAGCCAGCAAACTAGTGAAGGCGTCGATGTGGTTGTCGTCCAGAAATTGGTCTGTTAAAAGTTCATCGATCTGACTTCTAAAAATCTGGATGTTTCCTGCAGTATAAATTGTATCTGACCTGCAAAATAAAAGCCTGTGTGTTAAAATATGAAGTGTACCTACCAGTACCCAGCTGGTACCTATCAGTACCTATCGGTACCTACCAGTACCGAACGATACCTACCGGTGCCTAAAGATACCTACCAGTACCGAACGATACCTACCAGTACCTACCAGTACCAATCGGTACCAGAAAGCCTTTACAGATAATTTGCAATGTTACATACTTACATATCAGTATATTTCTCAAGGCAAGCGTCGATAAACATCCTCATATCGTCACTAATCATTTGTCGACCAGGATAATCTATTTTGATAGGAGCTGGCCTTGGTCCAGGTGATCTTTGACTTTCAACTTCAATCAGAGCATTTGTAAGTTCAACCTTAGTTGGGGAGGGCCTAACAACAACTTTTTTTAACACCTTCCTCTTATATTGACCATTGGTGTATGGTGTCTTAACCTCTTTAACTTTACGGTCAACCCGACCTCTCACACGTTTGGCTATGCCTGAGCTGCTTGGTTCAGGTTTGGCAAGAACATCCTTTATTGGCTGGGTGTCTTCAAACATACATTCGACAATAACCTCTGCGCACTCTATCTTCTTCATTTCATCACTCATATTCCTGGATGAAGATTGAACATGAACTGCTGCAGTCGAGGAGTTGAATGAAGGGAAGTTCTCAGATAAGAACTTCTCCATTGCTTCCAATCTCTTATTCATTTCCCTCTGCTCAAAAACATAATGTTCAACTGCCTCCATTCTTCGTTCATTCAGAGACATTGTTGTCTCCAAGGTTATTAACCTACCTTTCAAAAATCTATTTTGATCTAAAACCTTCTGTATATATTCACCTCTATAATCCTGCTGTCCTTCAGGTGGGGGAGTATGTTGCTACTGTTGCTGCTGGCTATGTGACACAGGTGGTGTTTCAGTGCTTGGTCCACCATGGCTGATTGGGCCAGGGGGCGGCCGAACTGGGCTTGGGGGCGGGGTGTTTTGTCTTAGAGGACTCTTGGGTGTAGGTGATGTTGGAGGTGTAGAAAGATGTTCATGAGGTGTGTGCAAGATGATCTCTTTGTTAAGAACTTTGTCGGGTGATGTCTGTGGGGTCTGTGGGGGAGGATTTGCTAGTAAAGTCCTCTCCTCAGTTGTTATAGCATCAAAAGAAGTTAATAAATGACCAACTTCAAGACCATCGAATAAACTAGATGCATCTGCGTCGTTGTAAACTACATCGGATCCCCAGCGGAGAAACCGTGGTCTTGACTTCGAGTTCAATGGTTCGTGGAGTGTATAATGTTTAAGAAACCATATCTGAACTCATACATAATAATATCAACTTAAAATATATGAATAATCAACATCATCAATTAATACAAAACAATTTAAATTCAATGCACTCACAATTATAATATGAACAAATCTATTCAAGTAACCGAGTGGCTGTCCTTTCTTCATCTTTTTTGCAATGGCGTTAAAGTCAGCAACAAGAAATTCTCTGATTGAATCCGGCCAATTGTACGATAAAAATTTCTCAACATTTCGAGCCACACTGATGATAGAAGCTGGTGTTCGATAGTTGTGCAGAGGAAAAAATAAGTTTGACAACAAAAAAATTATGAATTTCTTCAAAACATCAGACATTGTCGTAGATTCATCTAAACTAATCACCTCTTTCTTAATATCATTGGCTGATTTACCAGTAATTCTAGCACTACCAATTTCAAAATTGTTGCCTCTGTTTGGTAATCCTAAAATCATAGCAACTTCATCGGCAGTGAATAGTAACTTCTGATCCTTAATGAGAAAGCATTGTTTCTTACTGTCCCAGCAGGACAACAACTTGTAAACCAATGGCACATTCTGCACTAGACGTGGTATAAAAAGAAAATGATGCATATTATATTGCTTCAAACTCTCAACCAGGTTCTCGCCAAATATTTCCACTAAATGATCACAAACTTCTCTGAAGGTCGATGTTCTGCAACGGAAACTAATCTTCGGCACATATCCCTGCGTTATTAATTAGGAAAACTTTAATTCCAGTTTGGTACATCTACGAACCGGTCGGTACCTATGGATACCAATCGGTACCTAGAGGTACCGACTGGTACCGAGAGGTACCGAGTAATACCTAGAGGTACCGAGTGGTACCCAGCGAAACCAGGAAAAAGATTACAATACAACTCGGGTACCGCTGAGTACACGGAATGCGGTAAAATAAAGAATAAACTCTAACAACAAACCCTAGATCTACAATGACTTGTAGAACTTAGAATGCTTACAGAAATATCCCAGCTTAATCTGGTAGGTACCGCTGAGTACACATTCGGATAACGCAGCGGTACCCACCGGTACCCAACGGTACCGAGCGGTACATTTTGTCACACAACTTAACGGGCAAATGACATTCACAACATCATTCAGACCAAACCCTAAAAGCTCAAAATTAACGAAAAATACATAAAACCTCAAGAAAAAAAACCTTTCCCATTGTGACGATGAAGCTCAGCAGGCTTAGCGTAGAAGATGAAGTTGCTTCGTTCGAAAAATACAACCTGCAACTTCTCCTTGTGGAAGATGGACTGTAATGTAGCAAATCGCCCGAAAAAGAAAGAAGGAAGCGACGTTTCGGATGTTCTCGAAGATATGGGTACCGCGCATTTTTTGAAGTAGTTCGGATAGTTCGTGTTAACGGGTTATCGGGTAAACAGAGCACACGATCTCCTCATTACGGTGGGGCAAAGGTGGGCTCCACGTGGCGCAAAACTACTTGTTTGCATACACAGAGCTACGTCCGCACTCCGCACCCAATAAAAGTTCGTCTCTCAGGGGTTCCTCGAGTATAATAACTTTAGGGAATCAATTTTTTTCTGGACACCGATTAACCTAGATTCTTTACTTAAGTTGACTTGGCTTTTACATTGATGATATGACTTCTCCTGAGTTATTGAGTTACGATAATATTTATTGTTCTTACATATTGGACCTCTTCTATTTTTTTTTTTTAATTATCTCATACTAGTAGACTATCCTCATAATCATATTTTCCCCTTCAACACACTTAACCTAACCTAATATTATTGAATAACTCAATTTGAAAGGTAAATACAAAACTATCTCCATACATTTAAAAATATATTTTACGTAATATATCTAACATGTTTAAAAATAACTATAAATTTCACAATAAAATTAAAATAATTATAAAAAATAATGCTCACATAGAAAAATATATTTGTGAGACATGCCTAGCACAAGAAACCTCTCATTTTTTTTTCTCTCTCTCTCTATATATAGTGTAGTCAAATTAGAGTTAGTTATAATGATGAAGACGCTAGTGACAGATAATACAATAATTTTGTTTGGAGACCAAAGAGAATGTGAATAATTAATTCAATAAATGGCTATAAATTTCATACGAGTTCATGGAACGAAGGTGAAAAGATAAATAATAGTGTTGCATGTGTTAAATAAAATACAAATACAGAAAATGAGGATGATTATTATGGCATTTTTCACTAAAAAACACAACTATAATATACTAAAGAAAACAAAACAAGCTTGCTCCATTACAAATGAGAATGGTTTAACCATTTTATTTTCAAAAAGAAAAGCAGTTTAGATCTACGATATCAACTAATATGAAATTATTGAGATGTGATGAAGTAAGTGATATATAAAATTTGATCATTTTATTCTTGCATAACAAGCGGCTAAGATCTATAGTGCTAATTATCTTGAGAGATCAAGACACAAAATAGTTCGATAAGTAGTGACTAATATTAAGCTTAAAGATAGGTTGATAATAAAAAAAATTTATAAGTTCTTCATCAAGAAGAGAATATATCAAAATTCATATAATAGTTATTGATATTGACCCGGTGGCTAATTTACATGCATGATTTTGAGGGTGAATTTGAAGAGGTTGATAGAATATTTGTTAGGAAAATTACAAGGATAATTAAGATGAAGATGATAAGTAGAAAAAGAGCGAAAGAGAGGAAGGAGGTAAGTGAATACGAGGAGAGATAATATATATAAAAATAAGCATATGCTAATGTATAATAATTCCAATATTTGTTTTACATAAGTTTCATTTTTTATGAATTGTGCGCATATTTTTCTTATTTTAAAAGTTGCATTTTTGTTGTGTGTCTGATGAAATAGGTGTAGATAATTGACTCTCAAGGTAAGGTAAGCTTCAGTCAAAAAAATAGTAATAACAAAATCAAGTTTTCGATGAATATGCTGATGGTAACTAGGTCAACCAACAAAAATTTCATACGAATTTTACGGAGAAAATTTCCTTTGGAAAAACTTTTTTGGATGAATTTGTATTATAAGAAAATACATATAATAGGACTTGATGTAGAACTAAATGCTTAAAATGAATGTAATAAGAATTTGCACAATTCTTTGATAAGAGCAAGTAAGATTAAAACTATTAGCAATCAAAAACGATAATAAAAAACAAAAGAGGGGTGCCTACGTTTAGGTTAAGCCACTTGCCAAGCACTTGGAAAATCAAAACAAATTAGAAATTCAACAACATGCAAAGTAAATAGCTTTCAATAAAATCTCTAATCTAACAATAAGATTAGAAGCATAGAAAGTGCACTCAATCCTACGTTTACTAGGTTTTGGGCAACGACAAAACAAAACCTTACGTTTACCAAGTTTAGGCAAAGGTGAAGCACGGCTTCTTGTGAATCGTCATCACCTATAAGATTAGGGGATTAGGAAAATAATTGAAAGGGGAAGAAGTCTACCTTTGTCGTGGTTTACTTAGAGAGAGAGGCGCTTCTCTCAAAAGTTGAGTTGTTGAAGGCGATCGTCGTTATATCCCTTGAAATCTCAACTAATTAAGAGGAAGAGATTCTCTCAAGACTTGATGTGTTGAAGACGATGGTTGCTACTTCCTTGAAGTTTCCTATGGAGAGAGGAACTCATCATGCGAATTCCAAAGGGGAAGAGGGGAAGAGATGGCCGGCTATAGGTGGGGAGCCACACGTTGGTAGTAGGGTTAGGTTAGAGGAGGAGAATAATCAAAATCTGAAGTTTGAATTTCATATTTGAGTGTGGAGGATTTAGGGGTTTGTAATTTGAAATTATTCCAAAGAGAGGAAGAATTAATGGCAAGGAGAGAGGGGATTGGAAGCAAGCTAGGGGGCGGGTAAAAGAGATGGGAGGATGTTAATTGATTTCCAATTGGAGAAGTTCTCTAATGGAAATAAATTAAATAGTGGGCCTACGGAGGAATTCAGCCAAAAGAAATAAATTAATGCTGACAAAGAATATAATTTCTCATTTTATTCCTGCTTCTGAGACTCCTAAAGTTGTTTAAAATTTGGTTTATGTGGCTATTATTGATATTCAAAATAATGCAAATGTTGTTAGTTTTTCTTAGGTTGATGTTTCTAATAAGGAGCCCAAGCTGGAAAACATTGTTGTTGATGCTAGGGAGGATAATCTTGTTGTTTACTGTAATGTTTCTAATATGGTGCCGGTCATTGATATTAGTTGCTCTCATATTCCTAATGGGATTGCGGTCTTATTAGGTGTGGATAAGGAGCTTTGTTTAAATGATGGTACCCACATTGATGATAATGACTGGTTGCATGATCCGTTAGCTATTGATAGGGATGCTGGGGAATTGAGAGCTGATCATTTCCATGTCTTGAAGGAGGATGTTTTTTGAATGTTGTTCAGGTGGATAATTAATGGTTATCTCTTTGGGTAGGAAAAATAAAAAAACTAAAGGGAATAAAGTTGTGCTCAACCTCAAATATTCATTAACCCATTCCTTTCGATCCAAAACTTCTTGATGTCTTTCTGGCTTTTTCAGTGGTTTGGTTGCTGGCTTTTTCAGTGGTTTGGTTGCTCTGTGTGTTTTCTCTTTTTTTGGTTTTGGGGGGCTATTGTTGTTATGTTGTCTTTGTTTTCCATTGCTATTATTGGGTTTAGTCGAGTTTATTACCTGTTGTCAGCTTGTGCTCTTGGCCTGTTCTTGGGTTTTGCAAGCTTTCCTTGTCTTGCAGGTCTCTGGTTGGTGGTTCGTTTGGCTCCATTTCAAGTTGCTGAGACTCTTCTTGCTGCTTCCTTGATCTGGCTTGGGCTCCTTTTGAGGGGATATTTGGTTGGACCAACCGTTTGACCTTTTGGGTGTTGGCCTTATTTGCCTCCCTTTCTTTTTACTTGTTTCTTGTAATAGATTGAGTCAATGGCTCATAAGTTTTGTTTTGAAATGTTGTATTTTTAAAAAGCTTATGATTCATTAAGGACTTATCATCTTTTGTTTAAATTAACGCGTAGCCCCCTATATGAGTTTCATCCAAAAATAAGAAAAGGAAAGAACTCGTGCATCACACTCTTCCCTCATCTCTTCCTCCTAAGTCGCTAATTGCAAATCTCCTTGTCAACGGGCCACATATTTGTAACTATAGTTTGAGAAAAATTTGATTTGCATGTGCTGATACACAACTTCTTGATTCAATGTGTCTTACTAAAACAGCTGTATATACCTATAAATATAAAAGAATTATGATAGATGAAACATAGATCATTTGTGTGTGTGTGAGATTGCACATTGGCATAAATTGCATTAATTGCTATTTTCATACAAATTCTCATGAATATAACCATATTGTAAATCATCTTAAAATACATAACCTTTTTTATTTATGTCATGCAATATTATGCTAACATGTTAATATAATGATATTCATTATAAAAATAAGATATCATAAATTGTATTTTTTATTATCATATTGCATGTCTCATGCCTTATATCATTTTTTTTTATAAACTATTGTTAATGACTATAGATTAATGAGATATTGGTTATTTTCTTATCCTTATGTTTACATATTTATACTTAAAATTATACATATTATTTCATCTCGTGAGTTGAGATTAATCTATTCTTCTCGTCCTATGTTGTTGAAGTGCATAGCCTTTTGGGCAGGAGGTGTGATAAGATATTGCCTTGCATCCTTTGATATTCTCTATTAATATTCTCCAAGGATGTCAATTATCACAGAAAGAAATGTGTTCGTATGAGAGAGAGGGAGAGAGTGAGGTGAATGTGCAATGAAGTATAAGCATTGTATTGAATATGGGAGGACATATGAACATGTGAGAAATAGAACAAAAGGCGACATATATAGTTCAAATTGACTTTCCTTGTATTCTTTTTTTAATTCTTAAATAAATAACAAACTTATGCAACCAATTAATTATCATAGCCATTAACTCTTTTAATTTTTTTAATTTGAAAATTTTAAAAATTAAAAATTTTGATTAAGAAAGAAAGCTCATCAACATGTTATTGTCCAAAATATTTATCTTCCCGATTATTTGCCCAAATAATATATTTGCTTTTTTTTTCTTTTTTTTTTCTAATAATATATTTTCTTAAACTTGGATCAAAGGTTCAAAACCTAGGTAGCATATAATATGATTTTTACAAGTACCGAAAGTATAATTTGCTATACCATGCATCAATGGAATCAATCATATAATTTCATTGAAATAAATTACACTCAAAACACTTTGATGACATCTTTCTTTTGTTTTATGTAGCACGCCAATTATGAAATAAATTTTGAAATCTTTCCAATTGAGGTTGGAATGTACTTTGCACGTGTGTACATACACTACAAGAGACACAAGCAAGGGTGTGGGATTAGTGGAGTACTAAAAGTTCACAAAGTCTTGAAACTAGTAGCATGGACCTTCTGGCATTAAAGAAAGTTGGAGAAATAGAGAAAAGAGAGAGTAATAATGCCATTATTGGTCAATAAATCAAATGACTGCTCAGAAGTTGCAAATAGAACTATCCAAGATTGTAAAATTCAGAGAATTGGAGAGGAAAAAAGCTTAATTTTATTGCACAAACTTATTCATATTTATATACAAGATATTTTAATAAAGAAACAAATAATTATAGAATCATGCATAATTGCTCTAATATAATTCTTCCTAAATCAATCACCTAAATATCAAACATGGAAGGAGATTAGCGTGATCAAAGCTAGCCTCCCACGAATTCTCATGCTAGCCGTGGGATCAAAATGTCAAGGGACGGCTAGGATTTAATAGGTGAGCCTCCCATAGATTCCCATCCTAGTCATGGGATCAAAATCTCATGGGATGGCGGCTGCAAAGAAGAACAGCGAGGAAGCGTGACTTCGGATGCGACAATAACGAACGTCATTGAAGGAGACAATGTCACAGGGAGGGAACGTCGTCAAAGGAGTCAAGCGAAGTCCAACAAGAAGGAGAGTGGATGAGAATAGAATAGACAATTGAAACGAATGCCCAATTAGTTGATTAGATAGGATAGTTTGCATCAGATTTGAGACAGACTTGCGGCGGACTTGAGGCAGAAAAATACCGCAATTTTGCTATAGAATTTCCGCCACCAGTCCTCCACAAAAGAAACAATGAATATTTCCGCCACAATATTTGAGGAAAAAAATCCGCTGCAAATTGTTAATTTTCCTGTAGTGAAGATAGTAAGTTTATAAGATATGTGACAATCAGAACGGCTTCCCCCAAGTAGGATTTGGGTACATTGTGGTGGAACAGAATTGTACGAGTGAAAACAAGAAGGTGGCCATTTTTTTTCTTTTTTCAACTCCGTTTTGTTGTGGGATAAGAATGAAAAAAGACTCATGAATGATACATTCCTTTTAAAAGTACTAGGATAGGGTTTGGTTAAAGTGATCTTTCGCATTGTCGTAACAAAATTTTCTTATTTTTATCCCAAATTGATTTTGGATCATTGTGTAAAAAATGGGGAGGATAGTGCTCACATCGGATTTATATTTGAGGAAAAAGATCCAGGAGTCTCGACTGCAGTCATCAATGAATGATAACTAAACCATCAGGCCCCTGAGATGTTAGGAATTTTATAGGATCCCCAGATGTCATTATGAATAAGGTAGATAGGAACAACTCTCAATTTTGTTTGGAAAATAAACTCGTTTATACTTGACTAACTCATAAGTTTCACAATGAAAATATTCATTTTCTAACTTATAAAAAAGTTTTGGGAATATAGTTTTTAAAGCATTAAAAGATAGATGTCCTAATTTAAAATGATGAATCCAAATAGTAGATTTTTTTATTAAATAAGGATAACACAAAATAACCATTATTGATGATAGTTTTGGGAATATATTTTTTAACTCATGCTACTTCCCAAGTCTAACTAGCCTTCAGGCCTTCTACTTTTATCTCTTCTACTTTTCCTTAGCTCCTTTTTTGGAGATTGTTTTTCAACCTTAATTTTATATAAGTTCTTTATGTTATGTAACTTCTTATTTTTATATAGGTTCTTTTTTTATTGATGATAGTGGCTTTGTTCAACTATTCCTTGTAATACAGTCAATCTCTCTCCTTAGCAAATCCAATAATTTTCCTAGATCCGTGGTCTTGAAATAAGCAACAAATAGGGTTAAATAGGACTTGCAATTATGATCACTAGTAAGCTTTTTTTATGAAGATTAGGTTTGTTGATAATTGCGGTACGTTGAGTGTATTTTTGAGAGTGAGGGAGGGAGATAAGGGTATGTCTCCTCAGCTTTCTACTGTGATAAAAGAACCATCAGCAAGGAGAATAATTGATGAAGTGGGTAGCGGAGTGTGTCATGTGATCTCTGACTCATAATTCAATGATCCATACTCCTTTCAAATGATTTCTTGAGATCTTAATCTAATATATATTGGAAATTTATTTGAAAGTACAAGAGAAGAAGATGCATGTGTTTTTTTTCAAGGGATGTAGGAGTTGTTTTAGCTTATCAATATCTTCTTTGTTGAGTTCTCTGAAGCTAGACTGTGTTTTTGAGTTGGGCTAACTTTTTATAGTATTAGCTTGTGATGTTTCCTTTTGTCTGCTTCCTTGATTTCACTCCTTAGGGGCTTTCCATGTAACTTTCAGAATGTCTCTTTTGTGTGTATTGATTTCTTGCAATAGCTGCATCAAAGGAGCCTTTGTTTTGAGCTTTTGAGGAATCCTTATCTCTTTCCTTTTATGATGCCTCTTAGGCTGTCACTATTGCTGAACCTTCAGCAACCTTTGGTTCCAGCATTACTGCTCATTTGCTTTCCTCAGCACGAATGAGAAAAATGGTCTCGTTTAGTGGGGGTGTATCCTCTTTTCCAAGGATCTGAACTCTAACCAAGTCAAACTCTGTATTTAATCTTATGTCATGCACTCTATCTTTCATAACAAAGCTTTTTAGGATATGAGCATCTTCTGGACTCTTGATCTTTATGCATTTGAAGTGACCAAGTTTTTACTACAAGCTTTGAAGGAGAATAGCATATTTAGTCACAGTTTTGTTTCTTTATTTTGTGCCTCCCACCTTGACTTTAATTTCGAAGATTTGTATAACACCCTGAACTTCTGAGAAGGTTTGTCTAGCAGTATCCCATATGTCTTTTGCAGTAGATAGAAACATGAAAGTATCGCTTCTTTTTGGAGTTAAGAAATTTCACAACCATGACATGATCATGGAGTATGCTTCATCCCAAGCCTAAAATTTAGAATCTTCTTCTTTTGGTCCTACCCCAAGGAGGTGATTCAACTTTCCTTTCGTTTTCAAGTAGGTCTTCACAAATTGAGACCACTTCAAATAATTCTTCAAATTTAAGTGATAGGAAGGTTGCATATTTTGGAGATCTCCCCTTCCTTGGTACACTATAAAGTCCTCCATTTGGTCAAAGCTTTGGGAGGAATTTATTTCAGATATTGCGGTGACAAAGGATAGTGATGAAGGCTATATCAAGCAAAACAACAATGAAGGTTGCATTAGTTATAGATAGGATAACAACAAGAGAAGGTCGTCAATGAAGGCATGACAGTACAAAAAACTCAGAATTCCGGCCAACAACGACAATGAAGGCTCTGATATCATGTTAAATTCAAAAAATTAGAGAGGGAAAATGCTTAAGTTTATTACACAAACTTTTTCATATTTATAGATATATACAAGATATCTTAATAATTAAAGAAACAAATAATTATATAATCATGCATAATGGCTCGAATGTAATCCTTCCTAAATCAGCCACCTAAATATGGAAGGATATCAATGTGGTCCAAGTGAACCTCCCACGGATTCCCATCCTAGTCGTGGGATCAAAATGCCAAGGGACAGCTAGGATTTAATATATGAGCTTCCCACAGAATTTCATCCTAGCCGTGGGATCAAAAATGCTAAGGGACGGTTGGGATTTAACAAAAAAAATCTTGAATGTTGCTAAGAGAAATCTATCAAAGCCATGAAGAATTGATAAGGTTGCGAGGAGTTCAAAAAAGGTTCTTGGGGAGGCCTCCATACCTAGAGCTAAGTAACGCTTTCATTGATAAGATTATTCTTGTATAGTATAATTTCAAACTAACCCCCAACTAACTGAAACTGATAACGCTTTCTAGTAACTTTTGAAAGTATAAGACCTTGATTTCATGCAATAAACCTTCCCATCTTTGGTAACCAATAACCATGCATTTTTTGTATAGAGATGGTCATCGAAATAGTTAACTAAGAGGACAAAAAAAAAAGAAACTAAAAGCCATAATTCATAAGAGAGTGCAAGGAGAGAGAGAGAGAGAGAGAGAGAGAGAGAGAGAGAGAGAGAGAGAATTCAAGAAAGTTCAAGAGAACTTCTTCCACCCTTTGTATCATCTTAGTTTTTCTATATTGAAACAAAAATTTTCCTCCAAGAGCCTAAATCATGTCAGCATCTTCTTGATGTTTTGCAAATGATTTTTGAATCACTTGCTGACAACTACATTCTTCTATGATTCTCTCCAACAATATTTGTGCACTTAATACCCGACTTTTATAGTGTTTTGGTATAAACATTATAATATTAATAAGCTTCACACAAAATCATTAAGTAATAGTTTGAAACTTAGAGTTTTAACAAAATTAATTAGGGAGTAAGTTGCTCAGTAGGCAATTCTATAATATAAAAAATTATTAGAAGAACTTGATTGTTTGATCATAACCATTTATTAATCTAATTTTACCAATTATCCTTAAATTTAATAAACCTTCATGCAATTGAAGGTATGTGATATCTCCAAACTCTAAGTTTTATAACACTACAGGAAAAACGTCATTTTCCGGCGGCCATTTTCGTCGGAAAATGGCCAAAATCCGTCAGAAAATTACATTTCCGACGGATTTCCGGCGGAAATATTTTCGCCGGTTTCACGCGCGTCGTAAAAGGACTTCCAGCGCAAAATAATTCGCCGGAAACTTTTCCGGTGCATTTCCGACGGAATTTCCGTTGGAAAAAATTTCCGTCGAAATTTTTATGCGCCGGAATGCCAAAAAAAAAATTATTTACAGAACAAATCAGCCAACTGCTACCGCTGCTCCCCCATCCGCGCTCCACCACAAGAGCCAACCCGCCAGAAGTAATGACCGCGCCCAACCCGACTGCAAGCGTGGTTCGACCCGACTGCCCGCGTGGACCAGCGCAGCGCCCCCGCCTTCAGCGGGATTCGAACCCCGCCCATGTCTCCCCCGCCTTCAGCTTCTGCCAACTACTCATGAAACCAAAAACTATTAATTTTGTTACTTTTTTTATTTAACATATTGCGTAATAATTATTAAATCAGTTTAACAACAAAATTTAAAATTAATTAACTTAATTTAACAAAATAAATAATTTAAATTTTTATTATAATTTAAGTTTAAATTTAAATCATTTAATTTTTTGCTATTAAATAATTAAATTATAATTTATTTTATTATAATTCAAGTTATTAAATTCAATAATTTAAGTTATATTTTAAAATAAAAAAAATTAATTTTTAATTTCCGTTAGGAAATTCGCCGGAAATGCCTTCAGAACAAATTCGTCAGAAAAGCAGTAAAAAATATGTTGGAAATTCGTTGAAAAAAATCCGTCGGAAATCCGCCGAAATTTGCGACGAATTTATTTCCGCCGGAAATTCTGTCGGAAATGAGTTGTTTTCCTGTAGTGTAATTAGTGAGCATCATCTCATTCTCACCCTCTTTCAATAAAAATATATAAATTTTATATGAATATCTCAAATTCATATCAATAAACTCAGTATCAAATTAGTACAACTTCACAACCACCTGCCACTTTTTCTTAAATGTTTAAGAACACTTTCTATATGCATGGCGCAATGGAAGATATTATGCAAATTAAGAGAGAATTAATATCCCTTAATGATGGCAGTGATCTTTGGCAGCATTATCCAATGAAGCTTCATGCATCTAGAGGATATGATTTAGAGAGAGAGAGAGAGAGAGAGAGAGAGAGAGAGAGAGAGAGAGAGAGAGAGAGATGGTATGATGTAGTTGAGTATAGTAAGAAAAATGGAGGTTAAGGCTAGGTTATGCTAAGTGTGAGTAGTTTAGGAACAAGGAAGAATCTTCAAATAAGTAGAAATCATTACTTTGATTCAACCTTCTACTTATTTTGATGGATGATGAGTTCTTTTCATACATGCTCTCTTTTTATTCTCCTTAATATATAAGACGATCAATATTCTCTTATATGATTATTTCATGATTAGTAATCTTGAAAAATTTTGATTGCATAAAACCCTTAGACATTTATATATTTCTCATCATATTATTGACATCCTAAGGGACACACCAACTCTACCAAAAATTATGAGTTCTAGCCACCATAGCCAGGGCCAAGGTTAGCAAGGATCAAGTCTAAATACAAGCCTTTTTACTAATAGCGCCTAAATAATAATAATTCAATTTTAAAAATCCAAGACTGTAAGTAGTGGATATTGGTCTCTCAATCTTAGATAATATTTAGTAATGGTTTAAACTTTACCTATAATTTGTTATTAATTTAATTTGTCAAAAAAATTAAACTAAATTTTATGTAGTACTATATAACAAAGTTAAGGTTTGTATGGATTAAATCGATATACAAATCAATTACCCTCAAACCTAAATAGCATCATTTCAAGCATTGTTTCAAATTTGAGAGTTGTCTTTTTTGGGAGAATAAACCAAAGGAAAATCAAAGTTGGGTCAGATACACCAACGATCAAGCCCATTATCAACCCAAAACTTTAAGCTTATGGGTGAGGGTTAACTATATAGTATTTTTACATCAATATTTTTTTTAGCTATCAAATGAGAAACTGTGGAGTTCTTATGGCAATGTTCTCTGGCATCATTATCCAATGAAGCTTCATGCATATCTAGAGGATATGAGAGAGAGAGAGAGAGAGAGAGAGAAAGAGAGAGAGAGAGAGAGATGGTATGGTGTAGGAGAAGAATGTAGTGAGAAACTTGGAGGTTGAGGCCAGGTTATGCTAAGTAAGAGTAGTTTAGCAATAAGGAAGAATTTTCAAACAAGTTAGAAATCATTACATTGAATCAAAACTTCTTCTTATTTTGATGGATGAAGAGTTTTTTTTCATAAACGCTCTTTTTATTCCCCTTAATATATAAGACGATCAATACTGATCTTATATAATTATTTCATGATTAGTAATCTTTGGAAAACTTGATTGCATAAAACCCTAATTAGACATTTATATATTGCTCATCATATTATTACCATCCGAAGGGACGCACCAACTCCACCAAAAATTATAAGTTCAAGCCACCATAGCCAGGGCCAGGGTTAGCAAGGATCAAGTCTAAATAAGCCTTTTTACCAATAGCTAGCACCTAAACAATCTTAATTCAATTTTAAAAATCCGAGACTGTAAGTAGTGGATATTGGTCTCTTAATCTTGGATAATATTTACTAATGGTTTAAACTTTACCTATAATTTGTGATTAATTTAATTTGTCAAAAAAATTAAACTAAATTTTATATAGTATATACTATAATAAAGTTAAGGTTTGTATGGATTAAATCGATATACAAATCAATTACCCTTAAACCTAAATAGCATCATTTCAAGCATTGTTTCAAATTTGAGAGCGGTCTATTTTGGGAGAAGAAACCAAAGGAAAATCAAAGTTGGGCCAGATACACCAAGCCCATTATTAGCCCAAAAGTTTAAGCTTATGGGTGAGGGTTAACTATATAGTATTTTTACATCAATATTATTTGTAGCTATCTAATGAGAAACTGCATGTGGAGTTCGTATGGCAGTGTTCTCTGGCATCATTATCCAATGAAGTTTCATACATCTAAAGGATATGATTTAGAGAGAAAGAGAGAGAGAGAGAGAGAGAGAGAGAGAGAGAGAGATGGTATGGTGTAGGAGTAGAGTGTAGTGAGAAATTAGAGCTTAAGGCCAGATTATGCCACTACATGAAAGTCAACGATTTGCAGCAACCTTTGTGATGGAAATTTTTTTCTCAAAAATTGTGACAAGTTAGCAATGGAAGTATTCGTCATTTTATTTGTGACGTAATTGTGGCAAATTTATGACGGAAACTCTGCTGCAAACGTGCGGCAGAATTTCTATTACAAATCCACTGCAAATCCTACCTATCTAAACCCAACCCAACTAATTGGGCATTTGTTTCATTCACTATTGTTCTGTTATGGACCGTGACATTGCTCAGCTCCACGTTCTGCTGTGGCATCTCCTCCTTTGATGACATTCCATCCTATCATATCCGAAGTCACACTTCCTCGCCATTCTTCTTCGTCTTTGCAATTTTCGTCTCCTTTTACCCCAACTTACTCGGAAGTAGCGACGGGAGCTTGCTCGCTGTGAAGGTAACTAGCTTTGTACCTTTCGCACGCTTCTTCAGCCAAATCCCTTAAATCCACCAAACTCTTGGATTTACTAGATCCGGGATTTATGACAAATAGAGGGAAATAGAGGATTTATTCCTCCGTTAGATCTACCGGCTGACAGGATTTAGCATAAAACCTTTTGAAATCCTGCATAAATCCTATCGTCAAACAACCCCTAATGTATGTTTTTTGCTAATGATGTTCTTACTACAACATTTGCAAGAGGATGTACCTTGGTGTATTCTTTTTGCTAATGATATTCTTCTTATTGATAAGACTAGAGAGGGTGTTGATGAAAAACTGGAATTATGGGGGTCAACCTTAGAATCTATAGGCTTTCATTTGAGTAGATCTAAAACATAATATATATAGTGTAATTTTAGTGGTATAGTGGTACTAGATCTTAGGGCTGCAAGCGAACCAAACGTTCGACGAGCTACCCGTTGTTCGGTTTGATTAAAGCTCGTTTGCGATCGTTTAATTAACTAAACAAACAAACTTGAACAATATTTTAAATACTCAATTCTTAAATAAACAAACTTGAACACTAATGCGTTCGGCTCATTTATGTTCGCGAACAACATCATTTGAAGTTTGTGAACAAGCTCGACATTAAGCTCGATAAGAAGCTCGATTTGTGTTCGATTTTGAACTCGTGAATAAGCTCGATAAAAATAATTAATATTTGACTATATAATTAATAAATATAAATAATCATTATCTTTGTTACATAAACTATTGCTTTTATTATAAATGTGTTTATTTATAGATATGTTCATGAACGTGTTTGTTTGATAGTTAAAAAAATTTGTTAAATATGTTCGCGAACAAACTCGATAAACACTAAACGAACGAACATGAACTAAACATGAACCGAACATGAACACTCCTTAATTTAAATGAACCAAACATGAACACAAATGCTAAAGCTCGAACAAACATGAACCAAACTTGAACAACCTGATATTAAATGAACACAAACATGAACACTCACATACTCGGCTCGGCTCGGTTCGTTTACAGCCCTAGTAGATCTAGTGGTAGGATTGTGACAGTGGGTGATCGATTTATTACAAAAGTGCACTTTTTAGTTATCTTGGGTCTATTGTTCAAAGCGATGGTGAGATAGATGGGGATATTATTATAATAATTCAAGTTGGATGGTTCTAGTGGAGGAGTGCTGATTGTAGAAGATTTTTTTTTTTAATTTTTGCTACAGGTTTGCTGCGGACTTTCCATCGCAAATGCAAAAACGACGAGCGAGTATCATATTTTGTGACGGAAACATCCGTCACAAATAGCGGCAGAATATCCGCCACAATTTATGATGGTATTTTCGCTGCAAATCCATCGTAATTTGCGATGGAATTTGCGACATTTTGCAAAAAATGAAACCATCATTTTTCTCAATATGAATCTGTCGTAAATCCACCATAAATATGTCGCAAACTATTTGCAACGGATTTAGTCCGTCGCAAATACTTTTGTGACCCAAATTTTAACATCAGACGTGAATCCGCCGTAAAATAAAATTTGCAACATATTCAGCTTATTTTATGATGAATTTTTCCATCGCAAATACCTGTCTTTTTTGTAGTATGCTAAGTGAGGGTGGTTTAAGAAAAAGAAAAAAAAAATCTAATAAGTTAGAAATCATTACTTTGAATCAACCTTCTACTTATTTTGATGGATGATGAGTTTTTTTTGTACACGCTCTCTTTTTATTTCCCTTAATATATAAGACGATCAATATTCCTTTTATATGATTATTTCATGACTAGTAATCTTAGGAAAGCTTGATTGCATAAAACCCTTCAACATTTATAAATTGCTCATCATATTATGACATCTGAAGGGACACACCATGATGCAAAACTATATGCGAATGCGATCAATTCATTAGGCTAGGGTTAGCAAGGATAAAGTTAAAATACAAGACTTTTTACCAATTACACCTAAATAATATTAATTCAAATTTAAAAATTCAAGACTTTAATTAGTGGATATTGGTCTCTTAATTTTGTATAATATTTAGTAATGGTTTAAGCTTTACCTATGATTTGTGATAAATTTAATTTGTCAAAAAAATTAAACTAAATTTTATATAGTATATACTATAACAAAGTTAAGGTTTGTATGGATTAAATCAATTACCCTCAAACCTAAATAGCATCATTTCAAGCCTTATTTCAAATTTGAGAGTTGTCTACTTTGGGAGGATAAACCAAAGGAAAATCAAAGTTGGGCCAGATACACCGACGATCAAGCTCATTATCAACCCAAAAGTTTAAGCTTATGGGTAAGGGTTAACTATACAGTATTTTTTATATCAATATAGCTATCTAATGAGAAATTAATTAAACCAAATTCACACATAAGTTAATAGCCCCCCCCCCCCCCCCCCCCACTATCCACATATATAAGAGCACTCCACATCGATCATCTCTCCAGTTCAAATCAAAGCTCATCAAGTATGAATTGAAGTAGTAAGAGCCCGCTCAAGCATAAGGAGGCACTATAACAGACTCTAACACTTAAACCTTGCTAAACCTTGATAAAATCCACATCAATACCCATGGGAGTCACAAAGCATAAGAGCAACTCCCAGATGAACCAACAACTTTAATGCCAATTCTTAAGGAGGATGAATCAAATGGTGATCGAAATTGAGCCAACTGCAGTAATGGTCAAACTCATTTTCAATCCAAAAGCTTAAGCTTATAAGTGAGGTACAATCACTTGATATTTATACAATATATTTTTCAAACATCTAATATGAAACTGAATCCAAAGCCACGTATGTCTTACTTATTCATTCAATGTTTTGTATTGGAAATATCATTGGGTAGCAAAACCCCACATCAAAAAGCATGGATTCGTAACACCTAATATCTTCTATCCACCAGTAAAAGTGTTAGACACCGGCCTCTTAATTATGGACGAAATATGGTATTAGTCTTTAAAAGCATACATACAGGTAGTAACCATCTTAATTCTTCAAATAGCCTTAAAGTTTGGACACCATACATAACTAGAGTTAGGATCACTAAGGTTTAACTTCCCATACAAGCCTTGCACCACCAACCCTAAGCAACACAATTTCTAATTGGAGAGTTACAGATATTCACACTTTCATTTTAAACATAACAAAGCTTCACATTTGAAAGCTTGAATCCTAAAAACCAAATCACTTTGATCAACAATTAGAAGTGTCAAACACTATCCTTTAGTTATAACTTTTAATGGATATTCGTCATATGTGGTTAAAACTTCACTACAAGTTGTGACCATAAGTCCTGTGTAAGTTTTCCACAAAACTCATATGCATCTAAATCTAAAGAAGAGTTACTCTACCCTATCCAAGTTCAGATCACTATCATATATTGTGAGAAGGTTTATCAATGACTCTCATCATAAATCCAAGTTAAATAAGGACGTCATATCAAACGTGCAAGATGAAACTTGCCCTGTGTAACTGTTGTTTAAATATATTTAGATATAGATATATTGTATTAAATACATCAAGTTTAACTTAAATGGGATAAATTATTCAGAAAGCTGTCCCTGCAAGTATTTTTGCTACATAACTACTAAGAATAACAATAATAATAATGTCAGCTACAATTAAAGACTTCATCTAATAGATATATCCACTTCCTAGCTGCTAAGACTTCATTAGCTTATATCCATTCTTTCATTACTTTTTCTTGTAAGCAAATGCTAATTACTAAGCGTACATGAAGCAAGAGTTGTTTTTGCCTCCAAGTTAAAACTAAGATACATAACTTTTTCCAATTTTAATTATGCAACAATGAGTCAATTAATTTCCAAAGGAAATTAATAGCTTACTGATATGGTAAATGCATAAAAGAGCAACACGTTAAGACAATCTATCCAAAATAATGAGAAATCAAATCAAGCTAGCAAATTTCATAGAATTGTTAGCAGAAAATAACACACAAGTTGTACATGTAAGCCATTGATGTCAATCAGAAAAGTAGATACTGCTTACAAACACACTTCATACAGTAAAAATTAACATAGTAATTAAACATTGCAATGAATATGAAGTAGATCATAATCAAATATAGAGATAGTGAAGATCATGTCAGTAAGTTAAAGATTGATTATCACATGTGAACTAGCAATTAGTTTAAGAAAATGGAGAAGGCTTGTAGATAAAGGTTTCATTTGGGATGGCTTTCTTACTGCTTCTTAAAGCAGCTTTTTAGCATCAAAATTAATGTTTTTCTACAAGAAAGCTGCTTTAAGAAGAAGAGAGAAAGCCATCACAAACGAAGCCAAAGTTTTATGCACAATGCATAAAGATCAAACATGGCCTTACAAAGTGGCTATTTCTATTTATCAAACTTGTAACAATCATATATACCACAACCGAGATAATGTAACCGTTGGGAAACCATTATGATAATCTCTTAAAAGTAGTCACTAGCTCCATTTATGGTCGTACGTACCTTCAGTAGCTGGCATTCATAGCACACTGTAATCTAGCCAGTCTATATTATTATGTTTCAAAAATATCATTATCAAATTAAAAACAATGTAAATGATTTAACGTTTTAACTTTTGATTAATTTTGTGGTGCGTGAGCAACACTAAATAACATTCTTTCTTGTGCATAGCTTAGGCTTTCTTTAACGCGGTGTATAATTAAGAGAATTGAATAACTTTGACTACAAATAACATTGAAGTCTACTAGCACTGGTAAAAAAAATCTAAGTACAATCATGGCCGGATCCAGCGGGGGCACTGGGGTTACTGGCACCCACTGGATCAAATCCGCCCCTCTGAGTTATTGTATTTGGATGACTTAGCGTGACTCATAAAATGAAGTTAAGAAAGCTTTGATTTTAGTACAATCCCAACACACAAGGATCACAGTACCCAGGGGTGCCCGAGAAGATCACCTAATTGTCATTCAATATAACTTGTCGATTTATACTACTGGGCTAGAGCTCCAAGTGACAATTTGATTGACGAAAAAAACGCCAGAGATTTGTTTCCACATGAAATACACACAATCTTAAGATGCGACAGCAGAATATGATCAAGCGCTGACTTAACTGAGCTTCTTAGATCAAATTATAATCCCCCATATCTTTTTATGTTTCAATCCAAAATTTAAAATTTGATTTAGTACATTCTTCACCTCGTTGTCCCCAAGATTAATCTCCTATGAGTTTCAATGATGTTTCTTCATCTAAAGCAGCGCACTAATTACCCTCTACATCTCTAGAGTACAGTTAGGCAGAAAGCTTCACCTCGATCGGAGGACATGAAGAGGAAAAGAACAAAATTTACGACGAAAATGGGAAGATGAGCAGCAAAGGTAAACGTACCAGTTTTTCCCACTAGAAGTAGCCAAAATGGGCATAAATTCCAAAAAGAAGAAAGAAAACAAAAGAACCCCCGTTTTACCCAGCTCCTTCATTCCAAAATAAGAAAAAGGGAAAAGGGCTCAATACGCTACTTACTGGCTGGCGTGTGAAGAAAAACCCTAAAATAAATAGAACTAGACTTGAAGCCATATATATACATAAAGATATATCTATATATATCAAGGGAAAGAGATAGAGAGTAAAAGAAAACCTGGAACTAGAGAACTCGTAGAGCTTGCCGCTTGAGGAGAAGACGATGAGGCCGATCTCGGCGTCGCAGAGCACGGAAAGCTCAAAAGCTTTCTTGAGCAAGCCGTTCCTTCGTTTGGAGAAGGTCACCTGCCTACTCGTTGCGTTCTCTATACGCCTCAACTCCGTCTTTCCCCGCACCATTTTAATTTCTCTGTATCTTTTCCCCTTTCCAACCCAGAAGAAGTAGGTGAAAGATCAGACGATATGGATCAGAATCTAGAAAAATGCAGATCGGTTGGAAAAAAAACACGCAAAGGAGCTCAGCTAGCAGAAATGGCAACCACGGAGACTGGGCCTGACGTCGAGGCCAACTTGCCTGAACCCTATTCCGCCGCCGCAGCTGCCCGGCGAAGGAACTAAAAAAGATTGGATTTTTTTGCAGGATGGTGGCTGAACTTTCCTTATTCGTCTCCCATCGCCCGTCCAATAATGGAGGCTTTAGTAGAAAACGGAAACCCACGAAGCTACCCTCAGCTTCTGATTCGCCCTGACCTTTCTCCGGTCTCATCTTCCCACCATTAATTTAATTTTGGTTTTTTCACCCTCTGGATTGAGATGGTGTGAAAAAGAAAAGTGGAGAGGGCCAATGGCGGGGCGGAGACGGGGACGATGGAGCCCACCTCGTACGAGGCTCGGCAAGCATGGATGGCGCTCGTCTCTCTTAAATGTACTCGTCCGTACAATCAGCTAGCTTGATTTTGACACGTGTGAGTGTTGCATTGGCTGCATGTCAAGCGATGGGCCCAACTCCAGCACATGGCCCAGCCCACATCGAAGTGAAGAATTTTCGGTTGATTGGAGAATATTCGGTTTCGATTAATTGTATTAATTTCATAATTCAAATTTTATTATGATTTTAATATTATGGAATATATATATATATATATATATATATATATATATATATATATATATATATATTTATATATATTTATATATAAAGTTTTAGTATAATTTTTACTATTGCTTAAAAGTATAAATTTCATTAAAAATTTATGAATTTCTTCTATAACTTTTTGTTTTATTTGAATCTTTATCAAAATTTTAGAATTTTAAAGCAAAAATCATAAAAAAACCAATTAAGTTTAAGTTAATTTTTAGTTAATTTGTAGTCACCAAAATTTAAAACCATGGCCCCCATCACTTTAAAAAGTCTAATCATTCCATGAAAAAAGTAAGCATAAATAACAATGGAGGAACAAGAGTTGCGCGCTAGCGTAGACACCAAGTTGTATAAAATTCGTGGCCCACATCACTTTCAAATGTGAAGCCCTTCCATGAGAAAAATGAGCATAAATCATCATGGAGAACAAGAGATTTTACATTTATTATATGTGGTCTTGAATCTACGAGGTTTGAGAGCTAGAAAATTTGAGTCAGTAGAGTACATATTTCATGACTTAACAGTGCACAAAGATTCAGCACAAACAAATAAAAATAGCATAACCACAAAAATTTTTGACATAGAAAAGGAAAAAATCACAAGGCATAACTCAGTTGCATAATTCAGTATGTAGTAAGTGATGCAAAGATCCTCTTTTCTTCACTAATATTGAAGAAGGTGACGAGTACAAAAATTAAATATCCACAGATGGATAATCTATACCAAACAATAGTGTTTAATTTTCTCAAAAGGAATTTTAGAAATTTGATGTCCACATACGGACAAATAGACCCAATAGCAAGGTTAAATCTTCTTAGCTAGAGAAAGTGGTGCATTTTGAAGTCGATCGTCAATTGTGACAGTGGTTATCGGTGGCAATAGTTGATGGTGGTCATCGGCAACAATGGTTGGAAAATGCAATAGAGCTCTTACTAGTTCTCTTTAGCATTTTTCCTTCCTCTCCCTCATGTGAAGAATAATGACATATTTAGATATTTTTGGGAGTGGCATACATGCTCCATAAATATGAAAAAAATATATATATTTGATAAATTAGGAGTGCTCTGTCAAACGGTCCATATTAATTTCCTTAATCATAGAGCTTTAATCAAATATTTAAGTGTCTTAAAGATGTCAAAATTAAGTGTTCTTGAGATCGTTGGATTTGTCTCATTGAGCCGCTTGATTCGACAATAAGTATGTCATATTTGGAGATCATTTGTTTACTCAATTAATACTTTGAAGCTTTCAAGTATGCTTCAGTCCTCTGATTCGAGCCTATTTGGACTCAGATTACACAAATTTTGATTTTATTGTATTTATCTTTTCGAGACATTTAGTTTGACTCTAAGTCTGCTATGATCAAAATTTGGATAATCCCAAAGTTAATTTTGGAAGCATCAAGTTTAGTAATATCTTAAGATTAGTACTTGGTCAAGTTGATTTTCGATAACGTATCATTTGCCTCTGATTTTTGGACATCAAAACTCTTGAAGTCCAAAAATATATGTCTGATCTTTCCAAAATATTGTGATGCACTACGGGAAAACCCGTCATTACCGGCGGATAATATCCGCCGCTCATACAAGATTTTCGTCGAAATTATAGGTTTTCGGCGCACTTTCCGGCGGAATTCAATGCGCCGGTTTGGAGCACGTCGATAAAAGTCTTCTGGAGCATAATATGCACCGGAAACCTTTCCGGTGCACTTTTCGACGCATTACTGGCGCAAAAAATGATGGCAGTCGTCGACGTTTTAACCGCTGAATCCGGCGCTATGTGCGCCGGTAATTTTCGCCGTATGAGTGCGCCGGTAATTACCGGCGGATAAAACGCCGTTGATATGATGTAAATAACCTGCGGGATGTTTACGGCGCAAAATATGCATCGGAAATCTCCGGCGGAGACGACGCCGGAACGTACGCCAGTAATTTCCGGCGTACGAAAAGACGCCGGTTAGATCGATGCGGTATGATATGGGCTATGATCCTTGATGTAATCCAACTAAAATAGAAAATATTTGGTCAAAGCATGCACATGCATGCAATGTGTTTAAACACAACATATGTAGATCCTCCTTACTCTCTCTATAATTGTCCATAATAGACACTTATTCTCAAAAAATGTATAGCTTCCATAATAGACACTTATTCTCAATATGATTAAGCATTCCAAAGGCTAGTACTACCTTCCCACTACCTAAATCAACACTTGGAGTATCAAGACCATCTATCTTGGAAATGTATGGTAAGAACATCCATGGCTAAAGCAAAAAGCATACAATAGGGTACATCCTCTTGCAAATGTATGGTAAGAACATCCATGGCTAAAGCAAAAAAGAAATTCATTTCTAAAGCAAAAAAGATATGTTCTTAAACCTAATCTATGTAATCCAACTGAAATAGGAAAAAATTTCATCAAAAGAAACGAAAAAACAAAACCTTCCGTCGGCGAAGATGAACGACCGTCGGCGGTGAAGCGACCACAAAAGCTATGAGACTCGTCGGCAAACTCCTCTGACCGTCGGCGACGGCGATCTACGGGCGAGCGACGGAGGGCGACGGCGATCTACGGGCGAGGTGAGAGAATAGAAGGAAAGAAGTGATGGGCCAGAGGGGCTCGGTTTCGGAAAATAGGGTTTTCTCCGTGCTTACTGGCGCAAAAATATCCGCCTGAAATTCCGACGGTAATCGCGTGTTTTCCCGTAGTGATGTAAAGCTATAGTTTTCAGATAATTATAATTGATGACCACTTCTTGGATGTCAATGTGAAACTTCTTTCAGATCCATGACCAATTAAAATATCTTTAATAGCCAAATTGTTGCGGGCCTTGCTAACCCCAAATGGAGTTGAAAATTTTATTTTAGATGTTGCCTTGAAGCGATAGCTCCAAAAATTGACTATAGTGATCTCCTAAAAATAGCATTGTATATCGATTTTAACTTAACCATAATGAATTGATTCATATAAGTTTCTTATCAAGGGAATTCACCCAAAGTAGTAAGGAGAGTGATTGTTTATTTAACCATTACTGGTCGATTATTGAATCCATATAATGGTGTTGCAGCTAATTGGACCATTTCTCTAACTAAACCTAGCTTAGGAATGTAAAATAGAACAAAATGTTAATGTGACTTCCATTATCAATAAGGATTATTTTAACATTATAGCAAGGATCCTCAATGCTAGCATTGATAACAAGTGGATCTTGATGCAAAATATGAATCCCTTCCATATTAGAATCATTAAATGTGATGGAATAATTAGCTTGCACCTTCTTCAGTGGCGGTTCTTATGGGGTAGTAAGGAGAATCTAGGAAGGCATTAGGATCCTTCAATAATAGTTTCAATTTCTTTAACCATTTGATGGTTACCTTACTGTTATCTTTGTTATTGATGATTTTGCCCCCAGTAGGATTAATTTTATTATAGGTATGTAGGTTTTGAGTAAATTAACAAAGATACCTTATTGAGTTAACATTTTACTCTCATCTTTCAATTTTTTGCAATCTTTAGCAGTGTGTCCCGATCTTTGATGAAAGTGATAAAAGTATTTATGAGTGCTAGTATTTGGCTTCAACAGATTGGACTATTTAACAATCTCTTCATTATGTATATCCATGAGAATATTAATATGTGATATATTCAATGGACTATATCCCTCCTTTAGCTTATAATCAAGACTTTACTAAGAATGTCAGGGTGAAAGGTCTTGATTGAATCATGTTGGAATAGGTGTTAGACAAGTGTAGATATATATTTTCTTAAATAGTAATATTTGTACCATTATTATTTCAAAATATAACCAATAAATAAGCATTTAATAGCTTTTTGATCAAATTTGTATTATTCAAAAGATAGATATGAAGAAACATATGAAAGTTTATGAGAGGTGTTAAGCTCTTATGAACTAATCCTGAGGCTAACCAAGAGGGAGGGGTGAATTTGATATTAAAAAATTTATTTAAACCAAAGAAAAATCTTTTTATATCTTGAAGAGAAAAAAAAAATCAAATCAATAATAAAAAGATTTATCAAATATTTCACTCAAGCAATTAATCGTAATAAAAATAAAGTGCAAAAAATAATCAGAAAGAATACATCAGATTTATAGTGATTCGATCCAACATGACCTACGTCCACTCCTCAGAGACACCCTCCGAGTATTACACTAAACTTTTAGTAACTCTTCTTTAGCCCCCACAGCTAGGCGGAGAAGCCCTTATAAAATCACTTTCACCTTCCCTAATGCGAAGAGTAACTGGATCCTTTGACACCAATGAGATATTCTTCTTCTCAAAACTTTCCTCAAGACGAACAATGAATTTGATGGTACTAAGGTGCAAACTCATCGGAGAAATCGAGTGAAATCCCCTATACACTCTCTTGAAATCCCCTCCAAGGATCTTCTCCCTCTCAAACCCCATCCTTTTCTCTCTACCTTTTAAGTTTTCTTTCAAATTTTCTCCAGAAGAACGAAGCTTCAATGGCTGTCAAAGATACTTACTAAGTACTTTGACAAAGCTTAAATAGAGGGCTTTAAAAAATCCTAAAAACCAATCTTGGCGGCAAAGATTATCCAGAACGATTGCAGGATCATCCAGTATGATGTGCTTAAATAGAGGGCTCCAGAAAATCCTAAAAACTCAATTTTGGCACCAAAGATCATCCAGTATGATCTCGGAATTATTTGGGAAGATGTGCAAAATTTGAACTGATAGTCCTGGACGTTCTCCAGATAAACTAGGATGATTAGTTCAAATTTTATACAGATTATCCAGTACAATATTAGGATCGTACTTGGCGATTAGAAGAAAAATTATGATTTTTCATCTTGTATAATTTAGAAAAATTAAGTATGTCTACAAACATCATCCATGATGATTTGATTGAATTATTTAATCATACTTAGTTTCATAATCACGTAATCAATTTAAGCATGATTGATATTGATCGTCCGGGATGATATAGATCGTTCAGGATGATTAGAATAAATTTTGAATCTTAAATCATTGCCGAATTATCATTAGTGGCTATTTTTTAAGATCATAAAGGATCGTCTTGGATAAACCAAAATCATCCAATATGATTAGTTCAATGATCTGATAGTCCTGGATGATCTAAATCATCCAGTACGATTAGTTCAAAGCTTAAAAATCTGGTTTGATTATATCTCACTCCCCTGAGTGTGTATATACATGGACACCAAGCTAGCAAACACCTTTACTAAACTTGACTCAAAAATCAAAATTACATCAATGAATATTACAAACTCTTTACAGTATAACCTTATTCTACCCAATCTTTAGCTCTGCTTCTTTGTCGGATGGTGCATGGTGTTCCTAAAATGTTAGTATACACACAAATAAATATAGAATAAAAAAATATTAGGAGACTTAAAGATGTTTGTTATCAACAAAAACATAAAACTCATAAGATCGAGTTACAACAACATAGAACAAAAATTTTTTGGGAGATGAAGAATAGATGTAAGTCTATTCATGAGATTTATCTCAAAGAGAACTTGATAAGGAGTTACGAATTTGACTCTTTGATGGCATTTGATCAATAAGGTATGCAACTATTGAGAAAACATCTCCTAAATATTGATTTGGAATATTACCAATAATCATGATAATTATAACTCATCATAAGTTCTCATATATCATTTTTTTGTCATTTTGCAAAGCATGATAATCATTGAAGATAACTAAAGACTAAAAATTTTTCATGTATTTGTTATCATGTACTCTCCTTTATGTTGGTCATATAATGTTCATCTTTATCCTTAGAACATGATTATATTTTACAAAATGGTAAAATATTCTCAATCAAGTGATTTGATGTGCCTGAGCCTATAATTTATAATTATATATTGTAAATGTTTGCATTAAAGGTATTTACAATCATACATTTTTAGCACTTGATCGAATGCTAATATTCAACAAGAGCTGGGCTTATGTGGAGTTAGTTGAATACCATTTTCATTATTTCTATTTGTTATTGATTGAATGACAAAAGTGTCGAAGCAAATGAATTTAGAGATTCCCTATTGGCTACTGAGAAACCACGAGCTTGCTTTCCTAATTTCTAATCAGCTGGTTTTTCATATAATTTTGAAGAATGGTTTTTTACTACGTTGAGATTTCTTGTAGTGGTCGCATTATGGCTTGACCAATATGGCTTTTTCTTTCTTGAGAAATTTTTGTTGGACGTATACATACCTTGGGATGTAAGGGCTGAGCTTTTCTTTGAGTTGTAGGAGCATCTTTTATCATGATTTATTTTAGCTTATTTATCTCAGGACTTAAATATATAACCTTATTAAAGTTCATAAAAAACACCTTTGATTTTAAGTAGCTCAATGGCATTCTCATTATTTTAAGTAACTATCTTTTGTTGTCACGCCCCAAGATCAAATTTGAAAGACTTTGTCTATTTTAACCTCTAATTAAACTGTTATAGCCACTAATGATCTATTAATATAATTCAATCCAATGAAAGTAACTGATGGGAGCTGTGGAGTGCAATTTTGAATTATAAAAATGTTTAAGGATCTATCTCCCCTAAATAATGCTTAGGTTTTCTTTGATATATAAAAATAGCAAATCTCACTTAATATACATAAGTATATATGCCGAATCAAGTAATAAAGTGCATAGTAGAGTATCGAACTCATGAGGAAGTATGCTTTTAAGCAGTCAACTGTTATTATTTACTCTAATTGCAAAATTATCCCACTTAAATGAAAATGTTGGTTGTGGATATTCAATTACTAAATAAAAATAGTAAAATAATGGATATAATATTTAAATAAAGTATTTTTTATTGATGAATTTACATTGCATATCTTTCCTAATAAAATTCTTATTTGTAATGTGATTCAGAGCATATGTATCCTTATATATCTATCGAACTTGTAGGGTGAAAAAGATATATGCTGACCTCCTGCAGTTATATCATCTCCTTAAGAACCTATCATATTTTACATCCTCTATCTAGGTATGCAAACATATTATTTTAATATTCATGGTTGTTCTTGCATTCCTCTGTCGAGGCTATACTATACTTATTAATGATATTATATTGATATCTATTATTGATATTATATTGATTTCGTTATTGATTACTATTACTAATATTGTGTCGATATCGTTACTAATTACTATTACTGATACTCTAATGATATCATTATCGATTACTGTTATTGATATTATATTGATCGTTACTAACTACTATTATTTATATTGTACTGATATAATTATCAATTATTATTATCGATACTGTATTGATATCGTTACTTATTACTGTTATAACTTTTAAACTGATATGTATAACTAATAAATTGATGTTAACGATTAAATAATAATAGTTGATAAATTAATACGAATAACTGGCATAGATAACAGATACTGATGCAAAGTTTTCTTATATAGTTTATAGCACATTGTTTCCCTTGCATTGCATGAATTTCGGTTGTAAGAATTTGGTTACTTGTTGGACTATCTGCTCACTCTGTGACTTTACATTTTTACAGTTAAAGGTAAGGACCTATGATATGAGGCTCTAAAAAGCTTACAAAATTTTCCTTTCAATATTTTTAGTTTATTTGGTATTTATGATGTATATGTAGTAATAAATTGGTCTTATGTATCATGGTTGTTATATGCATGATGTTTTGATCTTGTAATATTTGTACAATTTATGAGCTCTGGTTAAATAATTAAAAAGAAAGAAAATATAATTCTTCCAATTTAAATATTGGAACGTAACACTAGCAACCCCAACATGAATAAAAGTGAGAATTACAACACTTATGAGATGCCAATTATCTGAAATGGGTAATCTATCCTTCCAATAGCTTGGGAGAGGATCTAAATTTGTTTTTAAGAAAAAAATGTCAAGATATCCACTACAGGAAAATTAGCATTTGCTGGTGGTAATTACGGCGATCAAATAACCGCCGAAATTACGATTATTAAACCGGCTGTTGGATTGCCAGTATTAATCGATGGCTTACCCGACGGATTGTAATAATAAATCGTCGGTATGCCGTTGATTCTATTTTTTTTATGTTGCCTTTACCGGCGGTCTAGCCACCAATGTTAAGTAAATTTTTTTCCGGGACATATCTTTGAATATAAGACCCCAAACTTCGGGAATATAATCCCAAATTTTTAATAAAATGATCAACTCAAATTAAATCTTCTTTCAATCCTAAAATATAAAGACCAACACTTAGATTAAGTTGGGACACTTTCTGATGGTTCTGGAATCTCAAAGTGTCCCATACTTCTCTTCCTTTGATTCTATTAATAATTGCTCAACCTCGATCTATTCCCTTTTGAACTTCCAAAATTCACCTCTCTTTTTGATATCACTCATAGAAAATCTAACAAAATTTTGCCACTATTTTAATCGAGAGTTTTCATAGGAAACTCTGTTTCCCTACGATGTAATTAACTACGAGGGCTTGCGCTCGTAGGAGATTTAGAACCACATACACCTAATTTAAAAAATTAATTTTTCAAAGTTCAATTGGATTTCTTTGGGAAAACTTAAAATACTCGTGATCATTATAATCATAATCGAAGAATTATTATCGAATGGTATTTTCTCCCCTCGAGGAGATACATCTTTCTTTTATAAGGCTTTGGATGTGAACCTAACGATCATACTTCTTGAATATTGTAGCTGGATATTTAGTTGAACCTCACTTTGACCCTTCGGGGCCATATGAAGTTCCCTTTAGCATCCAATTATAATATTCAAGATGAGATTCATAATTCTAATTCTGAACGCTGTTATGAAATTTTATTTTCACCTTTCGAGGTGATATACTCTTTCTAACGGGATGATTCGATATTAGAATTATAATTAAACTTTAACTCCAAAATTCCCAAAGAAAACCAAGCTTTTCAAAACATGTTTTTCAAAATTCCACCAACATCCCATTGCTTAAAGCCAACCTCAATCTCAAGATGAGATATTATAGTTGGGTTCTTAACACATGTTTTGTCAAAGTGGTTATAAAACTTAACTCTGCAAGTCTTGAAAGCCATATGATACTTATTGCGATAACTATTGATTTGGATCTTCACTGTGATATTATTTGATATATGATGAGTGCAAATGCTATGGTGTGGTGTGCCTCCATAGAAATGGATGAAAAAGCTCATGTCTTTGAAAGACACAAACCATATCCTCAACTGTGCATATTGACTCTGTTAACCTAGTTATAAAATATATTCATGACTCGTTATTTTTTAAGATAACAATTAGAAATGACACAAGATAAATTTGAACATTCGTATCTCAAGCCACTTCCACAAACAAAGTTCCTTCATAGTGTGTATTCAAAGATTTTTCATCAACACTTAACAGTAGACGACATACACTTTTAAATCTTTGAATAAAAGCACTCAAAACAAAATATACATAATTCAAGTGGCCATCAGTGTGTTTTTGAGATTAACAATGATCCCAAAAATTTCTCTATAGCATAATTTGATATGATGGTAGCTTCTAAAAAGATGCTTCAAGGGACTCTCTTATATGCGTTACAAATTCCTTATGACACCATCAAGCCTTCTCATGGGATAAATAAATATGTTAATATCCCTTGATGTTTGATATGATCGCATCATGGCTTCATGTTAGGATTAGAGGCTATGAGCTTATCTTTGATTATAGGTTCATTGAGCCAATGCTAAGCATGAAGGTGATCTTTAGATCTTATATCTAATGTAGAAATATGTTTGATTTAATATTTTTTTTTTATCTCAAACATACTTAAATTTCTCACTTTCAAAAGAATGAATGATGAAGACATCAAATGAAGAAAGTCAAAATGGAGAGGTCTTGATCAATTTTCTCCTATATAGCTTGATATGAGTATGACATGATTTTATTTTATTTGGTATAAATGACATATTCAAGCACATTTAATAAAAATAAAATAGCGGACATCTTTCTTCAATTTCAAATATTATGGGGCATATATATATATATATATATATATATATATATATATATATATATATATATATATATAATCTATTATTGTATTCTTTTGTATTAGTTTGAATTTTATAAATAAAAATATATGATTAAAGTTTTTATTTTTTAATGTAATTAAAATTTTATTTTAATAATAGATGCAATATATATAGAAAGAGAGAGAGAGAGCACTCAATCATATCATCTTTGTTTTTTTTTTCATTTTTGTAGCGGGCTAGAGAGAGAGAGAGAGGTGAGATTGTGACTTATTAATTGAATGATAAATTCTCCAATCATAAAAGTAAACTTCTAATTGAGAGATGCATCTTTCATAAAATTATAATTTATTTGTTATGATGAAATATAAATAAGGGCAAAAAGTGCATATAACAAATCTCAACCAAAAAAAAAAATCACTAAAAATTTTTTATAAAAAATGTATATATTATAAAGTTTCAAATTATAAAACATAGATAATGACAAAAAATCCCTATTTATGAAAGCTTAGGGTTGTCGTTCGCTTTGCAATCGACGCCTGCGCTTGCATTATTTTTAATACGAACAATTTTTTTAAAAAATTTGGCCTTTTCGTAGGTTTTTCGGCTTTTTTTCGTAGGTTTTCCGATTCAATCAGCAGATTCGGCCAATGTTTACTCAGTCTGATGTTGATCCGATATTCAGAGATTAGCCGGTCGGTGCAACCGGTTGAACTGGGAACCGGTTATTTACATAGTTTTGATTTTTTATTAAGTGCTTGAAAAATTAAAAGTTTTATGAAATATCAATTTTAAATATGAAAATTGAAGTTTTTTAGAATCATGCTGACGTGTTTGGCTCAGAATATTCTGACGTCATTTTATTCTGAAAAAAAAAAATCAGGGAAACGTGCATCATCCACCATCCTCCTCTTTTTCCTTCTTTTGTTGTGGGCCACATTTTTTTATTTTTTTATTTTTTACTTCACGTTCAAAGGCAATTTAGGCTTCGTTTGGGACGGCTTTTTTAATGCTTTCTAAAACGGAGTTTTAATACAAAAATAAAAAAATTGTACTAAAACTCCGTTTTAGAAAGCAATAAAAAAGCCGTCCCAAACGAAGCCTTAATTTTACTAACCGCTTTCGTTCCGCTTTAGCCGATAGTGGGGCCCACTACTGTACATAGTGGGGCCCACTACAGTAGTGGGGCCCACTGATGCACAGTACTCGACGTCCTCAGTTACCACCTCGGCATGTGGTCCACGCGCGGGGCTCTCTTCCTCACTTGGAGGTTATTATTTTGCTTATATTAATTTATTGAAATGATCGTATAAATTTAAATATAATTTATAAAGTTTTATATAAATATGGACCATATTGAACGGATCTATATTTATTTATATACTTGATGTGCGTCGCAGCTGACAGCGAAGGTTGACGTGGAAATCGGACGGCTGGAATCATCTGAAGGTGAAACGTGTGGGAACGCACTAGAGGATATGAATATAGATCGTTTTCTTTATAATGTTAACAAATATAGTTGGGACTTATAGGCCTCAGGATGATTGTACGTACCATATAATTTATTTTGTTTGTTGGCTTTAATTTGAAAAGATTATTATTTGTGAAGTTCAGTAAGAGAATCGTCTGAATTTTATGAGCTTGTACAGTAAAAATGTAGTTCCTGTGCACACTACGGCTTTCACTGTGATTTTACAGCGCACCCTCACAGAATCTGAATACAGCTCCAGTCCGATCTCCACACGTGATAACCTCTTCTTAATTTGGATCCTCAAAGCTTATCAAAATTTATATCAATTAACTTGGTTGGTACTTGGTATCATTTTAGATAATTGAAATGTCTTTGACTCGTCAATCAATAATTTTGTTAGTTATAATCACTGTCGAGTCACCAAATATTGTCATTATTAATCTACTCCTTGATTATGTTGAAGAGTCCCTTCGTCTATATTTGCTACGATAGAAATTTCGTGCTCGCTCAAGTTTTATCAATTTATTGCAATTTTACTTATGTTGATATGTCTTAATGTAATGATTGAATTTTCTTTATTTTTATGGCATTCAATTGTTGATTTATTTGTTGAGGTAAGGCCCAATGTGACTATCAATTTAATATGCATTTTGTGTATTGTTTACATGGGAGGTAGATAACTTACTTAGTTTTATCAATTTATTTTTTATAGGATTTGCTCGATCAGCCAAATCCCACCGATCCAGCTTAAACTGATGGATACCTACCTACTTCTCATCCAGGTTCTGCTATAATGAGACATGAATAAATTAATCGTTGACTTTGTATTTTACTTTCTTCATAATACATAGAATTTACAGTCTTTTTCATTAATAGCGGGAGAAATTATTATGTACGGAGTCCGAACAGAAAGAACCGTCTAAATTGCTGCTAATTTATTATGTATTTATAAATACTCAGCAAATGCTCACAACTGAATATTTACTAAATATTTAATGAGTGTTTACAACTACGCAGTAAATCCAGACGGTTCTTTCCGTCCAAACTTCACACATAATAATTTCTCTCCTTGCAGGCCGACAAGAGTACAAAAAAATAGCTTGGCAGCAGTCCACGCAATACCCTGCAGTAATTTAGAATATCCTTCATACAAACGGAAACTGAACAATTAATTTAGAATATCCTTCATGCAAATGGAAATTAGAACTTTAATGGGTTAACTCTAAAGGATATGAGCTTAAGTGGAATAATTGTAATGTCTTGAATGTTAGTTTAGGTTTCATTTGAAATGATTTTCTTCATACTTCTTAAAATAATTTTCTAATTAAAAGCCTGATTTAAGAAGCAGTAAGAAAGCCATCCCAAACGAAATATTAATATTAAATAATACTCTTGTTCTATGTTGGAAGAAATTTTCATAAATTAAAGAGTGCAGGATCTACAATTAACTAAGGAAATTTAAACTCAAACAATAGGAATATTGATATGAGAGAATACAATATGAGAGAATAGCTTTCTTGGTGCTTTCTTGAAGCAACTTTCTAGTGCAAAAATTAATTTTTTTGTACAAGAAAGCTGCTTCAAGAAGAAGTAAGAAAGTCGTCCCAAATGAAGCCAAAATTGATTCATATCGACAAGGGATAGAGATTTCGAGATCAAGTATCGACACGAGCCCCACATGATGATAATGTATGTTTCCCTTAGTTGTGTGGACTAAGAGGCATTGAGAACAAAAAGCCAGTAGGATGAAGGATTGGAGAAAATCATGAGAGATTTATTGGGGAACAAGGATAATCATACAGGCTATACCTTCATTGATCAGAGACTGCTATACCAAGGGCGAATGGTGATGCTGCAGATGTCGCCATGTGTATCGCACTTATTGCGGGAGTTTCATAGTAGTGCCATAGGAGGCCACTCAGGGGTACAAAAGACCTATCAAAATTATTTTTGGTTGGGATGTAGAAAGATATGGAGGAGATAGTGGCCAGTTGCAATATCTACCAGAGGAAAAAATATATGACAATGACACCATGAGGACTCATGCAACCTCTAGCTCTGCCCGAGAAGGTGTGGAAAGAGATAACCATGAATTTCATTGAAGGTTTGCCAAAATTGAATGTATTTCAGTTATTTTGGTAATAGTGGTAGGCTGAGCAAGTATGCTCACTTCATTTCCCTGCAACACCCATACACGACGGTTTCAGTGGCAACAACATTTATTCGAGAGGTGATTTGCTTACATGAAATCCTGGAGTCCATAGTGTCAGAAAGAGACGATGTGTTCCTGAGCCACTTCTAGAGGAAGCTATTTAGGATGTACGGGACAGTTTTGAAGAGAAGTACATCATACCATCCACATACTGATAAGCATATCAAGATGATGAAAAGGAGTGTGGACTTATGTGAGATTTTTTATATCAAAAACACCCAAGACCTAGGTGAAGTGGTTACCTTGGGTCGAGTACCGGTACAATACATTCTACCATAGTGCAGCATAGCCTACACCCTTCAAAAGCCTTTATGGCAGAGACCCTCCTCACCTTGTATACTACGGGACCAAGAGCACAACAGTTTCATTAGTGGAACAACAGTTGGAGGAACGAAATAGGATGTTGGGAGAGATAAAGGGGCACCTACTAAGAGCACAACAAATTATGAAGCAGTCTGAGGGGCATAGAAGGAATATGCAATTTAAGGTGGGTGATAAATTGTATTTGAAGATTCGACCCTAGCTACAGACAGAAGACCTTAGCTCGAAGAAGAAATGAAAAGTTATCTCCATGATACTATGAGCCTTAAAGTTGTGGGGAGGATTGGTGTCGTGGCACATCAGCTACCCCCTACTTCCAACATACACCAAGTACTCCATGTGTTCCAGCTAGGGAAAGTTATTGCCAACCACAGTCTATTATGGATGTTACCAATGACCTTGACAAAAGAAATGGAGATTATCCTAAAGCCAATAGAAGTGAGAGGAGTTCGTACGACATGTATTTGAAGATTTGACCCTAGGAAAACACAAAAGACCTTAACTCAAAGAATAAATGAAAAGTTATCTCCATGATACTATGGGCCTTAAAGTTGTGGGGAGGATTGATGTCGTGGCATATCAGCTACCCCCTACTTCCACCATACACCAAGTATTTCATGTGTTCCAGTTGGGGAAAGTTATTGGCAACCACAGTCTATTAGGGATGCTACCAATGACCTTGACAGAAGAAATGGAGATTATCCTAAAGCCAATGGAAGTGAGAGGAGTTTGCTCGACAGCCAGAGGAGCTATAGAAGTGCTGATTGAGTGGAAGGATATGTCCGACTATGAAGCAACAAAGGAACCATACCGAATGAATCAACAGCAATTTCCTTCATTCCACCTTGTGAGCAAAATGACTCTTTGGGACTTGGCCCCAACAAGGGGGCCGGTCTAGCTGGCGGACGGAAGAGCCTTTTGGGCCCCAAGGAGAGAGGGGGGCTCAAAGAGGATAAATTCTACCTTGAATTACTTAGCATAGAAAATCAAAATTGTGAGGGAATTATGAAGGTTTATAAGAAAAAAAAAAAGGTTGATTTGAATTCAGATTTGGGATTGCACTATAAATGTTTATTTTGAATTAATTAGGTTGTTTTATTTTCATTATGTGATAGTATGTTTTGGAGTAATTTTCTTTGGAGTTGTTCCAAGTTGTGCCTAGAGTTTGTGGAGAGTCGATCCACCTCTTGAATAGTATATTAACTTGTATCTTAGTTTTGTTGTGTCGATATCAATAAAATTAGCTCATAATCCCATTCTTTCTCACTGATTTATGTTATGTTTTATTTTTGTTGACCTACAAAGCAAATAAAAAAAAATTAGAATCATTGCATACCTGCCCCGATGCTATGCCCAAATCCTGCGTAAATCTCTTCGCTACAGGCGTCCTACACTGCGAACGACGTCGACTTGCCGCATCAATCGCGTGCAGAAATCCGACTCAGCTGCCCTTTGAGTCGTTAAGATGAGAGCGGAGCTCTCATTCTCCTGGCCCTTGATTCCTCTTCTCCCACGCGAGCTTCTTCCCGCGACGAAATCTCCCTCGTCATCTTCCTCTTTTGATCAAACCCCAACCGAAGCCTCTACAGGAAGCTTGCTCTTGCCGACCGATTCTCCCTTCCTCCCGACTCCTTCAATCATAGAGAGAGAGAGAGAGAGAGAGAGAGAGAGAGAGAGAGAGAGAGAGAGAGAGAGAGAGAGAGACCTTACCTCTTCCACGCCAACGCCAAAACCTCCTCCAATGACATCCCTTCCTGTTGAGCCGGAAGCTACAACAATTAGATCGAGAGTAGCGATTGGAGCTCGATCGCTAAGAAGGTAACTTCCTTCCTTCCGTGCACTACTTCGGCCAAATCCCGTAAATACGCATACTCGGTCAATCTCCTCCATCCTCCACTAGAGCCACTCGACCCTGCCCCTTGTCTGATCCCTATATCCAAATCCTTGCCAGAACCCACTACAGTCACGAGCTCCCGACCTTGCAGTTGGAATCCCCAGTCACCTCGACTCTAAACCAGGGCCAAATTCTTTCTCTCATACCTGAAGCAAACCGACCCAAATGAAGCCAAATCCCATCCGCAAGCCCAGTCGCCTCTTTGCCCGATCCTAATAGAGGTAGTGATTAGGTTTATATATCTTTTAATGTTAATAGTAGTTATGATCATTAATATTATGATTAATATTAATATTACTAATGTTATTAGTTATATTACTAACATTATATTTGTTTGTGTGTGTGAAAAGAAAAAAAAAAGAGAAAGAGAGATGGGGAATTAAAAAAAAGGGTGAGAAAGAAAGTTTCAAAAAAATAAGAAGAAAATAAAAAAGAGAGAGAAAGAGGGAGTTTGTTACATTTTTGCCACCCCGTTATCGTCATCACCTCGCCGACCATAACGGTATAACTTCCTTAACTCAAGTTCTCGTTTTTGTCATTTGCGGCGAACAGGCAAACCCTTATACGTGCTCTCGTAGCACGGTGGGAGGAAACTCGGTTCAGCGCCTACAACGAGGCGAGTAATCACCTAAAATCCCATTTTCGATATTTACGGCGGACTGGAGAACCACTTATATGCGCTCTTGTAGCACAGTAGGAGGGAGCCTGGTGTGACGCATACGGCGAGGTGGGTAAACCCTATACACACTCTTTTAGCATGGTGGAGATGTTACTTAAGTACCTGTACACGTCCTTGTGACGTGGTAGGGAAAGCCACATGTGTTCTCGTACGGATACTTTTGAAGACCTCATACACGCTCGCGTAGCGTGGTGGGATGAAAGAGGTACGGCCCGGTGTCCCCCGACACCTACTATACAAGCTTGAGTAGTGTTGTGGGATGACTCAGTTTCCCGTGATTTCTCCTAAATGGGGAAGACACCGGGAGGCTGCCGAATTTTCTGGTGAAACAAAAGACCTAACTTGAACAAAAAGAAGAGATATTGGACTCGAACTTGTGAACTTTGGAATAGAATTTGAACTTGATTGAATCATATGCAAGGGAGCTCAAGTTCAAAAAAACTAAATGCAAGAGAATTCAAACTTAAATAAACTATAAAGAAACTACACTTGAACTTGAACTTATATTGGACTTGAGTTAGAGCATGATCTTGGACATTTGAACTCAAACAAATACTTGAGTTGGACTATAGGGAACGTAGAACGTAGAACTTAAACTTGCACATTAAGCTTGTGGACTTGATTTAAACAACAGGAAACTAGACTTCAATGTAATAAGTACATATTGAAATTAAGATCTAAAATCTCAAATGATAATCCAAAGCATTCAAGTGAATGTCAATTAATAAAAACCCAAATGAACAAGTGGACAGTGACATTGAACTTAACACAAGCTTAGACCCAATTGGATGACATGAAACATAGCTCAACTTGGCAAGATGATGATGTTAAGCATGTAAATAAGGGTTAAGTAATGACATGTTTGTAGTCAATAGACACCAAGCCTCCAAATAAAAAATAAGAAATCATCACTTTGGTTGAATGGTAAATATTTCATACGAGTTGCAATTTATCTTGCAAATATAATTTGATCTTCAAATAACAAAATTATGGGAGGCATGCTTGACCATAAAGTCGTGAAAATGTGGCGACCCATCTACAAGTTATCATGTAATATCCTCAATGAGAGTAATAACTGATTCATGAAGACTATACTAGCTGAAGTACAAATCCCCAAGCGATAATAGTGCTAATGCTATCACTTATATTGTGAGTCAATTATTGACATAATGAAAGGTTGAATGGCACATAGAGGTTTGTTTGGAATATACAACCAATATGTACATGAAAATATATCTTACTCACAAGTAAAAGGAATAAGTCATCATGGAGGGGAGTTTGATCAACAGTTGTTAACAAGTGGAATGACGCATTGATTCAATGCCACTTCGCCACCCAAAAATGTGTCAAACCTTTGCAAGTGATGATGAGCAAATCCTCTATATTCCACTCATAAGTAATGATAAACATGAATGTTATGAAATGTCGTAATGCACTTATAAACAACAATTCGAAACTACAAAGAACTTGTAATAAATAGGTTTCCAAATAAGAACCTACAAGTTGACATGTCAAACTCTCGCAAATGCAAATCACTCATAAGTGATAGTGAAGTTCCATGGAGGTAGGTGGTTTGGAACAAGTGCATTGACTACAATAACACATGAAGAATTCAGTAACATCTTCATAGCCTGCACAACTGTAATATCAGTTTTTGCTTCAGGTTCGTCTGGACGAAGTTGGATCGTCCGGGACGATCGGTGCAGGTTGTGTAGAAAAATCATGTTTGGCTGTATGGTTCGTCTGGACGAAATCAGGATCGTCTGGACGAAAATAAGTCAGAGAACCCTTCGCCAGGGACGATATGTAATTTTTCGTCTGGACGAAATTCTTCTCTTCATGGATCGTCCGGTACGAAGCTCGATCGTCCAGGACGATCAGTCTGGATATATATAGAAATGAGATATTTTGAAGAGAGAGAGATATCTGAGGAGAGAGAAAGAGAAAAAGGAAAAAGAGAAAAGCTGGTTTTCGGAGACCGCGGAGCGCTTTTCGTCCGACGCTGCTGTTGGGAAAAGTGAAGATCTCGTGGTAAGGACTCCGAACCCTGTTTCTGTTTTCAAAGATGTTGTGTTTTGACCGAGTTGAGATCTGTTTTGTGTTTTCGTAGTCGAACTTTTGACGTGATTTGATATTGACACAACTTTCACCGCACAACTTCTGATATGTTATAGATATGATTATTACACACGATTTGAGTGTTTTCTGCGATGATTTTACCGGTCGGAATTGATTCTACGCGATTTTAATTGAATAGAAATTTATCAGGACTTGATTTGATTTGGACTCTATAGATTGATAGTCTTGTATTGATGCCGTGGATCTTCGTCTGTAATTTGGAAAGATTTGGAATTTGTGTCTTTTGCGGGATTTTTGTGTAAATTCGATAGACTGCCGTTACTCTGCCCGATTTTCGTATGATTTCTGAATTGTCTGGGATTGATAGATTGAATCGATATGAATATGATTATTGATATGATTGCTTTAATATTGACTATTGAATTGCTTATTGATTGAATTGACTATTGATACTGATCGCAAGTGGAACCTGGTTGAACATTGGTTGGAGATTGATATTGATACCTGTACAGGATGGTGGGCCGACGGGCTTTCCTTTAAACATTGATTATTGATTATTGAAGGGAGACATAAGGAGTTTATTGATATGCCGACGGGCGAAAAGAGTGACGACTCTTATTGATAGAACCAATGTACGAATCTACAACAGCAATATAGAATCTACAACAGCAACATAGCCAGTAGTTTGTACTTGTTCAGTATATAGTATTGAAATGCATGTTTACTGTATTGACTCACGGATCTATTGCTTTATCAATTTCTACTTTATTGATTTGATCAGATTTACTGCATAGTACGATTTCATTAATTTCATCGATTAACTACTGAGCATTGATATAGACATTGATAGATATAGATACTGCATTGATAGCGTGGATTTGGACTACTGCCTACCGATTCATTGATATTGTTGCCTATAGATTTTATAGACTCGCTGTTGCTACTGTTCTACACCGTATTGACTGTTGTATAGATTTCTTGTCAGAATGGATTGAAATTTATCGTATTGCTTTCCTCGATTGATTTCATTAAATAGATCGTATTGATTTGACCGTATTGATTTGATTGACGGATATTGATTGATTGCGTTGATTTATCGAATTGCCTGCCGCTGCATTGACTGGTTTTATTGACTATGAATTTCCGCTGCATAAACTCATTGACCCTTGATTGATTCGGATTGATAGATTGACATGCATATTGATAGCATCGCCGTGCTTTGATTTCAGTTATAGGTATTAGGTGACCTGCTGGGCTTTGTAAAGCTCATTATATGTGGTTGATATTTTCAGGTCAGGGCTCGGGAGCAGGAGATAGGAATTGATCCAGATCTTCAGGTTTTTGTCTTTTGATCGATAGATGATTCTTTTGTACTCAGGACAGGATAGTTTCTTTACTTGTATTGGTAGTTTAGTTCCTGAGTATTGTATATGATGTTTTGAGATGTGAATCGACTTGTATATTGATGTTTAAATTTTTTAGATGTGTGATAGATTGCTTACTGAAGGTTTATAGATAACTCTGGTAAATTGTTGTTAGATTGATTGACATTCTTTCCAAGTTAGATCTTGGGGCATGACAGTTGGTATCAGAGCAGTGTTATTGGAAGAATGGATTGTTACCAGAGTTGTAGGTTTGGATTGAGAGTTGGGTAGATTGGGTAGCTTTAAGAGCTTCATTGGCATACATCATTGCATGTGTATCATTTGTTTTGAATTGTGCAGGTGAAAAGATATGGATCCTCCAGTAGAATCCAGTGTACCAAACGAGCAACACAGCGCAGCTCCAGTGCCTTCAGAGAGTATGATGCAGTTGGCTACTGCGATTGCACATGTGATGGGGGACGCTCAGAGCAAGATGAGTGGAAGCAAAGAGGAAGAAATTGATAGACACTTGCAGATGTTCCACAAGCTGAAGCCTCCGTTGTTCAAAGGGGCTGTAGGACCACAGGCTGCTGAGGATTGGATCATGAGGGTGGAAAAGATTTTTGATAGCATGCAGTGTCCGGGGAATAGAAAAGTACCATTGGCAGTATTCATGTTGGAGAGTGAGGCAGAGAGATGGTGGATCGGACAGCAGAGAGAGAAATTCCAGGGGAAGACCAATGCTGAGATCACCTGGGATGAGTTCACTGCAGTATTCAGGATGTGGTTTGTACCACCGTCAGCTCAGCGACAGATGCAGGAAGCTTTCATGAGATTGGAGCAAGGCCGCAAGTCAGTGATGCAGTACGAGGCCGAGTTTACTGCACTTGCGAGGTACGCTGCTCACTTGATTCCTACTCCTGAAGATAAGTGTTATAGATTTCTACATGGATTGAATAGAGAGCTGAGGCAACCACTAGTACCTTTCCGGATCCATGAGTTTTCTGAGCTAGTGGAGCGGGCCCGATTGATAGAGATTGAGTTGATGATACCAGTATCAAGGTACGATGATACCAGGAGGAGGAGAGATGAGGTACGACGAGATGATTCTTATAGAGACAGAGATAGAGAAAAGAGAAGCAGGTATGAGGGTTCGAAGGGATCTGCATCGGGATCTGCGTCACGATCAGCATCGATAGTATCGTCTGGTGGTTCTGGCACGTGCATTCACTGTGGTAGACGACATGCAGGTCAGTGCTACCTATTGACGGGACAGTGTTTTCACTGTGGACAGCAAGGACACAGAGCAGCAGATTGTCCTCAGAAAGGACTGGGTGGAAGGACTGATTCTGGCACAGGTACAGGACAGCAGAGGACTGTTGGCTCGAGGGCCTACAGTGAAAGATCAGGAAACCGGATGGATGATAGGACTGTCAGAGATCAGAGGGAGACAGTTGCGCCACGACCTCCAGTGGTGCCACGTATCTACAGTCTACAGAGTTTACAGCATAAGGATCAACAACGACCAGAAGGTTCTACTGGTAAGATTGATTTGACTAACCGATTGATATTGACATATGAACATTGCATATTGACATTTGATTGATTGCATTGTGTGTTCTGTATAGATTTCGACGAGTTTTGTTTTGGATTTGGATTTCGATCGATTTGGTTTGCTTCGTGTTTTGCTTCGTACCTTTAGGGAAATGTCGGGACGACATTTTTCTAAGGTGGGGAGATTGTAATATCAGTTTTTGCTTCAGGTTCGTCTGGACGAAGTTGGATCGTCCGGGACGATCGGTGCAGGTTGTGTAGAAAAATCATGTTTGGCTGTATGGTTCGTCTGGACGAAATCAGGATCGTCTGGACGAAAATAAGTCAGAGAACCCTTCGCCAGGGACGATATGTAATTTTTCGTCTGGACGAAATTCTTCTCTTCATGGATCGTCCGGTACGAAGCTCGATCGTCCAGGACGATCAGTCTGGATATATATAGAAATGAGATATTTTGAAGAGAGAGAGATATCTGAGGAGAGAGAAAGAGAAAAAGGAAAAAGAGAAAAGCTGGTTTTCGGAAACCGCGGAGCGCTTTTCGTCCGACGCTGCTGTTGGGAAAAGTGAAGATCTCGTGGTAAGGACTCCGAACCCTGTTTCTGTTTTCAAAGATGTTGTGTTTTGACCGAGTTGAGATCTGTTTTGTGTTTTCGTAGTCGAACTTTTGACGTGATTTGATATTGACACAACTTTCACCGCACAACTTCTGATATGTTATAGATATGATTATTACACACGATTTGAGTGTTTTCTGCGATGATTTTACCGGTCGGAATTGATTCTACGCGATTTTAATTGAATAGAAATTTATCAGGACTTGATTTGATTTGGACTCTATAGATTGATAGTCTTGTATTGATGCCGTGGATCTTCGTCTGTAATTTGGAAAGATTTGGAATTTGTGTCTTTTGCGGGATTTTTGTGTAAATTCGATAGACTGCCGTTACTCTGCCCGATTTTCGTATGATTTCTGAATTGTCTGGGATTGATAGATTGAATCGATATGAATATGATTATTGATATGATTGCTTTAATATTGACTATTGAATTGCTTATTGATTGAATTGACTATTGATACTGATCGCAAGTGGAACCTGGTTGAACATTGGTTGGAGATTGATATTGATACCTGTACAGGATGGTGGGCCGACGGGCTTTCCTTTAAACATTGATTATTGATTATTGAAGGGAGACATAAGGAGTTTATTGATATGCCGACGGGCGAAAAGAGTGACGACTCTTATTGATAGAACCAATGTACGAATCTACAACAGCAATATAGAATCTACAACAGCAACATAGCCAGTAGTTTGTACTTGTTCAGTATATAGTATTGAAATGCATGTTTACTGTATTGACTCACGGATCTATTGCTTTATCAATTTCTACTTTATTGATTTGATCAGATTTACTGCATAGTACGATTTCATTAATTTCATCGATTAACTACTGAGCATTGATATAGACATTGATAGATATAGATACTGCATTGATAGCGTGGATTTGGACTACTGCCTACCGATTCATTGATATTGCTGCCTATAGATTTTATAGACTCGCTGTTGCTACTGTTCTACACCGTATTGACTGTTGTATAGATTTCTTGTCAGAATGGATTGAAATTTATCGTATTGCTTTCCTCGATTGATTTCATTAAATAGATCGTATTGATTTGACCGTATTGATTTGATTGACGGATATTGATTGATTGCGTTGATTTATCGAATTGCCTGCCGCTGCATTGACTGGTTTTATTGACTATGGATTTCCGCTGCATAAACTCATTGACCCTTGATTGATTCGGATTGATAGATTGACATGCATATTGATAGCATCGCCGTGCTTTGATTTCAGTTATAGGTATTAGGTGACCTGCTGGGCTTTGTAAAGCTCATTATATGTGGTTGATATTTTCAGGTCAGGGCTCGGGAGCAGGAGATAGGAATTGATCCAGATCTTCAGGTTTTTGTCTTTTGATCGATAGATGATTCTTTTGTACTCAGGACAGGATAGTTTCTTTACTTGTATTGGTAGTTTAGTTCCTGAGTATTGTATATGATGTTTTGAGATGTGAATCGACTTGTATATTGATGTTTAAATTTTTTAGATGTGTGATAGATTGCTTACTGAAGGTTTATAGATAACTCTGGTAAATTGTTGTTAGATTGATTGACATTCTTTCCAAGTTAGATCTTGGGGCATGACAACAACCATGCAAGCGAGCAAGTGAATAACATAAGAAGTTGTTCACAAGTATATGTCATGCCACGCATGACAAGCACTAAGACTCTCCTCCAGTCCACGACAACGGACTAGTGCATAAATATTGTAGTTGCCTATGAATGCTAAGGATCAACACACAATGAGCATGATGGACAATCTGATGTGCTTTCAATTGTTGCAGTCGTTGGTTCAAGGAGTCCGCCCTTGATTTCAACATATAGGGCATCAGAATCACCCGTTGGGCTTTATATAAGTCTCGGGAAGAGAAAGCCAAATCAAATCTTCATTTTTAAATATGTAGTGAGTCTCAGTTCAACCGGGTCCTGAACATTGAGTTGGATAAGATTATTGAGGCTTGCAAGTTTCTTGATGAACAGTGGTCTGGCATCCAACATACTTCTACGTACAAATATTGAAGTACTACAACAAACGCAAACTTCTACGAGTCATCCTAGAAGACCCATTGAATACTCCAAGAATACCCACCGCAAATGCACCGTAGTTTGTATACACATAGGTACACAAGAGGTAAATGTAATTATAAAACCTGTATGGACCCCGGCGAGCGTATTAAAAATACACACGTGATATCCAGAGATGCTGCACACGTGACTAAATTTGAATTCGATCTTCCTAAGCATTGAAGTAGGAGTCGACAAGGTTCAACAAAACAACTATAAAATGCCGCCAAACACCCGCATGGGCTATGGCGAGCGTGTTATTGGTACACACATGACATCTAGAGATGCTGCACGAGTCAATAAGTGAACTCAAATTCGAACCCAATCCTTCTATATGTATCAATGGGAGTCGACAGGGTATATTTGTCTTAATACATTCATATTAGACATTCAAGGCCTATAATCAAGAGAACTCACAAACAAAGGCATAAAGCCTACGAAACCCGATCCTCGGTCAACAGCTCGGTCGAGTCGACAAGATTTAATCAACAAATGAAAATGACCCCAAAAACCCCGATGATAGCCGTGTTGAATGCAGATCTCAATCAAAGAGGTTAACTCTAAACATTTCAAAATGCTCTCAAACTTTCACAAAATTCAAATATTTTTAAGTGACCTCAAAGTCACCTCGATGATAGTCGTGTTGAACATAGATCTCAACCTGAGGGGTGATTCAAATAATTTCAAATGTCATCCCAAACATCCAACAACCTAAAAACCCCAAAATTCTTAATTCAAATGTTTAAAATTTAAATTCAACCATCAAACCACTTAAAGCAAAATTCATCCACCATCCACAATAGTTTGCCGAGCTGGACAAATTCGAAGATAACTTCAGCTCGTATATAGCTAAATGTCTAGTCAAAAATATCACTAGGATCAATTCTCAAACAATCTCCTGCCAGTAAAGACGTGGTACGTGTCCTCTAACCGGCATTTTTGCCGCCAAATGGCACCGCGTGATAAACGGTTATGAACCAAGGCCCTCTAAACCGAGTGATTTTGCCGCCAAATGGCACCATAAAATACCGATTATGGCCAGAGCCAATACATTTTCTTAGTGACATCAAATCTTTAAGATATGAATTAATAAGATATTATCGATAGAGCACAAAACCCTCTGTTAGCTAAGGTGGATTCAAATTTGTCCCTTAGATAAATACCCGCCCCAGGTCTACAAGATAACCTTGGACGAAGCAACCCATGATTGCCAACAAGGATCCTTCTGTCAGGTTGGGTTGACTACCTCCTCTGACTAAGTAGACCAGGGAACACGATGATCCGGGACGATGGAACCATGGGATCTTGATCGGGTCCATCATCTATTCCCCCACCATCCACTTTAAGTGCAAAATGGTGAAAATTTCAATTTTAAATATCAAAACATTGAACCTCCAACATCCAAACTAACATAATTCCCAAATACAAACCCATGCTGCTACTATATGCCATATAACATTTATTTTCTATGTATCTGATTGATGACTAGCATTAATTAAAATTTCTCTCTCATTATTGGGAGGGGTAATTAACTATAGGGGCTTGCGCTTATAGGAAACCAGAACTCAGATCATAAAATCCTCATAAAATGAGGGTGAAATCTCTGGGTAGTATCTTATCTATAAACCCATCTACCTTCCAAAATTTACCCCGAAACTTAATCCGTTAAAACTCCCTCGCCAAAGAAAGCAACAGCGAGCGAATGCCGGAGCCGAATTTTCGGAGCCCACAATTTTCGTTATTGTTATTTTTTTTGCTAATGTGGAGATCGGATTCTTATCAAGTTTTTTGTTGGTTCTTTAGTTGATTGCTATTGTTGGTTAATTTATTTTATAATATCTCCTTTTACTTTATACTTTAACAATTGATTACCATAATCGAGAGTTTTCTTAGACCGAGGTCTAAGATGTAATTAACTACGGGGGCTTGCGCCCGTAGGAAATCGATCCCCACAATCAAATAAACCTCATTCGAGCTGATGTATCGAATGGGGGAAATCCCGTGAATTTAGGGTTATAGATATTATTATCCATCGAGGTGCGTAGGTGAAAAACCCGCTATCCTCCATGGCTAATCGTATCTATAACTCCATCTGCTCTTCCATCGGCCTGCTTGTGCCGAGTGTAAAGGTCTACGACCATTTTGTCCTTCGGGATAGTGTGATCGTACTCTTTGCATTCGAACCACACGAGCAGAATCCTTTCGGAGACCCACAACACATATATACATGTACATTATATTATATAATATAACATGACATATATATTATAACAATAATATAACATATATGTATATATTATTATTATATAATATATTATATTATAATATAAGATATGTAATAAAATAGAGAGAATGAGAGAAGCAGGTATCGGGCTAGGGCATTGCCAGATCCCGATCGGGCAAGGAGGCGGAGCCACGCACGAGGGAAGCTCGGGTCGGAGACGGCGGCGGGCTCGGCGGCTGGTCGGCGACGGAGGCGGCAGGGTTCGGCGTAGGCAGGAGGCTATGGGTTCGGCGTCGGCAGGCGACTGCGGGTTCGGCGTCGAGGCTGCGATAGGTAAGCCACGAAGTTCCTCTTTCGTTTCTTGCTTGCGATCTTCTTCCTCGGTTTCGATTTTTTTTTTAGAGCGTATGTGTGCGTGAAAAGAGCGAATAAGAGAGAGCATTGTTTTTTAAGTCGTGAGTATGTCGGTTTCTATCGAGAGAGTCGGTGGATGAATCGTTGTGTCGTTTGGCGACCAACTGCCCGTGGTGGGGCCGGCTTGGAGGTAGGTGCGCTGCTTTGATTTTTTTTTTGTTCTAATTTTTTTATACAGTCAACAATCGGGTCCATCATCTATTCCCCTACCATCCGCTTTAAGTGCAAGATGATGAAAATTTCAATTTTAAATATCAAACCTTGAACCTCCAACATCCAAACTAACATAATTCCCAAATACAAACCCATGATGCTATTATATGCCATATAACATTTATTTTCTATGTATCTGATTGACGACTAGCATTAATCGAAATTTCTCTCTCGTTATTGGGAGGAGTAATTAACTATAGGGGCTTGCGTCTATAGGAAACCAGAACTCGGATCATAAAATCCTCATAAAAGTGAAATCTCTGGGTAGTATCTTTATCTATAAACTCATCTGCCTTCCAAAATTTACCCCGAAACTTAATCCGTTAAAACTCCCTCGCCAAAGAAAGCAACAGCGAGCGGAGGCCGGGGCCGAATTTTCGGAGCCCACAATTTTCATTATTGTTATTTTTTTGCTAATGTGGAGATCGGATTCTCATCAAGTTTTTTGTTGATTCTTTAGTTGATTGCTATTGTTGGTTAATTTATTTCATAAATCTCCTTTTACTCTATACTTTAGCAATTGATTACCATGTGTGATTGGACATGTTCAAATAAGGTATAATCTATATTCCTGCTTGCAGTGTAACTTTCAATCATTATATGATTTTCATTAATTACGAAACTCTTTGCTTTTTTTTTTTTTTGAGTAATAATTAATTTGTCATTGGGGAGCACTATCTATTTTCTTAATTTCCTCAAAAGAAAGAATTTTTTTCTTAAATTAAAGTTTGTAGAATACAAATTTGATTTTTGTGAGCAAGGTTTTGATATCATCTCGGATTTATATTAGAAAAACTCTAAACCTTAAAGAGTCCAGCATAATCAAGAAATCCCAAAGGACATGTAAACCTATGAGTGGAGAAACCACAAAAAATTGACTACATTGAAGCTATAAAGGGTGCAAAAACAAAGCAAGTTAAAGGTTGGGTGATGATGCTACAAATGGACTAAATGACAAAGCTAGCATAGGATTATGTGATGAAGCTGCAATAGGCAAGAGCAAAGCTTATTATATGGTTTAAACTTTTACTCATTCAAAAGTTGCTGCAATGGATTTTTTTGTCCATTAGTTGAACTCTTAATGGTCTTCTTTCTTTGCGTTAAAATTATGAAATCTTTCCTCCATCTTCACAAATTAAGCTTGGAGAATTCTTCTATGAAAACTAGCCTTTACGGATTTTTTTAGTTATTCTCCTTCATCTAATCGTAATTTTTTTTTTGGGGTGCCTTTAGCTGTTTTCATTTTCTCTAGTGTTTTTCCTTCAGAAAAAATTCAATCATTTGTCCCTAGAACAAAAAAAAGCCTTACAATAGGTTGAAGCACTTGACTTGAGCTATCAAACTATGAAATTTTTACATGAAATCAACTCCATTGGCTTTAATTTGTACACATCCTTTTTTGGGAAAAAAAAAAAAATCTTGCTAGAGAGAAAAAAAAGAAATCTCATTCTGAGAGAGACAAGACAGTATTTCTTCTAGTCAAATCTTGTTTATCCTACAAGTATCCTCCTAAGGCTCATCCAACAAGAAACTTCCCTCGAGATCTTAAGTAGAACCCTATCAATATAACTCATGCCCTCCTATGATTGTCAGCAAGAATCCTCCTAGGAAGCTTTGATTGATTTAGAATATGTCATTGCATTGTACAACATCTTGGTGATAATTTGATGATCATCTCCTTCTGAGAACAAACGAGTAACATATTCCAGCATTAGACTCCCTCCTAAGCACAGCATTAAATCTCATAAAATTTTGCTCCACGTTTTTGCTTTCAAAGTAAACATAATTTTTTTTTTGAATGCATGTACATCCAATCCAAGTAAGGGATTCAATAATTGACCTGACCCGTCAATTAAACGCAAAAAAATTTAGGTTCAGGTCGACCTATTTATGAAATGGGTTGGATTTGGGTGTTGTTTTTGGCCCGTTATTAAGCAGGTCAAATTCAAATTGATTGTGTTTGGGTCAAGCCAATTTTAGATTAGACTCAAATTGATCTGTCAACCCATTTTGACACTGCTAAATCTAAGATGATATTACACTCCTAAGGGCATCTCCAACCGAACGCTAAACGAGTGTATGGAGTCGATCCGTCGCTCCAATGGAACGCCAAAATTTCCGCCATTCAATTGCAGGTGAACAGTGCGACGCCAATATTGGCGTCGCATTGTTCACTCACGTCATTTTCTGCTCTCAACCGGAAAAACGCACGAAAGGGAGAGCGATCGTTACCTTCCCGAAACACCTAAAATGGCGTTCGATTGGAACATCTTCACGCTATTTTGGAGTTTTGCGTTACTTTGCCGTGAAAAATGAAGTTTTCGGTTGGAGATGCCCTAAGAGGAATAGACTTGAACCCTGGTGGCTTACCTCTTTTGGATTCCCTATGCATTGCAAACTTCCAGTTACAAAAATACCAAGGCGGTCACAGAGCACCTCTGCTTCTTCCATGGAATGTGCTGAAATCAGTGGAAAGTCTCATCAATAAAGAGTGGCTAAAATAAAAGAATGAATTTATTAGAATGAAAGCAACTTTCTGATCTAAAAAAATAAAATATTTCTAAAGAAATTTATTTATGATTCATCTTAATAAATGTTTATGATAAAATTTAATTAATTTATTTATGCTAATAAATTAGCTCAGGTACGAAGGAGATGTAATATAAGAAATTTTCAAAGAAAATTTTTAAATTTTAAATTAATTGTCATTTTATTCATATTTTAAAATATTAACTTCATATGAGAGAGATGCATTTCAACATTAACATGCATTAAATAAGTATTTAAACATTTATTTAATATATTATAATAAAAGGACATTAGAAAGTTAAGAAAATTCTTCAAAAATGCTATATAAAATAACTACATAAGATATATGATGGATTTTTGGTTTAATCGGTTTAATTTCAAAATAGAATATTGTAATTTTGGCTCATTTTAAATTTACACTAAAGAGTGAAGAGTTATTGATTTTAATGATTTTAAATTAATTTAAAATCAAATCTATTATTTTTAAACAAATTAATTATTTGTGAATTTAATATTCATATATCGAGTTAATTTTTAATTGAATTGAACTAATTTAGTAATTTCTATCTAGAGAGAGAGAGAGAAATATAATTAGAAGAAGGAAAAGAAAGGGTACCGTACTCGTAAGAACAATGGCCCTATCTTTCTTTGCATTTTTAATAACATTCCATAGGTTGTTTCTAGATGCTGGATCCAGCCCAGTGCTTGGCTCATCCATGTATACAACCTGAGGAAAAAAATACAATGAAAATAAATAAAATCATAAGCTATTTTTGTTTAGTGATTATTAGTACAAGAATGAGAAGTTAAGGCTTACTTTAGGATCACCGTTTAGGGATATAGCAACGCTAAGTCTCCTCTTCATACCGACACTATATTTTCCAACTTGCTTGTCAGAACCTCCACCATGAAACAGATTCACACTCTGCAAGGATTCCTCCACTGCCTACAAAACAAGTTGACAAAGCCTTCCAATGATGAGATCAATTGGTTTCAGAAACTAATCATTCAAAGCTTTTCACATTTTGATCCTTCTTTTAAGTGATGAAAGAGGCAAAAGTTTGAACTTGATTATTTGCTAAGAAAGCTCTTACTTATCTTCTTAAACAAGGATGAAAGTTTACATTTAGATAGTTACAAGAGCTATATACAAAGCTGCTTGCTCGCTTAAATTTAGGCTTAGTTTGAGACGGCTTTCTTATTGCTTCTAAAAGCAGCTTTGTAGAACAAAAATTAAAATTTTTGTAATAAAAAACTGCTTTAAGAAGCAGTAAGAAAACCGTCCCAAACGAAGCCTCAATCTATGATCACTGATTCCTAACAGCTTCAAAAGAAGCAAGCCGGAAAATTATGCCTATGTTAGGCAATATTAGCTAATGCTTGCCCTCATGGAAGATTACTTTGACTTGACAAAATATTTAATCACATAACATCAAATTTATGAAATTAGCATTCTCTCTCTCTCTCTCTAAATCACTGACAATGTGTATTTCTATGTGCCACAATTAAATAAACTAAGAATTTGATAAATACAAAAAATACTAGCTGAGATTTTATCATGAGTATCAATATTTGAGTGAGAATTTAAAAAAATAGACATAGAAAATCATTAGTTTAGTAAATAATCAAGATTTTTTAAGTGTTATGCATAAAATTGCCTCTTTGGTGCCTACCTAGACTCTTCTTGAGAATGCAGCATTCAATGATGAAAGATAATAACTTTGTGCTCTTTATGATCACTACCTGTATTAGTGCAGCACCTTTAAGATTCTTTAAATGAGCATAAAACAATAGATGCTCCCTTCCTGTTAAGAGTTTCCCAGAGCAAGCTGCAACAAAATAATGACAAATGAAAGAGGTGATAATTTATAAAAAGAATAACGAAATTCGAAGAACAGTAAAGGCCTCACTCGTGCTGTGGGCAGACTCCCATGCTGGCATATATTTCATCCATGTTGGATCTAATATCCAATACCCGAACTAACGCAGTGCCAGAAGTTGGTGTTAGAAGACCTGTCATCTGTATGGAGGAATAGGGTGAGTTTTTCTTTAACATAGCAGAAACAAAATAGAGAGAGACTGTAAAGTTTAAGAAGGGCTGTCAAAATCGGGTCATGGGTTGGGTTTGGGTCAACCCGAACCCGACCCGCATATTTTGATCGGAAGCAAAACGACGGGTCATGGGATAAAAGAGAGCTTTTTGACTGACCATATTGATGAATGAGGTCTTTCCTGCACCTTTAGGACCAAGCATGCCAAAACATTCTCGAGATGGAACAACAAGAGATAAACCTTGCACTGCAAGTTTTTCAGGGCTTCCATCTCTTCCATGGTATTTCTTTTTAAGGTTATATCACAAATGATGGCGTGATTGTTGCTATGTTCCAAACGTAATTGTTCGACTACTTCTCTCTGGAATAAACAGAGAAGAAAGAAACGGGAATAGGTAAGAATCAAGATGCAGTGCAAAAAAGACTGAAATTTATACTTACGAATTACTACTTTGCCATTTAGCGCTCGTAGGAATCTAGAAGTATCTAATATAATGTTAATTTGTGGAGCCTAATTTTTGTTCTATAAAAAAAACATGTTATATTATCATACCGGAGTTGAAAGAGGGCAAGGAGCCCCTTCCCAAAGGTTTGAGGGCAGAGGTTGAAAAGAATCTAATATTTGCAGATTATTTCATTCAAAGCATTTTATTTTATTTTTTTATTTTGGCTGCTCTAAAATTTTCTTTATAAATAGAGGAACTAACTTTATGTTGTATTAGATGAATTATAATTATAATTGTTGTGTGCTAGAATATACGCGGCGGTAGAGTTCGCGTCCGAGCGTTGTACGAGTATTCAACACACAAACAGAAAAGAGAATATGAACACCAGAATTTTTACGTGGAAAACCCAAAAAGGGAAAAAACCACGGGGCCTTGCCCAGTTAAAAAATTTCACTAGTGTTTTGCAGATTACAAATGGCTGATTCGTCCCACAAGTTAGGGAAATCAGATTACAATTTGTTTCTTCAGGCAAGTTTACAAATTTCTGCAAATTCCCGGCGTTTCCCGAAAATCCGGCAGAGTTCCGGAGTCTTCAGGCGGCGGGAAGAGCTCTGGCGGTGGTCGAGGAGGAGCTTCTTCCTTCTCTTCCTTCTTCTCTTCTTCTTCTCTCTCTTCACTTGAGTCCCCTTTGTGAAGAATGAGAGCTCTATTTATAGTTTTTCTGGAGTGGCATGGCTTGTAAATAGGTGTGAGATCATGGGCGAATAGGGAGTGGTTTGAATGGACGGCCGATATTGAATCCTTCGATCGTGCACCGTTCGTTGGACATTTGGAGGCCTAAATGATGTCGGAATTCGGCGATCTTTGGCTCGTTGGATTCGTCTCGTTGAGCCGCTCAATTCGAGTATAAGCTCGTTAAAATCGGAGACCGTTTGGTAACTCAAATTGCGGTTTGAACCTTCCAACAGCGCTTCGGGTCCTTGATTCGGACTCATTTGGGCTCGGATTTGGGTTGAACTTGGTGTCGTTGGGTTCGTATTTCCGAGACGCTCAGTTTGACTGTAGGCTCGCTAAAATCGGAGTTCTGGTGCTTCCGGATTTAATTTTTGAAGTTTCCGGGTTGGATTTTGCCTCGAGATTCGTGCCCGATCAAGCTAATTTTGTGTTGTCATATCAATAATTCTTTACAATCAAGTCAGAATGGAATATACAACAATGAAAACAAGACCTAGTCATTAATTAGGTGAATTTGTATAAAATTATTTGTTTGTTTCTATGCATTGAGATTCTTTTGTGATTTTTTATTCTTTTCAATCTCTATATTTGCATTTGAATTTGTCTATCGGCCAGCATTTAGCTTTATGAGATGATACTTGTTACATTAGATGGTTTCCAAAATGCAAACCTCCTCTATGCCACTTGGCAGATGGATTCCAAAATGCAAGCCTCCCCTATGCTAATTGGGTGTACTCTACTAATGTTTGTATTAGTTTAATCTCAATTTTAAAGTTGGGACACCACCATTTTGCCTAGAAGCATGTTCTCTTACTTTTCCTTTGAGATGGCAGCCCCTATGCACAACTACCAAGCACTAGGACTTGCAGGATTTAATAAACTAGCTTAATAAAGAAAATACAAAAATAAATATAAATGGATCCCAAGCTCATGACCAATCATAAACAAATGTATCGGCTTTATAGAGCTCATTATTTTGACCAATCAAACCCTTCCCATTGTGGGTTCCGAAAATTCGGCCCCAGCCTCCGCCCGTTGTTTTTCTTCGGAGGGAGTTTTAACGGAATTAAGTTCTCGAATAAATTTTGGAAGACATATGGATTTATACATAAGACACCACCCAGAGATTTCGCCCTCATTTTGCGAGGACTTTATGACCCGAGTTCTGGTTTCCTATAGGCGCAAGCCCCTATAATTAATTACCCCTCCCAATAATGAGAGAGAACTTTCGATTAAGGCTAGTCATCAATCAGATACATAGAGATACCCATGGGTTTAAAAATGTGGAAATTGGAAGGTTGGAAGATTTGATATTTAAAATTGAAAATTTCACCATCTTGTACTTAAAGCGGATGGTGGGGGAATGGATGATGGGCTCGATCAAGATCCCATGGTTCCGCCATCCCGGGCCATTATAAACCCTAGTCTACTTAGTCAAAAGAGGTAGTCAACCCAACCTGATAGAAGGGATCCTCGTTGGTAGCCATGGGCAACTTCGTCTAAGGGAACCTTGTAGACCTAGGGTAAATGTTTGTCTAAGGGGAAAAATTGAATCCACCTTAGCTAACAGATGGCTTTGTACCATATATATTATATCCTATTGATTCATATCTCAAGGATGTCACTAACGAACGTATTGGCTCTGACCATAATCGATATTTCGTAGTGTCATTTAGCGCCAAAACCATTCGGTTCAGAGGGCCTCGGGTCATAACCGTTTATGCCTACGGTGCCATTTGACGGCAAAATCGCCGGTCAGAGAATATCATGTCCTTACTAGTAGGAAATTATTTGAGAATTGATCATAGTGATATTTTCGACTAGGCATTAGCTCTATGTGAGCTGAAGTAAATTCTAATTTGTCTACTTAGACAAACTATTGCGGAAGGTGGATGAATTTTGCTTTAAGTTATTTGATGGATTATTTTAATATTGAATATTTTGGACTTGGAATTTTCTGGGAGTTTTGGATTTCATGAGTGTTAAAGAATTTGGGAGGCATTTTGAATAGTTGGAATTAACCTCTCTGGTTGAGATATACAGTCAACACGGTCATCACTTGGGTGACTTTGACGTCACTTGAAAATATCTAAGTTCGAGGGCATTTTGAAATGATTGGAGTTAACCTCTCCGTTTGAGATCTACATTCAACACGATCATCATCGGAGTGTTTGGGGTAGGGGTGTCAATTTCGGGTCACGGGTCGGGTTCGGGTCGAACCCGAAACTGACCCGGCACTATTCGGGTCAACCCGAACCCGACCCGTTTTTAAAAACGGGTCAGTTTTCCTGACCCGAACCCGACCCGCTTCGGGTCCGGGTCAACCCGACCCGACCCGAATGACCCGTTTCCAACAAGAAAATGGCTAATTTTCGGGTCAAAAACGGGTCAAACTCCTCTTTTCGGGTCAAAAACGGGTCAAAATCGGGTCAATCTCGGGTTGCCGGGTCAAAATCGGGTTTTCGGGTCAAAATCGGGTCACTTTCGGGTCAATTTCGGGTCAAAGGGTTAACCCGAACCCGACCCGATTTTTGAAACGGGTCGAAATGCTGAACCCGAACCCGACCCGTTTCGGGTTCGGGTTGACCCTATCCCGAATTTTTCGGGTCGGGTTCGGGTCGGGTTATCGGGTCGTGTCAAATATTGACACCCCTAGTTTGGGGTCATTTCTATTTGTGTATTGAACATTGTCGACTCTTTCGAGTTATCGACAGAGGATCGGGTTTTGCAGGTTGTATGTCTTTGATGGTGAGTTTTCTTTATTGAGGGTCTCAAAGGCCTAATAGGAATGTATAAAAAAAAATATATCGATCAATCCCACAACCACATATTTATTTAACGGTTCGAGCCGCATCGTCTCCCATTTATCTGCATAGAAGGATTGGGCTCGAACTTAGACTCACCATTTAACCCGCGTAGCATCTCTGGGCGTCACTTGTGTACTAATAACACGCTCGTCGTGGACCATGTGGGTGTTTAATTACATTTACCCCTTTTGCATATCTATGTGTATACAAATTATGGTGCATATGCGGGGGCATTTTTAGAATGTTTAGCATTGATCAGTTGAGTGGGCAACCGTCATTTAAATACGACACTCCACTTAGAAGTTCATACACGCCTTCTGTCCGCTTGTATGCACTACTTAATATTTTCTGCAAGCGAATTATAGTGCACTAACGAATCTCCTGCTTTGACTCGTGGGTGCTGGTACTTGTCGCATGCCTTTCGCCTCTGCTTACAGACAATGTGTTAAATGTAAAATAGGTTTCCTACAGTGGCTCGTAGGTATTAACATTCGCTATTGCATTTGCTATACATCGTTCGCCCTTGGCTTGTAGAAGATCAGTGTGTTTATTAACAATTGAACAATGGTTGATCATAGGAGTGTTGTAACATTCATTGCCTTCTGTTATGACAACTTGTAGGTGTGTAGGTATCTTGTACGTATAGCATATATGTAGTTTTTGCCTATAAGTAATAAGTCATATGAGCCTCTATATTTACCAGGGACCTTGACATTCATTACGTGTTAAATCCTTCTACCTGCAGGGGATTAATGTATTTGCTTGTTCCGCCATTAATGATTGCATGGGTTACCATATCTTCTTACATAACTATTGTACAAACTAGTGTTAAATCTCAACTTCATAGTTTGCAAGACTGAGTATATTCATTCATGTTTCATTCCTGGGAGCATGGTCTTCCAATTTCCATATGGGGCTGGCATATTCATCTGCATATTGCTGATTACCCGTGGTCAAGTTGCGTTCGTTATTACACCCGCTGGCCAAGTGCTCAAATCTCTCACGGTAGTCTGCCATTAATCAATCATGCATTAGTGCAAAGAACTGCTCATAGAAGTCTCCTCCCCTGCAAGTTCTGAAACGTTCCAATAAGCATTTCTTGAATTCCTTCAAACTCCGTATGGGTCTCCTCTAATCCCTCCACTTATACCAGGACAACGTCTTCCCCTCCAAACATAAACCTACTGCTGTCAATTTTTCCTCCTTCATCAGCCCATTGATGGTGAAATACCTCTCCACCTTATAGATCCACCCATATGCATCCTCCTCTTCAAAGATGGGCATCTTCAGCTTCCCTATCTTCGAATCTCCCCCGTTTCCCTCTATTCCTCAATAATTTCTCCTTTCCCAACTACTTGGCTCCCCCCAAGTTTCCCGATCTTCCCTCCTACGCTCATACTCAACCCTCTCTTCACTTTCTCCCCTCTTTTCTTCAAAATCAACACCCTTCCTACCATATTCCCCTTCTTTTCTCTCCCAACCAGCACCCCTTAGTTCATAACCCCCACAACCACGCCTCTCTCCAAACCTTCTACCACTCACCTCACTAATTTCCACCTCATTGTCCCTCATATGAAATTCGGAATTTTTCGTTCTCCCCACGGGTCCTCCGATGCCGCCGTTTGAATTTAATTTTCCAATAACATCTTCGCCATCTCATAAAGATCGGAAACATTATCTTCCACGAATGAAACCTTGTCTGCTACATATGAAATTTTATCTTCCACCGTTGCTTTTAGTTAGCTCATCTCCTCTTCAAGTCTCTCCTCCAACGCAGCCACATTCTTAGCCGCCATTAATCCCCAAATTAAAAATCTGAATTTCACCCTAAAAAATAGCAATTTGTCCTTCACCGGCCCAAAAATAGCCGCTAAATTCACAAAAATAGCCCACCAACGGTCCCAATATTCGTTTTGATACCAATTTGTTAGAAAATACTTGAAGATTTCAAGAAAATCCTAACAAGAGAGATGAAAACAACAAATCATTCACCAAATTCAATAGGAAAATTAGCAAATAGCAATGTTTATTGATGAAAAAAAAAACTATCAGATGAAACAAAGCAAGATATAATTGATGCTAAATTCAACAGGATTGTTCTCTCCCGATTCCTAGATGAATCTAGGGCCCAAGACACCTAGAACAAGAACTCCAAAATCAGCCACAAAACAAAGCATAACCCTAACTCTAAACAACTCTTACTATTTAATACATTAATTCCCTAATTTCAAACTCTTAATTCAAAATTTCTCTCATAAACCTAGCCCCCCCCCCACAACAAAAACCCTAACAAGAGAGATGAAAACAGCAAATCGTTCCCCAAATTCAATAGGAAAATCAGCAAATAGCAATGTTTATTGATGAAAAAAAAAACTAACAGATGAAACAAAGCAAGATATAACTGATGCTCAATTCAAGAGGATTGTTCTCTCCCGATTCCTAGACAAATCTAGGGCCCAAGACACCTAGAACAATAACTCCAAAATCAGTCACAAAACAAAGCATAACCCTAACTCTAAACAACTCTTACTATTTAATACATTAATTCCCTAATTTCAAACTCTTAATTCAAATTTTCCCTCCCAAACCTAGACCCCCCCCTCTCCTTCCCTAATTGGATGCCTAGTGGGGTCCACTAGCTTCGGCAGCAAACCAAAGGGGGCGGTTTTGTCCGCCTCCTGTAATAATTCAATAAGGTTTAGAGTTGAACTATTCAAACACATACCCAATTTGTAAATCTAAAAAATGCACGAAGAACTAGAACAAGTTGCTCGACATTTATTCTGATTTGCAATAAACAATAACATCTTAAGTTCACTCAAAAACAGCACTCAGAATGGTGTAGATATTAGAGCTTATTTAGCAATGACCATAAAAAAATTTAACATATTTTGCGCATAAATACTTCAATAGTCTGATGGTAAAATAGTACAAATACATAAGCATTCAGTGAAACCTCAACTTCCATGGCAAACCTATCAACTTATAAAATTTGGATCAATAACTCTGGAGCCTGTGGCAATGGTAAAATGCAAGCCTTCGGTTGCTAAATTCAGTAAAGTTTGCTTCTCAGAATAGAGCTCAAGTATCATAATATTATTCCTTTCAATGCCTTGAAAAAACAAAAATCAAAAGAATATGCTAGTACATTTTTAAGAAAATATAGAAACTACACAAGCATACAAAATGTGTATTTCTAATTGCTGGACAGGCATGGAACTATTAAAAATTTAATCCATACTTCTAGATATTAGACTGGAACTCGAAGGCAGCACAGGGATGCAATAATGTGTATCTAATAACAAAAATCAGAATAAATAGGGGAAAATAATTGTATTGCTTATAAATTTACCGATGGACTGCATAACTTTCTATTGATAATGGTGTGCTGAGAGCCTCATCCTCACAAAGGTTGCATGTAACATGGAGTTGTCAATTTGCTAACCATTTGACATATCAAGCAAAGACAACTGTACCATCACTCTCTTGAGGCTTCATCTTGTAGCAAATACGCCTTGAAACATTCGATCAATGAATTGATACTAACCTCATCCCTAAAATTAGCATTTTTCCGTGGAAAATCAGCTAGTGACTTCAGATGTTCTTGAAAATTTTCGTTCTCCTTGAGCAAAGAATTTAATAGTGAAACCGTGGGTTCTTCAAGAGAAAATTTCTGCTTTTCCATTCTATTAAGAAAATCAATGGATTTCCTGATATCTCCCTTCTTGAGTAAGCTCTGAACAATAGTATTGAGCATAGTTGAATCTAAAATACATTTAGATCTCTCCATTGATTGATACAACTCCTCAAACTCATGCAGCAAACCATCACTTATAAGAGAATTCATCAATACAGTATAGGAGAAAGCATCAGGTGACAAACCTTTGGCAGGAAGTCCATCAAAGAGATCCCTAACCAACTTATACTTACCAGCTTTGTACAGCCCATCCATCATGAAGTTGAAGGTCTTGACTTCAACTTTGAAATTTTGGGCTTGCATGACTTGAAATATATCCATTGCCTCATCAACACAATGGTTTTTACAAAGTCCTCGAATAATTGCATGGTAGGTTTCAATATCTGGAGTAACACCAGCAGCCACCATCTTCTCATGTGTTCTTTTAGCATCAGCTACTCGTCCCACACGATACAGTTCAGTCAATACAACGTTACATATAGTGGCAGTATGTTCAAATCCCTTATTGGGCAAATCATCAAATATCTTTAAAGCTAAATCTGTCTTTTCTGTCCTCAAATATAAATTGATCAATATGCAGTAAGTAACGGCATCCGGTTTTTTCCCTTTAGAAACCATTAGATCAAAAACATTCAGTGCATCGTCCGTTTTTCCTATCCTGGCGTATCCATCCATTAAAGCTGTGTATGTCACGGCATCCGGCTCCACACCATTATCAGACATGAAATCCAGAAACTTATGAGCTTCAACAGCCAATTCTTCTTTGCAGAGGGCATAAACGATACTGTTAAAGGTGACAACATCCGGGGGAAACCCAGCGAGCTTCATCAGGTCAAAAAGTTCTGCGGCTTTTTCCACCGCTCCATGTCTGCAGAGTGCATCGATGACAGTATTACAGGTAACAATATTCGGGGAAACGCCTTTCACAACCATTTCCTCAAACAGACTCACCGCCTTCTTCAAAGAGCCGCCTTTACAGTAAGCATCAATGATCGCGCTGTAAGTGAAGACATTAGGATGAATCCCCAACGCTTCCATCTCTTGAAAACGCTCAGAAGCATTTTCCAAGTCACCGTCCTTACAAAGCGCGTCAATGACAGCAGTGTACGCCACCACATCAGGCTTGCAAGCGCCGCCTATCTCCGACATCCTGCGGAGCAGGTCCAGGACAATGGCAGACTTGCCGCTGCCGCTACTTGAGATTCCCTTGATTAAGGTCGTGAAAGTGACGACGTTGGGTGGACATCCCATAAGGGGCATTTCGTCGAACAGCGCGACAGCATCATTGATCCGGTGCTCGTAGCAGAGGCCCTTTATCAAGGATGTAAAGACCACAGTATTGGGGCCGCAGCCGCGCTTCAACATGGCGGCAAATATGCCGAACCCGAGATCGACGCTTCGCATCCTGCAGCAACAATCGACGAGAATGCCGAATGTGTGGGAGTTTGGGCAAATGCCGCCAGCGCGGTTCATGGAGTTAAAAAGGGAGATTGCAGCGGGGAATTGCTTCATCCGGGAGATGCCGATAAGGATTGTGTTGAATGAATAGATGGGCGGCTTTGGATCAGTATCGAGCAAGTTCTGGAAGAGATCGAGCGCGTAGCTAAGCTTGAGAACATCGGATCTGCCCCATTCTTTGACAGCCACCTTCAGCCGAGCTCTGTGTCTTCCGGCGGTGCCGAGGACGGCCTTGGCCGGTAAAGATGATACCGCCGCCGCCCCGCTCATTGGTTTTGGCGCTCGTCGTAATAAGGATTAGATGAAAGATCTGCCAGGATACGATGGAAGAAGCTGCGATAATTCCACTGCAGCTGCGTATGTAATTGTCCCATACGACTTGGTGGCTCGTCTGCTTTTTGAGCTAGCTCGAATGATAATAGTTAACACGTTCTCATTTATATTAATCTAATTATTTTTTGGGTCTAAATTCAAAATAAGAAATTAAGCTAAGAAAAAAAAGTAAATCTTTAGCTTTCTTATCAAGTTTGAGCATTCAAGTCGAGCTCTAGTCTCATATTTTTCAGAAATTATTAGGTGCAGAGTGCGGACGGGGTGAGAACCGTCCGCACAGACACAGGGTACCAAGCGGTATCCAGTGGTACCGAACGGTACCGAGCGCGATTTTATACTAGTGTGCGGACGGTTCTTCCCGTCCGTACTCCGTACCTAATAATTTTTCCTTATTTTCACTTGAGCTCGAGTTCGAACTCTTAGACAAACTTGTCCGATTAAGCAAGAACTTGACTCAACTCATTTAGAGCCCCGATCACAATAAAATTATTGAAATTTTATGAAATTAAAATTTTAGATTATAATTTAAAATAATATAAAATAGGAGGGTGATAATTTTATAAATAGTTAATATTTGAATGCTATATATGTAATTGTCCTAAAAATTAAATACATTCTTATGTCTATGCTAGTAGCTAAGTCTTTTTTTATTATTATTATTTTGAAATATTTAGTAAATAAGTTTTAAGATAAATTCATTTGATTTTATCATACTTTATATTTTGATCATTAACATTTATAAAATAATTATTTAAAAAACCTTATATTTTTATTTTGATTATGATATGATTATTTTTATTAAAAATATCAAATGGTTAATGATAAAATATATCATATTAACTATTTATGATGAATTAAAATATAGAATCAATAAATTTAGTCAAATATTCATTTGGATTTATCATAAAAATCATGCTCTTTTCTTATTTTATTTGATCTCAATATATTGACACTAAATTTTAATGTTTTATCCATTACTTTTTTAGGTCCACAACTATAATATCATAGAATTGATCAAAGTAGTTGTATGTTGCTTCATTGCACAAGCAAAGTACCTCCATAGCATATATTCAAGAGTTTTTCGGCCAAACTTAAACATTTGGCATCATGCATTTTTGAATACTTAAATATAAACATAAAATGAAAATGTGCATTTTTTAAACATTCTTCACGTTTGAATCCTTCAGTGTCTTTATAGTAGTTGTCATATATCACTGAGACTAGAGATTATGATCTGTCATATATAAGGGTGTCAATATTTGACACGACCTGAAAATCCAACCCGAAAATTTCGGGTTAGGGACAACCCGAACCCGAAACGGGTCAGGCTCGGGTTCAGCATTTTGACCCGTTTCAAAAATCGGGTCGGGTTCGGGTTAACCCTTTCACCCGAAAGTGACCCGATTTTGACCCGAAAATCCGATTTTGACCCGGAAACCATAGATTGACCTGTTTTTGACCCGAAAAGAGCAGATTGACCCATTTTTGACCCGAAAATTAGCCATTTTTTGTTGGAAACGGGTCATTCGGGTCATGTCGGGTGACCCGGTCCCGAAGCGGGTCGGGTTCGGATCAGGAAAATTGACCCGTTTTTAAAAACGGGTCGGGTTCGGGTTGACCCGAATAGTGCCGGGTCAGTTTCGGGTTCGAGCCGAACCCGACTCGTGACCCGAAATTGACACCCCTTGATATATGTAAGAGCATGATGTTTAATTAATAAGGATATCTCACTTAAAAAAAAACTAAGATCATAATATGCAAATAGTTATAACAACCCAAAAGTTTTAAATTATCTTATTTGAAAAATAAAAATAAAAAAAAACGGTTATATTATTATTAAGTATTAAGCATATGTATTAGTATTCAGTTCTTTAGGTTTACCGCCCGGTTCAATATTCCAGCCGTTCATTCGGCCCACTCCCGACGCATTCTTTCTCGCACTCGCACAGTCGCACGAAGGGTTTCATCGCAACTCGCAGCGGCGACCGGCGGCAGACGACGGCTGGACGGCGTGCCATCTCCTCCCGGACCTCCCCTGCGCGCCTCGACCCGACGATTCTCAGTCCTTTTGAGTCGGCTTGCTTGGACAGATTACAGCCGAGAGGTTTTTTTTTTTAATTTTATAAGTTATAATGTGGCATTATATCATTGTTCGCTAAAATAGGCTTGTTCCTTTGCGAAGATCTTCCTACTTCAATGCTTTGCTCGGACAAATTACAGCCGAGAGGTATTTCTCTTTTTCATTTTCCATGATCTTATCTTATTCAACAAATAAAATGGTAGATTTAGTTTCTAGCCTATAGGTGAGAATTTTGCCTGGATCTTTGATTTTATTTTGTTTGAATTTAGTTTCTTGGACTTGTTTGTGCAAGTTTTATGTTTGAATAATAAATGATAATTTTATTAAATTATCCATCTGGTACGCCCGGTAATAAGTTTTATTTTTTGTTTCTTTGCATTTATAAGATTGATTATGTAAGTTTTATTTATATGTAATGTATTATCTTGTTTGATTTCTTAATAGATATATAATCAGAGTAATCTTAAGGCATCTTTGAGTGCGAATATTATGGAGAGATATTTCAAACGATCTTCAATTTTAAAAACATCAAATGACAATAGCAATCAGGTTGAAGATCATAACGAAAAGCTTATTCGAGTGCATGTTGATTTTGTGCATGGCATGTTTGAATCATAATAACATATTTCATGTATTCAACAAAGACAAGTTGATTCGAATGACACAGTTTTATCCAGCTGATTTTTAGTCTTCTTGATCAGGCAGTTATTGAAAATCAATTGGATACTTATATCATTGATATGCGATCTGATGATCAGTTCATCTCATTAAAAGATATTGGAAGTCTTGCTGAGAAAATTATCCAAAGTAGGAAGTATATAATATATCATGTTGTTTTTAAACTAATGGAATTGACATTGGTATTACCAGTTGTTACAGCAAGTGTTGAAAAAACATTTTCTATCATGCATATTATAAAAAATTGGCTGTGAAATAGGATTGACGATCAATAGATGAATGATTTATTAATTGCTTATGTTGAAAAAAGAAATTTTGGATTCTATTGATAATGAAGTAATCATTCAACTCTTTCAGAATATGAAGAGTGGATGTTATAAATTGTAAGTTGTTCACTATCTTATATTTAATATTATATGTTTTTGGATGATTATTAATAAAAAATTTTTAAAACTGCCTTTGTCGGTCCCAAGCCTGGATGAAAAAAGTTGAGAAAAAATTTAAGCCCCCCCCCCCCCCCCCGATAAATTTTTTGGCTCCGCCACTGGCTGGGGCACCTGAATTATATGTGGTGGTGCAAATGCTCTCTATTCTACAGTAACCATAAAATGAGCATGCGATGCTAGGCAATAAAAAATATTATATATATATATATATATATATATTTCTCCACTTAGCCCTCTTCTCCTTGCTATTTTTGTTTTTTGCTAAGGAGCTGGGGAAGGGAAGAAGAGAAGGGAGAGAGAAGATGATAGAGAAAGCTCTTCGAGGTGGTTTCATCTGTCGCTTCTTTAATGAATTTTGTTTTAATTGAAATATGTGATTATACTCTTACTCTTATTTTCAATTTAATCTTCCCAATTTTGATAAAAATATATTATTCTCATGAATTATCGATTTTAATCTTTCCAATTTTGATAAAAATATATCATTCTCATGAATTATCGAGTTTTCGCCGTATAATTTATTCTATATGATAGATAAGATCCTAACGAGTATTTTGATTGTAATATCATTGAATTTCATCGGGTAAATTGGTAGTTATGATTTTCTAAAATCAATGCATAGTATATAAATTTTATTGGATTTCATGGATTACTGTATTTCATATATTAAATTGTATTTCACATAGCAAATGATATAAACTAATATATGAGATAAATATGACATTTGCATCTAAGCAAGAAAAATTGATAGTTAACATTATAATTAATATGATTTGACTCTTAAAATATAATACCCTGTCCAACATAGTGGGTTGACAAACTTTCCTTAAAAATAAAAAGTTAGTGGTATAATCCTAGATGTCACCCTGTAACTGATTGACTGAATTACACAAACGGATACAAAGTAACGACTCTTGATTGATTCATTGAAAGTCACCTGCTCGAAACAAATGATTAATATACATAATAAAAATATATGATTGATGGATACTAATGGATTGCTTTTACATGATAGCGCGTTGAGTTGTTTTGATAGATAAAATTGATATAAAATTAACTAAACTAGTATGGCATGGCTCATGAATTGATAGTCATTTTTTTCAATTTTCCTTCTAGTTAATAGACCTCCTTTGGCTTTACTATTAATTCTCAATTGATATTGACTAAAACTAGAGCTGACATATTGATTCTTTTGTCTTGCATTAAATACATTGATAAGTTTTGATTATATTTGCTAGTTTTTTATGCTCATTATGTGATTTTATATAATTTCATATAAATACAAGGAGCCTGTAGTATAAGGGTAGACAGTGGTGTTAATTTAATTTTATTTTTCAGCTATTGAGTTATATGTTATTTTGTAGCATGTTGTGGCTATTATATACATTGTTTTTTACTTTAGAGTTTAGACTTTGAAACAATATATAAATATTGACTATAGAAATATAATTATGTTTATATCTATTTATATTTTTTTGATGAAATTAATCATCTCTAGTTATCAATGATTTAGTTGTTAAAAATTTGAAAAAGATAGTTGTGGGTCTCCGAAAGGATTCCGCTCGTGTGATTCGAATGCAAAGGGTACGATCACACTATCCCGAAGGACAAAATGGTCGTAGACCTTTACACCCGGCACAAGCAGGCCGATGGAAGAGCAGATGGAGTTATAGATACGATTAGCCATGGAGGATTGCGGCTTTCACCTACCAACCTCGATGGATAATAATATCTATAACCCAAAAGTTCACGAGATTTCCCCCATTCGATACATCAGCTCGAATGGGGTTTATTTGATTGTGGGGATCGGTTTCCTACGGGCGCAAGCCCCCGTAGTTAATTACATCTTAGACCTCGATCTAAAAAGACTCTCGATTAAGGACGTTAGATTATCTCCTCTAAAGTGGGTTTAGTGCAAGGGATTTCTAGGTTTTCCTAATCAAAGGGGAATGTCCCAACTTAGCTCGATCAGTCATACAAGGTTCAGTCAACATCCGGTCGGCTAGGAGAAGTGAAAACTGGAGAAAAAGAAGAGAGGCAAAGCATCTCAAACAAGCACGAGAGAAAGAAGGAAGTGGCGTCATCTGTGTGACGCGGATGAGTAGGATTTATAGCTTCCGAAAGGATGGATAGCTTACCCACCAATAAAGTGTATAGGGGTACACTCGTACCACTCACCTTTAGATCTAAATCTATAAGAGATGTAGGGTTGTACACACAACACTAGCATCCACGACCTAGCTAATGCAATCTGGGCTTACTCCTTGTCTGACAAAGGAAGCCAGCTAAAACCACCTAATCGTATAAAATCCATGCTGTCCAGTCTGTATGAAAGATGGGAGGGTAGTTTAGACACCGAAATTTGGGATCGACAAACTAAAGAAATTCCTAAGTGATCCCACACTTATGAGTGGTACAATGCTCCTAAAACTAATGCAATTAATTCTTAATTTTTAATTAGTTACTAATGCAATTTATGCTAGTCAAAGTCTCCAAATCAATGATGTATGAAATTTTAAAAAAGGCTTATAGAAAATAGTTTTTGAGTGACTAAATTTCCCCAGGTCCGGCACTTCATCCTCATAGGCCAGATTATCCGGACTCTACCCGCAGGCGGGGAAGCTTGTCTAATAGATGAGAGAATGCATGCATGCCACCCCGGACGATTCCGACTGTTTCCTAGAATCGTTATGGTTTCTATGTGAATTATTCTTAAAATTTTTATTTAATAATTATGAGTATAAAAATTTTATCCCTAAAGAGCCTAACGGTCAGACACAAGCACATGCAAGAAAGAAACCTATGAAAAGCATGCTGGTTCTACTGCGCAATCAGAGTAAACAAACAACAGTAAAAAGAACAAAATCTCACGGAAAAGAATGTCCATGGCAAGTGCCATACAATATTACATCACAGAATGCAGTAAGTAAAGGTGGCCGGGCTCCACCGACAACAACCCGGGAACAACGCAAATCTTAAAATAAGGCATTTTTATCTCTTCAGTCTTCTTCTTCTCTTCCTTGATTCGTCTTTGGATCGTCTTTGTTCCTCCTTCTGGCTCCTCGTAGTGACTCTCCCAAAAAAAGATATCCAAATGAAAAAGGAAACCCCCTGTAGGGGTTTACTTTTCCCTTTGGACTCCTCGTAGTGAGTGCTCCAAAAGGATATCCAAATGAAAAAGGAAACCCCCTGTAGGGGTTTACTTTTCCCTTTGAATTCCTATCTCTTTAAAAATGCCTTGTTTTGAAGATTTTCACAAAATATTACTACATCTCAAATACATTACATCAGAAAAGAGAAAATCTAGACTCTCCTGCAGGGGTTATCCTAAGCAGTTATAATAAGAAAAATTCACCCAAGCAGTTATATATGTAAATGAAAAATGCGCACATCAATCACTTGGCCGTGCTCTGATTATTGGGGGGGGGGGGGGGGGGGCTAAGCAGCTGAAGCAGGTACCTAGAGCAGTTATAAATAATCATTAATTTTTAGCCCCCTTTTTTAGCAGCATTATATGAGCACGGCCACCTGCAGGAAGACAGCATTAGTATAAAAGAGCGTGCCTAACCTATGGGTATTCTAACGTCACAACCACAGTGCAGAAAAGAAAAGCTAAAAAAAAGCAGTACGAAAACAACACAGCAGAAAAGCTACAACAAGTAGCAAAAACAACAACCAGCACACAGGTCACATGCAGAGCGTCACAACAAAGTACGGAAAAGTAAAGCAGAACAACAGCCTAACCTAAAGCTAATAGTCGTGTCCTAGCAAACTCATCTAAGTGTGTGAAAGCTGTGTGGTTTTGGTAGATCTTATGTAGGATTAGTTTAATTAGAGTTGTATGTATATTTGATTTGTTTGTTGAAAGGGACAAAGAAGAGTTTTTAATTAAAATTCAATTTTTAGTGTTTTGGGATTGATTTTAGGTATCTTTTATTTTTTTAATGTTTAATTAACTACCACCTTTGTTTCACACCGAGGCCGTGAGGTTTATTTCACCCTCCTTGGGGCTAACTTAATAGCCTCGTAGGCCTGGGTTACCCAGTGATAATTAACTTTGTTTGATTATTGTAGTTTGTTGTTAAAAGAAAAGAAAAGGATGAATTAAATCATTTCTTAATCAAGTTTGAATTATGCCAATTAGAAAAATTAATTTTAAGTTTTGACGCTCCATTAGATCCATTCGTGGCGTTGTGCCACCAGGCTCGAGGAACCAGCCTCCTTAGGACACTTAGCCCCGCAGCCCGGAGTAGTCCATCCAATAAACTTCACTTTTGGAGCGGTTGTTGCGTATTAAGGGATTTGTTGATTACTTTTAAGAGATTATTCTAAGTTTGGACCTTTAAGAAATCTTTTATCCTAATGAGTTTAGTTTATAACTTGATCTCCTAATACCATCTACATCTTTTAGATTTTTAGATTGGTTAATAATTAATTATTAGATTAGTTAGAATTGATTTAGGTTTACATTTTAGATTTATGTTTTAATAATTATAAGTGTTAATTAAAACTTAATTAAGAGTTAAGTGTTTTAATAGATTTTTAAGAATTAGATTGAAATTAGTTGGTTGATTATTAGTAGATTAAAAACCTAAATCTAGGAAAGCGTGTCGCTAAGTTTTTCTGTTGTTTTAATGTCTCTATCCTATAGGGAGCATGCATCCTAAGTCTATGTTTTCTAAGACTCAGTCCTTAGTTTTTGTCCTTAGATGTCACTAGTGTTGTAGGATAAAAAGTTGTATTGTTTTCTAATTCCTAAGACCTCTATACGGATGTCACAAGGTTTTAGGGATCTAAAAGAAGATAAAAGCAATCCTAAATATATAATTGAAGTTTCTAAGGTCCTAAGGGTGGGAAGCGCACAATCATCTAGGCCCCTAAAGGTTTTCTAAGTTTTAGTAAACTTACAGCACCGGGGGCTACGACCCGGTGGTCCCGCCCGTAGCGCCCCTACTAGATGAGTAGGGACGACTGATGTTTGGATCCCATTGTCCTAGCTCCAGCTCCAAGTGTTCATTATCCATTGCTTTCCAAAAATAGTACCTCGCAAGACACAGAAAAGACATGTATTAGAGCAGTTCTATAAATAAACAACAGTGTAAGGAAATGAAAGAAATGCAATAAAAATTAGAACGTACCTTTTGTTACTTGTTGAGTCCTATGTCTTTTGGATTCTCCTCAATTTGTAGGTGTGTAGTACCAGGACGTAGGAAAAGTAGCGAAGAAAACTAACGGACGAAATAAAATGCAGCTAAATGCAATGAAAAGAAAAAGAACGAAAATCCGATACAAAAAGGGATGTAGGCATCGTTGTTATTGGATACATTTCGTAGCAGTCAAATGCATCCTATTATATCAACAATGCCCTTTGCTGTTCCCACTCCAAACGAGGCACTTGATACATTTGACACGCCTACCCACAACACTCTAAACCGGACCCTACAACGACTAAGGGAAAAAAAGACTTTTAAAACTAGACCTGGGCTTAAACTCTCTATGGTTCTGCATTCATCCCAAAATTTTACATTCTAGAGGTCGACATTCAAAGGGGAATCCAAAGGAGCAAGGACTGTCTTGCTCCAAAGAGGACACTAAAGGTCTCTAACATAAAGCTTCTTAAGGTTTTAGTTTCTACTGACTCACTCTATAGAAAGAAAGACTAAGGGAATCGAACTCAAGTGAGAAAAAAAAAATTAATCATTCCCACAAGACACTAAGGAATCCTACTACACAAGTCTAAGAAAGCCCAACATGATTTAAAGGAATTTCTAAACTAAATGCCACACAAGACCTTATAAAAGTCACCTATCAAAATCACTATTTTGGTTTTGACACAAAACCCTACTAAGTTTTCTATCAAAATCCTCTTTTTGATACAAAATATTACCCAACAACCCACAATCAAGTGTCTCACCCTTCATTTGGAGTGGGGTAGTTTGTGAGAGTTCCTCAAACAAACGGGCACTAAGAAGCCCTCCATTTGAGAAACATTCACAAAACACGCTATAAAACCTCGTCTTAAAACAATTCACAAAACATTCGACAAAACTTCTCGATATAAAATAATTCGTACAAATCCTAATTATAAAGTCATCCACAAAAATCTTTTACTACCAAGTATTTCCTAAAGAAAACAAAACTTTCCAACCACAGAGACATTCACAAAACTCTACAATGCAAAAAGAAGAGCTCTTAAAACTTTCCAAAGCATCATCTTTCCAACAAAGAACTACAAGTAAAAGAGGCTATTCAATCTTGCCGATACAAATCTAATAGAAATATTGCAATTTACTAAAATATGCTACCTTAAACACTAACGGAAGGAAATTTAGCACAAAGAAATACTTGTCTAAAACACACTTTAATACATTTAATTTGATGCAAGAAATTACACCCAAAACTTCTAAATCATGTTACATGGGGTAAGTGTAAGCTCACATACTAATTACTCGTTCTCAAATGACATAAATCCAATATGCTACCTTGCTTATATCACATGGAACCATTTTGAAATAAAACAAATTTCAACCGTGGGGGATACTTTGGAATTTTTTTCTCAACACAACGTGAATACACATGAATTTGAATGAAAATTAGCTTTTAAAACTTCTCTATCATGGAGCAGAGCTTATATGCCATATGCCAACAAAATACCCAAAGAGACTTGCAAATGTGTAATTTGGAGAGCAACAGAGTTTACAACGATTCATGCCTTGGATTACCCTTCTCATATGATAAAGTTCATATTCTCACAACATTGATCTTTGCTCCAACATCTAAAACTAATGCTATGTTTTCATGGCAACGAAAGAAAATATGAAACTCATGGTTAATTGATATTATCTCCAAACTCCATTAATGAAACCATTTGCTTAAACACATGAAATTCCCTTAACCAATTGTCACTCAAAGAGACCGAGCAAATGTATGATTCTATCTAAAAAAAAGTTTAAGGCCCAAATCCAGTGAAAATATATATGTACAACTTGTTTACAAATAAATTTGGAGCATGGAGTAATTAAGAACTACACTTGGCTTGCCTCAAAAATAGTTTAGAGACTAAAACAACAAAAGAAACTACACATGCTTTACTTCCCAATGCTACTTAGAGCCTAAACAAATAGAAATTTGCATATAGTGTATTCTCAAAAATGATTTGGAGACCCAAAACGGTAAAATTCTGCACATATATCATTCCCACAACCACCTGGAAGCTCAAAAACAGCAAAAAAAAAAAAAAACTGCACACATTTGTTTCTAACAACCATTTAGGACATCGAGACAATGAAAACTGCAACTAGCATGGTTCCTAAAGGATTTGGAACTTCAAAAAAAAAAACAGCAAAAATCTGCACCTTTTCTTAAAAAAAAAACTACACTTACTCTTTTCTAACAGCATTTTGGAACCTCAAGAGACAACAAAATCTGCACTCAACCAAAGTACAAGAGCATATGCCGCACATGGATGAAATATTTCAGCATTTTATAATGATATACAGATAAATTCCAGCACTTAATATTGTGGGAAGCAACATTCAAAACTCTCATTCATGCTCTTAAAGAAGGCTCTCAAATTTTGTACTCAAATGCTTATAAGGAAATAATGTTTGCTCGCAAATGCCATCAACAAGATTTAAAAGAAAAGAGCAAGCATTAGCCATTTAATTAGTCTTACCTCAAATGAACACAAAGAGCATCGCTATTTTCTCTTTGAAGAGAAATCAGCCCAACAAAGAAACATACAAACCTTTCCAACAAACTTCCAACCTTCATATTGTATCAATCTAGCATAAGAGGAAGAAGGCTTCCTTTGAAAACATATGATGCGCAAATTCTCAAATTCAACTAAATCTTACAATCCTTTGTTATTCATCAAGCTCTTTAAACGTTTTCCACAAAGTCAAAATACGATATGGATATGCACTTCACTATGAGTATTTTGCACAACAACTCTCTATTCCATTTTAGTCATTCTAACTCAAAGCTCTTGCCAAATGATTTCTCACATAGCCACCAAGCTTTTTATCTAAATTATGTAAAGATGACATGAAGTTGAACATATACAAACTCACTTGTAAACTCTCATTTATAAAATTCCATGAAAGAATAAATGAAAAGAATCATGCAATCGTCTCTAGCTCATCTTAAAATCAATCTTGTACAATAAACATTCAACTCACTATTCTTCATGTAATTGAGAGAAAATAAGAATCTAATGCCAGCCCAATCCCTCCAAGAACTTAAGAAATTCTCTAACATAAACCCCAAATTGCTTCATATTTTCTCAGATTTTTTTTTATTCTCACATGAAGATCAAATTGCAAATAATGTAGAATAAGCCATGCACTTCGAGAAAACCCCCATCTAAAATTTTACATTTGATATTGGTGAGTCGAATTGCATACAAATAAAAATAAAACATGGAGATTTCAATCATGTTGACAAGGACAAAATAATCCAAACTTATCACAACTTACTGTTTCGTTTCTTTTGGCTAAGAAGAAAAGCATGAACGAGTGTAGCCATGAGAAACGAAATAGGTGCCATGACATATATAATATAAAACCTCCTTTGATACATGAACGAAATTTGTCGCTAACCAAATCATACATAGAATTCTAAAGTAGCCTCATTATATATATATATATATATATATATATATTAGAAGACTTCACCGGATGAGTGGCATGTAATGTTCACAAGATTATTTAAAACGAATTAGCACGAAAATTATTATCCTTCGATCGCACATTCTCTAAACATATGCTTGATTGAAAACGTTGCCAAGGAATACGCTCAAAGGTCACCAAGATTTATCACAAGCAAAATGTCAACCACATGAAGGACTTAGGAAACCACTTGGAGCAAATCACTATGGAAGCCAAAACCTCATAGCTCTTCCTTTATGACATTTCACCAAACACTTAATTTACAATGTTTGCAAAGCCACATAAAACGAGTTTAAATGAAAATCATGATTTTAACACCAACTGGATTAAACCCAACTAATCAAACTCCACAAGACTATTCAAGATCTATGCAATAACCATCTCAACAATATGCATACATATAGAAGATAAAAAGAAACTCAATGGCAATCTCATCCAGATTTTGTAAGGAACTTGAACAATATTTATTCTTTCTTTCTTTGTAAGACTAGCATGAAGATGTGAGAATGAGAGGAAGGAGAAGAAGAGTATGCATACCTGCAGCTAGCAAAATCTACTTAGGTCGGCTAAGGTAGGTCATGAATCGAATAGAACAAGAAGGAGGGAGATTCGACCGGTGCAGGTCAGCGACGGGGAATATACCTGAGTGAGGAATCCGTTTTTTTTTTTTTGGAGAGAACGACGTCGGGATCGCTAGGGCTGGCGTCGGGTTCAGGTCGCACGAGGGGAATCGGGCGGCTGGGCTGGCGTTTCGCGAACCCGATAGGAGTCGGCGGCCTGGGCTGGCGTTTCGCGAACCTGAGAGGAGTCGGCGGCCTGGCTGGGGCTAGCGTCGGACGAGAGAGGTCGGAGAGAGGGAGCGAGACGCGTATCAGAGAGGTCGGGCGTGAGATTGAGAGAGAGAGGAAGTCGTTCCTAATGCCGAAGCTTGGGGTTCTCGCTCTGAGTAAAATCAGACCCGTCGCCAAAAGAAGAAGCCCGCGCTCTTTGATCCCTCGCAGCAGCAGCTCGAAACATGCGAATGAAGCCTGCGATCTGCTTCGTATCGCTGCCCCGTCTACGAAGAAATCACGAAAATCAGGGGGAGGACTCTGCCGTCTGCCAATTTAATCGGGATCGTTGATTGAGTTTCCTGATCTCGCAATCAATTTTAAATTCATTAAAAAGTGAATTGGAGCTTAATTAAAATTATTTTAAGCTAAATTAGGTCAGATTTGATTTCAAATAAATCACAACTCGGGTCAAATCAAATGAATTTGGGTTCAATGCGGCTCGACAAGGCTGGTCTAATGAAAATTAGACTGAGATTAATGCCAATTAAACTCGAATATTTCTCGACGAGGTTCGCGGACATCGCTCGAGTTTAATTAAACTTAGCCGGGCCTGATTCAACTCGATTCGAGTCGACTCGAGCTTGAATTTGGTTCGACGGGGTTTGATTAAATTGTTCGAAGATCCTCGAAGGCGCTCGTACGAAAAAAAAAACGAGGTCAACAAACGGACCCCCAACATACGCGGCGAACAATAAGTGAACCGTATATGTTGGCGTTGACCTTCCTAACTCTAGGAAGATACAACCTCAAGGTCAGCCGATGAAACTCGTTAAGAAAATGCAATCAACTAATGAGAACCAAATCAAGAAAGAAATTTCAAAGGACCAAGTAGAATTCAACGATCACCAACGACAAATATCTAAGATGATACGGAAAGAAGGGAACTCAGTAATAACTCAAAAATAAAAGAAATATCAAAGAGAAATAATCAAAGGAAAGCAATAATAAGAGTAACAATTACAGGAAAATAATAATCAAAAGCAACGGAATCATCTATCTGTCTGACCACCTCGTAACGGCAGAATAGAGAAAAGCAAGGGGGTCCCACATCCACCTGACCATATTCGCAACAGCGAATGGGGACAAATCCAGGTTTGCTTGACAATACTCGAAACAGCAAAACGAGGAGTAAAGAAAGGAAGGGAGTTCTACATTCGCCTGACCATATTCGCAACAACGAATGAGAACAGCTCAATATTCACCTGACCATATTCGCAACAGCGAATAAAGAGCTTCCTGAAAGGTCTAATGCCCACCTGACCAAGATCGCAACAGTGGAACAAAAGAAAGAAGTCCAACATTCACCTAACCAGATCGCAACAGTGAATGAGGACGACCCGATGTCTGCCTGACCAGATCGCAACAGCGAGACAAAGGGTGAGAGCAAGGGGGTTTAACATTCGCCTGACCAGATTGCAACAGCGAATGAGAACAGCTCAATATTCATCTGACCATATTCGCAACAACGAATAAAGAGCTTCCCAAAAGGTCTAATGTCCACCTGACCAAAATCGCAACAGTGGAACAAAAGAAATAATCCAACATTCACCTGACCAGCTCGCAACAGTGAATGAGGATGACTCAATGTCTGCCTGACCTTATTTGAAACGGCGAAACAAAGAATCAGAAGAAAACTCAACAACCCCCAAACAGGAAATAAAATAGGGGGAATGAAGAGGTGGTGAAGTATGCCTCCCAGGGACTCTGTCGGGCACCCAACCAGAAAGGGGAGTCAACATTCGCCTGACCAGATCGCAACAGCGAATGAAATGGCTCAAAATCCACCTGACCATATTCGCAACAGCGAATAATGAGCCCTCCCAAAAGTCTAATGTCCACCTGACCAAAATCGCAACGGTGGGACAAAAGAAGCAAGTCCAACATTCACCTGACCAGATCGCAACAGTGAACGAGGACAACCCAATGTTCGCCTGACCAGATCGCAACAGCGAAACAAAGGGGGAAAAAGAGAAAGGGAGTTCAACATTCGCCTGACCATATTCGCAACGGCGAATGAGAACAACTCAATATTCACCTGACCATATTCGCAACAGCGAATAAAGAGCTTCCCAAAAGGTCTAATGTCCACCTAACCAAAATCGCAACAGTGGAACAAAAGACGAAATCCAACATTCACCTGACCAGATCGCAACAGTGAATGAGGATGACTCAATGTCTGCCTGACCTTATTCGAAACGGCGAAACAAAGAGTAAAAGTCACCTCTACAACCACCCAACGCACAAGTGCGTGGTGCTGTGAGGGAAAGAAAAGTAATCAGTCACCTAAGAAATCACTACCTTATATTTTAGTTACCACATGGTAGAGGACAAATCGTCGTGGCCATGAGTAATTCAAATACAAGTAGAATTTCTTAAGCAAAATTGAAATCATAAAACATGAGGTAATCGATCGATATACATCTCTCTAAAAAAAAAAGAGGAACATATATACGACCGTGTAAAAAGAATAATTTCATAATGAATGAATAGAAATGACAAGGGGACACACTTGCCACTGAGGACAATAATCATCATATCAAACATTTATGATTATTAAAGAAATCACAGTGGTAACACTCATGCTATCTGATGGGACCCTGTGAAAAGTACAAGCAACAACATTTATGTATTCAAAAGAGACTGCTCTTGTAACTAAAATCAAGATCTCAATGAGAGAATATATCATTTGAAAGAAGTAGTGGATCGACTTTCTGCTAGAAGATCAAAATCCACTAAGAAGTGATGTTAATATATAGAGCCAGATATACCACATCATAAGTAAGGGAAAATAACATCCCATTAAAAAGTGAACAATCGTAATCGAAGAAGTGGACACACAGTCGCCTCCTAAGCAGTCATCGAAATGCTTTAGGAGAGACAGAAGGGAATTTGGAGAGAATTTGGGCTTTTTTTTTTAGCGTAGAACCGGGTTCCGCCTGTGACAAGGGCAACCGATTATGCTCAACTGAGAGCTTCCCTCTCGAAAGAAAAATAATTTTAAGGGACTTTGGGCTCTTGGAGTGTAGAACCGGGTTCCACCTGTGACAAGGGCAACCGATTCTTTCTCAACTAAGAGCTTCCCTCTCGCAAGAAGAGAATTTTGGGGGACTTCGAGCTCTTGGAATGTAGAACTGGGTTCCGCCTGTGACAAGGGCAACCGATTCTACTCAACTAAGAGCTTCCCCTTAAATTTTTTTTTTTTTTAGATATAGATCAAGAACACCACAACATGAAGAGGAGAAAATTGTTGGCTTTGATATCCCAGGCCATACTCGCCACATGAGTAAAACTGGGGAGAGAGAAAAATTACAACGATTTGTAGAAAAATTCACCAAGTGACAATGAATCAACATCACTATATTTGACTAGTGTAGATCAAGGATGGACCCAGTATCACGTTCCATAGAGATCCGAATTAGTAGTTTTGGTATCCCAGACCACACTTGAAGGTGACAAGTGAAACTGGGGAAAGTCAACCCTCATAAGGATTGGAAAGGTGATTTTGTGCAACAACACCAAAGTGACTAGTGAATGTGAACGTAAGCACAAACATCCCTACGACGTATTTACATACAACCTTTAAAGACAATCTCATACTTTGCATGACGAACATCACGTGGTAGAGGACAAATCGTCGTGGCCACGGATTGCTGAAAACTACGAGAAATCTTTTAAAGTTATATCTATACAGAGGAATATTTACAAGTGGCGGGGGATGCCCCTTGCGATGTGTAAACTCAAGCGTAGTACTTTCTTAAGTACTGCTCATTAATAACAGGCATGGGATGAACACCATTCGTATCAACTAGCAAATAAGATCCACCTTCGTATACTTGCTCTACAACGAATGGGCCTTCCCAAATGGGCTCAAACTTACCACCTCGACGACGGCGCGAGATGATAGGCCTACGCAAAACAAGGACTAACTCACCGACCTGAAAAGCACGGGGTCGGACAAGGCGATCATGAGCCTGGGCCATCCGGGCCTGGTACAACTTAAGGTTCTGATGAGCTTGCAAACGGAGCTCTTCTAAACCATCAAGTTCTTCCAACTGTAGTCGAGCATTATCCTCGCGAGATAAATTGTGGCTAACTGCTACACGCAACGAAGGGAGCTCAACCTCCAGTGGGAGGACAGCTTCAACCCCAAAAGCTAAAGCATATGGTGTACACTGAGTAGGAGTACGGTATGTAGTCCTATAGGCCCATAATGCTTCAGGTAATTTGTCGTGCCACTCTCTTTTATTTGCCACAAGTATCTTCCTTATCAACTGGACTAAGGTCTTATTAAATGCTTCAGTCAAACCATTAGCCCTAGGATAATAAATCGAGGAATACCGCCAATTTATGTTATGGCGGCGGGCAAATCTAGCAATCTTGGTGCTTCTAAAGGACGGGCCGTTATCCGAAATTATACGGCGCGGAACACCAAAACGGTAAACAACATGATCGCGGAAGAAGCGCATCACATCTTCTGATTTGACTTCCTTAAGCGGGATAGCTTCTGCCCACTTAGAGAAGTAATCAGTAGCAGCCAGAATAAACCTATGACCCTTAGAGGAAGGAGGGTCAATGGGACCCACTACATCCGTGCCCCAACTCTCAAAAGGCCAAGAAGACACAGTGGGGTGCAACGGATTAGGAGGTTGGTGAATAACAGTGTTATGGATCTGGCATTGGTGGCACCTCCTAGCGTGCTCCATACAATCACGGATCATAGTCGGCCAGTAATAACCAAGGCGTTTAATTCTGACATTCATCTTAGGTCCGGACTGATGAGCACCACAAAGCCCCTCATGTACTTCGCCCATGACTTTACGAGCCTCCTCGTTGTTGAGGCAACGTAACCACATCTGGTCGAAAGAGCGTCGGTACAGGGTTTCATTCACATAGGAGAAGGACAAAGCTCTCTTCCTAATCTGAGCGACGAGAGAGCGATCATCCGGAAGCTTACCACGCTTAAGGTACTCAACAAAGGGGACTCTCCAATCTGACTCTTCCTCAACAGCGAACACTACGAGGGTCCGATCGGAAGAAGACAAGTCCGCGGGACACAAGGCTTGTCGGTACTGAACAACAACCGACACCGGATTTCCATTCGGGTCGGCCAACTCCTTAGCAAGTTTAGCTAGTGCATCCGCTCTACCATTCTCAGATCGAGGGACTCTAACCAAAGTCACTTTAGGGATCAGGCACAAGAGTTCCATTGCCCTATCGTGATAAGGCAAGAGCTCAGGTTTGAGAACTTTGAAAATTCCAGCCACTTGATTAATAATTAATTGGAAATCTTCAAAAATCTTAACCTGCACAATGCTCATCTGAATGGCCAACTCAAGTCCTACAATTAAGGCTTCGTACTCAGCTTCATTATTTGTACGAGGCTCAGAAAGACTGTAAGAATAACGAAGGGTGTGGCCTTCAGGAGACACAAAAACAAGTCCCAAACCTACCCTAACTACAGGAGTTTCATAAGGACGTAGTGATTTGATGGAAGAAGCTCCATCAAAGTAAAACTCCCATGTAGGGGACTCCTGCTCTTCCACACTCATGACTAATTCGTCTGGCAAATCATCATTAAGTGGGGAATCTGCAGGGATCGGGTGAGAAGCGAGAAAATCAGCTAGAGCCTGTCCCTTGACGGCCCGCTGAGGGACATATGTAATGTCAAACTGCAATAAAATCATGGACCAACGTGCTAGACGACCTGACAAAGTCGGACGGGTCATCAAGTACTGCAAAGGGTTGACTCGAGAAATCAAACTGATCTTGTGTGAGAGCATATAGTGTCTAAGCTTCTGCACAGCAAAAATCAAAGCCAAACACTGCTTTTCCATTGCCGGGTATTTTAACTCTGCAGGAATTAATCGTCTGCTAAGGTAGTACAAGGCGTTCTCTTTGCCTTCCTCATTTTCTTGAGCTAAAAGTGCACCAAGTGACTCATCCAAGGCAGTAGTGTAAAGAATCAAGGGCTTGCCAGGGATGGGTGCAGCTAACACTGGGGGATTTGTCAAGTAGCGCTTTACGCTCTCAAAGGCCTCCTGACAATTCTTATCCCAATGAAAGCGGGCATCCTTTTTCGCTAGAGCAGCGAAAGGATGACATCTACCGGCCAAATTGGAGATAAATCTCCGCAAGAAAGCGAGCTTACCCTGAAAAGACCTCAACTGGGTAAGACTCCTAGGGGGTTTCAAGTCCACTATGGCCTTAATCATGGAGGGATCAATTTCAATGCCACGGTAACGGACAATAAAACCAAGAAACTTCCCCGCACTAACTCCAAATGCACACTTTAGGGGATTCATCTTCAAATCATGCTTTCTTAAGCGCTCAAAAACGATTCGTAGGTCTCGGAGGTGATCACTACGGACCTTGCTTTTGACCACTAAATCATCCACATAGCATTCAACTTGCTCATGAATCAACTCATCAAAAATGATAGTCATGGCACGTTGATAGGTGGCCCCGGCATTCTTGAGGCCAAAGGGCATCACCTTGTAACAAAACACACCGATGGGGGTGCGAAAGGCAGTGAATTTCTCATCTTCAGGGGCCATCTTTATCTGATTGTAACCAGATGAACCATCCATGAAGGAGAAAATGCTATGGGACGAAGCAATATCAACCATGAGTTCAGGGATGGGAAGAGGGAAATCGTCCTTAGGACATGCCTTATTCAAATCACGGAAGTCAATACAGACACGAATTTGACCATTCTTCTTCCGGACTGGAACAACATTGGCAAGCCAAGTGGGATACTTCTCTTCACGAACAAAACCAGCTTCTATAAGCTTCTTAGTCTCGGCTATCACCTGTTGTTCAATCTCTAACCTCATCCGACGAGGTGACTGCTTAACAGGGACTGCATCAGGACTAATAGCTAACTTATGGACTGCTACTTCTGGATCCAAACCGGGCATCTCCGTGTAGTTCCAGGCAAAGCAATCCTTAAACTCAGAAATAAGTGCAACATACTCTTGAGCCTCTGATTCGGATAGCAAAGCACTATGAAAGATAGGCCGAGGATCCGATTCAGTGCCCAAATTGATCTCGCACAATTCGTCCATGGCAGAACTGGCGCCATCTTCGAATTCACGTGGGGCTTCAAGGACCCTGTCCTCATTCTCCTCCGGGTCTTCATCATCGGAGATGGAAACAACCGGATAAGAATGCGAGACAACCTGAATGCTGGCGGAAGGGGACTGATCTTCTTGAGAATAGCCTATACCCTGCCCAGTTTGAGGAAAATCAGTTCGCCAAATACGGGCTTGCTGTTGGGCTTGTCTACCTGACCAAGTCGAAGGGACAAGACCTCGCTCAACAAAGTTATCCACAGCAGGGGAAAAGTATCGGGGAACTGGCATGATCTCATCGTCCGCAGTGGATTCCACAGAATCCTGTATGTCAGTACTCTGTGGGACACCTACACTATGGAACAACGATGCATGCCAAGCAGATTGTGCTGGCACATAGAGGGTATGCAGCTCTTGTACAGAGCGCCTATCTACGGGTAGTGCACCACGGACACTGGCGGAAGGTGTAGGGGAAGGTTGAGGAGGAGATTCCTCAATTCTCATCTCATACATCTGGCGAGAAAGGGATTGTTGGCTAGTGGTCTGACGTCCGACATCTCCGTCGTCGTCTGAATCACTATCAACAACTAGACCACCTTGAGGTATCAAACTCCTATGGAAAGTGGGATAGGAATTGTGATCAACACTAAAGGCGGGCAAAGGGACTGAGTGACGAGGAACATCAATCATCTCATCATCAGAGTCAGACTCAACAATCAAAGGGGAAGCGTACAAGTGCGAAGGAGGAGGGATTCGAGTATCAAAGTTCCTCGGAGGGCGAACTGACTCTCTACCCCGACCTCTACCACGCAATCCCTTACCTCTACTAGGGGGAACATCTCGCCTGAGTACAAATCGTAAAGATTCATCAAGGTCTTCAGTGGAAACATCTGCCCCAATCCTAACCTGTGATGGACCCTGTGCTAGTGGCTGTATAGGATCCTGTGCAAGTGGCTGCATAGGACCCTGTACAATACTAGTGGGCATCACTGGTGACTGGGCAGGGGGAGGTCTACGAGCTTTTCGAGGCATGTAATGCTCGGCATCATCATAAATGGAGACTTCATGTACGGCAAAAGGTTGAATATCTCCAAGGATGGAAAACTCTACGTCATTTCTCATATACTTCATGCACTGGTGCAGTGTAGAAGGCACCATTCCATATTCATGTATCCAAGGCCTTCCTAAGAGAGCCTTGTATGAGGTATCTGCCTCAATAACATGAAACTTCGCCTCAGTCAAAAGATCCCAAAACGCAAAGGCAAAGTGATGGAACCTAGAGCTCGCTGACCTTGATCATTGAAACCCTTCAGCATAATCTTGTCTGAAGTGAGCTTCAAATGACCAAGGGAGAGACTCTGTAGGGTGGCATGATTAAGGATATTAACTGAAGCTCCTTGGTCAATGAGGACCCTGTTCAACTCATAACCATTTACTTCAGTGGTGACGTACAAGGGACGGTTGTGATCAGGAGTCCCTAAGAGAAGATCCTGGTCTGAAAAGGTAATGCATGGCATTTCTCTCAAATAGCATGCATCCTTAACTGACTCAGTGGCAAAGAAGGCTTGATAAGACTCTGGTTCAAGCAAGGCTTTCACCAACGTCTCTCTCAAGTCGGAAGACATCATAAGTGCATCGTAAACACTAAGAAGAGAATGAATCTTTCTCAAATGAGCCAACACATTGTAATCAACATCCAACTGAGGGCCTTTTCCCTTCTCCTTAGCTGGTGCTTGAGGAGGAGGGATAGGATCATCCTGTTGGGTAATGATGTTTCTATTATTTTCTTTATTATTTTTAGCCATTTTAGGTGGAAGGACCTTACCTGAACGCAACTGTATCTCTCGTATTGAGTCAGACTCAATAGAGGACTCATTTGGTTCAGGTGATATGGCTTGTGTTGGTTCATTAGAAAGGGGTTGGGAAGTGTTCTCGGATTCATCTTCAGAATCCATGTAACAACCTCCCTCAGGAATAGCGAACACGGGTTCTTCTTCACATTCAAACTCTTCTCCAAAGGAAAGATCATCATCGTTATTATTTTCAGAAATAAACAAAACAGAAGAAGAACGAATGCTAGAAGAAGTAAAACTAGAAGGAGAAAGACACCAAAAGTAGCCAGAATCATCTTCTTCCATTAATTCATCATCAATTGAAGGGAGAACAAAATCCTTCAGCGTAAGTGCTGGAAGAGATCCTGTCTTCCCCTCAGAAGTTACAACAAATTTCTCTCTTTCATACATCTTTCTAATACAAGGAGAAGTAGAAGAAATGTGCTCAGTAGGCACTACAACAGAAGAAGAAAAAGAAACTGGCAAAGGAACCGGGCTGGCAACTGTCGACTTGGCCTGTGGAGGCCTCTTCTCAACTGCCTCTGAACTCTGAACTGCCCTTCTGATCATACCCCTTGTCTTGCGAGAGAGTGCAAGCTGCCACTCCTCCCCAGAACTAAGAGGTGCTCTACTGTCACTGCTCTGAACACCACACTGACTGTCACACTGACCGGAGCTAGTAATCATCTGAACAACCTGAGCAACTTTGCCTTGAGGATTCACTAGGTCACTATCCTGCAAGTGAATCTCACCCCTAGCCATAAGGCTCTCCACCCTATCCTTAAACACATAGCAATCTTCAATCACATGACCAATATGCTTATGGAATGGACAATACAAAGGATGCTCTGTCTGCCCCTCCTCTTCTACTCTCCTGTTGGGTGGAAATGTCAAAATGTTCTTCTTGACCAAAAACTTGAAGATCTTCTTTACACTCTCCCTTTTAAATGGATACTCCTTGCTAAGCCTCTCTTGTAAATACTGCTGGTTTTCTGGAGTTCTATAAGAGGGCCTAGGCTGCTGACTCTGTGATCGTGGCTGAAACTGACCAGGAGGCTGTACTGGTGGTGGTAACTGAGGTCGGGGCTGAAACTGAGGTCGTGGTGGTGGTGCGCGCTGTGGTACTGAACTAACCATGGGCCTCTTGCCCCTATCAAGAGCATCAGAAGTACTATGCACCTCTCCCTTCCTAGGAGGTGGTGCCCCAGAAAACTCCAAGCGCTGAGGTCTACGTGGAGGTTGACTCTCAACCTTAGGAGGGACTGCACTGGGTATGCTGTCCTGTAGGCTAGTGACTTTGGTTAACAACTTCTGAAAGGTTCGAATGCTGAAACCCTTCAGATACGGAGCGATATGACCATCAATATTTTTCAACAGAATCTCAACCGCATGTTGCTCTTGCAGTTGAGGTTCACACTGAAGACTAAGGTTTCTCCACCTAACTATATAGTTAGGTAGAGACTCGTGAGGGCGATGCCTGGTCACTACCAACTCACCAACAGTCACTCTATGCTCAGTACTAATGAATCTCTGCACAAACAACTGCTCCATCTCAGCAAAAGTACGAACTGAATCATTAGGGAGATCGGCATACCACTCAAATGCCACTCCCCCTAAACTACTAACAAACAATCTAAGCATCAATGCATCATTTCCACCAATATTACAACATATGGCCCGATACTGAGCCACATGTTGTCTTGGGTTCCCAAACCCATCAAAAACTCGAAATCGGGGAGGAACAAAACCAGCGGGGTAAGGCTCCCGCTCGTACTCTACCGGGTAGGGGCGACCTCTACTAACAGAATCCCCAGACTTTCTAGAAGCAATAGCCTGATCAACTCTCTGTGCAATCATGTCCTGAATCTGAACTGGTGACAACTGTACTGACTGACTCTGGACTGGCACACTCAAAGGAACTGCTGGGGGAGACATCGGAACCGCCCTCTGAACTCTATCAACTCTAACAGGCTCTGGGGCTGGCGACTGTGGTGCTGCTGGCTCGTCTCTGGATGTAGTAGGAGTAACTACATCCATGACATGGGGTGTAGCCCCCAACGCCGTCAACTGGGCGGTCATCGCCGCCATGGCTCTGGCCATCTCCGCCATCTGAGACTGTAACTGCAAAACTGTGACATCCGTGTCTACTGAACGGGGAGGTCCACCCTGTGCTGAGGTGGAAGGTACATCGGCCTCCCCTTGCTCCTCTAAATCATCGTACTGCTCATGTTGCTCATCTGACGTGCCTCGTCTCGTGACAACACAAACACGGTGAACCGGGATGTCTTCGTCTGACTCCTCTGTAAGCAAGTCATCATCGGAGAGGGTCTGACAAAGGGCATCTATGTACGGACCCATAGGAAAAGAAATCCTAAGGGGACTAGAAGCAGCAACTGGCTCCACTCGAGCTGGGGCACTACTATCAACATCTACTGCATCATGACTCGTCTGAACTGGTGCTGATACTGAAGGGACTGTGTCAACTCTACGAATCGTACCAACAGTCTGCTCTGTCTCGACGGGCTGCTCTGCCTGCCGGCGTCTCCAAACCCATCTACTACGACGGGACCCGGTAGGAACATCTAACTGAGTGGAGGGGGCAACTACAACTGATCCAAGCTGAGGTCGGACAGGCTCTAACTGTGGGCGACGTCCATGACGGCGAGGGCGTCGTCCGACAGCAGGGGCACCTGCCTGAGGTCTATCAGTGGGAACAACTCTGGTCTGCTGCCGTGGTGGCTGTCCTTTCTGCCACCGGTAACTCTGCCTAACTGACTGCCGCTGTAACTGAGAATGCACCTGAGAGATCTGATGGAGTAACCTCTCCTCACTAACGCGCCCTCTACCGCGCGCTGAACGGATAATGTTTCGGATCCTCTGAGTGAGGGTCCGAGTGACAGTATCCCTGGGGACTCGAGCGCGAGGAAGAGTAGTGGGGACAGGAGGGGCTGCTGCAATGTGGGCAGCGTCCTCCTCATCACCACTATGCACTAGAGGGGAAAAGCGTCCTCCCTGGACTGCGTCGATCTCAGGGGCAACTACAACATCCGAGACTGGGGTAACTACTCGTCTACGTGGCTCCCGCTGTAAGGGAACCATCCTCTGCTGAATTGGCTCCTGGTGAGCCACAGAATCTGCCATCCTCTGAACTGCTGCATCGGATGCCGCTAATCGTAATCTCCTGTTCCTATTCCTCCTAGCCCTTCTCCCAAGGCCGGAGGTGGAGGAAGAAGCTACATCAGTACCCACAGACTGTACTGGAGGAACAGGAACTACTGACTGAGGGGGTGTCGGGGTCTCCTCGGCAATCTCAGGGTGAGACAACCGGGTGAAAACAGAAACCCGACGGGTAGGAGGTGGAGGAAGCTCGGCCTGAGCAACCCTCTTCCTCGAAGAGGAAGGAGGAGGGGAAACTCGAGCACGAACAACCTCAACCGGAGCAGCAGGTAAAGGAACTGCTACTGGCTGCCGGCGCTGAGGGGCCGGGGCTACTCGAACAACAGGAGCGACAGGCGTTGGCCGCCTGACCGCTGGACGAACAGGGTGAACAGGAAGTGGCCTAGGCACTGGCTGCCTAACCATCGGGCGCACTGGCTGCGCGCGAACAGCAACTGGACGAACGGGTGCCCGGGCTGGCTGCCGAGCAACAGGTCGTCCGAAAGGTCGCATAGCTGCGCGTCCTCTCCTTTGAGGGGGAGAGAATGCGGCAGCCTCGGAGGGGGTCGGCCCGCCAAGAGTGACGTACGCCGAATCGGTGAAGGATCCAAAGGTGATCCCCCCCGCCGGTGGGCTCGTCAGCAGGGACTCAGGGAGTGTCACCCGCGAGTCAGAGCCAAAACAGAAAGTAACGGACGGACCGGAATACGCCATTTCTACTGTCTGAGGACACAAACAATAACAATTAGCGTAAACAAAAGCACCGGAAGGAACGAGAAAGAAAGGGACGGAATAGCCTATAAAGGCTAGAAGAAGAAGAACCTAACTAAAGAACACTAAACCCGGAGTGCACACAAAAGGAGATAATTTAACATCCGAAGATGGAGAGAGAAACCTGTCCCACCGTGGTCGCCAGAAATCTGTGGGTCTCCGAAAGGATTCCGCTCGTGTGATTCGAATGCAAAGGGTACGATCACACTATCCCGAAGGACAAAATGGTCGTAGACCTTTACACCCGGCACAAGCAGGCCGATGGAAGAGCAGATGGAGTTATAGATACGATTAGCCATGGAGGATTGCGGCTTTCACCTACCAACCTCGATGGATAATAATATCTATAACCCAAAAGTTCACGAGATTTCCCCCATTCGATACATCAGCTCGAATGGGGTTTATTTGATTGTGGGGATCGGTTTCCTACGGGCGCAAGCCCCCGTAGTTAATTACATCTTAGACCTCGATCTAAGAAGACTCTCGATTAAGGACGTTAGATTATCTCCTCTAAAGTGGGTTTAGTGCAAGGGATTTCTAGGTTTTCCTAATCAAAGGGGAATGTCCCAACTTAGCTCGATCAGTCATACAAGGTTCAGTCAACATCCGGTCGGCTAGGAGAAGTGAAAACTGGAGAAAAAGAAGAGAGGCAAAGCATCTCAAACAAGCACGAGAGAAAGAAGGAAGTGGCGTCATCTGTGTGACGCGAATGAGTAGGATTTATAGCTTCCGAAAGGATGGATAGCTTACCCACCAATAAAGTGTATAGGGGTACACTCGTACCACTCACCTTTAGATCCTAAATCTATAAGAGATGTAGGGTTGTACACACAACACTAGCATCCACGACCTAGCTAATGCAATCTGGGCTTACTCCTTGTCTGACAAAGGAAGCCAGCTAAAACCACCTAATCGTATAAAATCCATGCTGTCCAGTCTGTATGAAAGATGGGAGGGTAGTTTAGACACCGAAATTTGGGATCGACAAACTAAAGAAATTCCTAAGTGATCCCACACTTATGAGTGGTACAATGCTCCTAAAACTAATGCAATTAATTCTTAATTTTTAATTAGTTACTAATGCAATTTATGCTAGTCAAAGTCTCCAAATCAATGATGTATGAAATTTTAGAAAAGGCTTATAGAAAATAGTTTTTGAGTGACTAAACTTCCCCAGGTCCGGCACTTCATCCTCATAGGCCAGATTATCCGGACTCTACCCGCAGGCGGGGAAGCTTGTCTAATAGATGAGAGAATGCATGCATGCCACCCGGACGATTCCGGCTGTTTCCTAGAATCGTTATGGTTTCTATGTGAATTATTCTTAAAATTTTTATTTAATAATTATGAGTATAAAAATTTTATCCCTAAAGAGCCTAACGGTCAGACACAAGCACATGCAAGAAAGAAACCTATGAAAAGCATGCTGGTTCTACTGCGCAATCAGAGTAAACAAACAACAGTAAAAAGAACAAAATCTCACGGAAAAGAATGTCCATGGCAAGTGCCATACAATATTACATCACAGAATGCAGTAAGTAAAGGTGGCCGGGCTCCACCGACAACAACCCGGGAACGACGCAAATCTTAAAATAAGGCATTTTTATCTCTTCAGTCTTCTTCTTCTCTTCCTTGATTCGTCTTTGGATCGTCTTTGTTCCTCCTTCTGGCTCCTCGTAGTGACTCTCCTAAAAAAGATATCCAAATGAAAAAGGAAACCCCCTGTAGGGGTTTACTTTTCCCTTTGGACTCCTCGTAGTGAGTGCTCCAAAAGGATATCCAAATGAAAAAGGAAACCCCCTGTAGGGGTTTACTTTTCCCTTTGAATTCCTATCTCTTTAAAAATGCCTTGTTTTGAAGATTTTCACAAAATATTACTACATCTCAAATACATTACATCAGAAAAGAGAAAATCTAGACTCTCCTGCAGGGGTTATCCTAAGCAGTTATAATAAGAAAAATTCACCCAAGCAGTTATATATGTAAATGAAAAATGCGCACATCAATCACTTGGCCGTGCTCTGATTATTGGGGGGGGGGGGCTAAGCAGCTGAAGCAGGTACCTAGAGCAGTTATAAATAATCATTAATTTTTAGCCCCCTTTTTTAGCAGCATTATATGAGCACGGCCACCTGCAGGAAGACAGCATTAGTATAAAAGAGCGTGCCTAACCTATGGGTATTCTAACGTCACAACCACAGTGCAGAAAAGAAAAGCTAAAAAAAAGCAGTACGAAAACAACACAGCAGAAAAGCTACAACAAGTAGCAAAAACAACAACCAGCACACAGGTCACATGCAGAGCGTCACAACAAAGTACGGAAAAGTAAAGCAGAACAACAGCCTAACCTAAAGCTAATAGTCGTGTCCTAGCAAACTCATCTAAGTGTGTGAAAGCTGTGTGGTTTTGGTAGATCTTATGTAGGATTAGTTTAATTAGAGTTGTATGTATATTTGATTTGTTTGTTGAAAGGGACAAAGAAGAGTTTTTAATTAAAATTCAATTTTTAGTGTTTTAGGATTGATTTTAAGTATCTTTTATTTTTAATGTTTAATTAACTACCACCTTTGTTTCACACCGAGGCCGTGAGGTTTATTTCACCCTCCTTGGGGCTAACTTAATAGCCTCGTAGGCCTGGGTTACCCAGTGATAATTAACTTTGTTTGATTATTGTAGTTTGTTGTTAAAAGAAAAGAAAAGGATGAATTAAATCATTTCTTAATCAAGTTTGAATTATGCCAATTAGAAAAATTAATTTTAAGTTTTGACGCTCCATTAGATCCATTCGTGGCGTTGTGCCACCAGGCTCGAGGAACCAGCCTCCTTAGGACACTTAGCCCCGCAGCCTGGAGTAGTCCATCCAATAAACTTCACTTTTGGAGCGGTTGTTGCGTATTAAGGGATTTGTTGATTACTTTTAAGAGATTATTCTAAGTTTGGACATTTAAGAAATCTTTTATCCTAATGAGTTTAGTTTATAACTTGATCTCCTAATACCATCTACATCTTTTAGATTTTTAGATTGGTTAATAATTAATTATTAGATTAGTTAGAATTGATTTAGGTTTACATTTTAGATTTATGTTTTAATAATTATAAGTGTTAATTAAAACTTAATTAAAAGTTAAGTGTTTTAATAGATTTTTAAGAATTAGATTGGAATTAGTTGGTTGATTATTAGTAGATTAAAAACCTAAATCTAGGAAAGCGTGTCGCTAAGTTTTTCTGTTGTTTTAATGTCTCTATCCTATAGGGAGCATGCATCCTAAGTCTATGTTTTCTAAGACTCAGTCCTTAGTTTTTGTCCTTAGATGTCACTAGTGTTGTAGGATAAAAAGTTGTATTGTTTTCTAATTCCTAAGACCTCTATACGGATGTCACAAGGTTTTAGGGAACTAAAAGAAGATAAAAGCAATCCTAAATATATAATTGAAGTTTCTAAGGTCCTAAGGGTGGGAAGCGCACAATCATCTAGGCCCCTAAAGGTTTTCTAAGTTTTAGTAAACTTACAGCACCGGGGGCTACGACCCGGTGGTCCCGCCCGTAGCGCCCCTACTAGATGAGTAGGGACGACTGATGTTTGGATCCCATTGTCCTAGCTCCAGCTCCAAGTGTTCATTATCCATTGCTTTCCAAAAATAGTACCTCGCAAGACACAGAAAAGACATGTATTAGAGCAGTTCTATAAATAAACAACAGTGTAAGGAAATGAAAGAAATGCAATAAAAACTAGAACGTACCTTTTGTTACTTGTTGAGTCCTATGTCTTTTGGATTCTCCTCAATTTGTAGGTGTGTAGTACCAGGACGTAGGAAAAGTAGCGAAGAAAACTAACGGACGAAATAAAATGCAGCTAAATGCAATGAAAAGAAAAAGAACGAAAATCCGATACAAAAAGGGATGTAGGCATCGTTGTTATTGGATACATTTCGTAGCAGTCAAATGCATCCTATTATATCAACAATGCCCTTTGCTGTTCCCACTCCAAACGAGGCACTTGATACATTTGACACGCCTACCCACAACACTCTAAACCGGACCCTACAACGACTAAGGGAAAAAAAGACTTTTAAAACTAGACCTGGGCTTAAACTCTCTATGGTTCTGCATTCATCCCAAAATTTTACATTCTAGAGGTCGACATTCAAAGGGGAATCCAAAGGAGCAAGGACTGTCTTGCTCCAAAGAGGACACTAAAGGTCTCTAACATAAAGCTTCTTAAGGTTTTAGTTTCTACTGACTCACTCTATAGAAAGAAAGACTAAGGGAATCGAACTCAAGTGAGAAAAAAAAAATTAATCATTCCCACAAGACACTAAGGAATCCTACTACACAAGTCTAAGAAAGCCCAACATGATTTAAAGGAATTTCTAAACTAAATGCCACACAAGACCTTATAAAAGTCACCTATCAAAATCACTATTTTGGTTTTGACACAAAACCCTACTAAGTTTTCTATCAAAATCCTCTTTTTGATACAAAATATTACCCAACAACCCACAATCAAGTGTCTCACCCTTCATTTGGAGTGGGGTAGTTTGTGAGAGTTCCTCAAACAAACGGGCACTAAGAAGCCCTCCATTTGAGAAACATTCACAAAACACGCTATAAAACCTCGTCTTAAAACAATTCACAAAACATTCGACAAAACTTCTCGATATAAAATAATTCGTACAAATTCTAATTATAAAGTCATCCACAAAAATCTTTTACTACCAAGTATTTCCTAAAGAAAACAAAACTTTCCAACCACAGAGACATTCACAAAACTCTACAATGCAAAAAGAAGAGCTCTTAAAACTTTCCAAAGCATCATCTTTCCAACAAAGAACTACAAGTAAAAGAGGCTATTCAATCTTGCCGATACAAATCTAATAGAAATATTGCAATTTACTAAAATATGCTACCTTAAACACTAACGGAAGGAAATTTAGCACAAAGAAATACTTGTCTAAAACACACTTTAATACATTTAATTTGATGCAAGAAATTACACCCAAAACTTCTAAATCATGTTACATGGGGTAAGTGTAAGCTCACATACTAATTACTCGTTCTCAAATGACATAAATCCAATATGCTACCTTGCTTATATCACATGGAACCATTTTGAAATAAAACAAATTTCAACCGTGGGGGATACTTTGGAATTTTTTTCTCAACACAACGTGAATACACATGAATTTGAATGAAAATTAGCTTTTAAAACTTCTCTATCATGGAGCAGAGCTTATATGCCATATGCCAACAAAATACCCAAAGAGACTTGCAAATGTGTAATTTGGAGAGCAACAGAGTTTACAACGATTCATGCCTTGGATTACCCTTCTCATATGATAAAGTTCATATTCTCACAACATTGATCTTTGCTCCAACATCTAAAACTAATGCTATGTTTTCATGGCAACGAAAGAAAATATGAAACTCATGGTTAATTGATATTATCTCCAAACTCCATTAATGAAACCATTTGCTTAAACACATGAAATTCCCTTAACCAATTGTCACTCAAAGAGACCGAGCAAATGTATGATTCTATCTAAAAAAAAGTTTAAGGCCCAAATCCAGTGAAAATATATATGTACAACTTGTTTACAAATAAATTTGGAGCATGGAGTAATTAAGAACTACACTTGGCTTGCCTCAAAAATAGTTTAGAGACTAAAACAACAAAAGAAACTACACATGCTTTACTTCCCAATGCTACTTAGAGCCTAAACAAATAGAAATTTGCATATAGTGTATTCTCAAAAATGATTTGGAGACCCAAAACGGTAAAATTCTGCACATATATCATTCCCACAACCACCTGGAAGCTCAAAAACAGCAAAAAAAAAAAAACTGCACACATTTGTTTCTAACAACCATTTAGGACATCGAGACAATGAAAACTGCAACTAGCATGGTTCCTAAAGGATTTGGAACTTCAAAAAAAAACAGCAAAAATCTGCACCTTTTCTTAAAAAAAAAACTACACTTACTCTTTTCTAACAGCATTTTGGAACCTCAAGAGACAACAAAATCTGCACTCAACCAAAGTACAAGAGCATATGCCGCACATGGATGAAATATTTCAGCATTTTATAATGATATACAGATAAATTCCAGCACTTAATATTGTGGGAAGCAACATTCAAAACTCTCATTCATGCTCTTAAAGAAGACTCTCAAATTTTGTACTCAAATGCTTATAAGGAAATAATGTTTGCTCGCAAATGCCATCAACAAGATTTAAAAGAAAAGAGCAAGCATTAGCCATTTAATTAGTCTTACCTCAAATGAACACAAAGAGCATCGCTATTTTCTCTTTGAAGAGAAATCAGCCCAACAAAGAAACATACAAACCTTTCCAACAAACTTCCAACCTTCATATTGTATCAATCTAGCATAAGAGGAAGAAGGCTTCCTTTGAAAACATATGATGCGCAAATTCTCAAATTCAACTAAATCTTACAATCCTTTGTTATTCATCAAGCTCTTTAAACGTTTTCCACAAAGTCAAAATACGATATGGATATGCACTTCACTATGAGTATTTTGCACAACAACTCTCTATTCCATTTTAGTCATTCTAACTCAAAGCTCTTGCCAAATGATTTCTCACATAGCCACCAAGCTTTTTATCTAAATTATGTAAAGATGACATGAAGTTGAACATATACAAACTCACTTGTAAACTCTCATTTATAAAATTCCATGAAAGAATAAATGAAAAGAATCATGCAATCGTCTCTAGCTCATCTTAAAATCAATCTTGTACAATAAACATTCAACTCACTATTCTTCATGTAATTGAGAGAAAATAAGAATCTAATGCCAGCCCAATCCCTCCAAGAACTTAAGAAATTCTCTAACATAAACCCCAAATTGCTTCATATTTTCTCAGATTTTTTTTATTCTCACATGAAGATCAAATTGCAAATAATGTAGAATAAGCCATGCACTTCGAGAAAACCCCCATCTAAAATTTTACATTTGATATTGGTGAGTCGAATTGCATACAAATAAAAATAAAACATGGAGATTTCAATCATGTTGACAAGGACAAAATAATCCAAACTTATCACAACTTACTGTTTCGTTTCTTTTGGCTAAGAAGAAAAGCATGAACGAGTGTAGCCATGAGAAACGAAATAGGTGCCATGACATATATAATATAAAACCTCCTTTGATACATGAACGAAATTTGTCGCTAACCAAATCATACATAGAATTCTAAAGTAGCCTCATTATATATATATATATATTAGAAGACTTCACCGGATGAGTGGCATGTAATGTTCACAAGATTATTTAAAACGAATTAGCACGAAAATTATTATCCTTCGATCGCACATTCTCTAAACATATGCTTGATTGAAAACGTTGCCAAGGAATACGCTCAAAGGTCACCAAGATTTATCACAAGCAAAATGTCAACCACATGAAGGACTTAGGAAACCACTTGGAGCAAATCACTATGGAAGCCAAAACCTCATAGCTCTTCCTTTATGACATTTCACCAAACACTTAATTTACAATGTTTGCAAAGCCACATAAAACGAGTTTAAATGAAAATCATGATTTTAACACCAACTGGATTAAACCCAACTAATCAAACTCCACAAGACTATTCAAGATCTATGCAATAACCATCTCAACAATATGCATACATATAGAAGATAAAAAGAAACTCAATGGCAATCTCATCCAGATTTTGTAAGGAACTTGAACAATATTTATTCTTTCTTTCTTTGTAAGACTAGCATGAAGATGTGAGAATGAGAGGAAGGAGAAGAAGAGTATGCATACCTGCAGCTAGCAAAATCTACTTAGGTCGGCTAAGGTAGGTCATGAATCGAATAGAACAAGAAGGAGGGAGATTCGACCGGTGCAGGTCAGCGACGGGGAATATACCTGAGTGAGGAATCCGTTTTTTTTTTTTTTTTGGAGAGAACGACGTCGGGATTGCTAGGGCTGGCATCGGGTTCAGGTCGCACGAGGGGAATCGGGCGGCTGGGCTGGCGTTTCGCGAACCCGATAGGAGTCGGCGGCCTGGGCTGGCGTTTCGCGAACCTGAGAGGAGTCGGCGGCCTGGCTGGGGCTAGCGTCGGACGAGAGAGGTCGGAGAGAGGGAGCGAGACGCGTATCAGAGAGGTCGGGCGTGAGATTGAGAGAGAGAGGAAGTCGTTCCTAATGCCGAAGCTTGGGGTTCTCGCTCTGAGTAAAATCAGACCCGTCGCCAAAAGAAGAAGCCCGCGCTCTTTGATCCCTCGCAGCAGCAGCTCGAAACATGCGAATGAAGCTTGCGATCTGCTTCGTATCGCTGCCCCGTCTACGAAGAAATCACGAAAATCAGGGGGAGGACTCTGCCGTCTGCCAATTTAATCGGGATCGTTGATTGAGTTTCCTGATCTCGCAATCAATTTTAAATTCATTAAAAAGTGAATTGGAGCTTAATTAAAATTATTTTAAGCTAAATTAGGTCAGATTTGATTTCAAATAAATCACAACTCGGGTCAAATCAAATGAATTTGGGTTCAATGTGGCTCGACAAGGCTGGTCTAATGAAAATTAGACTGAGATTAATGCCAATTAAACTCGAATATTTCTCGACGAGGTTCGCGGACATCGCTCGAGTTTAATTAAACTTAGCCGGGCCTGATTCAACTCGATTCGAGTCGACTCGAGCTTGAATTTGGTTCGACGGGGTTTGATTAAATTGTTCGAAGATCCTCGAAGGCGCTCGTACGAAAAAAAAACGAGGTCAACAATAGTAAAGAGAATAAAAATAAAATTATTCTATTTTGGATCCCGGAGCATGACAATAACTCAGTTGGAAAAATTGATAGTGCTTTCATTAAAGTGGTGCATCACATTCAATATTAGGTTAATCTTATTCTTATTAATCTCTGACACTATTTCGAGTTCCTTAAAATAAATACTTATTTGTATCATCATTCAGTTGCTTTGTTTTTTTGAAAAATAAATAATTAGCTTGAATGTCATGTTTATATCATCCATTACACAATATTAAAATATTAATGTTTGATTTATTTTTTGAAAATACTTCATTAATATGTAATTTAATAGTTCTTTGAATACAGTTCATGTCCACTAAAAGGCCAGAGCATGTCATCAACAATAGCATTGATGTCCACTAATGCTAACAAGGTTATCTCTTCATGTTGAAAACAAGGTCAACTTCAACCAGTGGCGGAACCACTTTAGGGTTGCCCCCCCTCAAAAAAAAAAAAAAATTTATAGGAAAGAAAAAAAAAATTTATAGAGAAATTTTTTTTTTTGCCCCTCCTAAAAAATGATTTTTGCCCCCCCTAAAAAACTCTTTTGTCCTAACTTGTCCTAAAATGTCTATATATTTCTTCAAATTTAGTTCTAATATTTTATTTCATATTTTTCATGACAATTTAATTACACTTTTTTTTTCTTAATTTTTTTAAATAACTTATGTATTGTATTTGCCCCCCTCAAAATTGAAGCTGGTTTCACCCCTGACTTCAATCCTAACACCCAATGTTATCAACAAGGTCATTACTCTCCTCGACAACAACATTGATGGTTGACCATGACTCCAATGCTAGTGCTTAGCAATAGCAACAAAGCTTTTACCTTGTCATTGCAAATAATTTAATACCTATCATCACTAATAAGGCTGTCAATTATCATCTCTAATAAGCTTGAAGAATGGTACTAACACCCAAGTTGATGCTAAATATTGCTAACAAAATCAACACATATTGTTGACGCCATCACTAACACTGATCAATGTCAATATGATCTTTACCAAGTTGCTAATAATGTCAATGCATACCAATTCCACCAAGGTCATTGCCTGTTATCATCGATGTCATTATCAAGCCCATTAATTTTGATGCTTGTCATTTCTCATATTGCTAATGTTTGCCAACAATGTCATCTTCAATTATCATCAACATTATTGATACCTATCGATAATAATAAATTAATGGCTTACTATTGACAACAATGTCAATGATCATTGATGCTAACAAAGTCAATGATAATTGATGTTTACAAAGTTATTGCTATCAACACTAATGGCAACACATATGACAATAAGGAGAAGGACAATATTCACCTCTAAAATCAACCTTGGTATCCATAATAACAGCCCAAACTCTTAACTATCGAGATATTGTCTGCTTTGGCCTAAGGATCTCACGGTTTTGTCCTGTTGGTATAATTTTTCAGGAGGTTATCCATCCCATGATTTCTTCGGGATAAACACACTTAACTATAGAGCTTTATAATAAAATTCCAATCATTACACCAAAAAGTGTCTTGATGTTTAAAAGTTTAACTTCTTTTATTTAAGAGGTTTCACAATCTCTCCCACTTAAGTAATTAACATCCTCGTCAGTATCCATATCTCATAATCATCCATAAGGCAGATAAGATTCTAGAGGTGACCCTTACAAGTTCAAGTGGTGGCTCCTGTAACATAGTACTTTATCCCATACAGGGATAAAGATGTGGCTTCTATGATGTAGCATTTTACCTTGTATGACACTTGATTCTCATCTTTCGGTTGGTGACTTGGTCTGATACTTTTTGCGATTGCCCAAACTCTTACTATCGAGATATTGTCCACTTTAGCTTAAGGACCTCACAATTTTGTTATGTTATTGCAATTTCCCATGAGATCACACATCCTAGTATTTCTTTGGTATGATCACACTTAACTATGGAGTTTCTTAATTAAATTTCAACCATTGCATCAAAAGACATATCGATGTTTATGAGTTTGACTTATATTCCTTAAGAGGTTTCATATCTACAACCATTAAGAAGTTTTTCACCCATCTTCAATATCAAAGTTGATGTTTGATGACAACACCCGGGTCAATGATTAATGTTTATGCCAAGCCAGATGCTTTCTGATAGGAAATACTTGAGTCCGCAAGTAACACTAAGGTAATACTTGAGTTCGGAATCAAACCTAACCAAAATGGATGAGCAAACAGCAGATTTAATGCTGTTTACAGCAGAAAATAGCACTAAACAGAGAAAAATGGATGGAAATCCGAGACAAACCAAGCAATTCAGTTGTATTCCACTAGTAGATAAATAAAAACAACACACGATATAATGTTCTTCAATTCAAGAGGAAGAACAACTCTCCAAAACTCTCTAGCAAAGCCTATAGCCCAAAACCAAGAGGAGATCTCAAATTTCAGCCAATCTCAAGATGAAATCTTAACTCACACCTTTACTCCTAATTAAAGCAAAAGGACTAATTAAAAATCCCTAAACAGCCCCTTAATTCAAATTTTCCCTCCAAAAGCTCATTGCATTAAGTGCTTGAGCCCACAAGGGTAATAATATCAGATCCTGCCCCAAGTGGGGCCGCCTAGAGTAAAAAGAGGATCGGTCCAAGCTGGACCGGTCCAGCCGGCCCCTCTTGGGTCGGCGGCATAACACTTTCTTTCTTGGTGGTTGGTATTCCCTTCTACAAGGGTAATAACCAAGCATATAACCATTGATCTCTAATAACAACACCAATGCCTCAAGACTCTTTCTATTTTCAGTATTGAAGTCATATTTCATAGTCCACATTTAGTGCAATGTTCAAAATCCTTCTATAATTAAGGGTAATAATATCATTTGATACTTATAACTTACACAAGGGAAATCATTTTAATTGGTCAATATCCTATGATTTTTTCCCATTCCCAAGGTATGATTTTTCCCATTTTAATTGTTCAAAATCCTTCTATAATTAAGGGTAATAATATCATTTGATACTTATAACTTACACAAGGCTCTTTTTAGCACGATACTTTCTTTAGTATGCTTTACAAATCAAGAAAGACTTGTGGATCAAAATTATCAAATTTTGTGATGGTTTTGCTTAAAAAATATAAAGATGATTAGGTGATATATAAAAAATATTTTTAAAAATATAATTTATCTAGAAAATTTACCTATTAAAATTAAATAAATACTTACAATATATCATCAACAATTCATTTCTTTGATTCTAAGATATTTAAAAGCAATGTTTAGTTTGATATTCCAATTTTTCTCTCGTGTAATTGAAGCCATCTATTATAAATGTTTAAGTAAAATTTAAAATTATTGAAAATTAATGCACATGCTATTAGTTTTAATAATATAAATAATATTGAGAAATTTTAGGCTTCTTTTGGGATAGCTTTTTACTGCTTTGAATTTTAGATCGTAAGAATAATTTCTGTATGACAATTACTTTTATGCTACTTTAAAAAAAAATTGAACTAGGAAATTTTTTTCTATAACAAATTAAAAAAAATTACTTTCTTTACAACAACTTTTAAAATAGGAAGACTTCATTTGAGATTGTTTTCGTACTGCTTCTTAAAGAAGCTTACTAGAAAACAATTTTAAGAAGCAGTAAGAAAGCCGCCCCAAACAAAACCTAGGAAAACTATCTTGAACAAAGCCTTAATCATTACTTTGAAGGTCATAATAGATATTTTATCATCTATTTAACATATTTCACTGCCCTTATTAGTTTGAGTTATCATTTAAACTCATGTGTCATTCATTATCCAATCTTGCGTATCTTTTCTAATTTATTCACCTCTAATTTTTTATTTATCTAATAAGTGAATATTGATTATTTTTTAATATATTATTTGAAATTATCAAGCTATTATTTTTTGTATTTTTAAGTTTATTTGTCCTTTAAACCAATTTTTATAATTTTGCTTAAACCCCATATTAAATCCTAAATCTTGAGATATATTTTCAAATAATTTATTAAAATTTATTCTGATTTAACATAAATTTTATGATTTAAAGTTCTAAAAAAATTATTAAATATAAAATAATAATATTTATTAAATCCTACGAATAATTTTCATTTGCTACGATTACCTCCTCAGTCTCACTCTACCCCACACTGAATTCCACCGCTACAAATCACGCGTTGGTTCACGCTTCTCTCGCAAGGAGCCGGTCCTCTCTCCGCGACCCTCCCGATGCCGAGGGATCGAGGTGGTGTGGATTGGTAACTCCGAGAAAAGCCCTAAATTCAAGTGAGTTTCTCTCTAATCCACGATCATACATCCCCATCTCTTCGCGAATTTTGGTTCGCATTCTGATTCATCATTCCGTTTTGTTTATAATCCTTGTGTTCTTGAATCGGATTGCATGGTTTTAATCTATCGCTTCGTTTTGTTCCTTTGGGGTTGACTGATTGTGCTGAATTTCGTTCATTTAGGAAGATAGTTTTTTGTTTTCCTTATAGCGGTTTATCGGCGATCATTATCATATCCAGGCATATATTTGTGTATGTCTTTGGCGGTATTGTTAATTTTTTGTTCTACCAGGAGCCACTGATGCAAAAATGTACGAGGAGTACAGGTTAAATGTTACAAATGAGGGGACATTTTACCTAAGCGACAAGACATTTATATAAAGACTACAATGCAATTGTGTTGTAGTAGAAAACAAGACCATTAGTTGTCTCAAGAAAAAAAAGCCTGTCTTGTGGTTTTGGTAAGATATTTTCTGCCTGATGCATTATGTTCCTTATGCAAATTTATTTATATGCTTGGTTCGCTGTAAAAGGTAACATAATGCCTCTTGGTCACCAAAAAAAAATTTGGATTTGCATTGATCAACTAAGTTTAAGCTTTCCCTGGTCGATTGGGACAGGTGGAATTCCAGATTTGAACTAGGGTTTTAGTCCTTTCTTGTCTCAAAGTTTTATCCAATGTTATATATGTAAAACATGGAAGAATATAGGTAAGTCTAACCTATTTTGCAGACAGATGTATCAAAGCACATTGAACGGCATGCTACCAAATTCATTAATGCCACTTCACTCACACTTTGGGCCGTTAGCTTTTTTCTAGATTTTTATTCACGTTGGATTTGATGTAACTTAGCTAAATTCCATGTTAAATTGCTTTTTTAGGATACTAGTAAAATGCACATGCACCAACTGCACATAGTTTAACTTTAATGGAAAATGGCTCTTTAAAATCCCCTCATGAGATTTCATATAGAGCATAATTAACAATTGTATAGTTTTAATCTAGGTTGATCTTGAGGACATGTTGCTAATAAAAACCACAAATGCTTTTAAATCACAATCCCCATAATGAACTAATTAGGAATAAATAAGATAATTTATAACTTTCCAATTTTATCAGTCAAAATGCATGCATATTTCTCCAGCACTATTTATTACAATGAAGATGTCATAGAAGAATACATTAAGTAGATTAAAAGAAATAATGTTATATCAACACCGAAGTCTTGTAAGAGGGCTAACATCACCTTTCATAAAATTGTTTCAAAAGTGATAGGTTTTATTTTGATTCTTTATTATGCTTATTAAATAGAACATGTGGAAAAACCAAGCCTTCTGCAAATAAATATGGGTAATTACATTTCTATTTTATGGTGATGAATTTCATTATTCTAAATTTTATGCACTGATTGTTATGACTCATTTTATGCATTGAATGAAGTTATAATTAGTACTAGATTGTTGATTGTTATTGAAAATAGTCTCAATTGATTTTCCTCATTTTCATGCAAGTAATTCTTATGTTAATGATAATGCTGCTTAACACTTCTACTTCAAACTCCTATTTCATGAAATGTATGTAAAAGTTATTAATTGAAGTAAATGCATGATGAGAAGAATGCAAGTAAAATATATATAGGAACAAATGTATGTGCATGTTAATAGATCTAGTTTACCCTCTTATGGTATTAGTAAGGGATGCTAATGTACCTGCGCATTGATGATTTTGCCTTTTACCTTAGACAATAATAGAAATAAGACTTACGCCCTATTGTGACCAAGGGGGATATATTGGTCATGGGTGATTTGTTGCCTTCCACCTCAGACAATGGTAGACCTATTTTACGCTCCCTTGTGTTGATGGGAAAAGTTTTGGTCAGGGGTGAGTTGAGTTTGAGTATCACTTTTTCAATGTCTCTATTCTTTCTATTTACACAACATAAACAAGCATAACTACTTCTAAGGACACTAGACGGTTGATCAATCTAAGCTCATTTCATAATGTTGGATTCAATTGCAAAATGAATTTTGCTTCTTATGCCAAAGAGATAAAAAATGGGAAAAATGAGTGTTTGCAAAATCATTTATACAAATCCTAGAAAAAATTTCTCAATCTTCACAAATTTAATCGACCTTAATTCAAATTCCTTCAATCATAATGCATTAGGAGCATAACGATGCAGCTGCGGTATTCTTAAACTATTATGTTTATCTTTTCCTCCAACATAAAATGCCATTACAACTCCAATAGACAACCTCTTTTTGGCATCTAAGGCCTATGTGACATGCAGCAAAAAAAAATAGGCACAATTATTTTCCTTCATGAGAATGTTAGGAGTAGATTGGTTCAACAAGAATGATGTGAAAATTCTAGCACCCAAATGGCCATGCGGGGTTTGATGATCTTGTCCTAATTAATCTTTATAGATTTAGATTTTAGCTTTAATAAAATTTGAAATTTTATCTTGGAGGGAGAAAGAAGTCATTTGTTAATAGTTAATTTAGATAATAATGCGGCCTTATAGTCTCTCTTTATAGTTTTGAGAGTTTGATGTCATCCTGTTTAGTTTGGTCTAGCCTTTTTCCTTATTAGCCTAGTAATAATAAATTTTGCAGGCTTTTGCTTATGTTCATTCACATAATTTTTCTAGGCCATGATTGATTGCTGATCTCTTTTTGGTTTATTTTCTTTTTACAGTGTTCTGTTTTGTTAAAGTGCTAGAATTCCTTGCTGAGTTTAAGGAATATCCCAGATATGGCTTCATCCAGTTCATGTGCTATTGAAAGTGATGATGCACAATTGAAAGCCTTGTTTGACACCTTTTGTTCTGTTTGTTCACTTGAAGATATTGCCTTGGCCTATAGCAATGCTGGACATAATGTCGAAAAGGCAGGCGAGATTTTGTGCAATGTTAATAAAAGTCACACCAATGATTCATTTCATGAATTTAATTGTGAAAACACAAAAGATTCATCTCATGATTTTAATTGTGAAACCAGTTTCAAGCAATTGGAGGAATCATCTAGAATGGGAAATCCTGCTAACTCTATTCTTTTAGGTAAGATTTCCAATGGAAGGAAGCCCAAAAGAGTAAGTGCTTCAGTTGGATCTGTTTCTAGTTTAATTGGTAGAACATATTTTCGGCCTACTTCATCCCCGAATGAGCCATCTAGAACTAACAAACCACTGAAACTCAATGTGCTTGAATCACTGGTTGCTGAATCTGGGATTGAAAGATTGGGTTCTGAACCTGTGGCTGAGCAAATTCTATCAGATAACAGTGCAAAGCAGATATCAATTAGTAATACGGATGTAGAGGAGTTCCTCTTCTCAATGCTTGGTGATGGTTTTAAGCTAAGCATGGATTGCATTCGGGAGGTCCTTGGTAAAAAATCATCTCAGCTTTTTCTTTCGCCACTATCCAGTGCTTTGTTTTTTAGTAGTTGATGTAATCGTCTGGTCCATTTATATGTTTATCTTTCAACTTATTTTTCAAACACAATTTTGAATCTTTCTTGCATATTATAAAATAATCCCATTTCTATGCAATAGCTTATTTATGATCTCTCTAATGGTACTTCTGGGTTGTTGCGTTCATTTTATTTTCCTGCATATACATGTTTTACTGGATAAATGGTAATTCAGAAAATGAATTTCAAAATTTTAATTTTAATTGAAAGCTAACCCTGAAACCTTGCCATATAATTTTAATTGAAAGCTAACCTTGAATATGATGAATATTCCATCTACCATATGATTTCGACTTAGGCTTCGTTTGGGACGATTTTTTTACTGCGTAAGAAAGCTGCTTTAAGAAGCAGTAAGAAAACCATTCCAAACGAAGCCTTAGTTGTATAGGATGGACCATGAACGAATTGAATTATTATATTTGAGTTCATCCCACCATTTTAGTTATACATAGAGTTTAAGGTTGGTTTAGGATAACAATAACTAATAAAATATTTTGTCCTCAAGCTCATAATTGTCACACTTATGAGCACATGGTCCATTGACGTTTACACCTTAGTTGATCTCTATCATCTTTGAGTTAAATCAATTTTAAGAAAATTAAAAAGCCCAAACATCAGTTCATGATACCTTGTGAATTTGATTTATGTCACATTATAGGGCTCCTTACTAAATATAACACATGAATATGATTAAGTGTTCTCAGTCTTGTGGTTTAATTACCATAGAAGTAACAGATGGACCCTTGAGGTTGCCACTGAGTTAGATGTCTACATAAAAATCCACTTTATTTCAGGTCTCTTCCTTTTGGTAGCGAGCCATGCAATCTTTACCTTTGTTTATCGTTTTTAGAGCTAATTCTATTTTTTTTAGATTAATTTTTAAAATATTTCATTATAAAGTTTATTGTGTTGTTTTAAAAAGATTTTTTTCTTAAATATCTCATTTAATAATTTCTTATGGAAGTGTTTTTCTTATTTTTTGATGTCGTTATATTTAACTAAAATTTTATTATTATTACTTTTATTGCATCCAATTAGATTGTAGTCTTGAATTATCTTGTCACTTAGTTGTTTTATCTATCTCAGTTTCTCTTTCTTTAATATCTAGTCTATTAAGTAAATCATCAATAGCCTTTAATTTGCTCAGTATCAATATATAGTCTATTAAGTAAATCATCAATAGCCTTTAATTTGCTCACTATCGACTGGCAAGTTCCTTTTAAACATTGTAAATATCATTAGCATTTATTTATTTATTTACTTGTGTCATTACTTTTTAGGAACAAACAATGGGTTTAAACTTTTAGAATGCCAGTTGCATTTTCACAATGACAAGTGATAATAAATAAGCCTATTGTTTCTGGTAGAAGCTGATGGTTGCATTTAAATAAGAACACGGGGAGATGCATATATTCTTTGCTAGTAGATTTCTTAATTTGTGTTTGTGGTTCTAAAGAAATGTTTCTAATGGGGTGATGATGGGGACATCAGTTGGAAAGTCTACCATCGATGTGGTCGTAGATCAACGGCCACGATTTATCCGATGTACTTTTGATTTTATTATTGTTTCCTTAGTGATGTATTTTTATTTCAGCATTTTCCCTTTTTACCCTTGCTTGAGAGATTGAGTCATGTAGCCCCTTGAGGGTATTTGAGTCATTTTGTTTTATGCATTGTAAGAGGCTATTTAAAGCCTTCATCTTGTTCTTTTGAAGTTAATGAATGATATTCAGAAATTTTCCTGCACTTGTCTTCTTGAGGCTTATGTGAGAGCTTGAGAGAGAGTTTGAAGAGCTTGGTGGAGCCTAGGATAGGCCACCCGTCGTACCCAACAGTCACCACCGGTGGCTCTTGGTGCTTCTCCTTTCATTCCCCCTTCTCCTCAACTTCCACCGCCGGCCCACTCCACCACCAAACCCATCTCATAGCACCACCTACCCAAGCTCACCATCATCCAACTCCCAAAACCGAGCCCTCACCCTCATCCCGCCGGCTCTCCCTTTAGCCGCCAGCCTCCCCCCTCAACCACCACCCCACCCCTTCGTCAATCACCGCCCCCTTTGCCTCCACCACCACGTATTTTCAAATTTGAAATTCAAAGTTGATGAGTTGAAAGTTTCCAAATTTACCCGTTGCCAAATTAGGAAAGTTTCAATGAGGTTTCAATTTTCAAATTTGAATTGGACGGATTTGAAATTTTCATCATTAATTAGTCGGAGCGGATTAGGAAACACATAAATCTCTTTCCCCAAGCCCCCTCCCTCTCCCATGCCGCCGGCCCTCTTATTGGGCCCCTCTCCTTTAATGCTCCATTAAGGATCTTGATTGCATGCCATTTGAAACCCAAATTCAAATTATTTTCACTCAACTTTTACTCAAAACCTGAGAATAATTTCAGGTTTGGAGATTAGAACACTTTCAGCTCCACCCAACCTAGTTCTTTCCTAACCCTAGCCCTTTCCCCCCATACAAGCCACCGGCCTCCCTCCCCACCACCAACTCTCTCTCTCTCTTCCTCTCTAAAGGTGTTCTCTCCTTCTTTTATCTGAGATGTATGGTCGATCCGGAGTTTGATTCCGGTTTTGTGTACGAGGGCTAAGGCTTCGTGGATCTTCTCAACTTACCGTTCTTCAACTTGAATCCAAACATTGATGGATTCATAGAGAAGTCCGCCGACTACCTGCTATTCATTTTGACCAAGGCTAGGGAGGAAAAAACACTAATGGAAGGTACTTGGTGTATCACGACGTTTCTCTGAGAATGTGATCTTCTTCCTTGACTCGTGTACTTTCACATTCTACTTACTTCGTAGGGAGATTGTTCAAGCAAGAGATTGTGTCTAATTATCGCCATCCATTAGTAAGCGTAGGTTTGTTATTTCTTTGCTTTGGATCTCCATGTTAGACCAATGTTATGTTGGAAACTACTTAGCATGCAACGCTTTGATTTTTCTAAGTATTTTGATTTTGCTTAGTCTCTTGCGTGGCTTAGCCTAAGCGAAAGTGACCACTTATTAGTTTTGCTTTGTTGTTTTAATTGCTAATAATGAAAATCCTAAATTGCTCTTTAATTATTTTGTGAAATTTCCTGTTTCGCATATAGTCCTGCATCAGGTGAACTCCCATGCATGTTATCAATTATGTTTCCAACGTATGGTACTCTTGCTTTGAAGAATTTCTTGACTGAACGTGCACGTGACTGTCAAGAGTTCATATTCCACTTTTAGTCAAAATCACGTTGATAAATTCATATGCTTGTCTCCATGTTGTTGATGAGGCTGCATAATTCATGCAATGAGCTTGCATGTAATATTAACATCTTTTTTACTTGAATTTTGCTTTGGTATACATCTTGTTCCTCGTTTTTTACCATTAAATCCAGAATTTGGTTTCTTGTTCCTTTTTTTTATATCCCTAATTCTCATCCATTCTATGATTTTGAAGAACTCATTTGTAAATTTGATAATATATGCTCAACTTAACGAGTTTTGTTGGTGCATTTGCAGGTAATTGTGGATATAATGTAAAGCAGGTGTGTTTATTGTATCGTTATGTATATTATTCTGTTATTTTGTTAACATTATTTTCTGGATGTCCTTTATTTAGGTTTGGGCATGCTTTATTACCTTATCTACCAATCAATTTATCTTCATATCAGCAGAAAATTATGTTTAGCATTAAATTGTGTTTACTCATCTTCTCTGTTACCAGAATATCTTAGAGTGAGGCAATTTATATATGACATTGGAATAGATATCAAAATATTGTGGTAAAACTTAATGTAGTTTTATTAAGGCTTGCACAATTGCAAAGCATGCTAATAAGGAGATGGAAATATATGAATGTCCATAGGAAGTAAGAATATCATTAATGGTAGTTTTGCATTATTCTGATAAAAGGAAGAATAATTCTACATCATGTACTTTTTCCTAGATAGTGTTTGTATTTAAGTTGGTTCTTAATACATTCAGCTACAAACTACTTGGAATGTGTTAAGTTCACTCAAACAATTTGATCCTATTGAAAGCATGAACAGTAACCAGGGTTTTTTTTCCACATTTTGACGTTTTCCTTTTTATAGTTGTCTACAATTGATTATTATCAATAAAAATGCATTTCATTGTGCTATTCAAGATGCAATTATCAAATGTCTGTATGCATGTATGAATATGTATGTTGGATATTTTTCATGCAAGCTATTGTCTTAATCAACATAGATTAAACGCTTTAATGCATCTTTGTGCATCTTTATGTTTTGTATTTTGTTGGGTGTCTATATGTGAGATGAGAGGGGGGTTTTGGCCCTTCCCTTGGATGGTTTCTTGTAAAAAATGTTCTTTTCTTATAATTTACAATTCTCTGAAAGAAAATTTTGAATCACGCATGAACTGTTGAACTGCTTAGGTTATGGTAGAGAACTATTTCAGTACAGAAGAAGTCTTTACATATGAAACAGCTTATTCTATTTGTACCATTTTTTATTTTAGCGAAGAAGAGTGGGTCAAATTCCATCAGGAAAACAATTCATATTTACTTGATTCTAAATGATTGCCTCTGTTTAACTGCTGCACCTTTAACTTAATTGCATTTCTTGCAGCATATTTATGAGGAAGTCATTAACAACATCTAGTTATTATTTTGAAATTGCAGAGCATGGAGGAGTTGTTTTCCTTATCTGCTAAAACATTAGACATCGACAAGGCAGTTGATCATAATTTGGTATGATGAATTACTTCATGATATAGGGCTCTCCTAACAAAGGAAAAGCTTTTTTTTGGTCTAATAATGCTTATCAATGGATTTTGATCACACCATTTAACTAATGCCTTCTGCGTTATGATCAACATAGTTAAATTTCTTTCTTGGCGTTATTATTTCTTGTATGAGGCAACTTTCTTTCACTGTGCACTTTTATATTCTTCTTTACGTTCTAAGTTCATGCATTTTTGGATTTCTTGTTCCTCCTCAGCATGCTTTTTTTTTTCTTTGTAAAATTTTAAGAGCAATTACAGCGGGAAGAGCTTTATTTAAAGCTGCGCGCTTTTTACAGTATTTTCTTTTTGGCCTGAGCTTTGCATTTTTCTGTTATTTTCTTTTACTTCTGTGCACACAGGAAACTATCTTGTTGAATTCAGAAGATTGGAGAGGAAAAAAAGCTTAAAACTTTATTCAACATGTAGACTATACAAAATGCTTAAATAAAGAAACAAATAACTATTGAATAAAGAGTAATATAATCCTTCTTAATAACTAAGGAAGGCATTCAATGTTAGGTGAGATTCCCACGGATCGCTATTTCCAGCTGGGGGATTAATCCGGGATTGAAAGGCTAGGGTTTAAAATTGCGCAATATGAGGCTCGCCTTGAGGCCCACCTTTGCGCAATTCCAGTAAAAAACGTCTCGATGCTTACGCCTCGAGCTTTTATTATGAGGCTTGCGCCTCCACTTGGTTGAGGCCCGGCTTAAGGCCCGCCTCGCCTCACTGGCATGAGGCTTACGCCTCACGCTATATATATTAAAACTTACATAAATCTTGAAGTAAATGCCCGACATTGGACTCTATAGGAGAGGAGGAATGGGAGAGAGCAGTTCATCATAATGATGATTCAAATGAAGAACCCCTTAGTGATGATAGTGCTGATGACTTATAAGTTCTTATGTGATATGTCATTGTTATTTATTTTTAGAAATTGGAATTATATGTTAATGAAAAGAATATTGGGATTTGGGAAAGATAGAATTTTGAGTTGAACTATATTTCATGTTGTCTTATTATTGGGATATTTTGATTTCACTTCATATCTTATGCCTTTTTATGTTTTATATTATTCACTCATTAGTATATAAAAAATTTATCATTTTATGTTTACGCAATCTTTTGATTTTGAGGCTTACGCCTCGCCTCACGAATGAAAAACGCCTCAATACCCGAATACGCAATTTTAAACATTGGATTTAACGCTCCCCCTCAAGCTGGGGAATATAAATCTGTGATTTCCAGCTTGGCAATCATTCTGAGAAAGGCAGAGCTGTCCAATTCTTTGGTAAGGATATCTGCAAGTTGATCTTTTGACGATATATGATTGATACATAGTAGACCACTGTCTAATTTTTCTTTAATAAAATGTATGTCCATTTCTATGTGCTTGGTCCTGTCATGTTGGATTAGATTGCGAGCTATGTTGATTGCTGATTTGTTGTTACAATGCAACTTTATGGTTTCGTCCCACTTGATCCTTAGATTTTCTAGAATCATCTTGATCCATTGTACCTCACATATTTTCAAGGTCATAGCCCTTAGGAGGAAAGGAGGTTTATGTGTCTTTATTCATAAGAGGATCTAATATTTATAATAAGGGAAATAATACAATATCTCTAAGGACCACCAATCTTACAAGGACCGCTAGCCATAATAAAACTCCTTTCCTAAATAAAAACGTAATCCTAACTAACATATTAAATTCTGTAGCATCCAGTAATCTGAGTTTTCAATGTCATCAAAATGATGCATTCTTAATAGAAATTGATTTCAGCGTAGGGTAGTTTGAATTTGGGATTCCTATGACGCAATAGGGTCATTACGAAATGCAGTCCTTTCTTTGTAGTTCTCTTAAAAAGCAAGTGATTGGACAGAAGTATACAAATTTTTTAAGTTTATTTACCAATTTTTGCATTGTGTATGCTATTAGCGTATTATTAACTTTCTGTCATTCTCTCCTCATTAAGCTCTTAATTCTTTGAAATTACGAGTGATTTGCTTGACACCCAAAATTGCATGTCACTTCTATACATAGAACTTTTTCCTGTTTAAGAGAAGCTTGCTTTAATTAATGTTTAAATGTAGTCTACTTCTCTGTTTATTAGTTTAGCTCTTCTATCATTTTGGAGTCCCTTCTTAGGGTAATTTGTTTCCTTTATTTGGTTTATCAAACAGCGTAGAATTAACAAGCTGAAAGAGGAAACCTCCGCATACGAGGCAGAATGCAAGATGCTCCCGCCTGAGGGGTAGGAGAAGCATACCAATTTGCATTCAATTTGTAGTTTATATATCAGGAATTTAAATTTGCCTTCCTGTTATGAAAGAAATTTAGTTATTTGTTTTTCAAAATCTTCCCCTCCTAAATGCAGTCATTCAAAAGAAATCTCATTGTTGAAAGAAGAGAAAATCAATCTATCAAGGGAGGTTTTGGAATCATTGTTCAGCAGTCCTGATATATTTGAGGAGGAACCAAAAGTAAAACGCCTGGAGTGGGGACTAAATCGCACAAGGGTGATAGGGCATAAGCCAGTGACTAAGCCTTTTGATGATTATGCTTCATCCTCAACACCTCAACCTGAATTAACTCAACCTGAAACTAAAAGAGGTATGAAATTATCTAGTACTCTTCCATTTTTTTTTGGCATGTATTTTTACCCTAATTTTCTTTCCTTTTTCAATTACTAGGAAGAATAAAACGCAATGAATGTGATAAATGCACATTTTTTTTGTTCTCGGTGTTGCACCTTATGTTTAGTTTTTATTTATCAACAAATATTTTTGTATGTTTTTTGAATGAGTGCCCAATGACAACTTGAAAGATCGGAAGTATTTAGTGTTGATAAACAAAACAATATTGGGAGATGATACCAACAACTTCCTAATGGTTAAGCCATTATTGATTTAAAATCAATATTCTACTAATCATAACTAATATGGGTAAGGCCAATTAATTCTTATTGCAAAACAAGTAAAAAAAAAACAGTACGAATGCAAAGACTTAGAAGTTGTTGAATGAGGTTGGATGTGTTCACTGGGAGGAGAATTTGTAATATGAGAGAGTAAGAGGATGGAAGGGACGAAGAGAGTTATAAATAATATGGGGGACTTGATTGGGTTCCCTATTGCAATGCCCGTTCGGCATTGCTAGAAGCATGTGGGATGGCGCATCATGCCCCCTCTTTTAAGCTAAAAGTAGGGGGTGGGAATTTACCCCCACTAATATATATATATATTTTAATAAATATTAATAATTATTTTATTTTTTGATATTATATTGTTCATGGTTTAAAATTGCGCAATATGAGGCTCGCCTTTGCACAATTCCAGTAAAAAACGCCTCGATGCTTACGCCTCGAGTTTTTTTATGAGGCTTGCGCCCGCCTCGCCTCATTGGCATGAGGCTTACGCCTCACGCTATATATATTAAAACTTACATAAATCTTGAAGTAAATGCCCGACATTGGACTCTATAGGAGAGGAGGAACGGGAGAGAGCAGTTCACCATAATAATGATGCAAATGAAAAACCCCTTAGTGATGACAGTGCTGACGACTTAGAGTTCTTATGTGATATGTCATTGCTATTTATTTTTGGAAATCGGAATTATATGTTAATGAAAAGAATACTGGGATTTCGTAAAGATAGAATTTTGAGTTGAACTATATTTCATGTTGTCTTATTATTGAGATATTTTGATTTCACTTCATATCTTATGCTTTTTTATGTTTTATATTATTCACTCATTAGTATATAACAAATTTATCATTTTATGTTTACGCAATCTTTTGATTTTGAGGCTTACGCCTCAAAACGCCTTGAGGCTTACGCCTCGCCTCACGAATGAAAAACGCCTCAATACTCGAATACGCAATTTTAAACATTGATATTGTTAGGTTTACCCTTTATTGTTATCACTAATAATTGCCGATAGCTTGTTGGCATGAAATTATCAGGTTAATCCACATGTGTTAGCAACATCAAGAAGATGGCTCAACGTAATTTTTTTTTAAGATTTATGAGGGAAATATAATTGATATATAATATTATTGTAAATACAAAAGGGGCGAAAAGAATATTGCGCTAGTTATTGAATAATTTGTATTATTGAATTTGATGTTTGAATCAATGTTCGAGGCGAATTTTGATTCACTGAGGTAAGATGGAGAAGCTATGACACCTTTTGAGAAGAAGTTGAGAGCCCACATATAGATTGTGCAACTCATGAGGCTGTTAAGCCCTACAAGTTTGCGCTTATACAACGAGAGAAGTGGTGCTAGTCATAGCAAGCACAAGAGTGAAGCATTGCAAGTAACCAAACAATATGTAGTAATTATGGGTGAGTGAGCAACACTTTGGGTTATTAGTAGGGGTGTCAATTCGGGTTAATGGGTCGGGTTCAGGTCGAACCTGGAGCTGACCCGACACTATTCAGGTCAACCCGAATCCGACTCGATTCGGATATAGGTCAACCTGAACTGACACGAATGACCCGTGGTTGATCCAAAATTGCTAGTTTTTGGGTAAAAAATTGGGTCAATCTTCGATTTTCGGGTAAAAAACGGGTCAATCTAGGGTTTTCAGGTCAAATATGAGTTTTCGTGTCAATTTCGGGTTGTTGGTTCAACCCGACCCGATTTTTAAAACGGGTTGATTTGTTGAACCCGAACCCCGGGTTGACCCTAACCCTGATTTTTCTGGGTCGGGTTCGGATCGTGTAAAAAATTGACACCCCTAATTAATAGGCGACACTGTGATGCATTGAGCTATGAATTGCAAGAGAGCACAAACAAGCGGTGTGATGGACATGGTTGTAGTTTTAGGGTTGGTGCGAGAGGGATGAGTTGGCAAACTGCAGGCAGGCTACAATTTTCAACATGGTTAATTGGTTATGGTGCTAGGCAGGCAGAGCGGGCACGATTCGGACGAAACATGCTGTATGGGAGTAAGCTAGAGTTTAGAGAGCAATATGTGGGCAGGCTATCACAATTAGGTTGGAACACATTATGCAGGAGTGGCGTTAGTGGGTGGTGGTGCCATACAAAAATTAGGCGAAAGGAGTGATACAACTAGGGCATATAAGTGGGATGGGAGTGAGAGAAAGAGAAACCTCATAGTGATGCCACGTTTGAAGTGGAAACTTGTTATCTTTTACTGAGTGAAAAAATGCTTATAAATAAGCACATAGGATGAAGATAAAATGAAAGAAAAGATAGAGATGGATATCCTTTATTAAGAAGATATATAATTTAATGACAACATTTCTTTTTAATCTAGCACTTCCCGATATAGTATTTTTTCAAAATTTTAAAATTCCTTCAATAACATTAAGAGATTACATTTAAAACAGTTATGGCAGTCAACCATCTAGTTTCAATCATAAAATATGTTGCGTTCAAGTTGCTTTTGGGAATCAGTTTACTCACATTGGTACACTTCGAAGTGGACATACTATTTTACTATAGAATTTTGCCAAAAAAAAAAAGCGTTTTCTAAACCTTAATAGTATTTAGCCAATTATCTTCTTTTTCATAAGGTCTGTATATCTAGGTTGTTCTCTCTGTTCTGTACCATAAACGTAGTGTGGCTATCAGCTTTAGCTATTTCTTCCAAGAATGCGATTTTCCTTTAATCTGCATTTTCTGTTGATGCTTTCTATCACCCTTTCAGATGATGAGGATAATTATCAGGTGCTTCGGAAAGCCGCAAAGCAACATTGGGATACAATGAAGCTATACTATGAAGCCGTAAGGAGCTTCTTTCATGAAATTTGACTTTCTAAATGTTATTTTTTTGTCAAATTTACTGAAGCATTTTCTCTTTGTTGAATTGTTCAATAAACCATATGTCAATTTAGTTTTGCTCTTAGATTTTGAATTTTAAATGTTAAAATTGACTTCACAGGCAATAGATGCTTTTATCAAGGGCGAACATGCACAAACAAGCTACTTCTCAAATCAAGTAAGTTCTCTTCGTAGGCGAAGCAAAACTTATCTCTAGGGGACAAAATGACAATCATGCTATTTATCTATCAAAGCACACTGGTACTGAGCTTCATCTCGCCCAACTTGGCTAGGCTTGAATGGTCTTTTTGTAAATTTATTGAAGGCTTCAACACAAACACAATTAAATTTATGATTAAAACAATATAACATGTTAAATTCTGTTGTGATTTTTTATTTTTTTTTGTGAAGGGTAAACAATTTTGCCAGTTGGCTCGGGAAGCAGATGAGAAATCTTCTGGGCTGATCCTAGAAAAAGCGTGAGTATATAATTTTCTTCGTTCAAAATTTTCTCCATTCTTATATCTTTAAGATGAGTTTTTGTAGCATTTTGCAGAATTATGACGAATGCTCCTAAATTATTTGCAGAGAACCCGATGAAAAAGGCAATGAGCTACCTCTTGATTTACATGCTCATTCTGTTAACGAGTCTATTCGATTATTGAAATTACATATATTTTCTTTAGCGAGCATTCCTTGTAAGCACTCTTATTGTTGACTAATTTTAACTCCTGCCAGATTGGCCATCCTTGATGTAATGACTGATCTTTGGTCTGTTTTCTTTTAGCTTTTAGTTACTTGAAAGTAACCATCAATAAGGATGATGACAATACCTCAAGAGGAAAGCGAAGAAGGGAAAAGGTACGATTTTACACAAGTTAATTGAATGAATTTGTTGAGAAATAACTTACGTTTTTCTTGAACATTAGAATATTTTGGTGATTTAGACATTTATATAACATAATTATATTTGAATAGCAACAAAAAGGAAATTTGAAGCTTGTTAGATTATTAGTACGCAATATGAAAACACAAATTTGTTCTGCTACTTCTGGTGGTCTTTGCCAAATCCTAGGTTGGCTTGGAGAAACTAGTCCACTTGCATAGTAGAACAAATTTAATGAATAGGTAATAAAATTTGTAATCCATCATTGTGATATGCCTTGGAAGAAAAAACAACAAATAACAAATAGAAAAATTGGAGTAAAATCAAAATGGTGGCTGATTTTTTTATTAAAACTTCAACAAGAAACAGGTGATCTACAATTTGAGGGATAGATTGACTCTCCTAAACAACCTAGATGCTGCTAGGAAGCCTCTAAGAAAAACTACAGTCGAAAATCCAACATAAAAATGCTTCTAAACTTTAGACAACAACTCCTTAAATAGCCACAACACAAAAAAACGTAACTGAAAATTTCCTAATTAAAACCTCCCTAAATAAAATCCTTCATAAATTATAACAACACAATTAGAAAGCTTTCCTATTTAATAAAATCTTTCGTAACATATAATAACACAATTAGGAAGCTTTCCTAAATAATAAAAACCTTACTAAACACAATTAAGATATTTTCCTTGCATATCTCCCTCTCCCAGTTGAATTCAAACTCCACATTAATTCATTCCTTACTCTTTTTCATTACATATGAAATTATAAGTTTGACAGGCCCCACAAGGGGGGCCGAAACCCCTGATGTTGCTTCTGCCCAGTTTTGCTAGTCCGGCTCTTGCCGGACTAGCTGGCTGAGCCGGCCACCTCCCACATCACATTGCTATATATTATTATATTTTTTTAGTTTAAGCAATTTTCTTTCTCTTAATCATTTACTATTTAGGGTATTGATGAAAAAGTGTAATAAGCTATATTTTTTCGTTCATGTACAAATTGTAATATTTACTTGAAAACTTTCATAATAGTAAGTAAGGTTTATATTTGCAATGCATATGTGTTTTCCCATGGTAACATTTTATCCTGGTCATGTTTCTCTCGGACAAATCAAATTTAATATCCATGATTGCTTTAAATGGTATTCCATTATATTTTAAATTTTATCTGAAACTTTTGATGTGGAAAATAGTTTTATCCATCCTGTGTTTAGAAATGGTAAAATATCCATTTAGCATTGGATCTTTAACAAGTTCACATGCAAACTTTTTTACTTTGCATTACCCCTCTTTTCAGGCGAAAGCGGACGAAGCTCACTTCATTTTAAATTGGAGACAGCTCATCTTAACCTAGTGGTTGAGAGCTTAGGCTTCCAACTAAGAGGTCTTGGATTCGAGTCTTTGTGTATGCGTTGTGTGTGTGAGTTTGCCTTAAATGACCTAAATGTCCAAAAAAAAAAAATTTTAATTGGAGCGTGCCATCTTTCCATAAAAGGCACTCACATTCCTTCAATTATCAAATATATCAGAAGAACATAGCAACTTTAAATGCTGATAAAGAAAGCTTGCTAAACAGATTTTAATGTGGAGTACGTTGGTAAATGAGCAATATTTAATATAAACAACTAGAGAGAAAATAACAAAAAAATATAAAAGAAGATTAACACACAAAAACTGTTTTATATATGTTCATCTGATCGATGGTTATTTCCAGAACCCTTTATAAAGAATAAAAATTAGGATGGCTAAAAAACATAACAACATTTTTATAACATCTTTAATGAAATAAATCATATATAGGTCGACCAGCGATTAAATATGGATAATGCATTTTCTTCATAGGGTAAAAATTAGGCTCCACATCTTAAATTTAGATAAAAAGTCGGTTGACTAGCGGCGAAGTCTGAATGATGATTCTATGTTTGTATATATCCAGCTAATAAAACCTGCCTGTTTATTCGACCTGATTGTCATCCTAAGGGTTCCGTTAAGTATGGTAGATAGCTGTATCATTTTACCTTTCTCAAATTTTACACATTTTTTGGCTATCAAAATCTGTTTCTCTGTAATTCTCAACTGATATGCGATATGCATTTCTATGAGAGAAATTATTCTGTGCGGAGACCGGAGGAGACCAATCAGAATAATTAATCGTCCTCACAGAATAATTAATCGTCTCATGAAATACCAATTTCAGTCCTCCCGCATTTATATATTTCTTTGCATTAAAAACCTTGGTTGAAAGCTGTTAATCCTTTGATTTGGCCTATGAATAGGTGCTTCAGCTTCTGGAAGAGGAATCCATCCGGTGGTCAGAAGTGGAGAGAAGCCCGGGAATAATTTTGATACCACTGAATGAAATAGACCAGAGCAGGTTGAGTTTTGAAACTGATTTTTAAATTTGTTTTTACTTTAGATGTGAAACGTTTTTTTTTTTTTTTTTTTGGTGATTTTGAAAGTAGCCTCTGATTAAGCTGTGAATGTTTGGGGCTATATTCTTTTTGGGACATATTCTTCCCAAATTTCTGTGCAACATACACTTAAAATGAGAATACTTTTTTAATTTTTTCTGTTCTGTTACTGAATGGTATAAAGGTTTTAGTGTTTTCCCCTCTTTTTGTGTTTGTTGAGTGCCAAAATGCAAATTTTATGTAGTTAAGATTCGATTTTAGTATTTAACAATAATTTTTAACTCAGAAATTTAAATAGTCAATGTTTAGGAATGTGTTTTCATTAATATAGAATGCATATGCTATATATTATTCAGTGTATGGTGAAATTATTCTGTGCGGACATCAGACGGTTCAGAAACCAATCAGAATGTGTCATGCCACCCAGTACACAGCGGTACCGAGCAAAAAAATGTTGTGGTACGTTTTGATTGGTTTCCAGACGCTGTCCAGGATCCACACAATAATTTTTCTTATGTACGAGGGAGCTCGAGCGTTTTTTTTTGCTCGACTTTATAAAGCAAATGAGTATTTTTTTTTTCTGTTAATTTAACTATTATTGAATTTGATAGACCAAAGTCTTGTATTTGGCTCATTAAATATATTAGGTTATAAAAATTCATTGAATTTGAGTGAATTATTGAGCTAAATATGAACGAACCTCTTTGATAGACATATAAGAGTAGATCTTGAAATGTGAAATGCTATTATATAAGAGAAATATGCGATACTGAAGAAGAATGTTTATAGGTTATTCTAAATATTCATTCTATGGCATCACTTAAAAAACAAAGTGATCCGCTCAACTTAATGCAAAGTCATCATATCATCTGTATTATGGACTATTTTTTGTAGACAATAATCATAATTGTATTCGGATATTATTTTTTTTTTTAATTTTACAGTAAAAATTTATATTCTGTAATTATAATAATGAAGTTTTCTTACAATAGAAAATATAATTTTACAATAAATTTTATAAAACATTATAATCTTCCTATCAAATTTTAATCAGCACATTCCATTCTAAATATGCCAAATGAAGGTTTTTTTTGTGACAAATTTTTTTATTATTTTATAAAATAATTTTTTAGCTGAAATTTTTTTAAAAAATTAAAAAAAAAAAAGATTTCCTAAAAAGCCCGTAGTCTTTAGCGTTTTGAAGCTGGAAATTGGAATGGCGATGAACTCTCAGATATATTGAAGAGAAGCGATAGGTACGGCTTTCACAAATAAAACCTTCATTGTAATATTTTCTAACCAAGTCTTCTTAGGTCTACCTCTAAATTTCTTAACACTATCGTTGGCAAGTACTACGTCCTGGATAAAAAAAATTGGAGGGTTTTGTTAGGTAGTCGACAACCAACGTACACAAAACTTATCGAATAATCATGACATGAATCATGGCTAAATTTCAGCTAGGAAATAAAATTTTTCAATATTAAGCTAAGTTGTTAAGTGTTGACTTTTTGGTTTGTGGTCGGAAAACTCCAACTTGATAGTTGGCTTATCATATTTAATATCCAATTTCACTTGAAGGTTCAAATTTTTTGGCCAAATTTGATAATCATGATAATTTGAAATGGTGTCATACAAACAAGGAGGAATAACAAAAAAGGCTTCTTAGTAAGGAATGAGTTTACCTAATTTTGAAACTGAATCTATTAGGTTGTTAAATTTTCTCCTTAGCGACTTCGTTTAATTTTGTGGGAGTGAATGTTGACTTGCTCTATATTCATGACTTTGGTTTTTCTTGCTCTTCTCTCCTTATCTTGGCAACCTCTTATAATACCGTTTTAGATGGATTTGGCCTTTCAAAATACCTGAGTCCATACAGGGGTAACCCTCAAGACTGTCCTTTTAAAAGGGACTGGTGTTCTAATCGATGCAAAATAGGCTGCAATGGAGGGAGTGGCCTTCTAGCATTAGATTTTTCCTTAGTAATATATGAATTATCACCTAGTGGCACTTGAGAGTAATTTTGTGGATGATTTGTAGGATTACCTTGAAATACAAGAGGAAGGACAAGTGAATAAATGGTTTTTTTTAATAGGGTCAATCTTAATCATTTAGAGTATAGAGTTCTTGGCTTTTTAAATTTCATAGAACCCTTTTAACATAAAGGGGTGATTAAGCTAAAGTAACGAGGTGATCGACCTTATTAAGTGCAATTGTTTGTCTACTTGGTGGCCTCGAGTCTTTATAGGTTATTTACATGGGGGCATTGGCTTGCCTAGAAAGAGTATTCACACAACTTTTTGACTAAACTTTGAGGTAAGAGCACCCGGATTCTTGGACCTAAAGTTAGTCCACCTCTTTTATTTTTTGTCAAGTATCTCCATGAATTTAAATTCCTTATGTGATTGCTCATCAATCACCTAAGTTGAAAATATTAGCTTAATTAGAACTCTATTATTTCTTTTAATTTTTTTCCCAGTAATGGATCATTTGATTGAGTTCATTGGTCGTGAGATTTGACTTAAAAAATGTAGAAAAATGATAAATAAAATAACATAAAAAATAATACCAAAATTTACATAAGTTGGTTTAATGAAACTTGCGTTCTAACCTCATAGATATCTAATAATCCACTAAGCTTTTTAATTGCTCATATGGTAAAATATAGAACTTTGTCTAATTGAGAAAAAAATAGAAGTTAGTTGCTGCGAGCTAATTTCCCCTCTCTATTACATGATTCAAAATGACATAAATTCGTGACTACGGACAAGAGCCTTTTCTCTTGCTAGAACAAGAAAATAATCTCTCTTCTTTCTACCTGAAGAAACAAAGAAATCTCATAGCAAACAGTCAAAAATGTTGGGATGAGGAGTAAACACCGCAATGATGAAACAAGAAAAAAAGAGTAAAAGCAGTCTAAAGTAAAGGACAGCAGGATTTAACATGGAAAAATTCAAAATAGGAAAAAAAAAAAACCACGGAGCCACACCTCACCAAGAAATCTGTTATGAAAATTTGGAGAAATAAGTACAAATATCTCTTCTCTCTCAATCTCTCATTGCTTCTCTTCTCACATGCATCATTCTCAATGTCTAACCACTCAGAAATACAAGAGAAAGCCAAGTAAATAATCCAAAGGGATGCAACCCTTCAGAAAAACGAGAAAGGAAACCATCTAGTCCATCTCGTAGCGCTGCGGCGCCAGTTTGGGGCACTACGATGCTCAGGCCTTTGTTTCATGACTTTGAGGTGCTTAAACTTGCGGTGCTGCTGCACACATAACGTTGTAGCGCTGAATCCAGAGCACTATGATGTTCTGCTATTTGTCGATCAGCACTGGAGCGTTCAGGAACACAATGCCAAGGCATTCAAGTACACAATATCGGGGTGTTGTACGAAAAAAATAATTTTAGGTGCAAAGCAACGAACCCAAGCAGAGGCCGGGTAAACCTCTCGCACCCCTCAGCGAGCTCAAAAAATTTGAGGTCCGAGGCAACATAACAAGCCGATTGATCAACATAATCAGATTCCACACATAATACAAAAAAAACTATAATGTTATTTCTCAGATGATACCCCTCTCCTGTCTTTATATCTTTTGTTGTAGTTGCTTGAAATCATTTATTTGTTCCCCTTTATAGTTACATTACAAGATGGTAGGCATTAAAGATCAAGCGTGAATAGAGCTTCAACTAGGCAATCTTCTCTTCTTCTTCAAAAATCTAAGTATAAATCATCTACCGTAAAAATTAAATATAATTAGTCTTGAATTTGTTAGCCATTAATCTTAACATTCAAAGAAAGAAGATCAACGCATAAAAACACACAAGAATTTTATTAATGCTCATTCAGTTGATAACTAAGTTCTTTTGCCTCTTCCAAACATACAAGAAAGTTCGCCGGTGATCGAAACTACATAGCACATTTTTCACCTATATAGAACAAAAATGAAGCTCCACAACCTGACAATATATAGATATGTATTAAAACTATTGAAGTCACCAAACAATGCTATTTCTATAGAAAAACGTTAGGCTATCTCATTCCAGAAAGAAAACTCCAAGCTTCTCATATATTGCCTCCACCACCTGGTGCAGAAGGAGGGACCATCTTCCCAGTAGAATTCTCTTCTACTAAAACCCTACTGCTACAAATATGAGGAAAAATTTCTTCTTGATTGATTGTCTTTAGCATTGGCCATTGACGAGCATGGCAGCTACTGCTTCCAAGAAGAAGGAAGAAGAACGCAACTGAAACAAAGAACAGCTTTAGCCGAAGAAGAAGAAGAAGCTGCATTGGTTCTCTGGCAATGGAGATCAGAGGAAAGGGAATCAAAGCTTAGAATCTTTCTTTGTGTTTATGAATCAAGCTTTAATGGCTTTATATATGTGCTCATTGAGATCTTTCTTGCTTATTTTTATTTCAGCTGTGACAGCATTGTTGGGAGGAAAAACAAAGGGAGTAAATAGAAGGAAGACTGTTCCTGCCGGCCTTGAGAAAGAAGATCTCAAATTTATTTATTGCTTAATCATATATTATGTTTTCCTCAAAATTAATTAAATTTTTTTAAAAATTCATGATCTTTGTCAGAATTTTTACTGGTCTAACTTGCTGCATATATTCACTCATATCTGATATGTCATAGATATCTACAGCTTTTGGAGAGAAAGAAATTGCAGAAGGTTTGAGGAATTCATCAATGGCATCTCTACAAAATTTCTACGTGGAAGAGATTTTAAGAAGATTAAATATCAGATATCACAGTGCTGACAGTTTCTGCACTATTTTTATGGATCATGCTCTGCTTTGCTCTCTATACCACATTACATTTTTCTTGATATCTTTATTTTTTCTATGTGAATATCCTGTTTCGAAATTTTGCTCTGAGAGGGTCTAAAGCATTGATGACTTTTCATGGTCAGTCTAAGATTTCGTTTGGGATGACTTTCTTACAGCTTCTTAAAACAATTTTTTCTTACAAAAATTATTAAAAAAAATTTTTAAGAAGCAGTAAGAAACCGTCCCAAACAAAGCCTAAGACTTCTTTTTAGGACAGTTTTCTTATTGATTTCTAATAAAAAAATTAAAAATTTTACACTAAAAAGTTGTTTTAAAAATCAATAAAAAGCTATTACAAATGAATCATAAGACTTTATTTATGATAGTTTTCTTATTGATTTCTAAAACAACTTTTTAGTATAAAAATTCTTAATTCAATACATTTTTGCTCTATATATATATATATATATATATATATATATATATATATATATATTTTGACTATGGAGTTCTTTCCATTACAACATTGCTTGCTTTTGATGTTATTTTTTTTATAATTAATGGAATCGCTAAACACTCCGAATTTTCTTTAAAAAAATCATAAATAATATAGATAAAAGCTTTGTGCCAGAGAAAACCTTTTTATGTATTATTTAATCCATCAATTAATTTTTTAATAAGAAATAAATCATACTTTAATTATTCAAAATGATAGTCAGACACATTAATGAAACATTTACATTGTACTATTGTAGTTAAGGCTCTGTTATGCTTACAAATGTCTATTTCATCAATAAATAAATAAAATAAAATAAAATTTGATGACCATATGCTTTGATAGATTCATCATATAAATAAATAAATCTAGACAATTTACTATTATATTTTAAAATGTTGTCTTTATATGCAATGCTAGGTCAAGAGGAATCATCCAAGGAAAAATAAAATAAATAAAAAACAAAATATTGAAATTGTTTTTTTTTTTTTTTCAAATTTAATAGTTGATAAAAGTTGAGAAACCATAACATGTCATTTTAGTTCTTTTTTTTTTAAAAAAAAGCTTGTTTTTGTAATTAGGCCAAATGTCATTGGTGGCTTATGTAATTATTTTAAATCATTATTTTAATTTTCTATTTTGTGCTTTAGGCTTCATTTGGGATAACTTTCTTATACAAAATTTTTAATTCAAATAATTTTTTATACTAAAAAGCTGATTTTAAAATTAATAAAAAAATATCACAAACAAAAATTTAATCTTATTTTCTAATAAAAATATATCAAGGAAAATTACTAGCTTTACTTTAAGATTAGTGCTATATTTAAATTATTTCAATAAAGATGGTCTACATCAATCATCATTGAATTTGCATTGAGATTAGTATGATCATATGATATCATATGTAACACTAATCTTAATGAAAATTCAACTGATCATAATTCAATTAGGTTATTTTTTTTAGAATTGAGGGTTTGGCTCAAATTTATTTAGATTATATTATTATTTAGGCAACAATAATTTTTAGATAATCATAATATAATTTAAAAGTACAGTGTGCTATTTTACTTAAAAATGTAATGGCATTTAGAATAAGCTATGGTGAATAAAATTTGTTTTCTTCTTTTGTAATTTATCCATATTAAGATAATGTAGAGAGTATTCAATTTAGTTACTATTTTGATTATTTAAATATTAATTATTAATGTTATTCAAATTAGCTTAATATGAGAGATAATATTAAACTTAGCCTCCTTTATATAAATATATATATATATATTTAAAAATATTAAACCATACAATTACTTGAGAAAACTGTTATATTGATTATAATAATGGTCAATCTCAACTTAGAATAAGGTTTCTTTTGTGACATTTTTTATAATTATTTTTAAAATAGTTTTTTAGTACATAAATTTCAAGTTCAAAAAATTTTTATACTAAAAAATTATTTTAAAAAGTATTGAAAAAGCTATTCCAAACGAAGCCTAAGAGAGAAGATTTTGTGGTTGAGGCCAGAGGAAATTTGAGATGAGTTTCGAGAGGGGACACATAACTATAAATGTTTGTAAAAATAATTATAGAATTGTTACTGAAAAAAAAAAAGATTTTTTTGAAAATTGTTGTAATTATTATAAATTGTTACCCAATAATTTTATTATGTCTGTCACACTTCAGTAATTTTGAATTTTAAAATTTTTAAAGAAGAAGCGAAGAACCTCCTTTGCTGATGGAGAAGTTACCAATGCTCAGAAGACGTTCGAGAAAATGCCTGAACTGTCCCGAGCTTGATCTCGAACAACATGAAACAAGCCATCTTTGAGGAGGTAAAGGGAGCTCCACCAGCGCTAGACATAAACCTCTGCACTTGATGAACAGCTCAAACTCTATTTGATTACTACTCATTCAAATTCATTCAGGTTAATTGATAAATAAAAGGGTGGTGCAAGATTTAAATGTTTCTGAAGGAAGATCTAAAAGATCTAAAACTCCTTCCAAATTCTGTTGCTAATGGGTTTTTGTCTTCGGTGGTTTCTTTGATCTGATGGGGTGTTTGTTGTGGTATTAGTTGAATGCTGCTGGTTGTTTCTTCGGCATGTTGTTTGGATCCTTTCCTATGTCTCTATCTGAATGGTTTGAGAGATTGTTGTGGGCTTTTATTCAGTTGCACGTGCAGATTTATCTGTCTCTCCAGCTATGGTCCTGCTCTTCCTCTGACAGTCTCTGATAGCTAATTAGGCTTCTTTGATGCTCATGTTGTTGTTAATGATGGAAGCTGTGCGCGTCCTTCTTTATTTTCTTATGCTTATACTTTGTAATAGTTTGAATCAAATGCTAGTAGGTTTTATTTGAAATGATGTGTTTTTAGAGGCTATTGATTCAATAAGGACTTATTATCTACTATTTATATTAACGCGTATGCCCCTATATGTGAGTTTTATTAAAAAAAAGAGTTCATTCAGGTTAATTAGTGCTTAAGGCTTTGTTTGGGACGACTTCATTCCTACTTCTAATTTTGTACTAAGAAGCTATTTTAAGAAGCAGTAAAAAAAGCCGTCTCCAGCGTAACCTAAACCAATTTGAATGCTTTTTAAAACCTCAAATGGTTGATGAACTGGGCTTCAGTATAGTTCAACGCATTTATTTAAGCTCACAAATAGCTCGTTTGTTTTTTAATAAATGATTTTGTTGACTGCGTGATATTAGACTTGATGATAGCTCGTGTATTGTTCAGTTAAAATTTATTTAAATATAATGTTTTTTTTTACTTTTTTATTAATAATGAAATCAACCTCTTTTGTGATATAATATAAGATTGTGTGTTAATGAAGAACAGATTCATCTGGCAGAATTTCAAGACCTGTTACTGAGAGCTGAAGGAAGTATCTCTAAACAGAGAAAAACAGATAGCTGAAACATTTGCGTGGGCTCTAAGGCTTCGTTTGGGACGGCTTTTTTAAAATGGTTTCTTAAAAGAACTTTTTAGTACAAATTTTTTTTAATTTTTGTATTAAAAAGCTGCTTTAAGAAGTAGTAAAAAAGCTGTCCCAAACGACCCAAATGAATCCTAAGTTTTGACTGCTTTTCTAAACAAAATTTGCTTTTTGGAATTACAAATAATGTCTTCTGACATATTACTCACAGTAAACCGGCAACAGAAAATGGAAGCAAACCAGTTGAGAAGAAAGCAAAGCCCACGATTATATCTACTACTGCACAAACAATTATACAAAAGAAACACGCACTCACTACGAACAACACCATTTTATCCATTTTAGCTCTCTGTAAGTTACCAATGCTTAGTTTTCTTATGCAGTTATCTGTAATTAAAGTAATCAAGTCTACCAAATTACTGAAGTTGTTATTTTTGGCCACCACAAAACTCTTCAAATAATTGAGCTTTATCAGTTTTTGTATTCCTTGTGGTATGAAATTAACAGGATCAAAGTGGCTTAGATTATATAATCTAATAATTCCTCTAGAAAGTTGTCTCAAATAACTGCATTCATGGATGTTTGTTTGAGACAACTTCCTAGCAGAATCAGTTATACAATCCAAGGTACCTTGATCTTGTTGGAGCACCTGTTAGTTTCATAACACAAGGAATACATACACTAACAAAGCTCAATTATCTGAATAGTTTTGTGATGGCAAAAAATAACAACGGCAGGAACTTGGTAAACTTGATTACTCCTATTACCTTTCCAATCTCATGACGCAGAGGAACGCTAGCGAAGCTGGAGAAGACAGATGTGAAATTGCAGCACGCAGGAAATGCTTTATATTTGGGATTTTGATCCGCGAGCAGCTCACGGTCCTTAATTTTGCAGAGGTGACCGGATGGGAGAACCTCCGGTGTCCGCACAGAATAATAGCTCCTTTCAGTAAGCATGGGATTGAATACTCCTCATCAGCTTTTGAAGCTAATCCTTCACACCTAGCAGCATGACCTCTCATCATCTTTAGAAAATCAAAGAGCAAACTAACGAAATCCCAAAGGCCATCGCCATTTGAGCTTTGATGGAGAAAGAGAAGAGCTTAAGCAGGATCGCTCGTGAATTTAAAGGAAGATAGATGGAGAAAAAAAAAACTTGCGAAAGTATTATTACTTTCTCTGTTTATCACTATCACAAGGAAAGAAAAGAAGTTTTTTTGGTAATTGGGTGCTGTTTAAGTAACAATTTTAGTAAGGGGATCATGGATGGTGGCAGGTAAAAGCAGGGCATTAAAATCAAAATAATAAATACTAGTAACTACTATAATAATAACTCTCAACCACATTTGAATGGCCAATTTTGGCAACCAGTCAACCAGTCTATTGGCTTCCTTTTTTTGATCCATTATGAGTTCTTTTTTTTGACCATCTTGCTCTTTTTTCTTGACTTGTAGCTGGCCTCAACTAGGGGTGTAAAAGAGTTGAGTCGAGTTTTAGTCAAGTCTAACTTGAGCTCGGCTCGCCGGCTAAATTGGGAGCTTGAACTTGAGCTTGAGCTCAAGTCGAGCTTGAAAGGCATGCTCGATCTCGACTCGTACATTAAAAATAAGCTCACTTGAAAGAACTGATGGAACGCCGACGGGATATGGCCGAGAAGAAGATGAGCATGTTGCTTTTTTCCCCATGGAGAGAAAAGATATTGGGGTTGAATTAATTAATATAAGTAATTAATGCTTGTTCTAAATAGGAATGTAGATTGGAAGAGAATTTTCTTTTTATTTGACAACAAAAGTAAAATATCTATTAAGGGAGTGGGTTTTGAATGGGGTTTAACTTTTGAGAAGATTTTGAGCTTAAGTTGACTGGTTTGACTGGTCAAGGGGTTTGAGGTGGCAGCTAGAGAGCACATGCTTGCTATTTGAATCATCCTAAAGGATCTTGATGCAATGGGATGTAAGTTCAATAGGATGGCTGCCTACTTAAGGAGATTTAGTGGTTTTGACTAGTTTGACTAGTCAATCCTAGTCAAACAAGCTAGGTTATGCCATGAAAGTTACTTGGAAGTCAAATGGGATGAAGTGTGAAGGGTTGAGGCAATAACATGCCCATTGGAACGGAGGAGCAAGAGTATGCATAGATTTGACCAATCTTTATAGCTTGACCAAGTCAAATTGATCAGAGTTTGACTCATCCATGGATGAGATATGTTTAAGGCCTGAAATGGAGTGAAATTGGAGGTTTGAAGGAGGTTCAATTAAGTTGATTGGATTGAGTGCATTATATTAAGCTGTAAAGACCAGCTTTGTCATGAGTTCAGTTGACCAAGTTAATTGCTAATTGGATCAAAGCGGTCAGTCAAGCCCAAATCATTGGGTGAGGTAGTCAAGAGGTTTTGACTGAGTTCTGGACCAGTCTGGAGCTTGGTTAAATGAAAATATGGTTTATGGTTGATTTGGTCATCCAAGTCAAACAAAGGGATGGGGCTTGGGCTCATCAAGTTTAAATTGATCATTAGAGACCAATGGAGGTGGTCCCATACATTGGGAGGATTATTTGGTCCAAAATGGTTATTTAAATCCTTAAGGGGCATTTTGGTCAACCATAGTTGACTTAATTAACCAGGTCAAATCAAAGCCTAGGTTTAGGTCCAATGCACACCTAATGATGTTTAGGATGCATTGAAGGAGATTTCAAAGATTGATTTGACAATATCATGTTGAGTTTTGGGAAAAGTCTAAATTTGCCCTTGAATGACATTTTGATCATTTTGACTCTTGGTGGTCGAGTTGACGGGCGACAGAGGTCAGAAAGATCGTAGTTGAATGACGGTGGTCGAAAGGATCGTAGTCAGACAATGACAGTCAGAGAAAGCATAGTTTGTAGATTGTGGTTGGAGAGAGCATAGTCTGGAGACGGTGGTCGGAGAGACCGTAATCTTTCGACAACGATCGCTAGGAGAAAATCCAGCAACAATCGATGGCCAAGCATAAGTTTGAAGATAGTTGGTGGCCTGGCGGAAGTCCGACGACGATCAATGGCTGCTGGGTGATAGTCAAGAAGGAGCATGGTGGCAAGAGAGATATCTTATTTCTCTTCCTTCTTTGTCTTCTCCTCCCCCTCCCCTCAGTGAAGAATAAGAGTCTATTTAATTTTTTTGGGAGTGCCATGAACAGTAAATTTAAGCTTGAACTCGAGCTTGTGTATCGATAAGCTTGACTCACTATCTTGTTATTGAGTCAAGTTTTAGCTAGCTCGGCTCACTTACACCCCTAGTCTCAACTTCTCCTTTATAGTTTTCCTTAGAGCTTTGTTGCTCATTTTGGAGTATTTTTAGTTTCTAATTTTAAGCTATGTCTATCACTTTCCAAGGAAAAAAAAAATTTATAGTAACACAAAAAGGTGTTGGGTTGGATGCTTGGTAAGTAATAATTTTAGCAAGGGCCTGATACATTTAAAAATATACAACAACATCAAACCTTTGTACGTCCCACTACGTGGGGTCGGCTACATGAATCCTTTTTCGCCATTGTGTCCGGTTAAAATTCAAATTCCCATTTAAATCTAATAAAAAAAGATCATTTCTAATATTTTCTAACCAAGTCTTTTTTAGGTCTACCTCTACCTTTCTTAACATAAGTCAAATATAATACCTCAACTTTCCTAACCAGGGCATTGGAAGGCCTCCGTTTAATGTGACCAAACCATCTAAGGTGACTCTCTCTAATATTATCTTCCACAAGAGCTACTCCAACATTTTCACGTATATGCTCATTTTGTATCCTATCTCTAAGGGTCAAGCCACTCATCCACCTAAGCATCCTCATCTCTGCAATACTTAACTTAGTATATGCTTCTCTTTTAATGGCCAACATTCGGCACCATAAAACATTGCAGGTCTCACCACCTTCTTATAGAATTTTCCCTTAAGTTTGAGCGTAGCTTTTCTATCACACAATAAGCCCGATGCATTTCTCCACTTCAACCATCCAACTTGAATTATGCTGATAATATCCCCACCAATTTCACCATCACTCTGAACAATAGATCCAAGATATCTAAAACCTGTACTCTTATTAATGACTTGATCGCCCAAAGTCACAATCCCATCACTAGGTCTATTGCTACTAAAATTACACTCTATATATTCAGTTTTAGATCTACTCAAGCGAAAATCTTTAGGCTCTAAAGTTGACCTCCATAATTCGAGTTTACCTTCAACTCCTTCTCTAGTCTTATCAACAAGAAGAATGATACGTTTAAAAATATGAAATATATTAAAAATTTAGTGATAAATTCAAAATAATAAAATGCTATCAACTACAAAATTAATAACTAACTCCTCTTGGAAGGCTTTATTGGCAATCACTTGCACGTTTTGGAAGGTTGTTTTTGGCAACTATGAGAGCTCTATTGGTTTCCTTCTTTTTTGCTGGTTTTGATATTTTTTGACCCATTTTGAGTCCATTTTTTTATTACCTTGCTCTATTTTCTTAACTTGTAACATGGCTTATGTGAAACCCTCTAAGTAAAAAGAAACTCTTAAATATCGATCGAGGTACTTTTTATGTAATTGTTGTAATTTCATTAAGAAATTCCGCATTTAAGCGTGCTCAATCCGGAGAAATCCTAGGATGGATAACGTTCTTAAAAGTTATACCAACAGGACAAAACCGTGAGGCCTTTAGGTCAAAGTGGATAATATTTCGATAACTAAGAGTTTGGACTGTTACACCTCCTCAACCTCTTCCTTATAATTTTTCACTGAGTTTTGTTGTTGGTCTTGGTTGGATCTATTTGTAAGATTTTTTCTTCTTAAATTGGGTTGTAACAATCCTCTCTTTTATGTATTTATTTCATAGTTGATGAAATTGGAGTAAGCTCCTAACTGTTCCTAAAAAAAGAAATGCTGCAATAATAATTGAAATTTTATATTTTCATTAATACTAAGTTGCTTATTAAATCGAAAATATATAGTGTAAAAAATAAATAACTTCATGATTGAAAATAGTGTAAAAAATTTTACTAGAAAGGGCTTAAAATTATTAGATTTATTTTAAAAATGATGCATAATCTAGGCAAATTATTGTGTCCGGTGTCCGGATTCGTCCGGACGCCAATAAAAATGCGCCACGTCACCCAAAAATACCGGGGCCCAGTGCATCCGGGTGAGGTGGCGTGTCCGGATTGGATGTCCGCATGTCAGGTGATCGGACACAATAATTTACCCATAATCTATAAGACAATACATTATGAAGAGATATAGGCTTCGTTTCGGATGATTTTCATTTTCTTGCTGCTTCTTAAATAAGTCAAATTTGTGTGATTTCATTGTCGTTTATGACAAGATGATCTTCTGACGGTATTTTTGTAATTTTGTATTTACTTTGATAAGTTCAATTGATGAATTTTTCATTATTTACATTGACAAAACACAGTCCAGCTTTGCAAATTCGTTGTTTTCATTAGAGCTAAGGGAATTGTACGTGTCGCCAATGCTGCACACCGACAGGTCTGACGTTTTGTTCGGTCGTGCGAAAATTTAATTGAATTTGCGTCCAGGTTCAGTGAATCTGTTCCCCGACGGGCTCGCCGTGAACTTTTATAAATTTATTATTTTTTATAATTTGCAAATAAGTTGTTATTATAGTTTTTATGCACTTATCTCATGGCTGAATTTTTAAAAGGGCATTTATGCTTATACTATTTAACAATAAGATATTTAAAAAAATAAAAATAAAAATAAAAATAAAAAGTTAAGAGAAAGAGCTAGTGGCCCCACACATGGGCGACTGGATCAAGTCGCCGTCGCTGGGCGACTGGATCAAGTCGCCGTCGCTGGGCGACTGGATCAAGTCGCCCAACCCTGAGTCGACTTGCGGCTATTTGAATACTACGTTATGCTGTCTGTCTCACACAAAAATTTCTTATTGCTTCTTAAAAAAAATTTCTTATTACATTTAAAGCAGTTTTTTAATACAAAAATTTAGAAATTTTTTTACTAAAAAACTTCTTTGGAAAGTAGAAAAAAGCTGTCCCAAACGAAGCCTTAGACTTTTTAGGATGCCAAAAATCCATATTTTGGGAAAATGTTGTCTTTGGTAGATAAATTATTTATAATGCTAAAATAAGATTATTCAATTTAGGATATGTTAATTTAAGAAAATAATAATAATCTTACACCATAACTCAAATTTAATCATAATTAGTTTTGTAGCTATTAAATTTGTTTTGAGATTGGTGCAAAATAAAGTTTTAATCATTAATCACATGTTACACTAACCTCAAAATAAATTTAATAATTGTAAACTCATTATGATGTAATTTATATCAGGTTATTTTCATTCATTTTTTCTCATTAGTTTTAGAAGAATTTTTTTTTTCTTTATGTTTGATTAACTGAAATAAATTTACTGAAAACCTAGAGTTGCTGGGCAGCACTGGCAATAATAAGTGATAGTGGAAGAAGAGATTAGTAGTAGTGAAAACTGGTGATAATTAAGGTTATTAGCACTGGATGGTGGTGGTTGGTGGAGGGCGACGGTGGCGGGTAGGGGTGTCAAAATTGAGTTTCGGGTCGGGTTCGAGTCGAACTCGGAACTGACCCGGGTTCAATCAGGTCGACCCTAATCCGACCTGGGTAGATAAACGGGTTGGATATTTGAACCCGAACCCGACCCGGCGGGTTGCCGGGTTGACCCGACCCGACATGGGATGGGGATGAGCGCGGACGCGGGCGCAGATGCGAGCTGGTTGGCGAGGCCGAGCTGGCGAGTGCATGCGCACGGACGCACATTGGCGGCCACAGGCACGGACGCGCACGGGAGACCACAACCGACTGCAGGCACATGTCCGCAGCTTCGGCGGGCCACGGGTAGGGGGCGGGCAGCTCCGCAGGCAGCCGGGCAGGGTGCAGGCATGCTAGGGCAGGTTCGCGGGCAGCCGGGCAGACATTTTAAACTGGTTTTCGGGTTGACCCGGCAACCCGTCGGGTCAACCCGAACCCAACCGTTTTTCAAACGGGTCAAATCCGAGAATCCGAACCCGACCCGTTTTGGAAACGAGTTGGGTCTAACCCAAAATTCCCGGGTCGGGTTTCGTGTCGTGTCAAATATTGACACCCCTAGTGGCGGGTGGCATTGGTTAGTGGGGGTTACGAGTGGAAGTGGGTGGCAACAAAATTAACATACGATGCATTTGAAAATAGGTTGATTTTGAAACAAACTCAAAATGACCGAAGAGGTGGCATTTTAATTCATCGGAAATTTATATATAATTTTGAATTAATAAACTCATATGCATACATTTCAAAAACCCTTACATTCGAAATATTTTACAAAATATCAAAAACCCTTTAAACCTAATACCTCTTTACTTAATATTGAGTGGATGAAATCCTATAAAAAATACTTATTTGGCATTAAAACCCTTAAATCTTTTTTAATTATGATAAATTGTATCATTATTTGTTTTAGAATTTATGTTTTGGAAGAGCAAAAAAAAAACCTTTAAAATATTAAATTTTATGGATAGAAAGATTTAAAAATATTAAATCTAATTACTATTGAAATTGAAATAAAAACTATCATAATAGCGTGCTTTAAAGTTCAAAAAAATTATTTGAAAAGATTTAAATTAAATCTTCCTTAAAATTTTCCTAAAATACACTATCAAACAGTCTCTTATGCTCCAAAACCCAAATCACAACAAATAATAATAATACGGGATTTTTACATACATAACACCTAAAACTATTGAAAATACATATTTAACACCTAAAGTTTTATATTTACTAATATACCACCTAAAATCTCCTTTTCCTTCTATTCTACCACTCCATTGATGCGATGAGATACTTGTATTCACTGTGAAAGGATGCCATTGACGAGGAAGACAATGGTTGATAGTTATTTTTGACGGAAGGTTTAAACAGAATGTTAGAATTGTTTAAAAGAGGGGTTTTAGGTGATATATTAGTAAATATAGAAGTTTAGATGTTAAATATGTATTTTCAATAGTTTTAGATGTTATATATGTAAAAATCTCTAATAATAATAATAATAATCATTAATTTGAGACAGCTTTTTTGTGCTTTTAAAGTAATTTTTTAGTATAAATATTTCTTAAAAAATAAATTTTTTAAAAATTTATAAAATTATTTTTTAAAAATTGTAAAAAATATGTCCTAAATAAAACCTAAATATGAAATAAAAATACTAAGAACAGCAACAGCTTCGCATATTCAATTAAAATAAAAGATAAATAATTGTCGTTATCTACTAATAGCTCTGTATTTTCGCCGCAAAATATTCTAAAAAGACAAAGTTAATTATTTATTTCCAACTTTATAAATATTTACATGAGAATTCAGATATATATAAATTTTTACAAGAAAATTGGGAACTATTTTAGAAATTTGAGAAAGAAATTTTTAACATAGTTTAAAAAATATTAAAATACTTTTTAGATTTTTGTTAATAAATGAGGTCCATTGTGTCTTTTTGTGATTGAAATGTCTGAAGAATGAACAATTATTACGTCCTCCGACCGGACGCAGAGGAAGGTCCGGTCAGAGGCCGAATCCCGCCAAAAAATGAGTTGTACCGAGCAAATACCAAGCAATACCAAACAATAAGAGGAATACCATCATTTGAAGACCCAATACCGAGTTATAACGAGCTAAACCGAGAAATACCGAGTTATACAAAAGTTGTACCCAGTTTTTCCTAGAAAAACTCGGTACAACTCGGTATTTCTCGGTACAGCTCGGTATAACTCGGTATTGATCTTCAAAGAGCGGTATTTCCTCGTTAATATCAAATAATACCTAGTTGTACCAAGCAAATACCGAGTTTTTTGACGGGATTTTGCCTCCAACCGGACGTTCCTCTACATCCTTACACCGGACGTAATAAAAGTTCCTGAAGAAGATGCTTCTCGTAAGCATGTTAGCCCAATAGGGATTGCCTATACCACTCTTGATTTAGGCTTCCTTTAGGGCAGTTTTATTACAGTTTTTTAAATCAATTAAAAATTTTATGCTAAAAAGTTATTTTAAGAAACAGTAAGAGAGCCGTCTTAAACGAAGCCATAGGTTTCATTTGGGATAGCTTTTGGCCACTGTTTTTTCATTGTTAAAGAAAAAGTTAATAAAAAATTATTTTTGATGATTTCAGGTTTTGATGATCTTGGGCTTGTTGGATTCGTCTCCTCGAGCCAATCGATTGGTCTATAAGCATGTCATATTCAACAATTATTTAGATATCCAATTAATGATTTGAATCCTCTAAATATGCTTTAGACCTTTGAATCGAGTTCATTTGGGCTTAAATTCGACTGATTTTGGTGTTGTTGGGTACATCTCGTCAAGATGTTCAATTTGACTATAAGCTTGCTGAATTAGGAATTAGGATGGTCCCAAAAAAATTAAATTTTTGGAGCCTCCGATTTATATTTGCATCCATTTTCGTGTTTGATCAAAAGTATTTTTGGTGACGTATCAATTATTATGTTGAAGCTTAAGTTGGTGGCGGGGAGATAATCCCTCAACTACTCAATAACTAATCAAAATTTAATAGAAAAAATGTATAAATTCTAAGTTTGATTTGAGATAAATATAATGTAGAAATAATAATCAATTCTTCTATTACATAAATCATAAAGTAAATTTAAGTTTGTAAATATTTTTAAGATTAAATTTTGATTAAAATATGCTCAATAATTTTCTTTCCACTAAAAATTTAATTGTGTAGGAGCAACAATAAGCTTTTTTACCGGATTGAAATATCTGACCCGTTTGTCAAAACGGGTCGAGTTTGACCCGAACCCGACGGGTTAACCCGAATTGAAAAAGCTGTTTTAGAAAACAATAAAAAAATTATACCAAATAAAACCTTAATCTTATATTTGAGATGTAACCACATGTTGAAGGTCATTCACTTGATTGCCTAGTGATAGCTAGATGAAATAAAAAATTATACAAAATAATTTGATTATGTTTTTTGCCATAAAGAATTTTAAAATTATTGAATCTATTTTGCAACAATGATAACAGATATTATTTATATATCATACTTATTTTAAAATAAAATTAAAAAAGTTTCATTATTATTTCATTAGATTTTTTCCTTATTAATATGTCATCAAGAAATTATTTTGATCGGGCACGAATCTCGAGGCAAAATCAAGCCGGAAACTTCAAAAATTAAATCCGAGAGCATCTGAACTTTGATTTCAGCAAACTTACCTTCGTCATCAGACAACAGTCATTTTGACCTCCGTCGCCAGCCGACTATGGTCCTTCTGACTTACGTCGCCCGCCGACTAAAGTCTTTTCGACCTCCGTCGCCCGCCGACTACGGTCCTCCTTACTTACGTAGTCCGCTGACTAAAGTCTTTTCGAGACGGTTCTTTTGACTTACGTCGCCCACCGACTACAGTCCTTCCGACCTTCGTCGCTAGCCGACTAATGTCCTCCTAACTTACGTCACCCACCGACTACAGTCTTTCCGACCTCCGTCGCCGCCGACTACGGTCCTTTTGACTTACGTCGCCCACCAACTGCAGTCATTTCGACCTCCGTCGCCAGCCGACTACGGTCCTCCTTACTTACGTCGTCTGCAGACTACAGTCTTTCTGACATTCGTCACCAGACTATGGTCCTCCCGATCAAACGAACACGTCAATAGTAATTCTTCATATTCACATCATGTAATGTACTCTATAAAATGTACATCAAGCTAAAGCCTTCTCCCAAGGAAGGGCCTCATTTGTAATCAACTGCAATACCAGTGGATTCATTCAAACTAGGCTAGGCCCCGTAATTTTTCTCCCTTTTTAGCGGTTTTCCACGTAAAAATATTGGTGTCTCCTATGAATGCTACACACTCTCTTATCTAATTGCGTGCCGGATTTTCGTAGAACACTAAGACGTTAAACTTTATATCTCTACCGCCGCGAATACTCCTAGACGCAACAATTATGACATTATAAGAAATTTTTTCGGGGAAAAAAATAATTTTTTTTTTCAATCTTCTCTTATCCCATGGAGCGGCTCCGAGGGGTAAAACGGGTAATTCGCACCTTGTTAGCTATATATAAAACGGTAAGCTTCCTTCGTACTCCATGAGCCTGGCATCCCAGTCCAATGGCGCTCTGCAGAACCCGAGCTCATCACTTCCTAGATTTGGCAAAGGCCAACTCTTCCCTGTCCCGTATCCTCTGCACCACCCCCGAGCCGGATCAATCTCCTGGCCATCTCCACCGGATTCTCCAACGCCGGACAAATTTCCTGCCGATTCGTTTCCCTCTTCCGGTTGAAGATAAACTCATCGATAAGATCTGGGGACTCAACGCCGGGCAAATCCGTCTCCACCTGATCTCGCAGTCTCTGCCGTCGATTTCTTGCGTGATGACGGAGACAGAGGTGAAGAAGGTACTTAAGATTTCGCAGATGGAGGCGGTGAGATCGCGGCTGAGCGCGATTCCGCGGAGCTCCATCTTTTTCTCCGAGTTCTTCCGCATCTGCCGCGAACAATCAAATACGGACGAAACTGCATCGGCGATCGCCCAATCTCTCGAAGAATCTGCTGATGTTATTGCCCTGGGAAATCTCGTCTTCCTTCGTCCCGGCGAGGTAATAATATTGCATATGCCCCAATAAGGAATTCAATTTTCCCGCCAAATATTTGATTCCGATCTTGTTTCATTTCTTTCTTTCAGATATTGAAAGAGATCGGGAGGGTACTCCCACCACAGCTCACCAACCATGAGCAGAGGATCATGAAGGAATTGAAGGAGATGGAGGCGAAGAAGGCGGAGATAGACAGTAAGGCAGCCGCCGGCGTGCGGCGGGAGCTCTGGTGTGGGCTAGGGTTTCTACTGGCTCAAACGCTTGGATTCTTCAGGCTCACATTCTGGGAACTCTCATGGGATGTAATGGAGCCGGTTTGCTTCTTTATGACTTCCATCTACTTCACGGCGGGCTATGGCTTCTTCCTCAAGACATCGAGAGATCCTTCCTTCGAAGGCTTCTTCGAAACCCGATTTGCTGCGAAGCAGAAACGATTACTGAGGGATTCGAATTTTGATTTAAGAAGGTTTGATGAGCTCAAACACGAAGCCAGCTTTTCTCCACTTTCAAATGAACAGGTTTCCGCTGGGACAAATTTTAAAAATATTTATCAATATTAATTTTTTTATTTAATTTGGCATCTTAAAAAAAGGGGATTTACATATATATATATATACCACTTTATTTCATGTTATTTATATATCTGACAGCTAAAATTTTAATATTACTTGCCTACCATATATAGAACAAATATGAGTGTATGAAATGTATTATTGAAATTTATAGGGTGGTATGAGTGGTAAGAATGAAATATATGAGTAGTGTATTTGATATTAAAAATTTATGAGTGGTAGGAATGTAATATTAATTTTGGGTGTTAGATATTTCAATAGCATTAAATACAATGGTATGTATGTAAATCTCCCAAATAAAAATCTTCTTGTTGTTTGAAAACACGACTTACTTGGGCCTTTTGTTAGCGTGGTGCTTATGAACTGCGCTTCAAAACTATAGCTAGTTGTTTGTTGGACAATCAACTTTTATGAATTGGAGGTTACCTTTTTAAGCAACTTGTTTTATTCATGATTGTTTTTTAATTAAAGATCACAAAATATTTGTGCAAATAATAATAATCTTGTTGCGTCTTGGAATATTCACGTCGATAGAGAAATATAAAGTTTAACGTTTAAGCTTTGTACGATGATCCATCACACAATCATATAAAAGAGAGGGTGTAACGTTCATAAGAGACATCTGAGTTTTTATGTGGAAACCTTGAAAAGGAAGAAAAACCACGGGGTCTGACCCAATTTGAATGAATCCACTAGTGTTTACAGCCGATTACAACAGAGGCCCTTCCTTAGGGGAAGACCTTGACTTAAATGTAGAAAATATACATCATATAGTGCATTACATGATGAGAATTGAAAGACTTAAGTATTGATATGTTCATTTGGTCGGCGGGACTATAGTTGGCAGGCGACAGAGGTCAGAAAGATTATAATCAGGTAACAATGATCTGAAGGATCGTAGTTGCCGGACCACAATGGTCGGAAAGGCCATTGTCAGTCGATGGAGGTCAGAAGGACCATAATCAGTGGGTGACAAAGGTCGAAAGGATCGTAGTCTGATGACTGAGGTCGGAAGGACCTTAATCGGGTGACAAGGGTTGGAAGTTTCGTAGTCGATGGGCAACAATGGTCAGAAAGATCATTGTCTTGTGACGGAGGTCAAAAGGATTGTAATCGACGGGCAACAGTGGTTAGAAAGATCTTTGTCTAACGACGAAGGTCGGAAGGATTGTAGTCGGTGGGTGATAGTGGTCAGAAAAAGATTGTTGTCTAGCGACGGAGGTTAGAAGGACCATAGTTTGTGGGCAACAATGATTAGATAGATCATTGTTTGACTATGTGGAGGTCGAAAGGACCGAAGTCTAGCGACGTCAAAAATACCATAATCTAATGATGGAGGTTGGAAAGACCGTAGTTGACGGACAACAGTGGTCAGAAAGACCTTTGTTTGGCCACTAAGGTTGGAAAGATAGTAGTCTGGCGACAAAGGCCGGAAGAACCGTAGTTGACGGGGAACAATTGTCAAAAAGACCATTGTTCATCGATGGAAGTTGGAAGGACTGTATTCGGTGGGCGATATTGCTTAGGAAGATCATTGTCTGGCAACGGAGGTTGGAAAGACCGTAGTCTGACGATAGAGTTCAAAATGACCGTAGTTGGTGGGCAATAGTAGTAAAAAATATCTTTGTCTAGTGATGGAGTTGGAAGGAGCGTAGTCTTGCGACGATTCTCGGGAGGAAGTTCGACAATAATCGGTGGTAGGATGTAAGTCCAATAATAATTAAAAGCCGGGTGGAAGTCTGAAGTCAGTCGGTGGCCGAGAGGAACTCCAATGTTAGTCGGTGACCGAGCGAAAGTCCAATATCAGTCGATAGCCGAGCAGAAGTCCTGCGTCAGTCGATGGCCGAGCAAAAAATCGGTGGTGACCGAGGAGTCTGTAGCTAGAGAACTCTAGTTTCTCTCTCTTTCTTCTCCTATTTGCTTGGGTCCCCTTCCATGAGAAATGAAAGATCTATTTATAGTTTTTTGAGAGTGGCATGACCAATAAATAGGAGGGAGATCAAAGGTATGTAGTGAGTACGTAGTTTGAATGGACAACCGATATTGTTTCCTTTGATCGTGGGTTATTTATTGAGTATTTCAATGTTTAATATTATAAAAATTTGGCGATCTAGGGCTCGTTGGATTCATCTCGTAAAGACACTCGACTCGATTATAAGCATGTCATGTTTGGACATCATTCAGTAATCCAAATTATGGTTTGAACCTTCTAAAGGTGCTTTGAATCTCCAATTTGGACACATGGGTTCGTATTGAGTCGAATTTAGTGTTGTTGGGTTCATATTTTTGAGACGTTCAATTTGCTGAAATTGGAGTTTGTATGGTCCCATATTTAATTTCAGAACTTTGAACTCAATTTTGTCTTGAGATTCATGTTCTATTAAGATAAATTATTTATGATATATCAAATATATATTTTAAATTGCAAGTGGATATTCTTTTTTTTTTTTTTTTGTTCTATCATATTCATTTTATAAAAATGTCTTCTCACACAAATAATTGATTTTCTAATAACCTGATCGGCACAGTAAAAAACAGCACAATTAGATAACAATATATAAATCATGGGCGCCACTAGACCTAGCTATCCTCTTCTCTCTCTCTCTCTCTCCATGAGGGATGATACTATTTTTCTCTCTCCATCTTCATTTTATTAGTTTTTTTTAAATAAAAAATGTCATCAATTTTTTGTATATTTTAAAACTCCAAATTTTAATTTATAGGAGATTTATGTAATTAAAGTAAACAAATTACATTAGAGAAGAACTATACTATTTAAATTTAAATCAAATAGCTTAAAATATGCTTATTATAAAGTTTTCTATATTTTTAATATGCTTTTATTATTATTGTTGTGTCCTGGAGTATTCGCGGCAGTAGAGAAATATAAAATTTAACGTTTTAGCGTTGTACGAAAATCCGGCACGCAATCAGATAAGAGAGACGGTCTATCATTCACTAGAGACACCAAGATTTTTACGTGAAAAACCCCTGAAAATGGGGAAAAACCACGAGGCTTAGCCCAGTTTGAATGAATCAACTAGTATTGCAGTTGATTACAAATGATGAGGCCCTTCATTAGGGGAAAGCCTTAACTTGATGTACATCTTATAGAGTACATTACATAATGTGAATACAAAGAGTCTTTGCTGATGTGTTCGTTTGGTTTGAAGGACCGTAGTTGGTGGGCGATGTAAGTAGGATGGACCATAGTTGGTGGGCGATGTAAGTAGGATGGACCGTAGTCGGCGGGCGATGGAGGTCAGAAGAACTGTAGTCGGTGGGCGATGTAAGTCAAGAGGACCGTAGTCGGCGGGCGACGAAGGTCGGAAGGACCGTAGTCGATGGGCGACGTAAGTTAGGATGACCGTAGTCGGCGGGCGAAGGAGGTCGGAAGGACTGTGTCAAGTAGAAGTCCAGCAATGAATAGAAATCCAGCATCGGTTAAATGTCCGGCGAAAACCTGACAGCAGGCATAAGTCTGGCGTCGGGTAGAAATATGGTGACGAGTGGAGGTCCAGTGTCGGGAAGAAGTCTGAAGTTAGTTGACGGCCGAGGAGAAATCCTGCGTTAGATGATATTCGAGTAGAATTCCAACGTCACTTGGAGTTCGGGTGAAACTCCGATGTCACTTGGAGGTCGGGCGGAATTCAGACATCACTTGGAGGTCGGGCGAAATTTCGGCGTTACTTGGAGTTCGGTTGGAACTTCAGCATCACTTGAAGGTTGGGCAGAAATCCGGCATCACTTAGAGTTTGGGTGAAACTTCAGCGTCACTTGAAGGTCAGACGGAATTTCGGCGTCACTTTGGAAGTCGGGCGGAATTCCGGCGGTGGTCAAGGAGGAGTTTCTTCCCTCCTACTCTTCTCTTCTCCTCTTCTTCCTTCCTTCATGCCTCTTGCTTCCGACCCCTCTCAAGAGAAATGAGGGATCTATTTATAGATATTCTGGAGTGACATGGCCTGTAAATAGAAGGAGGATCAAGGGCAAATTTGGAGTGGCTAGATGGACGGCCGATATTGAATCCCTTGATCGTGAACCGTTAGTCAGACATTTGAAGGTTTTAATGATATTAGAATTCAGCGATTTTGTGCTCGTTGGATTCGTCTTGTCAAGCCGCTCGATTTGACTATAATAATGTCACGTTTAGAAACCGTTTGGTAATCCAAATTGTGGTTCAAACCTTCCAAAAGTGCTTCGGATCCTTGATTTGGACTCATTTGGGCTCGGATTGAGTTGAATTTGGTGTCATTGGGTTTGTATTTCTGAGACGCTCAGTTCGACTGTGTTTGCTGAAATCGGACTTCAGATGATCCCGGGTTTAATTTTTGAAGTTTGAGGATTGATTTTGCCTCGAGATTCATGCACGGTCAAGATAATTTTATGATAACATATCAATTATAATAAGATGTTTTTTTTAAATATTTATTGCTTATTGTAAAATATTTTTTAGTTATATTTTTATTTAAATTAGAAATGAAAATATATTTTTGAAGAGTAGTTGAAATAGATTAGTATGATAATATATAGTTTAAATAAATTTGTGTTGAAATGAATTTAGATGAGCATGATTATAAGTTTTTTTTCATTATCATAAAATTTATCTTCTTATAATTAAAAATAATTATAGCAAAAATTAAAACTATAAGATCAATTTCAAGCTAAAATGAAAAAGCTTAAGGATATTTTTAAACTCAAAATTTTGTGCCCAGCAAATAAAAAATCCTATCTCCGCCACTATTATAAACCGCAGATAAAGAAATAGAGAATGTCACAAGGTTTAAAAAGTCAATTACTTTGCAAAAATCAAAAATTTTTTATAAAAAAATCTTATCAATAAGAGGTATAAGATTGCCAGTAAATACAATTTGATCCTGAATAGTTCCAAGATACATTAAGTAAGATTTCATATAATTTAATTTTGAATCTATAAATATTAAGAAAATGATTATGGATATTTCAGAGATAAAAAAAATGTATTTATCAGTATCATAGAGATAAGATTACCAGGTGAGATTAATTATCTCTTCTTTTATATTGCTAATTAATCTTAATGATATTTAATAACCAATCTCTGCTGACAACTAATTGCTATCAGCTAAGGAAGGATATAATGCTTATAGTATAAAATATATTATTAATAGAGTAATTAAAAAATAATTTAAAATGGTAACATTATGAGTGTGAAGGAGGATATGAGAAATTATTCCATGCGGAGTCCGGATAGGAAGAACTGTCTGAATCGTGAGTGTACATATTATGTACAAATAGTGCGTACAAAAATTTGATGCACACGGTTTACACTCACATGTCCGAACGGTTCTTCTCATTCGGACTCTGCACGGAATAATTTCTCAAGATATTAGCAAAGAGCATGTAAAGTTCAAAAACCTTTTTATTCACTAAATATTTTCATAATCTGATTTTTTTTTTCTCTTTTTCCAGCAACCATGCATGCATGCATGTATTTATTTATTAATACATTTCTATGGATGGCTTAATCTATTTTTGGCTTGCTTGGGTTTATTAAGCTCACTTTTGGTGAAACCTTAAGTTTTTTATCATCACAGGCAAATCTTTATCTAGGCTAGAATCTTCAACTATTTTTATGGTTGTGTTTTCATTATATGATTGTTTCAAAATTTAAGTGAAGTTTATTTGTTTCGGATTATTTTTTTCTGCTTTCTAAAACAACTTTTCAATACAAAAAATTTTTGAATTAAAAATCTTTGTACTAGAAAGCTTTTTCAAAAACCAGGAAAAAAAGCTACCCCAAAAGCTTCATTTGGGACGACTTTCTTACTGCTTCTTAAAACAACTTTTTAGTACACAATCTTTAATTTTTAAATTAAAAAGCAATAAGAAAGCTATCCCAAATAAAACATAAGATTTCATTTACGACAACTTTCTTACTATTTTCTAAAAGAAAAATTTAGTACAAAATTTTTTAATTCAAAAAATTTTTATAATAAAAATTATTTAAAAAAAAAACAGTAATAAAATCATCCCAATCAAAGCTTAAGCTTTATGACTTGTAATTGATTTCATCAAACTTGTTTGAATGGACTTATATTACAAGAAACTCTTAATTTTGACATTCGCTATAATATATATAGCTAATTATCATATAATAATTTTTTTTATTAAGACAACGGTATTTGATGCAATTTATTTTGATGTGTCAAAAAGAAATTTTGAATAAAATAAAATAGATACTAAAAACTAAAATTATAATTACTATTTATTATTCAAATATGACTTCTCCACAAAGCGAAATAAGCATTTTGGTCATGTAGCCAATTGGGGTTCATGCAACATATTAAGGCTTCGTTTGGTACGACTTTTTTACTATTTTTTAAAACAGATTTTTAGAAATCTACTTTAATAAAAAAGTCGTCCCAAACGAAGCATAAACCTTCAAATCATAAAAGTTAGCTTTCATTGTAATGATAAAAGAAATTCAATAAAATGTATGGTCTTATCACACATTTATAAGAAGGAACTTTATACATTTAAAATATACAAACAAATTTAACAATATATGTAGATATCGTACAGTTACAAGATCACATACCATACATTCAGCTGGTAGTGATGCCTATCTCACCAACCTTCTCCTCACCTATCTTAGCAGGGAAAGAATATTTAACGATAACGAACAAATAAGATTTCAAAATTAAAAAAGAAAAACTCACCTATGGGATATACCAGCCTGAAAGAATAGCAGTCGAGTCAAAATTTGGGGAGCCTTTGAGAGCTAGAAATATATTTAACAGCCAGCAGCTTTGAGGAAGTTGTCGAATGGGCTCGAAGCTGGGAGTCTCATGAACTGGGCTTGGTTTTGATACTCAGTAGCGCAGGTGAGTGTACATGTATTGGGCTTTTGCTCCAGAAAAGGATTTCCATTCTGAATTTGAATAGATTCATAGTAAGAGTAATAATTTATGAAAAAAGATTGAAGTGCTGAATGAAAAAATCACTCTTGTTTAGATAAGCTTTATCAACTAAGATTGCAATATATAAGAATAAAAAATAGGTCCTTTTTTATGCAAAAATCAAGTTCAGATAACATTGACCATGAAAGAGCAGGAAGAAATTCAAATTCAAGTCATAATTATAAGAAAAACAATCCAAAACAATTTGAAGTAAGCCTTGATGAGTATGATTGGGCTTGTGCCACTGTCACAAAATTATATTATGATAGTAGAATCTAAGGGCAATCTTCTTTGTAATGCAATCTCTTTAAGAGTAAAGGTACAAAACATAATAAAACCAAATTATCTTCTTCACTCCTAGTACGCAACTCTACGAGTCGGGCTGAGCACTTTGTCATCACTCGTCTTCTTATTTCACTTAAAGGGTTGCATCCTTTGAATGTTTTGAGTGCGTTTCTTATTTGTTTTGAGTGTGAAGTGAAGTGAGTGTGAGAAGATAGATTTGTACATTTTCTCCCAATTTCATAGTGGATTTTATTTGGTGTGGTGCGGCTTCATGATTTTTTTCCAATTTCGAATTTTTCCACATGAATCCAAATGATCTTTTTCTTCGCTGCACTTTTTTTTTTTCTTGCTTGTTTTGCAGTGTGATTATATTTCCCAACAATCAGGTGAAAAGTATATCCAGATTGCAAAACTGATTGACATTCTCTCTTTTGATGGGCAAAGGATTCCAGATTTACATCAGATAATTCAGAGCTGAGGCAAATAAATTGAAATGGGGGGATGGAGAATAAGAAGCAGAATGCGTTTTTGAGAAACACTCTCTCATTAAACATAAAAGTTTGTGATGAAACTTTAAACCATTATCAAAGTTGCGTTGAAAAAAAAAATGAAGACCGATTGACTAACATACCGTTTGTAATTGGTTTGGATATGAGGAAACTGCCAGATTTGTAATATATTGATCCTGTGAAACTTCTTGTTTTTGCTGGGATACTACTAAAACAGAGAGCTTTTGTTGTTTACCCAACAGAAGAGCCTCACAGTGGTTAGCCATTTCTCTAAATGGCACATCAGGTGTAATTGATACCGAAGTTCTTCCTACTTTCCTAGCTGTCTCAAGCACCTGTATTTTTTCAACCTTTGTCAGCAGAAGACTTTCCAAAAGAAGGCCAAAATTAAGTTTGGATTGCTAGCCAAAGATAGAGAATTAAATGGAATTATAATACTATTTTTCCATTATGTAAACCAAATCAAAAAAGACTGTTGAGTGAAATCTTAAGCTTACAGATTCTAGTAGCTGATCAACGCTCAAAAGGGTGGCATTGATGTGCAACTGGGATTTTCTATCTACGACACTATCAGATGCTTCAGTAAGCATGTCATCTTCTAGAAAAACTGAAGAATTGACCTGAGGCGTACAAATAAAATCTCATTTAATGCGAATTCTTGAATAAAGTTATTAAATTATTGAAAATGTTTAATCATGCTACCTCTTTTTCAGATTTATGGCCTTTACCATGCGGTGCTAACTGACCTGGCACTGGCACCTTCACAAACTGACCACCTAATGGGCATAAATCATCTGGTAAGAAATCCTTCAGTAGTTGAGCTCTCATGGCAAAAGATTCTGACTGCAGAAATATGTAAGTCTATCAGAACAGTTTTATCTGTCACATTAGAGACGGAAGAAATTTAACAGGAGAAAATCAAAATATGAAAAGAGAGCTGTGGGTGAATTACATTAGATAAGTTCCCAATTTCGTCAATAATTACAGAAACCATGTGCTCGATTGAATGATTTTCTGCTAATATGGATGCAGAAAGGGCTTTTGATGCATAAATGTCCTCCTCTTTTGAACCATAAGCAACTAGGGCATCAGATGTGGAGATCACAGCCTGCAATTTGCAATCTTCAACTAAAGAAAGAAATGGATCAACCTGGTACATGAATCAGCATTTGTAAAAGTTATTATTAGAATAACTAGCAGAACTAATTTGAATGATAGTATACACAGGGTTAGGTATATGATACGCCTTGAGGTAAAATCAGCGAGAAAAGACTGTAAAAATAGAAAAACTTGAGAAACAATGGATGGTTTTTGTATTAATTCTTCAACACCAAAGTAAGATACAATGATCTACAATTAGAGATGTACATTGTCTCTCCCACTCAACCTAGACGCCGCTATGAATCCCTCAAAGAAAGAAAACTATAGCAGAAAAATCAAATCACATAATGCAAAAACAACCTGGGTCCTAATTAAACTCCCCCCAATTCTCCCTCCAAACAGTCCTTTCCATAATTAATTTACCTCCCCTAATTGAATTTCAAATTATAATTCTTTCCTTCCCTAATTCCTCCCTTATTCCTCTTTCTCTCATAATGAAATTTAATATTGTTGGGCCCCACATAGGGGGCCAAAATCCTCGCTCCCGTCCCCCTCTGATTGTCTACTGTTGGACTGGATGCTAGACCGACTGGCTCCCCTCCCTCCATATCAATACTTCCCTCCCTAAAATGCACCTTGTCCTCAAGGTGGAAGATTGGGAACTATCTCCTGATTGTCTCGTACGACTCCCATGTGGCGTCATGATCAGGAAGATCTTTCCACTTAATTAGCATCTCCTGTGCCCCTATCTCCCCATTGCATGCCCCCGCTATTTCCAGGGGTAATGATGATGGTGTATGCTATCCTATCATCTTCCTTAGCTGTGATACATGAAAAACTGAGTGCAACACTAATAATAGTAGTAGCCTCAATCGATAGGCTACTGCCCCAATGTGCTCCAAGACCACATAAGGCCCAAAGTATTGTCGGGATAACTTTTAATTCCTCCTAGCTAGCATTTTCTGTCTGTATGGTCTCAAGTTCAAGTAAACCATACCTCCGGGTTCAAATTTTACTTCTCTCATGTGCTCATCGGCCTTCCTCTTCAGGATCTGTTGGGCTCTCAACAAATGCCCCTTGAGCTTAAATAGTATCTTGTCCCACTCCTCTAGATGTTGTTCTACACTAGACACTACAGAGCTTAAATAGATCCTTTAGTAGCTCCTCCCTGATCTTCCTCAACTCTTCATTATGCTCAATCTCTTATCTCAATACCTCCCAATCTAAGATCAATGGTACTGACAACATTGCCAACTGAGGTTCCTCGACACTCCTAGACTGTAATATCAAGATCTGCTCCAGTATCGTCCAGGACGATCTGGGATCGTCCTGGGACGATCAGTGGAATTCAGCTCCAGTTTTAGCCCAGTTTTGCTCCAGGTGATTTTCTGCAGGCATCGTCCAGGCCGATTGGAGACATCGGCCAGGCCGATCGGCACTGTAGAAAATATCGTCCATGCAATAGCCCTGAAGGGAGACCAGGCCGATCCTTTTGGTCGGATCGTCCCGGGACGATGCTGCGATCGGCCGGGCCGATCTGTGTATTATAAAGCTGATTTCAGTCGTTTTGAAGAGAGAGAAAATCAAAAATAAATATCTGATTTTTCTGAGGAGAGAGAAAGTCGAGGGCATTTGTGGAAAAGTGGATTTTCGGACGACGCGGAGCCGTTTTCGATCGAAGTGACTGTTGAGGAAATTGCTGTGCTCGAGGTAAGGCACATTCCGCCTTTCTCAATTTTCAGTTCCGTCGTGTTTGGCGGTATATTCTGTCCGGATTTCGTTTTCGTTAATGATTTTTGTCCGTATCTGTTGATTGGTTCAGTTTTTACCGCGTAACTTTCTGTATATTGTTGACGTGCCGAGTGTGCACATTTTGGTTATTTTCTGAAGATTTTCGTCCGGGTATTTTTGATTCGACTGTGTTTTTAGTCGACCGGATTTTTCTGTGAAATTGGAATTTATCTGTGCAGTAGAATAAAGGTTCTGAAATGTTGATATCTGTATTCTGTGCGAATTCGGTAAATTTTCTTTGCAGGAATTTTTGTGTAAATTCCGTATACTGCCGTTGTGCTGCCCGATTTTTGGGTAATTTCTGAATTGTCCGGATTTCTTCTGAATTGAAATGCTATGTGTATAAGCTATAAAAAGGGAGCTATAAGGGGTCTGGATCCTATGAGATTCAGTTAGTGAAACGGGAAATCTGAAATGAGCTCAATCTGAAATCTGATATCTGTTCTGTTCCGGATCCGATGAATTCTGTTTTGGTGCTATAAGCACATCTGTTTTGGTGCCGTGAGCACAAAGGGAGACATAAGGGGCCTGGATCCTATGAGATTCAGTCAGTGTCTGGGAAGGGAGGCATAAGGGGCCGGAATCCGTAGAGATTCCGTCAGTGTCAGGGCATTTAGCTATATGTATCTGTACTACTTTCTGTATCTGTTCTGTTCTGTACGAAATTGTGATTATGATATGATATGATCCGTACGATTCTGATTTCTGTTTCTGACTCTGTTGATTTGTTCTGTTCTGATACGATCTGTACGACTCTGATGCGATCTGATGTCTGTCCGTAAGTTTTGATTTCCGATTCTGTTCCGACTTCTGATCTGATTTCTGTCTGATAAGTTTGGTTTTGTTTTCTGAGAATTTAGATTGGAGGTTTGTTGCTTTGCTGAGCTGTTGAGCTCACCCTTGCTTTCTGGTGGTTTTCAGGTTCTGGGAAGGGCAAGGAAGTCCAGGATTAGATTTCAGAGTCTGATCAGATTAGGTACTTTTGTACTTTTGATTTTTGTACAGTCATGGCTTTCCTATTCTGTCTTTCTTTCTGTTGAAAGCCTTGTACTGTTCTGTAGATGATTATTTCGAGGAAATGAAAAGATAGATGTTTTGTTCCGCTGCATTTGATGTTTTTAGTAGCTCTGTTGTTCTGTGTGCTTCTGTTGAGTTAAGAATTTGGAAGATCAGTTCAGTAACCTAATCCAAAGCCAGATCCTGGTTAGCTATTCTCCGTCGCGATCCGGCGCGGGCGGGATCCGTCTCGTCTCGGGTCGGGTCGTGACAAGCTTTTGTGGTATCAGAGCATTGGTTTTGGAAACAGGTTGGATTGTAAAACAGAGCTTTAGGAAGTGATCAGTGAGTCTGTCTGGGAGGTAGTTTTGGGTCGTTTGGCTTTTTATTGTGTTATTTTGTGTTGTTTTGTGATAGTTTTCCGGATTTTCTGGATTTTTCTGTATGGATCAGCCAGACCCAGACATGACAGACGGTCAGAGTGACGATCAGGCAGCACCAGTGGGGAGTACAGCCCCAGTGGTCGGTGCTGATACGCTTTCACAGTTTGCTTCACTTGTTGCTCAGATGATGAGCGAGACTCAGAGCAGAGCTTCGACTGTTAGATCTGAGGACATTGATCGACACCTGCAGTTATTTTTGAGGTTGAAGCCTCCGAGGTTTGAGGGCGCTGTTGAGCCCAGAGCAGCCGAGGAGTGGCTGAGGAGATTGGAGAAGACTTTTGACGGGATGCAGTGTCCTGCAGACAGGAAAGTTCCGTTAGCTGTTTTTCTGTTGGACGGAGAGGCTGAGCACTGGTGGGATGGCCAGCAAGCAGCCAGATTTCAGGGCAGACTGAACTCTTTGATTACTTGGGAAGAGTTCACTGAGGTATTCAGAGATTGGTTTGTTCCCCCTTCTGCACGACAGCAGATGCAGGAGAGTTTTCTGAGACTTGTTCAGGGGAGCAAGACGGTGATGCAGTACGAGGCTGAGTTTACTGCATTAGCCAGGTACGCTCCGCAGCTGGTTAGCACGTCTGCTGAGAGGTGCTACAGATTTCTGAGAGGCTTACGAGACACTTTGAGGCAGCCTCTGATACCGTTCCGGATTACTGATTTCTCTGAGCTTGTGGAGCGAGCTCGTCTGATTGAGAATGATATGACGGCTACTCAGCAGCGGTGGACTGCGAGTAGGAAGAGGTTTGGAGGAGAGACATCTGGCAGTGGTTCCTCTGGGAAGAGGAGATTTGTTCCTGGATCTGGATCTGGAGATTCCAGGAAGAGCGGAGGATCGTCTGGTACTGCTACCAGTACGACTAGTTCTGGATCTGTCAGTACGGCACCTGTGTGCCAGAGTTGTGGACGGCGACACTTTGGCCAGTGCTACAGGATGGCTGGTCTGTGCTTTCGATGTGGTCAGTCAGGACATCGGATTGCAGAATGTCCGCAGATGGGATTTGATCAGCGTTCTGAGTTCCGATCTGAGGGCTTTGTCAGACCTGTTGGTTCAGCAGCAGGAAGACCGAGGACTGTTCCTCCACGCCCTGAGGGATTTGCTGGTAGAGGTGGTGGTTCTAGTTCTGCACCGCGGAGACCACCTACGATTCAGAGGGAGCAGAGTAGTTCTGTTGCTTCAGCTCCAGTGTTGGCACTTCCGTCAGGTACGGAGGGTTTCCAGGTGTTCAGTGATGCTTCACTGAAAGGATTGGGTTGTGTTCTGATGCAGCATGGTCAGGTAATTGCTTATGCTTCGAGACAGTTAAAACCACATGAGAAGAATTACCCGACGCATGATCTGGAGTTAGCTGCAGTTGTTTTTGCTTTGAAGATTTGGCGTCATTACCTGTATGGCGTCAGATGTGAGATCTTTACTGATCATAAGAGCCTGAAGTACATTTTTACTCAGAAGGATCTGAATCTGAGACAGAGGAGGTGGCTCGAGTTGATCAAGGACTACGATTTGACTATTCAGTATCAGCCTGGGAAGGCGAATGTGGTAGCGGACGCTCTGAGCAGGAAGTCTTCTGGATTCTCAGGTATTCAGCTTACCTGTGATGACTTTCTGATTCGTGATTTGGAGAGATTGCAGTTGGAGGTGGTTTCCTCCAGTGATTTGGAGTTGGCTCAGATGAGTATTCAGTCTTCTTTGGAAGCACGGATTCAAGAAGCCCAGAAGTCAGATTCTGACTATTCGAAGTTGATAGCTCAGATTGGATCTGGTAAGACTCCTGAACTTCGAATTTCTGATTCTGGTGTTATTTTCTGTAAGAACAGGTTGTGGGTACCTGTGTTTGGAGACTTGAGGCAGGAGATTCTGTACGAATCTCATCATTCTGGCTACACTGTACATCCAGGCAGTGGTAAGATGTACGCTGACATGAAGCTTTTGTTTTGGTGGCCTGGGATGAAGAAAGATGTGGTAGAGTTTGTGTCGAGATGCGAAGCCTGTCAGTTGGTGAAGGCAGAGCATCAGCGACCGGGTGGACTGTTGCAGTCGTTGCCTATCCCTGAGTGGAAATGGGAGGAGGTAACGATGGATTTTGCGATGGGTTTTCCTCGATCTAGACAAGGACATGATGCCATTTGGGTGGTTGTAGATCGATTGACCAAGTCAGCCCATTTTCTTCCGATCAGACAGACGGATTCAGTTGATCGATTGACACAGATTTATGTGAAGGAAATAGTCAGATTGCACGGTGTGCCTCGTGTGATCGTATCTGATCGAGATGGACGCTTTACTTCCAGACTTTGGAAAGGCATTCAGCAAGGCTTGGGTACGAAACTGCATTTCAGTACAGCCTTTCATCCTCAGACCGACGGACAGTCTGAGAGGACGATTCAGGTACTGGAAGATCTGTTGAGGCTTTGTGTTCTGGACTTTAGCGGAAGTTGGGAGGATCATATTCCGCTGATTGAGTTTGCTTATAACAACAGTTTTCAGTCCAGTATCGGTATGGCACCGTACGAGGCTTTGTATGGCAGGAAGTGTCGTACTCCTTTGACTCTGACGGAGGTCGGAGATAGACAGGCTTTGGGGGCCACTTTTGCTGATGAAACTGCTCAGAAGATCAATTTGATAAGAGAAAGATTGAAAGCCGCTCAAGATCGTCAGCAGAAGTATTACAATCAGAAGCACAGATTTGTTGAGTTTCAGGTTGGTGACTTTGTGTATGTCAAAGTCAGCCCGATGAAAGGTGTGAGCAGATTTGGTCAGGTAAGCAAGCTTAGTCCAAGGTATGTTGGACCATTTGAGATTTTGGAAAGAATTGGAAAATCTGCTTATCGCCTATTGCTTTCTGATTCTATGCCGGATGTGCATAATGTGTTTCACGTATCCACTCTGAGGAAGTGGGTTTCAGACTCTGGGAAGAAGTTGTCAGCTGATGAGGTGGAGATTCAGGAGAATCTGGCGTACAAGGAAGAGCCAGAGCTTATTTTGGCGTACGACGTCCGAAAGTTAAGAAATAAAGAGATTCCGATGGTTAAAGTCCAGTGGAAGCACCGGACTGCACGGGAAGAAACTTGGGAGAAGGAGTCTGATATGAGACGGTCGTACCCGTACTTGTTTTGACTGAGTTTGGACTGGATAATGTCGAGGACGACATTTTTCTGAGTTGGGGAGATTGTAATATCAAGATCTGCTCCAGTATCGTCCAGGACGATCTGGGATCGTCCTGGGACGATCAGTGGAATTCAGCTCAAGTTTTAGCCCAGTTTTGCTCCAGGTGATTTTCTGCAGGCATCGTCCAGGCCGATTGGAGACATCGGCCAGGCCGATCGGCACTGTAGAAAATATCGTCCATGCAATAGCCCTGAAGGGAGACCAGGCCGATCCTTTTGGTCGGATCGTCCCGGGACGATGCTGCGATCGGCCGGGCCGATCTGTGTATTATAAAGCTGATTTCAGTCGTTTTGAAGAGAGAGAAAATCAAAAATAAATATCTGATTTTTCTGAGGAGAGAGAAAGTCGAGGGCATTTGTGGAAAAGTGGATTTTCGGACGACGCGGAGCCGTTTTCGATCGAAGTGACTGTTGAGGAAATTGCTGTGCTCGAGGTAAGGCACATTCCGCCTTTCTCAATTTTCAGTTCCGTCGTGTTTGGCGGTATATTCTGTCAGGATTTCGTTTTCGTTAATGATTTTTGTCCGTATCTGTTGATTGGTTCAGTTTTTACCGCGTAACTTTCTGTATATTGTTGACGTGCCGAGTGTGCACATTTTGGTTATTTTCTGAAGATTTTCGTCCGGGTATTTTTGATTCGACTGTGTTTTTAGTCGACCGGATTTTTCTGTGAAATTGGAATTTATCTGTGCAGTAGAATAAAGGTTCTGAAATGTTGATATCTGTATTCTGTGCGAATTCGGTAAATTTTCTTTGCAGGAATTTTTGTGTAAATTCCGTATACTGCCGTTGTGCTGCCCGATTTTTGGGTAATTTCTGAATTGTCCGGATTTCTTCTGAATTGAAATGCTATGTGTATAAGCTATAAAAAGGGAGCTATAAGGGGTCTGGATCCTATGAGATTCAGTTAGTGAAACGGGAAATCTGAAATGAGCTCAATCTGAAATCTGATATCTGTTCTGTTCCGGATCCGATGAATTCTGTTTTGGTGCTATAAGCACATCTGTTTTGGTGCCGTGAGCACAAAGGGAGACATAAGGGGCCTGGATCCTATGAGATTCAGTCAGTGTCTGGGAAGGGAGGCATAAGGGGCCGGAATCCGTAGAGATTCCGTCAGTGTCAGGGCATTTAGCTATATGTATCTGTACTACTTTCTGTATCTGTTCTGTTCTGTACGAAATTGTGATTATGATATGATATGATCCGTACGATTCTGATTTCTGTTTCTGACTCTGTTGATTTGTTCTGTTCTGATACGATCTGTACGACTCTGATGCGATCTGATGTCTGTCCGTAAGTTTTGATTTCCGATTCTGTTCCGACTTCTGATCTGATTTCTGTCTGATAAGTTTGGTTTTGTTTTCTGAGAATTTAGATTGGAGGTTTGTTGCTTTGCTGAGCTGTTGAGCTCACCCTTGCTTTCTGGTGGTTTTCAGGTTCTGGGAAGGGCAAGGAAGTCCAGGATTAGATTTCAGAGTCTGATCAGATTAGGTACTTTTGTACTTTTGATTTTTGTACAGTCATGGCTTTCCTATTCTGTCTTTCTTTCTGTTGAAAGCCTTGTACTGTTCTGTAGATGATTATTTCGAGGAAATGAAAAGATAGATGTTTTGTTCCGCTGCATTTGATGTTTTTAGTAGCTCTGTTGTTCTGTGTGCTTCTGTTGAGTTAAGAATTTGGAAGATCAGTTCAGTAACCTAATCCAAAGCCAGATCCTGGTTAGCTATTCTCCGTCGCGATCCGGCGCGGGCGGGATCCGTCTCGTCTCGGGTCGGGTCGTGACATAGACAAGGCGTCAACTGCCTTGTTTTCTACTCCTGGTTGAGATTTGATCTCAAAGTCATATCCAAGCAACTTGGATAGCCATCTATGGTGCTCCTCAGTGATAGCCCGTTGTTCCAACAAGTACTTCAGGCTCATCTAATCTGTCATGACTATGAAATGTCTCCCAGTAAATACGGCCACCACTTATGAATAGCCAAGACGATTGCCATCAGCTCCCGATCATACACTAACTTGAGCCTTGCCTTGGCTGTGAGCACCTGACTGAAGTATGCAATAGGTTGCTAGTCTTGCATGAGCACTGCACCTAACCCATAACTTGATGCATCTGTCTCCACCAGAAATGGTCTCCCAAAATATGGGAGCGACTGCACCAATACATTGGTCATAGCTATTCGTTGTTCCAACGAGTACTTCAGGCTCATCTGATCTGGACTGACTATGAAATGTCTCCCCAGAAAATACAGCCACCACTTATGAATAGCCAAGACGATTTCCATCAGCTCCCGCTCATACACCGACTTGAGTCTTGCCTTGGCTGTGAACACCTGATTGACATATGCAATAGGTCACTGGTCTTGCATGAGCACTGCTCCTATCCCATAACTTGATGCATCTGTCTCCACCAGAAATGGTCTCCTAAAATCTGGGAGCACCTGTACTGGTACACTGGTCATAGCTAGCTATCTTCAATTCCTAGAAGGCTCATGTCACTTCCTCCGCCCACATGAAGTTATTTGCAAAGGTGTCATATCCCTTCACAAACTTCCGGTAGTAATGGGTGGGCCTTAAGAACCCCTGTAACTCCCTCAAGTTCTTAGGAGAAGGTCAATACGCCATGGCCTGAACTTTGGATTGGTCAACTTATACCCCCTCTTTGGACACCACATGCCTTAGATACTTCACTTGTGATTGCCAAAACGTGAACTTCTTCCAATTGTCAAACAAATGATTCTTTGGCTGATCTTCTCTCTTCCATCCATTGTGCCATCTCCATCGGCTCTCTTAGGCCTCTAGGCCTCAACACCCTAAGCTAGGCTCATATGCCTTCCTTAAGGCCTTTCATGAAATTTCCTTTCAACCCTTCCTCAAAAAATTCCCCTCAATCTTCCTGACAGTAGCTCAAATTTCTCCTGATACTCCATAACAGTCCCCTCTTATGTCAATGCATGAACTGCTTGTGAAGATCTTCTTCCCGAATGCTCGAAAGCGTTCCAGTAAGTAGTCCTTGAATTCTCCCCACGAATAGATAGGATATTTGGCCTCCCTCCACTGAAACCAAGCAAGGGTTTTCCTTCCAAGCATAGACCCGCTGCCATGAGTTTCTACCCTTCAGTCAGCCCAATGAAAACAAAGTATCTCCCCACACAGTAAACCCAACCTTGAGCATCTTCCCCTTCAAAGACCAACATTTTTAACTTCCTTGATCTAGCCGCTATACCCCAATAGTTTCTTCCTCTACTAATTCCCCCCGCGAAGTGATGGTACGATTCTCTCCCTTCCACCCTTGGCTGATTTGAACCCCATGGTTCGACCAAACCGTTACTTCCTACGACCCACCGTCGCTTTTGCTTGGGTAGTCTCCAAAAAGCTTCGGTCTCCCCTCTTCTTGCCGCCCCTTCTTTGGGATACTAATGTAGTAGTTGGCAGCACAACTACCAAGGTGGGCAGTAGCCCAAGTGCCCAGGTGGGAGCTTTGAGGGAACTCTTTATCAACTATAGGAGAAGAGGCTTTGAGGGGAACTCTTTAGGAAAGATGTAAGAGGCATTTATTAGAGGATTTCAGGCTGTTTAAGGGGGGAGATTGTGGGGGATTAGGGTTTATATTTAAATTTTATTTGCTGCAACAGTTTTTGTGGGAGCTTTTGGGTTCCGATGGCTGCTAGGAATTGTGGGAGAAACAATTCACCTCTCGAACAGTGAATCAACTTGTATCTTATTTTTGTTTGCTTGAAGATTAGTAATTACAGCTCCCTTAGTGCTATTTTTAGATCTATTTGAAATAAGTTTGTTGTTTTTGATATTGTTGTGTCGTTTTGGTCATCAAATACTATCAAGTTAGTATCAAAGCATGATTCGGGACCCATGGCGCCAAAGCAAGTGGATGTTTTGAAAGAAAAATTAGAAAGAGAAGTTCAATTCAAATATGAAGTTGAGGAAGGAGAAGTTGGTCAATTCTAACCTAGAGGACATGATGAAAAAAAAAATATTGGAGCTTCACACTCAACCGACAATGTCGGAGGCGAGGGCACTAGCGGGCGGCTAAGGAAGTGGGGGAAACCCCAATATCGACACAATGAGGGATGATCGAGAGGTAGAAATTGTGGGCGACAGGGAAAATATGCCACCTCTTAAACTAATAACTAGGAGGAAAATTGACGAAGGATATAACATGAGGGAAAAATTGGGAGGAAGAAATAAGGAGGGATGATTTTGAGGAAGAGGGTATCTATGAAAAGAATGGTGGGAGAGAACAATGGAGAGATAACAATAATCGATATATGGGAGGAGCTTGATGTGGAAGAGAAAATTGGGGCGGAGGGGATCCGAGAGTGAGAAAGCTGAAAATACATGTTTTTAGGAGGAAGAATCTCATGAATGGATTTATAGGGTGGAGAGATACTTTGCAGTGAATGGGCTGATGGAGGAGGAGATACTAATGGTGGCAGCTTTATGCCTGGAAGGGAAGGCCTTGTCTTGATACCAGTGGAGAGACATGAGAGATTTAATTCGATCATGGAGAGAGTTCAAAGATAGTTTATTTGAATGTTTCTGAACCAGTCGGGAAGAAGATTTCTACAAGTAGTTCTTTGCTTTGGTTTAGGAAGGGATAGTGATGGATTATCTAGAGAGGTTTGATTTCCTTGCTAGCTGATTGGGGAGGATATATGAGATAGTGTTAGAAAGGAAGTTCATGAAGGGACTCAAGCCAGAGATCATGGTTGCAATCAGGTTATTGAAGTGACGAGGGTTGCGGGAGGTTATGAAGCTAGCCCAGTTGGTGGAGGACAAAAACTCACTTGATAGAAGCAATAAGGGCAGCAATTTTGGAGCTTTATATCGAACGACTGCTACTTTTTAGCACCAAATGTATATCCTGTGTCCATTCAGAGAGTACCAAAGGATGGTATATTGGGAGCACAGTAAGAAAGAATTTAAAGTGGTCGATTGAGGCAGAGGTTCATGAGAAGCGGGATAGGGGATTGTGTTTTCGTTGTGATGAGAAGTTTGCACCAAACCACCGCTGTAAGGATTGTTCGTTGCAGGTACTTATGATCTGTGAAGAGGAGAAGGAGACTCTAGAGGAGGTAGTTGAGAAGGAGGAGCATTTGCACCTAGATGTGGTAGAGGTCTCCTTAAACTTAGTGGTGGGGTTTACCTCAAATCACACAATGAAGGTGGGGGAACATATAGGAGAAGAATCAGTTGTAGTTCTGATGAACAGTGGGGCAACCCACAATTTCAACTCGAACCAGGTGGTTGATCGATTGGTGTTGAAGATAGTCGACACAGGCTATTTTGGGGTGATGATGGGAAAGGGGAAGATGAAAAAGAGTAGAGGCATTTGCCTAGGTTTGATGGTGACACTGCAGGAGATTCAGGTGAAGGAGGATTTTCTTCCCATAGAGTTAGAGAGCACAAATTTAATTTTATGCATGAAGTGGTTGCAGATATTATTAGGGCATGAAGTGGTTGCCTCTGGGCCTCTCCCCCAAGGGAGCATGAGCATACCATCATCATGAAGAAGGGGGTATCCCCTATTAGTATTCGACCCTATTGATACTCACAAGTTCATAAGAATGAAATTGAGAAACTAATCAAGGAGATGATAGAGGACCAAATCATTCGTCTAAGTGTTAGTCTTTTATCTAGTCTTGTGTTGCTGGTGAATGATGATAGTTGAAAATTTTATGCAGATTATCAGGCTCTAAATAAGGTAAACAATGTTTAATAAGTTTTCTATACCAATCATTAATGAGTTGCTGGATGAGTTATATTAGGCGATGATATTCTCCAAGATTGATCTGAAATCAAGATACCATCTAATCAGAATGCGGCCCGCTAACATCCAGAAGACACCTTTCAGGACTTATGAAGGCCACTATGAGATTTTAATGATGCCTTTTGGGCTTACCAACGCCCAAGCTACCTTCTAGTCATTTATGAACAAAATATTTCAGTCCTATCTCCGCATGTTTGTATTGGTTTTCTTCGATGATATTTTAGTGCATAGTCAATCTGAGGCAAAGCATGTGAAAGCCATTTTTTCCTTCCAGGTTCGTCCGGACGAAGTTGGATCATCTGGGGACGATCAGTACAGGTTGTAAAGGAAATTCTAGACAGAGAAGTTCGTCCCAGGACGAACTGAGGTTCGTCCAAAACAAAATTTGTCCAAAGGGCAACTCGTCCAGGTACGATTACTATTCACGTTTGGACGACTTTTGTCCAAAGGGCAAATCGTCCCGGGACGATTTGCGATCGTTCAGGACGATCAGTTTGGATATATAAGGAAATGAGATCTTTTTGAAGAGAGAGAAAAGCCAGGAGAGAAAATCGAAGGAAAAAGAAGAAAAAAGTGATTTTTGGGCAACTTCTATTCGTTTCCTTCCGTAGCGGTAGTTGAGGAAGTTGACCGACTCGAGGTAAGGCACATTTCGCCTTTCTCAATTTTCAGAAACGATGATTTTGACGACTTTTCTGTTTCGGATTTTGTTTCCGTTAGCGAATAATTGATTCCGTTTTGTACTGATGAACTTTTTACCGCGTAACTTTGGTATGTTTCTAAGATGATTATTGTGCACGTTTTGAGTATTTTCTGAAAAATATTTACCGTGTATTTTGAATCTGACGGTGTTTTAGTTGAACTACGATTTATCTAGATGTTGAAAAATATTGCTTCAGTACAATGAAAGTCTTACAATGATATTTTGCACTATCTGTTGTAATTTGGTAAAATTCTGAATCTGTGAAGTTTGTGTAAATTCTGTATACTGCCGTTATGCCGCTGACGATTTTCTGACGAAATCTAATTTTTTGAATTGAATGTTTTGATGTGATGTGTTATCAGAAGGGAGTTATAAGAGGTCAGAATCCTTTGAGATTTTGTCTGTGTCAGGAAAATCTGAGAAATCAGAAAAAAAGTTCTGTTCTGAAAGTTCTGTATATCTGTTCTGTTCTGGTGCTATAAGCACAAAGGGAGATATAAGGGTCAGAATCTGAGATTCTGCCAGTGTCAGGGAAGGGAGGCATAAGGGGCCAGAAGCCGTCGAGATTCTGTTAAGGTCAGGGATATGTGATATCTAAAATGTGAATATATTTGATTTGAATTCTGATTCGTACGATCCGATCCATTCTGTGATTTGAATGTTTTATAAGTTTGATAAGATATGTTCTGCACTCTGATTTGAATTCAAGTATCTGTGATTTGATTTTTATTTGATCAAGTATATGTTCTGTCTGTTATATGATTTCTGTACGACTGTTTGAATTCTGTACAGCTTTTGAGATGTTTTATGATGTGAATCTCTGGAGATTTTGATTGGTGGGTGTAATCTTGCTAAGCTGTTAGCTCATCCTTGTTTTCTACGTGGTTTTTAGGTTCTGGAAAAGGGAAGAAAGTCTTGGACTAACCGTTCAGTGTCTGATCAGTGATTAGGTATTTTTATACTTTTAATTTTTGTACAGTTATGGCTTTTTTGTTCTGTTCTTTCTGTCTGTAGTCATGCAATGTATTGTATATGATTATTTTGATGAAGGAATGAAGAAATAGTGGATGAATTTTTGTATATGTATTTGAAGTTAATAACAGCTCTGTGTTTCTGTTTGTTTGATTATCTGGAAGAAAGTTCTGAAACAAATTCCAAAACTAGATCCTGGATTTCTATCCGTTGCGACACGACGCGAAAGGATTCGTTCCGGTCGAGTTGGGTCGTGACAAAGCATGTGGCACTTGAGGGTCGTATTAGTAACATTAAAGGAGCATCATCTGTATGTCAATTTGAAGAAGTGTTCTTTTGCACAACAGAGGGTGGAGTATGTAAGATATATGGTGTCCAAATCAGGAGTAGCTACAAATTTTTCCAAGATAAAGGTTATGTTATAGTGGCCCTTGCCCAAAACCTTGAAGGAGTTAAGGGGGCTTCTCGGACACACAGGGTACTACAAGAAGTTTGTGAGGGGATGCAACTCTATAGTATTGACATTGATGAAACAATTGAAGATGAATTGTTTCAATGGGGGTAGACATCCACCCAGACGTTTGAGCAGCTGAAGAAAGCCATGATAAGTGTCCATGTGTTAGCACCACAATATTTTAGCTAGCCATTCGTAGTAAAGCCTGATGCATAAAGCTATGGGTTGGGACCAGTTTTCATGCAAAGTCAAAGGCCCATAGCTTATTTCATCCAGGTGCTGACCGTTATGGCGAGGCTGAAATCAGTGTATGAAAGGGAACTGATGGGACGACACTTCATAGTCAGGACTCAGGACCAACAAAAGGAGTTTGAAGTTCCTATTAGAGCAAAGGATCATAATAGAGGAGCATCAGATGTGGCTTTCCAAGTTGTTGGGTTATGACTTCGATATTCAGTACAAGCTCGGGCTGAAAAATAAAGTTGTAGATGCTCTCTTCAGGCGTAATGAAGCCCCTCGGGTTATGACTCTATCTGTTCCCATGGTGGCTGATTAAGAAGCCTTGAAGCAAGAGAGCCAGCAAAATGAAAAGCTGAATAAGATCAGGGGAGACTTACTACAGGATAGCCATTATGGTTACTCTTTGATGGAAAAGATGTTTCTATATCGGGGACGGTTTATATTCTTAAGGACATCGCCACAATCTCTCTCTTATTGTAGGAGTTTCATGGCACAATTATTGGGGGACACTCAGGAGCTCAGAAGACATATCATAGACTGACAATGAAGTTATACTGGAAGGGCATGCGAAAAGATGTGGAGAAGTTGGTGGCAAGTTGTAATGTGTGCCAGAGATACAAATACCTGGCTATGGCTCCAGGTGGTGTTCTACAGCCTTTGACATTACCCAAGAAGGTGTGGGAAGAGGTGAATATGAACTTCATTGAGGGACTACCTAGATCGGAAGGGTTCACTGTGATCCTAGTGGTGGTGGATAAATTGAGCAAATATGCGCATTTCATTCCCTTACGCCACCCATACACCACGGTGTCAATGGCAGTCGCATTAATTAAAGAGGTGGTCTGTTTGCATGGCATACATGAAGCCATTGTTTCCAATCAGAACAAGGTCTTTCTAAGCCACTTCTAGAGGGAGTTATTCAAGATCCAGGAGATTATTCTGAAGCAGAGCACAACTTACCACCCCAGATGGATGGCCAAACAAAGGTGGTAAATCACAATGTGGAGACTTATCTTTGTTGCTTTGTATCAGATACACCAAAGATGTGGGCTAAGTATTAGCCTGGGCGAAATATTAGTACAACACATCATATCATACAACAACCCAGACAACGCCATTTCAATTTTTATATGGGAGGGATCCCCCTCATATAATACATTATGGGCATGTCAACACATCAGTATCATCAGTGGAGCAGTACTCGGGAGAAAGGGATCGAATTTTGGCAAAATTGAAGGAACATCTACAGAGAGCATAACAAATAATGAAGAAGCAAGCAGATGGATATAGGAGAAACGTGTAATTTGAAGTAGGGTTATCTAAAGATCCGACGGAACAGACAAAAGACTTTGGCTAGACAAAGGAATGAGAAGCTCTCCACCCACTACTTTAGTCTCTATGAGGTAGTGGAGCGCATTGGCATATCGCCTAAGGTTTCCACCGACCTCAGCCATCCATCCTATATTTCATGTATTGCAACTGAGACGAGCCATTAGAAACCACACTCCCTCCCCCGCACTACCGGCCACATTGTTAGAGGATATGGAGTTGTTATTAGAACCACTCGAAGTGAAAGTGGTGCGCCAAGGAGACAAGGGGATTAGGGAGGTGCTGATCAAGTGGAAGAATTTACCAGAGTATGAGACGACATGGAAGCCCTACAGTACCATCCAGAAAATTTTCCTATTTCCACCTTGAGGACAAGGTGACTTCTTGGGAGGGGAGTATTGATGCAGCAGCTAGAAGTACAGTTGCCAAGGTGGGCAGCAGCCTAAGTGCCCAGGTGGGGTCCATGACCTCCTTTATCACCTATAGGAAAAGAGGCTTTGAGGGGAACTCATTGGGAAAGATATATGAGGAATTTATTAGGGGATTTTGGGATGTTTAAGGGGGGAGATTGTGGGGGGTTAGGATTTATATTTGAATTTTATTTACTGCAACAGTTTTTGTGAGAGTTTTTGGGTTCCTAGTGGCTACTAGGAATTGTGGGAGAGATGATTCACCTCTCAAACAGTTAATCAACTTGTATCTTATATTTCTTTGCTTTGAGATAAGGGTGTCAATATTTGACACGACCCAAAATCCAACCCGGACCTGACCCAAAAAATTCTGGGTTTGAATCAGCTCGGTTATCAGATGGGTCGGGTTGAAAAATATGACCCGTTTTTTAAACCGGGTCGGGTTCGAGTTGACCAGTAAATCAACCCGAATTTGACTTGGGTCTGGGTCTGATTGCCTTCCATCAGTTTCATTACTTCCGTGCCACGGATCGAGTTTGTCACGCACTCATGCGCACAGCGCCACAGCCTAGCCCTAGCCCACCTGGCCTCCTCTGTCTAGCGGCCATCACCACACGGCCACACCGACGTCACGAGCCAAGCCGCCCGCGTGGCACACGGCAGCCTATCCCTTGACCATAGCCTGCCTGGCTGAGTGGTCACCTCGCCAAGCCTGCTTTTAGGTTCACGCGCCATGCCGTCACACCACTCATGCGCCCACCGCCTCAGCCTGGCCACTCACCGCCCAACCGTTTAAATCCGGAATCTGGTTGGTGGGTCGTGTCATGTCAACCTGGTAACCCGCATTGGTCAGTTCTGGGTTGACAATCATGACCCATTTATTAAATCGGATCAAGTTAGGGTCAACGGGTTTAAACCCAAGTCAATTCGGGTTCAACCCGAACCCGACCCACGGACCCGTTTTGACATCCCTACTTGTATATTAGTAATTACAGCCCCTTTGTGCTATTTCTGGATCTATTTAAAGTTTGTTGTTTTAAATATTGTTGTTTGTTGTTTTGATCATCAAATCCTATTAGATACCTTGATGCACCTCCCATCGAAGCCCTTCGGGATGGTTCTTGAGGAAAAACTATCTCTACTTCATCATTGTCCTCCTGAAATCTCTTTTCATTCGGATCAACACTAGGACTAGCCGGTAAAGCCTTTGACTACATCTCTATGATTTTGGTCTAGGACACGGCTCTGATATCAATTTGATACGCCTTCATAAAATCAACAAGAAAAGACAGTAAAAACAGCAAAACTTGAGAAACGATGGATGATTTTTGTATTAATTATTCAACACCAAAGCAAGATACAATGATCTACAATTAGAGAGGTAGATCTCTCTCCTACTCAACCTAAATGCCGCTATGAAGCCCTCAAAGAAAGAAAACTACAGCAGAAAAATCAAATCACACAATCAAATCACCTAGTTAATCCTAATTAAACACACACCCCCCCAAATTCTCCCTCAAACAACCCTTCTTTCCATAATTAATTTCCCACCCCAAATTGAATTCAAATTCTAATTTTTTTCCTTCCCTAATTCCCATCTTATTCATCTTTCTCTCATAATGAAATTTAATATTGTTGGGCCCCACAAGGGGGGCCGAATCCTTCCTCATGCCCGCTCTGGTTGCCCGCCCCTTGCTGTTGGACCGGTTGCTAGACCGGCCGGCTCCCTTCCCCCCATATTAGTATATAGAGGATAAAAGAAAATAATAATTTTGCTTGAAGTGCTTCAAGTTGTTCCAAGTAAACAAACATTATAATAACATCAAATATAGTAAGGCATGTTGATAGGACAACCATGATGCAAGTAAATATATAAAAAGAGGTTTTCATATGAGAAATAATTTAAAAAAAGACGATTCATCTGTAATGTAAACCTGTCATCATTAGCCTAATCCCAACAAGCAATGCTTCTCATACCTATAAATTCAACACATTTGTAACAATTTTTCCCATGCCACATAATGAATATTAGAAGTTGATGTAGCATAACCTTGGAAATAAATTAAAAAAGGTTAATGGAGAAGATGGAAAAGAGAAAAAAAAAAAAAAAAAACTGAAAAGTAACAGGCTAAATAAGCCTCGTGACAGGACCAAAATCATAGAGATGATTTGAAATCCTTAAGCAGAGGAGCAGAGGTGCATGCCTTGTAGAAGGTGAACTACATTGCAGTAGATTCACAATTGAATCTAGATGGATTTTCTTTTCCTTCCGTTTTTCTTCCTTTTTTCTGTGATTTTCTCTCTTTTTTTTGCTTTTGTTATGGGTTCATTAAAGATTAAGTAATAGGAACACAATGAATATAAATTTTAAAAACTTACTGCTTGTTTGTTGGAGAAAATTAAGGAAGAAGTTTAAGGAAAAGATGGAGATATATGGCACTTTGAATTTGAATTATAATATGGTAATTATATGTTTCAGGCAGGTTTTATGAATGGTTGTTTGAGAAAAAGAGAAGTGGAATTATAAAAGGGATAACGAGGGGCATGGCAGCTCTATTGTTCAATGGTGAACTGTGAGAACCGAACTGGCCGGTTCAATAGTTAATAAAGCAGGGTCACGGCTTGTGAAGGGCGGAACTGAACAGAAGGGCAGAATGGCTAAACATGTGCATAGAAGAAATTGGGAGAATTTATTTTGCCATTTTTAGCAATTGATCTTGTTTAGGGATAAGAATCACCAACCCTTTTTCATTATTATCACTAAAGAAGTGATAAATTGAAAGAAATCTCAGTAAACGAGAAGAATGATCAAGACGAAGAGGGGAGAAGATTTGTTGAGTTTTTTCTTTTCATTTCCATATAAATTCCCTTATTTTGCTTCATCTAAAAAAATGATATTTTAATAAAGGAAAATAAAGAGATTGAAAGCGAGGAGAAAGAATTTTGGGAGAGAAGAATTTTGAGATTTTGAGAAAATTCCAATTTGTAAATAAATTTACTATTGTATAACTTCTATTAAATTTTGTTATTAAATCATATTTTCATAAAAGTTTATATTATATGAATTAAGGAATTTTAGAGAGGGAGAGGGAGAGATCAAGTTGTAGGAGTTCGATTCATCAAGAATTCAACAAGAAAAATAAAATTTTAGAATTGAGGTAATTATTAATTAAATAAATATTTATGAAAAATTAATGAAAGTTAAATGATAAATTCTCATGGTTATGAATTTCTTTAGATTATACCAAAGATCGAGAACTTGAAAAAATCTAAGTGAATATTAATAGAATTTCTCTTTATTATATTTTTATATTTCATTTTCAAAGAAGTAAGTTATATAAGTGTTTTAAGACTTATGATTTATTTTGGAAACTATTACATATGAAAGAAGCAAATGTATATGCAAGTATACTAATATGTGAAAGAAAATGCATGTAAAGAGAATACGTGCAAAGAAAATATAAAGTAAAGTTAAAAATGATTTATACATATATATGATACTTATATGTATATTAAAAGTATATATGAATAAATGATATACAAATGAATAAAAACTAAATGAAAAGAAAAGAAAAAGAAAAAGAAAAAGCATATGCATGCAAATTACAGGAGTTCATCTCCGTATGGTACTAGCTGGAAAAGCAATGTACCCGTGGATGTTAAAAAGAAAAAAGAAATGAAAATGAAAATGATTGTATCTTAATTGGTACATTTAGAAGGTGCTCCTGTACAAATAAAAATGTTTATGAAAATGAAGTAAATGTCAAATATGTTAAAAGAAATGTTACGTGGAAATGGATAATTATGATTGAATATAAAAGAACTTATATAAATTATAAGGTTTATAATATATAAAAGATGTATTTGTATGAATTTTGTATTAAGAAAGAAGTATAGGAAAATGTATATGTATATTTTTTATATACATGTATTCCTATTTTATAATTGATTATGATTACCGTCTGAGTTTATATGCTAAACTCAACCCACTAAATTAATGATTCAGGTAGATCTCCAAACAAATAAAAATGGCAGAAAGAAAAGAGTATGTTTATAGAAGACGGTGCATCAATGAAAATATGCAAATTATAATTAATGAAATTATTAGCTTTGATAAGTAGAAAAATAAATTTAATGGAATATTTATTGTATTAGTGACTCGTCAATTGGATAGATAAGTTTTTATGTTATTTTACTTATAAAAGAAATGAAAAGCTACTACCGTCTGATTTCCGTTTCCGCCTCGTTAGTTCGAGCGTCATGGTCGAGTCGACCGTGACATGAACAAAGGTTTTAATGTTCATGAGTGAACAATTATGTCACGACCCGGCACGAAATGCTCGAACTAATGAGGCGGGAACGAAAAGTCGGACGGTAATAACAATTTAATTCATATCATAAATAAATTAACATACAACTTCTCAAAGCAACTGAATAGCCATTAATTTCAAAAATATTCTATTCAATCTATATCAAAACTAAGTATTTACATCAGTCATGATTTACATGTTTTCATTGATACATCGTCTTCTATAGACGTACTCTTCTCTTTCTGTTATTTCTATTTTTTTAGACCTACCTGAAATATTAATTTTGTGAGTTAAGTTTACAACATAAACTCAATGAGTAACCATTATCAATATAAAGCAGTAAAACTGATATATCATAACAAATATACATCTTTTTATACTTCTTTCTTTATTAATATCAAATCAATATGCATATATCTTTCATGTATTATAAACCTTATAATCTCATATAAGTCTTTTTGTATTCGATCAAAATTGTCCATTACTATTTAACATTTTTTTAATAATTTTAACATTCAATTCATTTTCATATCTATTTTCATTTATACAGGAGCACAGTCTAAATATACCAATTAAGGTACAACCATTTACATTTCTTTTTCCATTTCCATTTAACGTACACGAATATGTTGTTTCCCCAGCCAATACCATACGGCGGTAAACTCCTATAATTTTACATACATATCATTTTTCTTTTTTCATTTATTTTTCATTCATTTATATAGTTTCTATATATATATATATATATATATGCTTTCCAACTTTCCTTTCTCTTTCTCTTATATGTATTCTCTTTACATGTAGTTTCTTTTATATATTCGTACTTATATATACATTTGCTTATTGCAAATAGTTTTAAAAAATAATCATAAGTCTTAAAACACTTATACAGCATGCTCCTTTCAAAATAAAATAGAAAAATACAATAAAAATAAATTCTATAAATACACATTTTGATTCTTTCAAGTTCTCGCTCCTTGGCACAACCTAAAGGATATACGGTCATTTAAATTTATCATTTCTTCAATTACTTTTTCATAAATATTCATTTAATTAATGCTTAACTCAAGTCTCAATATTTTCTTTGTTGATGAATTCTTGAAGAATCGAAATCCTACAATTTAATCTCTTTCTTTCTAAAATACCTAAAATTATATAATATAAACTTTTATGAAAATAAGATTTAAATAATAAAATTTTATAACAATTACACGATAAAAAATTCACTTACAGTGGGAATTTTCCCAAAATCCTTCATTTTTCTCTCTCAAATCTCTTCTCCTCTCTTCCAATCTCTTTCTTTTCCCTTATGAAAACATCACTTACTTTAGATGAAACAAAATAAGAGAATTTATACAAAAAATAGAAAGAAAAAATTAAACAAACATTCTTTCCTATTCCTCTCGGTCGTTCTTCTCATTCATTGAGATTTCTTCCAATTTACTGCTTCTTTAGCGATAAAAATGAAAATGAGTTGGTAATTCTTATTCCTAAAAACAATCAATTTCTAAAAATGGCGAAATGAACTCTCCAACCTCCTCTGCGCATGCGTTCATCAGCTCCCTATCGCATCCATCTTCTGTTCGTGGAATTAATAGGTGGCCGGCCCGTTCAATTGAACCGGTCGGCTAAACCGATTATTACAAATTATTTTGTTGCTCAGCAAGCAGTAATTTTTCTATAATGCAAGTAACTTAATGGTCAAGTCAACATCGATTCTTATGCTCTAGGAACAATAATTTTGATATTGAGGTGAAAAAGGGCTTTAGTTATGGAAAAACAGGAAAATTACTTTTGGCAGTTAATTTCAATGTGATCGTTCAAAAAAAAATTCAAAACTGTAACTTTTACACCAATTTCATGCATAACAACCTTGAAAATAAACTGAAGGATAATGGATAAAATTTAAAAAAAAAAAATCATAGAAGTAACAACATTAGCAAGTCTCGTGTCCGTATGAGGAAATAGCATATCCTAAAAGTAATTCATGCAATAAATTCTTACGGGACTCAAAAATCTCATATTTTAAAAAGAATAGATAACAAACAACTAATAACTAGCTAAATAATTACTAACTGATAAACTACCAAAAAAATGCCTACAAATTTATTAACATATAAGAAAATCTAAATGAGATAAAATAACTTCAATATTCATGATAAGATAAAACTTTGAAATTTATGTGCACATTTTTAAGTGTTGTGCACACTGAGGTGGTGTACCAACAACACGTCTTTTTTATGATAGGCAGTATAGAGACGTTAAAAATGTATTGATTTAAATGGGTGCTAAGAGCATTTTATACTACACTCTATTTTAATGTAAAAAGAATGCAAACAATGGATAAGAGACATTAAAAAATCGTCTAAGGATAGAAGAATCAGCATACCATTGTTTCCTGAAGAGATGACTTGGCAATTGAAACAAGAGGTAATATATCAAAAGCCTTTGAAGAAAGCACAATCATCACTGTTGCTAGAGTGAAAAGAGAACGTCGCCGTGATGGAGGCAATGAACCTGAAAATGATTTAGATAAATCAGCAACCATTGTTGATGTGGTAATACATCAATGATTCAACAAAGTATTTTGAATATAAATAAAATATTTAAATATTGCATATTATGTTTACACTTCCAGATAAGGTAGCAAGCTCTAAGGTTAGTTTTAGAGGAGACTACATGATATGTGATTTCATCATCTTCAATAAATAATGCAGAAGCCACCACACTGTGCCACCAAGATCTTTTTATTCTTAAAAAATGATATATGACCCATTCCCATTGACATGATTGTGCGCTAATCTGCAATATAAGAAAAACCTCCTGGATACTGGACCATGAGAAGACCAATGTCCCGTCAAATACGGTAAACATCTGTTGAATATCCCAGTCAACATCAATGACTACAGGTTCTTCCCTTCTTTTATCATCGTTTAGACAAATTTCATCATATAACAGGATGGCAACAAAATTTTGTTTACAACAGAAAAAGGGTCTTTGATGCTGTGGGCTCCGAAAATTCGGCCCCGGCCTCCGCTCGCTCTTCTTATTCGGCGAGGGAGTTTTAACTGAATAAGTTCCGAGGTAAATTTTGGAAGGCAGATGGGTTTGTAGATAAGATACTACCCAGAGATTTCGCCCTCATTTGGTGAGGACTTTATGATCTGAGTTCTGGTTTCCTTTAGGCGCAAGCCCCTATAGTTAATTACCCCTCCCGATCACGAGAGAGAACTTTCGATTAAGGCTAGTCATCATTCAGATACGTATAGAAAAACATGCATCTAGCATATAGTAGCAGCATATGGTTTGGATATTGAAGATTGGGTTTGGATTTGGGTATTTGAAAAGGTTTGAAAATTTGGAATTTGAAGGGTTGAGAGATGGAATGGATGATGGGCCCGATCAAGATCCCATGGTTCCGTCGTCCCGGGCCATCATGGACCCTGGTCTACTTAGTAAGAGGAGGTAGTCGACCCAACCTGACAGAAGGATCCTTGTCAGCAGCCATGGGTTGCTTCGCCTAAGGGTACCTTGTAGACCTGGGGTGATGTTTGTCTAAGGGGATAAATTTAAATCCACTTAGCTAACAGAGGGCTTTGTGCCCTATCAATCATATCCTATTGATTCATATCTCAAGGATTTGATGCCATAAGGAACGCATCGGCACTGGCCATAACCGCTATCTGTGGTGCCATTTGGCGGCAAAACCACTCGGTTCAGAGGGCCCCGGGTCATAACTGTTTATCCTGCGGAGCCATTTGGCGGCAAACCGCCGGTTAGAGGACACGTACCACGTCCTTAATGGCAGGAGACTGTTTTGAGAATGGATCCTAGTGATATTCTCGACCAGGCATTTGGCTCTTTTGTGAGCTGAAGTAGTTTTTGACTTGTCCACCTCGATAAACTGTTGCGGAGGGCGGATGGATTTTTGTTTTAAGTATTCGATGGTTTTATTTCAGTTTTAAATATCTTGCAATTTGGGATTTTGGTCTTTTTGGGTGGAGCTTGGAATTTGAGTGGACTTGTGGGAGGCATTTGAAAATATTTGTGAACCCCTCCGGTTGAGATAACCAGTCAGTATGGCCATCATCGGGGTGTTTGGGATCATTTCTATTTATGGACTGAACCTTGTCACTCTGTCGGGCTGTCGATAGAGGATCGGGTTTCGTAGGTTTTATGCCCTTGATAGTGAATTCTCATTGTTATAGGCATTGAAGGCCTAATATGAATATATTAAAATAAATATTCTGGTCGTCACGACCACATATTTATTTGTTGGTTCGAACCTTGTCGACTCTTATTAATCCATATAAGAGGATCGGGTTCGAGCCTGAATTCACTTGTCAACCCGCGCAGCATCCCTAGACGTCACGTGTGTACCAACAACACGCTCGCCGGGGCCCATGCGGGTTGAGATTATATTTCCCTCTTTAGTGTACCTATGTGTATACAATTTATAGTGCACGTGCAGGGGTATTTATTTTAGACTTTGTTGACGCCTTCTGTCTGCTTGTACAAGGATTGCAGATCCGGTGGCGTGACGTAGCAGCTTCTAAATGGAGTTGTTCGCTGCTTCGTACAGGTAGACTGTCGTGCACTACTTGCATGATTTGCGCAGGTAGATTGTAGTGCACTAACTAATCTCCTGCCTTTGTTCGTAGATGCTTGTATTCGTTGCAGTTGTTTGGTTCATGTAGTACATCCGTCATTGTTATGAGTGGACAGGTAGATGTATTCCTTCATAGATTGAAATTGACTTCAGGATACTGCATTTACTGAAATCTTTCTACATCTACCCATCAGTGGCATGTGGCACATACATCTGTCTTCGTAGAGAGCTTGTCTGTGTTGCAGATCTTCTATATTTTTCTGTAGATAGTGTGTTGCATATATGAAGAGTCTTTTATAATGACTGGGATGAGTTTGCATTTGTTGTATTTCTCACCATTCATTTCTTCATGTGCTGGTTGTTGTTATTCGAGAGAGTCTAGTGTATTTATTTACACTTGAGGGACATCAGTTGTGTATAAGCCTTGGTGTTCTATCCATGAACACACTAATAAACTATTGCAATCAAGTTATTTCCCCTCGATGTTTGCAAGCATGCTGAATTTATCGTGTATAACAAATAGCAAATCACTATGCCCACTATACTTCTTGAAGGCTCATGACCTGAATAACAACATTGTTATTATTTCCACTTAGCACCGGCATCTGGGTTGATATAATCAATGTGGATAGATTGCATCATTCATTGAGGGATTCTTTCGTTGAAGGCTATCCAACTTCTTTGAATGGACTTGAGGATCCATTGACAAGGACATTAAATCATACATTGAAGATCTTTTATAATGACATCCCTTTAAGAATGGTTCATGATTTGTCCAAATGCTTCAATTTGATTGAATTCCATTTATGTACACTGAATATTTATCATCCCTGGGTTTCATGTGGTCTCTTGATTCGAGTCAAGTTCAAATCAACTTTGAGTTTAATCTTTTGATCATTTGAATTTTGAGTTCAAATGATCCAAGTCATATCCACTTTGGTCTCAATTGGTTTGAGTCCCAGAATGAGTCTTCAACATTTTTCTTGTATTCAAACCATTCATTTCATGATTCATTTAGGTTGAGTGAGGTTCAAGTTCATACTCAAGTCCTTCATGCATGATCCCAACCAAGTCCAAGCTTGCAAGTTCAAGCCCTCTTGCATATGATTCAAGGTCATTTGTTAAGATTCAAATTAAGATTTTTTTTTTTTTTTTTTAAGCTCCTTATGATCTTCTATATTGTTCTTTCAAGTTCAATCAAGTTCTTGTAGTCTTATTAAGTTCGAATGAAAGTTCAAGTTTAGGTCGACTTGAGTCCAACTCAAGTCTTGCACAAATTCTTGTTTGAGTGATCCTTGTAGTTGTCCCAAATTACAATTTTCAGTATAAATTCTTTGTCATTTGAGTTCAAGTTTGAGTCCAAGTCTTGTTGTCCAAACCAAGTCCATGTTCCAAATTGTTCCAAGTTTGACTTCAGTTCGAGTTCAATCCACTTGATGTATAAATCAAGTTCAATCTCATTTGCATATTTCCTTTTTATTTGGATTCAAGTTTGATTAAGTAGATTAAGTCAAGTCCACAAATCTCATTTTGCTCCAAGTCCTTGTCTGTATTTCAGACAAAATTTTGGTAGCCTCCCGGCGTCTCCCCTGTTTAGGGGAAAAACCAAGAGGCCGCCTACCCGCCACGCCACTAAAGGCGTGCACGGTTGGTGTTGGTGAGACACCGCGGCGGTTGTATTTTTTATTTTTTTCTCCTACCACGTGCACTAAAGGCGTGCTTGGGGTTTTAAAAGCATTTTTTGAAAAGCAAATTTTTGATTTCCCCCCGCCCGGGGGTACTTATAAGCTACCCCGCTTCGTCGTACGTGCCGCACCGGGGTTTCATCCTACCACGGCCAATAAAGGCGTGCTTAGGACAGTTCTCCAGTTTGCCACAAATATTGAAGTAGGGTTTTGAGTTTAGAAAAGTTCATACCTCCGCGGGGTTGTAGTGGTTGACACATGGATCGAGGGGTCACTCGCCTACCTCGTCGTAGGTGTCGCACCGGGTTCCCTCCTACCACGGCCACTAAAGGCGTGCTTAGGTGGTTTGCCGGTCCGACACGAAAGTCGAGGAAGGAGAGTGGAGGGGAGCATTTTCTTTCTTCTCCTTCTCTTTCTTTTTTTTTTAATCTTAATTAATAATAATTATTAATAATTAAAATTAATTATAATTAATAATAATTAATTAAAATAATAGAATTAATTATGATTGAACTTAATTAATCATAATTAATTAAAAATTATTTTTAAATTAATTATAATTAAAAATAATTAAGTTATAATTAACTTAATTAATTAAAATTAATTTTTATTAATTAAAATTAGTTTAAAAAAAGTTTATTGTTTTTGGCCGGACTTAAGCTAAATCCGACCAAATGGTTTCAGTGCACGCGTTAAATCCCGGCGGTGGGTAAATCCCAGATTAAGGATTTACGGCTTAATCCTGGATTTACTAAATCCCTTGGTTCGACAGATTTAAGGGATTTGGCCGAGCAGAGCGCGTGAAGGAGAAAGTTACCTTCAGCAAGCGAGCTCCCGTTGTTGTTTCCACTCAAAATGTTGTAACTTCTGATCAGGCCGGAAGAAATGTCGTGGAAGGAGCGAATTCGGCCAGCAAAGGAGGAGGTACCGGTTTCTCCCTCTCCCTCTCTCTCTCTGTACGGGATCGGGATCAAGCTCTCACAGCCGGCGGAGCTCCTGTTCTTGAACCCGATCAAAATGTCGTAACTTCCAATCCCGCAGGAATGGAAAGTCGTCGATGGGAGCGAAGTCGCACAGCCACGACGGGGTCGGAGGAAGCGAAGTCGACCGGCCACGCGGGAGCCGGTGAGAGTGCACGAAATGGAGGAAGTTATCTTCTCGGCCGGCGAGCTCCCGAGTTGCTTCCGGTCAAACTGTCGTAACTTCCGATCCCGACAGGAAGGGAAAGTCGTCGATCGAGTGAAGCCGAACAGCACAGAGGGAGGGAGGATCGGGAGTTGGCGAGCTTCGTGTGTGTGGGAAGAGAAGTATCGGGAGAGGCCTGCGATGCTTCAGTTCCGTTCGCTCAGTATTTAAAGATCCGAATGGGAGTGGGATCGAGGGATCGACGCAGGATTTGGGCAGGAGTTCCGGGAAATGACGCAAACGGCGCCGATTTCAGCCGAATTCGCGGCAGAGTTTGTGGATCCGCCGAACATAAGGTATGTACGCTGGATTTCTAGTTTCTTCCCTTCTTGCTCTTTATACAGAGGTTAACAGATGCACATCAATTTGGCATGTTAGACATGACATAACACAGGAAGATGAATGATTTTCACCAAGAAAAAGATAACAAACAAGTTTGTTTTGCGAACATATGCCCACAGGCACTATATGCACCTTGTACTTCTATTTTTAGAATTGTTTGAACCTTTAGTAATGGACTGTCTTGTTTTCTTGGCTTATGAAGCATTTACACAAAATTTTCCTTTTCTAAACAAACCTTCAAGGAAGCTAATGGACGCATAGGTCATTGAAATTCCAACTTGCAAATTAAGAAACTGAGTAAGTTTTTCTTGTTCTGAAAAACTACACCTCCCCGGCTTGTAGTTGAGCAGTACTGACAGCAGAACCATTTTAGGCCCGTGGTTACTGCTGAAGAGCTGCTCCATCTGGTTGGTTAAACAACTAGAAATAATACGAAATGATAGAGATCTTATTACTGAGCTTTTCAAGTAATTTTCTACTTCATATTTTCAAACAAATTAATAAAGTAAAAAACTGATTAATTATTCTCCGTCAAATGAGTCCAAGAAAATACAAATTAAACCTGGGTGTTACTGGCATTAAATAAGTAATCCATGGATCTTCATATGCAAAAACTTCTCAGCAAAGGCTAATGTTTGAAAGCTTCAGGAGGGAAAAAAAACATAGGTTTTCTATTCTTTTCATGCTAAAAGTAGCATGCTTGACAAACATTTAAAACTTATAATTTTCAAGGCTCTAAAAAAGACATGATAAACTAATTATGCTAGAAACTGCCAAATCGGGTCAGAATAAGCTTTACAGTACCTTCTTGAAAGGCAATGCTTCTCAAAGAAAATGCAAGTTGATAGCTTCGAATAAGAGTGTCCTGAAATGAGTTCTGCATTAAAATAAATGAGTTTCCAATCACCGACAAACACCATAAAACATTTTTGGCATACTAATTAGATCTACTAATGCATTAAACAAAAAAAAGTGGGGAAAATAGATTGCAATAACACTGACAAAGGACAGCATGGTTCTAGCAATTATGAAAATCTCCAACACTTCCACAAGCAAAGTCACCACCAAGTTTACCATTACCATCATTAGTAAATTTGTATAGCTCCTCATGAAACTAAAAAAATAAATTATTACATCAACTTATTAACACAGAATGAGATGCTCGACTACCTTTGTACGAGAAAATATAAGTATCAAGCCGTAGGTATTAGCGATTGCTTCATAGTTTTGTGGAGTATTTTCTGGACAAAGAGCTTGAGCCCATATAGATGACATTAAAAGGTTGATTTGTCGACTACTCAACCTAAGTGGCACTGTGTCCTGAATGTTAATCCATGGAAAGGAATTTAGTTTGCTTGCAATGAAAAAGAAAATTTTCCAAACTTGGAGAATGACATACCCGTTCTCTCTCATCAGGTTTGCTCTGAGGTTCATGTTCTTCTGTCGAAGACAAAAAAGGGTCTTCCATGCTATAAAGACGATTTTGAGTTGAAAGACGTTTATAAAGTTTTGTGCTATCACTACCAATTTCCTGCCCATCATTTCTATGGTTAATTTTGTCGAGATCATCTATAGATGCACGATCTTGGAAGGAACGCATGTCCCTTCTTAGCTTCTCGAAAAGAGTTGCCGAGGATGAAAAGATGGAAACCGTCCTAGAGAGTGTCCTATGAAGACCATATGCTTTGGGTAGTTCTGAAGCGGCGGAACACATACGAGGTCGTACTGAAGATGGAACAAGAACATCACAAAAGATACGGTGTGCTCCGACATGGGTTTCACGATCTGAATGAACCATTGCCAAGAGCAATTGATGAAATAATGCTTCTGGAAAAACCTGTATTAGGAATAATTAATGAAATAAGGAAAAATTGCAAAACAGGAAGAGTATAGTATGTTAGTCAAGAAAATTACCTTCTTCTGATAGGAAATATTTGGTGCTAATGCAATCATTTCAGCTGTACGATAAACAGCAGAAACAGTTGACCTAGCAACAGGCGCGGAAGTTGATAAATTTTCCAGTGTTACAGCCAGCATGTCAAGAACAGGTCCAGCATCTCCAACCTAAATTTTAAAAAAAAATATAGTCATAGCCTTGTGAGAAATGCTACCAAATTAAATAAAAAAAAAAAAAAGCTACGCTAATTGACAGGAAGGGAAATATAATGATATTCTGATAGTTTATGGCTAAAAACGAATCTGCCACCATGGATTTCAGGTCCTTAGTTCCCTTTAGCCCCTTCACTTAAATTCTATACTCCTAAACAGAACCCAAGGAAGGCAAAATCCCCCAAAATAAAAGATATTGTATTTGTTTCAACAGCAATGCCTAGTGTAAATTTTCTACAAAATATATCCACCATCGATATTAAAAAAAAAATCAGTAAACCTTATTTGATAACTGAACAATGCATTCCTCAATCGCTGTCTGGAATTTGGTGCCCCATTTTGGCATATCCTCGCTCAAACCTGTATTGACAATTGTACACTGCATACTTCTTCGTAAATGTCTGACAAGATCATTTATAGTGCTGCTAATTGCCAGAGAAGTCTGAGGTTTTGAGTGCTCAGCAAGACAAGTTGCAACATTGATTATGTTTATCTGCATTTCTGGTTGTTTCTGGACTGTCTTGTGGTCAAGATGCTTGACCAGCATGGATAACAAGAGATGCGTGCTTTGCCCTGGAACAAAGAAGAGGTATAAAATATGCATTACAAGCTAAACCATATTTCCATCAATGTAGATTAACATTTTGTTACTATCTGCTGTGAAGATAGAAGAATAATAAAAAGAAGATGAAAAAAATCAACTTGCCAGATTTTTCCATTATCCTTTGCAAATCAAGCAAGACCAAAAGAGCAAGCCCATTTGCAGGTGACCACAAATTACCACTATCAAGATATCGAAAGATAGACTCCAAAACATGCCGAACAGTACTTGCTTCCCTGGCTAGCATGGCCATGTTATGCACACAAACCTTTGACCAAAACCTGGGGCTCTTGGACTCATCTCTGTTCAAGAAAAAGTTAGTGTATTCCTAACTAGTAATTTGTTAATGTCAAAAGGAATTGCCTCGGGATACAAAGGCATACAGTGTCAAACAAAGTTCTCCCTTATCATTTACAAGGTTCTTCCAAGAGAGACGCCTTGCATATTCCCCAAGATTAGGAGACACGTGACCTTCAGCCTTGAGGACTTCTTGGACCCATTTGTTCTGGGTACCTTGCTCAGAATCTTGAACACCTTCTGAACTTAGATGAGCATGTCCATAATTTTCCAAGACAACTGTAACAACCTACAAATTAAAATATTTATTAGTATCTTTAGACTATATAAATGACTAAAGAAAAAGGCCCGATAACACAAAAAGACCATTTGACATAAAAATAGAAAGAAACATTAAAAGGATCTGAAGAATGAAACGGGAAAAAAATCAAAAGAAAACTGTTCAAGGAGGCCGTTTGGTATTTAGTTTGAATATCCAAAGCTTATTTTGAAGAGTACTTCTTTAGATCTGTTATAAATAAGCAACATAGAAAAGCTGAGTACATTGATGACGACAACAATCATAATTCAATTCTTAGGTCCTTGTTCATGCCCTTTCCAACAATACGTGAAAGAATCATTACATCAAAGCACTGCTACATAGTAAAAGCATTTCTCATAGTTTTTAGAAAGAAAAATTTATGATCTAGAATATCAAATCTACTAGTACCTAGAGTGAACCTAAACAATGAAGTTCATAGTTAGCATCATGCATACATTGTATCAAGTTTCAACATTAGAAAATTGATAACTTACATTGTCGAACTCTCCAGAGACATGAGAGTATTCACCCATAAACCATATCTGAAAATGATACAAGAAGAATCATCAGAGCATATACACGGAGTAACCACTGTATAAACAAAAGGAAGAACCTAAAACATAACACATTCGAAGAAACAGGGGGATAGAATTACATGCTACAAATAAAGTGCACTGTCAATGAGAATATTGTGAATTTCAAAACAAGCACAAGTTTCTTATGTATAACATAGATTTTACATATATCCTATAGTTTTATGAGTTATGCGTGAAGCAGATTTTTGACAATTTCCAACCAAATAAGTCATGATAACGCAAAACATAAAACTCAACAAAAAAACATCATCAACATACCCTAAAACATTGACTTGACTAGCATACTTATCCACAGATCCAGGTTAAATAAAAAACCTACCAACCAAATTCTCCAGAATTAAAATGAAACGAGGCATAGAAAATCCAATCCATAAATGTTCTTATAAAAATTGTATTAACCACTACCACTAAATCTCTTTGGAATCATTAAAACAAGCGCCATACAAAATTTCAAGAACTTTTAAGAACATTTGATCATTAACCGAACACATAAAAATTTTATTATGGATTTTTTTAAATGCACAGTTAAATTAGTATGATTTTTTATTTGTAAAATCTTTCAGATGCCCTGGAATTATATACAAGGGTTTCTAATGATATGTGGAAGGACTTTGATGGCATTGATTGGTGACAATAATGAGTAGGACTATACTTTAGTGAACTTATACATGTCGGTGGATTAATGATTAAAGTAGTATGAAAAATGATAAAAGACAAGCCGTATAAACTTTTCACACTATAAATAAAAATTTATGGTGTGATCTTGAGCAGTGGTCGGGTGTGAGTGTTCTAGCCGTAAGAGAGAAATTACTATGAAGGATCAGTGACTGTGAAGGATTTGGAAAATTTAGGTGGAGTAAGAAGCAGAAGAAAATTAAAGGAACAAGTATATGGTAATCATTTTTGGTATATTCATAGTTGTCTTTTAGATTTCCAAAAAGGTGATAAAAGTTCCTAAAGCAACTATATACCTAATTGTATTTTAGGATTCATTAGGTATTATGCCAAAGGGAAGTTTTGAGGTAAATTATTATGTTAGTGTAAGTGATTTTATACCATTTATTTGAGTAATAAATTGTGGAATTAATAGAATTAGAGTGATGAATTATAGGTAACTTACAAACGAAAAAAAGTACAAGGTGGAGGATTTGAGGAAACAACTCTTCAAGGAGGCAAATAATGGAAGTTTAAATTAAAAAGTGTATGTTGTTATTTTTGTAAACAAATACACTAGTATTTAATGAAAATTTAGGGAAATAGTTATAAAAAGGGAATGATGTTATTAATGCATGGTAACAGTCAAGTATTCATGTATGAGCAACCATATGCAAATTTAAATGATTCAGTCTTAAATTAAGATGTAATATGATTATTTAATGTTTTTCTTAGTTGGAAAGATTTTGGAAATAAATTCAATTTTATATACCGGATATATATTCTCTTTATGCAAACGATATAACAGATAGACTTTTATGAAAGTATGCAACAATATAAAGCAAATATGAATTACAAATATTTGAAGTTTACTGAATATCAAATTAGGAAATGTTGGCTACAAAATGATATTATACCTGAGTTGCAGGTGGGGCAAAAGAGAACCAGAGATATGATAACTGTGTTGCAGGTGGGGCAAAAATAACTCCATATATATGATACATACACAACAGGTGGGGGCAAAAGGGATCACTATATTATGTAGTTTAATGACGATAACATCAGATTTACTTGGACTCTATTGAACATTATTATGAAAGTTAACTATATGAAAATGATAGTCAAATCCTTAGAGAACTAATTATGATATTATGTACAAACTTCAAATGAATGAAAGAATGATTCTAAATATGACTTTATGTGGTTTTGTAAATAATGATAAGTTTGATTCAGTTATGATTTCAATATTGTTACTTCTATAATCTTGAATTTAAATTGTTATTTAATTTGCATAACTTTATGAGCCTCATAGCTCACCAGTTTTTTTATACTGGTTATTGTTAGAAAGAAAGGAAAAGAGAAAGTTGAGACTGATTAGGCAAGTGTTGGAAACTTAAGTTTTCTATTTAGAAGTATTTGTGATGTCTTCTTATGAGGTATATAAGTTGTCTAATTGTGGTGAAACATTCTGATTTTCGTAGTGGCTCTGTAAGTATTTGTGTGAGGTAATTGGAATTATTAGATGCTTCCATTTATTTTGTAAATGTGATTGTCAGTGAATATTTTATACAATTATTCAAATAATGAAAAGTATCATATGTTGAGAATGAATGTTATGTTTAATTCTGTGACATTTTATATTACTGGTAAGGGACATTGTGGGGTGTTACAATTGATCATCAGCATTATAAATTTTTTAAGATGGTGTCCAAGCATATAGCATAAGAAAGAATTGCAAAATACTTATTTATAAGGTTTTTTTTAAAAGTAAGCCTGATGGGGACATCAGAGCAGAGGCGTGGTCGTCGATCTACGGCCACGATCGCGTCGATGTATTTTGAGTTATTTCATGTATTTATTTTATTATGTTATTAGTCTTTTATTAATATTAATTATGTTATTTTTCCATTTTTACCCCTTACTTAAAGCAGGTCGTATGCAAGCCCTACGAGCATTGTCGTCTTTCTTATTTTGAGTCCTTTTTGTACGAGGCTATTTATAGCCCTCATGTTGCTCTTCAAAAGTTAATGAATGAATGATTGATTAGAATTTTCCTTGCATGAGTTCTTGTGAGAGCTTGAGAGTTTGATTGGTAAATCCCTAGAAGAGGGAACTCGGATCACCCATCAACCTTGGAGATGGCCGGGTTCGTGGTTTTACTTCTCTATTGTTTTCCCCTTCCTCTCTTCCCCTAGCTGTCGGCTTTGAGCACCCCAAATCCCTAAGCCGCCGGCCACTCTACTCCCCATCCCCACCTATCAGGTAAGCACCACCACCATCCATCCACGGCAAAGCCCCCAACCCGCCGGCCCCTTCTCTTGGTCTTTCCCTCCATCACCAACTTGCCATTAAACCTTTCCTAAAATAGTCTTTTATATTTTAGATAACTCTATTCATGAGTAAATTCAAATCTATTTGAATTTAAAATAGTTACTCAGGTAACTTCCTAAATTGGATGAAATCTTTCATTCCAAATTTAATTTCTTGATTTAAGTAAGTATTGAATGCCTCCCCAATCCTCTCCCCCTACTCCCTATGCCGCCGGCCCCATAGAGATCTCCTTTGAGATTATTTCCTAAAATCACTTCACCCTTTTGGAAACAATTCCAAAATCTCTCCTTTTCCTGTGGTTGAAATTCCCCTTGCTCCCCACCTCCTTAAATCTTTCCAAAACCACTCCTCCCAAGTTGGAATTAAGCCTCAAGCTCCTCTCCCCTGCTGGCCGAAAATTCCCCAAGGCTACTGTAGTGTTTTCCCTCCAAAAATCCCTCCCAAACCCAATCCCACATTTTCCTGATCTCCAAGACTGCTGCCAGAAAATTCCTGCAACCATTCTTTGATTTTCGTCGGCTAGAGGCTTCAAAACTGCTGTCTTAAAGGGACAGCTTGCTGTCCAATAGTTCCCGCCGGCTCCTTTCACCGTAGCTCCATCTGGGAAGCTCCTCCTTATCATCCAGCACTTCCCAACATCAAAAACAGCGACTTCTCGCATAGATGGCTGACCCGGAAACGGAATACAGCCTCTCCTACGACAAACTTCTTCAACATCTCGACTACTTGTTTCCGGACTTTGACTAAGGTGAACTTCTCCCCCTCCTCAATTAATTTTCTAATCCCCTAAACTTGTAGGTGATGACGAATCCCAAGGAGCCGAGTTTCGCCATATGCCTAAGCTTAGTAAATGTAGGATTTTGTTTCACCATTGCCAAGGCTTAGTAAACGTAGGATTTTGTCTCGCCATTGCCAAAGCTTAGTAAACGTAGGATTGAGTGCACTTTCTATGCTTCTAATCTAATTGTTAGAATAGGGATTTTGTTGAAAGCTATTTACCTTGCATGTTATTGAATTCCTAACTTGTTTTGGTTCTCCAAGTGCTTGGCATATGGCTTAGCCTAAACGTAGGCACCCCTCTTTTATTTTCTATTGTTGTTTTGATTGCAAATAGTGGTAGTCTTACTTGCTTAATTCAAGAACTCGTGCAAATTCTTATTTCATCATTTTAAAGCATATAGTTCTACATCAAAACCATTAACCATACATAAAAGGATGGGTCTCAACAAAAGAAGCTCATTTTATTTGAACTTCTTATAATGAATAGAACCAATAAATATTTTATCCTAGAATATGGAACATTCATTCATACAATGTCCTATATATCCTCAAAATTTATGAAATCTACCAAATTTTTAGATCCTAGCCATTTTCAATGATATAAAATTAGGTCAACCGCCTTGATTTATGTTTTAAGAGACGGTGAATCAAATATATATATATATATATATATATATATATATATATATAATGTCAATATAAATAAAAGGAAGTTTCTGACACACCCATGTAATTGGTTTTAACTTCGATCAAGCTAGTGTTCATATTGATGATCCTTTGGAAAGTTTTAACCACAATGCAATCCGAGATCTTTAATCTGGGTTCATTATAGTGACTTGAATTATCCACACTACTCCAAAAAGATCATACCCAAAAAATATTACCATTGCAGAAAGGGCCTGCAGCCCAGCAGCACGAAGATCCTCGTCAATCTCTTGAGCAAGCTGACAAAATTTTGGAATCATGCCTTCCAAATTGAACATGTAAGTACCATCTATCTGAAATTCACAACATTAAAGTTGATCTTAGACACAATATCTTAATAAACTATTTATGGATAGTATACATAATATTGCTTCTTTTTTGTAAGAAATTTAACTTATGACACTAAAGAGATTACATTACAAGAAAATAACCCCATACAATACTTGGGAGAATAAAAGTTACTATAATTATAATAATTCTAGAGATTAGGTATTACATTGTAATTTTAAAAGTATATATTTACATTACTGATAGCATAGGACTATTTTAAATGGATAAAGTTTATAATAAGTTATTATTTTGACAATATGTCAAATTAAAATTAGAATTAAATAGAAATAATAAATGGTTTATTAAGCCATTATTAAATATTCAATAATCAGTTTGAACGTATAATATTTTAAATTAAATCAATAAAATTTTTTTTAATTAAATCAATAATTGAAGTCACATTTTATTTTAATGTCAAGAATATTTAAAATTAGTTTTAAGAATAACTTAATCCTTCTAAAATTAGGAGATAAAATTTTATTCAATTGGGATCTTCATATTAATTAAGGAGAGATGCGTTGATAAAGACAACACAATATATATATTATAAGATATCTTAAATAGCATATGCAAGCAAGAGACCGGCCTAGAGCATGCCATCATGTAATTATCCTCATGAATTTAGCTTTTAAGAGAAAAATACCTTATCCAGCCACGAAAATAATAAAATAAATACACAATTTTTTAGAGAGCCCTACTTTAAAACTGAGTACTAACAAAAAATTAAGCTTTACAGATAATAGACATTATCTTTCTTTATCAATTAAATATTCAAATATTAAAAATCATTTGGTTAAAATCTTGTACTAATGAAAAAAAAGAAAGTTATTATCAAATTAATTACTAATGATAATTAGTTAAGAAGATAAGGAGATAAAACAATAATTGAAAGATTACTTGATATAGAAATTAGATAGCTTTGATAATGTTGATGATAGATTTGATAGATGTGACTTGCCCTTTTTTCATAGTAACTTTTAAATAAATAAATTAGTAAATTTTCCAAATAAATATAATTTTCACCTCCAATTAAAGAAAAAAATTTAAAAACTGTGAGAGCTCTATTTCAATATGGACAGCTTGAAATGAGAGATTTTCTCTCTCACTGTGGCTTGATATATATAGTAGATTGATACTTGAGAAAATAAGACATACCTGACTGTTTACAAAGTAAAAAAGGGTTTTGCATCCAACTATGCGCATTTCATTCTGCCTTGGCTGGTCTAACAGAGTTTCAATGATTGTCAGAAAGCTGCTCGCAAATAGTGACCTGCAGTATCGTTTCAATATATTTAATTAATTTGAGATAAAACATTATTTATCTGAATGATAAAAAAAAACGTTGGCTTTATACCAACTATCCTAGGTGGGAGTTAACAATCCTTCTAAATGGCTAAAATATTTGGTGGCACTTTCCGATGAATATTAAAAAAACGGCACAAGAAAGTTTACATCATTTTGAGAAAGTATATATGAAAAAAATCAGGAATAAAGTTTGGGCGTAGCAATTTAATTATAGCAGTAACGAAATTAATTCAACTCAATCAGATAATATTTACTAGGTATCGTTCAAACTTTAACTTCATTTTGGCAAATAATGAAAACTAAAAAGATTAGAGGTAACGTCAAAGAAAGCATTATAAAAAAGCATTAAGCGATTAAACATTTTCTTTCTAAGAGAATACTTGGCTTCCAAAACAAAATGTTGTGAAATGATACATCATTTTTCATCCTTCTACTATTTTATTAAGTCATGCAACTTATAGAACATATAAACATAACTTCTTTCTAAATCTCCACAATTTCTATTTGTATATTGCAATACTTTTGGACTTTGATATTATGCTGCAATATTCCTACTGTTGCAGAACGTCTTAGGATATAGGATTCTCCAAATGTATGCACAAAAACAAACAAGTAAAATCAATTCTTAGTCCATCAACTTTAAATTTGTCAAAAAAGTTATCACTTTTGATTAAATAAAAACATAAAAAAAATCAATCTTGATACGTCGTCAAAAAATTATCTTGATCGGGCACGAATCTCGAGGCAAAAGTCAAGCCGGAAACTTCAAAAATTAAATCTGGGTATACCTGAACTCCGATTTCAGCAAACTTACAGTCAAACTGAGTGTCTCGGAAATACGAACCCAACGACACCAAATTCAACTCAATCCGAGCCCAAAAGAGTCCAAATCAAGGACCTGAAGCGTTGTTGGAAAGTTCGTACCACAATTGAGTTACCAAACGGTCTTCAAACTTGATGAGCTTATAGTCGAATCGAGCGGCTCGATGAGACGAATCCAACGAGCCCAATATTGCTAAATTCCAAAGTCATTAAGACCTTCAAATGCCTGATAAACGGTCCACGATCGAAGGATTCAATATCGACCGTTCATCCGATCCACTCCATATTCGCCCTTGATCTCTCATCTATTTACGGGTCATGCCACTCCAAAAAATCTATAAATAGACCCCTCATTTCTCATGAGAGGGGACCCAAGCAAGGAGGAGGAGGAGAAGAAGAAGAGAAGAAGAGGAGGGAAGAGATGACGCCCCAAGATCTAACTTGGAAGAATTATTCTTTTAATCCATTAAATCATCAACTAGCAGAGCTATCTATAGTCATCAATAAGTATTAAACAGTAACAAATTCTATAATTTAAATCATCATGGAAACATTTCTATTCATTCCCAAAAGTTCATTTACAATACTCAGGATTTACACAAATAATCACGATTCCATCCAGTCCTGAGTACAAAAGAATAGCTATAACAAAAAAGAACAAAAACCTGAAGAACTCAGATCAACCTCACACTCCTGCTCCCTTGCCCTGACCTGAAAATATTAACCACATATAATGAGCTTCAAAAAGCCTAACAAGTCACCAAAAACCTACAACTGAAATCAAAGCACGGAACTGAAATAATATGCATGTCAATCAGTCAAATCAATAACAGTCACTTGCACATGATCATTGAATCTATGCAGATACGAAAATCAGTAATCAATACATAATCAATAAAATCCACAGTCATCGGTAGAAGAATCTGTAAATAGTAGAAAAATTCATAGAAAAAATCGTCAAATCAGTAATATCAATCAAATTAATATCGTATCAATAACATCAATTAATCGCATCAATAAGATCAATCAAATCATTGAATAAAGAAATTATCTCCATTCAATAATATCAATCAGTATGAAATCATATAAAACAATCAAATCGATACATCGTAAGAACAGTTAAAATCAAATCAATACAGTAAAAATATATTCTATATCACGTGGTCAGTGTATCACATGAAGCAAATCAATATTCGATGTATCAATAAATCAATGGTATCAATAAATTTATAGTATCGGTGAATCAATAATATCGGTGTCCATAGTATCAATGAATCAATTCAATATCAATAAATACGTCGATATAAATAAATGCGTACGATAATTAATAAATCAATCAGTAACAATAGATCAATACAATATCAGTAAATCCATAAGGTAATCATAAGAACAATACTCTACACATGCATTCCAGTACAATAGTCTTACTTAACAAGTACAATCACTGGCTATTAAGGCATTTTTCAAGGTTAATATCGATGTATCGTTGTATCGTTGGCTCAATAATAGAGTCGTCACTCTTCGCCCGTCGGCATAATCTCCTTATAACTCCTAATCGTTATATCACGTTATCAATAGAGACTAACACCAAACCCTTTTTAAAGGAAAGCCCGTCGGTCCACCATCTTGTACAGGTCAATCAATCTCCAACCAACAGTTCAACCAGTCTTTATTTGTCTTTCAGTAATATAACAGTAATTTCAATCATATATCCACATTCGTATACATCTCATTAATACATTTCAATCAACACACACGATTTAACTCAATTGAAGAAAATCCTTAAAATATCGGACAGTCGACAGAAATCTCAAACATGATCAAAATACACAGTTTCAGAAAATTACCAAATTACCAAAAATCGAATAAAACAACGTTTCAAAACTTTACTTGTATTAAAGCAATATTTTTCAACATCCAGATAATTTTTTATTCGATAAAAATCGCACAGAACTCAAAATATCCAGTAAAATTTCCCAGAAAATACTCAAATCGTGCAAAATTATCATTTCAATAACATATCAAAAGTTACCTGATAAAAGTTTCGTCAATACAAAGATATGCAAGAATTTCGGTAAAGGAAACATAAAACTGAACAGAAAAATACGAAAATACGAAATCTTCGAAATCAGAAATAGGATTCGGATTCCTTACTGCGAGACAAACAATTCTTCTAATAGCGACAACGGACGAAAATCGCTCCGTGGCCTCCGAAATCAAGCTTTCCTCTTCTATTTCCTTCTCTTTCTCTCTCCTGCTTTTCTCTCTCTTCAAAATATCTCAAACGGTCATTTAATAGAGAAAAGATATTTACGTTCATCCAGACGATATTTTCCATTCTTCCCTGGACGAAGTTCTCTGGACACATATCGTACAGACAATGTTGGATCTTTGTCTCTTGACGATGCTCTCTGGCAACAAAATTTGTTCTGTTCGTCCCGGACGAACTCAGGTTCGTCCCGGACGAACTCAGGTTCGTCCCGACGAACCTGCATTTTACTCAGTTCGTACATGCAGTTCGTCCGTACTAATCATACAAATTTTCACAATTTTCTTCAATTCGTCTCGTACTAAGGTCAGTTCGTACAGACTAACTGCACCCAAAAATATGAAATTTGGAGGGGTTTTACACTCCTCGACCACCGCCGGAGTTCCACCTGAACTCCAGATGACGTCGGAATTCTGTCCGACTTTCACGGGATGCCAGAATTCTATCCAACTTCCACGGGATGCTGAAATTCTTCCCAAGTAACGACAGAGTTCCCTCCTGACGCGAAACTCCGCCCAAGTGATGTCGGAGTTCTCCTCAGCCACCAACAGACGTCGGACTTCTGCCCGATGTCGGACCTTCAATCTTCGTCAAGTTTCTACCCTATGTCGAACTGCTACCGGTTATCAGACTTTCCCCGGACGTCTATCTGAAGATGGATTTCTTTTAATTGTTGGACTTCTACCTGACGCCGTCCTTCTGACCTTCGTCGTCAGACAACAGTCTTTCCGACCTCCATTGCCTGCCGACTACGGTCCTCTTGACTTACGTTGCCCACCGACTACAGTCCTTCCAACCTCCGTCGCCAACCGACTATGGTCCTCCTAACTCACGTCGCCCGCCGACTACAATCTTTCTGACCTCCGTCGCCCGCCGACTATGGTCCTTCTAACTTACGTCGTCCGCAGACTACAGTCCTTCCAACCTCCGTCGCCAGCCGACTACGGTCCTCCTGACTTACGTCGCCCGCCGACTACAATCTTTCAGACCTCCGTCGTTAGCCGACTACGGTCCTCCTGACTTACATCGTCCGCAGACTACAGTCTTTCCGACCTTTATCGCCCACCGACTACGGTCCTTCTGACTTACGTCGCCCGCCAACTACAATCCTTTCGACCTCCGTCGCCAGCCGACTACGGTCCTCCTAACTTACGTCACCCGCCGACTACAGTCTTTCCGACCTCCGTCACCTGCCGACTACAGTCTTTCCGACCTCCGTCGCCCGCCGACTACAGTCTTTGCGACCTCAGTCGCCCGCCGACTACGATCCTCCTGACTTACGTCGCCCGCCGACTACAGTCTTTCCGACCTCCGTCGCCAGCCTACTACGGTCCTCCTGACTTATGTCGCCCGTCAACTACAGTCTTTTCGACCTCCGTCACCCACCGACTACGATCCTTCTGACTTATGTCGCCCACCGTCTACAATCCTTCCGACCTCCGTCACCAGCCTACTACGGTCCTTCTGACTTACGTCGTCCGCATACTACAGTCTTTCCTACCTCCATCACGAGACTATGGTTCTACTGACCAAACGAACACGTCAATAATGACTCTTTGTATTCACATCATGTAATGTACTTTATAAAATGTACATCAAGCTAAGGTCTTCCCCCAAGGAAGGGCCTCATTTGTAATCAACTGCTATACTAGTGGATTCATTTGAACTGGGCTAAGCCCCGTGGTTTTTCCCCCTTTTTTAGGGGTTTTCCACATAAAAATATTGGTGTCTCATAAATGTTAGACCCTCTCTTTTATCTAATTGCGTGTCGGATTTTCGTACAACGCTAAGACGTTAAACTTTATATTTCTCTACCGCTGCGAATACTCCTGGACGCAACAAATCTAATGACAATTTAAAGATTGACCAAGTAAAATTCTACATAAAAATTGAGAAGAAAAAAAAATCAAGATTTACATCACAAAATGTAAACCCAAATTGTAGTAGAATCACACAAATAAATTAACCAATCGTAAACTACATAGATAAATAGAAGATCTAAGTCTTACACCAGTACAAGGGGAAAATTTCCTCCAAAAATTGTCATCAACACTTGCATCTTACTCAGAATTTGCATCCAATCAACCCACACAAGTTTGAAAGGAAAGATGAATTTCATCAAGCAATTGAATGAATTTTTTTATATATCCAAGTAACCCTACTTATAATCACTAAAATAGGCAGTCCAACAGAATCACATAATTTGGCTAACAGTTACACGTCCCAATTTGACCTAAAGTGCAAAAACAACATTTTTTTTTATTTCGGCTATACTGCATCACGTAGAATTTGACTGTGTAAATGCTCCGTGCTAGAAGATGCAACCAATTGTCATCTCGATGCATAATCACATATACATCATACCAAATTATCTACCAAAAAAATCCATGCTGCTAAGAATACAAAAGTACTAGCAAGAAATATATTTGGTCTGGAGGCCATATTCGATGCTACTGGGACCTGAATTGCAATTTGTTCAGATACACATAATAATTTCCTATTCATGCTTAAAAATCCTCTAGTCTTGGTCATTCCTGTTAAATAGCTTTAAGGTTGGCCAACAAGGGCAGAAGGACCTATTGGCTCATGCATCAAGTACATCTATCACTTATAGAAGTAACAATCCTTCACCCTGGCTAAAATAGCTCATCACTATCTGAAATTCTAAATCACTCTCCTTTGCATGCCTAGATAATTATTTATTTCTCTTCCCCTGTCTATTTAACTAATAATTAGCACCTGACAATTCATCAACAAGCCCAGCATCATTAACACATATTTCGACTGTCAAAGGAGAAGAAAGTCCAATTGAAAAGGGAAAAGAAGTATCATTTGTTTCTTTTCCATTTTGTTTTTTTTTTTTTGTTCTCAAACATCTGGTTACATTTTCAATCACTTCAAATTTATCATACTAATATTTCATCAAGAACGAACCAAATCACAAGTATTATTTCTTCAAAAAAAAAAAAACATATTCTTTATTAGTTTAAGCGTTCACAAAAATATAGGTTATAGTAGAGTGAATCTTCTTCGTAATATCTCTGAAAAAAAATTTGGATTCACCAAATTTAATTAGACATATTGGTCAATTTAGTGAAGTAGCGACAATAAATAAAGCATTTCAGTTAAGCATTACTGGTTAGCATGTAATCACTGAGTTCAAAAGCCACAAACTAGTACGTAAAACATTACATCTATTAGACAAAATGAATAGTTAGCCAAACTTGACCCATAATTGAAACTATTGTCTACCAACTTTAATCTTATAATGAACACATTTATGCCAAGAACCGGTGGGCCTTAATAAAAGTTAAGTTAGGGTTGAAGCTTCAAATACACTCTATCCCCTACCTCAAACTGAATGTCCTTCATGTGCTCATCAGCCTGCCTTTTCATGATATATTGAGCCCTCAATAGGTGCCTTTTCAATTCCTCTAGTATCCTATCACGCTCTTCCAAGTACTGCTCCACTGAAAAGACTGGTGTGCTACTTTGCCCAAAGTGCACCAAGTGAGGCGGATCTCTGCCATACAACACTTCGAAGGAGTCATTTGGGATATCGAATAGTATGAAGTGTTGTACTAGTACTCTGCCCACACCAACCACTTAGCTCACAGCCGAGGTGTCTTTGAAGAGAAGCATCATAGGTATGTCTCCAAGCTCCTATTGACCACCTCTGTCAGTCAATCTGTCTGAGGGTGGTAAGCGATACTTCTCTTCAGCACAGTCCCCTGCAACCTGAACAACTCCCTCCAAAAGTGACTGAGGAACATTGCCTCGATCGGACACTAGAAAAAGGGCTCACATTATGCCTGATGATCCCTGCCTCTAACATCTCCCGGATCAACTTATCAATCTCATCCTTTTGGATTTAGGAGTAGCGGTAAGACCAGACACTGATCGATGATATCCCCTCAACATCATGATGGCATGCTCATGTCCCCTATATGGTGGCAATCTCTGATGTGGCTGAAAAATCTCACAAAACTACAATATAACTAGCTGCACTGAAAGAGGGATGTCCCCCCTTCCTCCCCTCTAATCCCCTCCAAACTCTATAGCTCTACCAGAAATACTTTCCCACCTCTTATATGGCTCTTATCATGGTTTTTAGTGACACCATAGCTTTGGAGAGTCCTACATCTCCCTTAATCACTGTCCTCCTCCCTTCAACTATCAACTCCATTGTCAGCATCCACAATTCACCTTGGTATCCCTCAAGGTCTGTAGTCATCTCATCCCCAGGATGACATCAATGCTCCCCAACTCTAATGGGAGAAAATCATCCCTCACCTGGATCCCCTGTATGTTCAAGGTCACTCCCCTAAACATCCCTCTACCTATCTCCATCTTCACCATCCCCATCATCACCACATAGTACCCTGTGTCCACTAGTTTCAGACCCAATTGGTCTAAGACCTGGTTGGAGATGAAATTATGAGTAGCTCCACTATCTATCAGCACCACTACCTCCTTGTTTGCTATTTCTCCCCTCACCTTCATAGTGTGATTCAGAGTGAACCACACCACTTAGTTCAAGGAGATCTCAACCATGTCTAAATGCAGTTTTTTATCCTACGCCATGCCTCACTCCCACCTCCCTCTAAAGCTTTCTCGTCATCAAAGACAGTGAGAACGGAAGAGTTTGGTCCTTACATCTGTGCCCGGTGTGTACTTCTCTTCACAGCTAAAATATAATCCATTTGTCTGCTTATTATGCACCTCTGCTTCTGTGAGTAGTTTGAAGTTACCACCTGGGCGAACTCCAACGCTCTTCTCCCTAGGAACCTCTCTCTGGAAGGATAATGTATGGGTTCTAGGAGCTCCTCCCATGGTGTTGCTTCTAATGGTCTTCTCCCTCTTATATTTTTCCTCCACCCTCTGAGTCTGCTCCATCATCTCTTTCAACCGCGTAGGCCTCAGTACCCTGAGTTTTGCTCGTATATCCTCCCTAAGCCCCTTTATTGAAATTACCCTCTAATCCTTCCTTAGATATTACCCCTAGTCTCCCTGACAGCAGCTCAAACTTCTTCTGGTACTCCATAATTGTCCCCTCCTATGTTAGGGCATAGAATTGCTCGTGGAGGTTTCCTTTCTGAATTGCTCAGAAATGTTTCAACAAGCACTCCTTAAATTCTCCCCATGAGTAGATATGATACCTCGCCTCCTCCATTGGAATTAGACTAGGGGCTTTCCCTTCCAAACATAGACCCACCGCCATGAGTTTTTCCCCTTCAGTCAGCCCATTGATGGCAAAGTAATGTTCCACCTGATACACTCAACCCTGAGAATTCTCCCCTTCAAAGACCAGCATCTTTAGCTTCCTTGGTCTCACAATCATACCCCAATGGTTTCTTCGCCCATTGGTTCCCCAGATATAGTGCTTGTGTGATTCCCTTCCTCATCCCTTCATTGGTTTTGACCCCATAGCTCACCTCAACTATGCCTTCTCCATTCCACCTCTCCCCTCAATCAGTGTATTAGTTTTGATGGAAACAAGTGCAGAAATTACAAGAGTAGTGGCTGAAATTTGGAATTTCAACAAGAAAAAACAGAAATTTGAAGAAATTATTTGACAATTCAATAAGAAAACTTAATAATAAATGAAAGGTGAACGAAAACAAGCAAGATACAATGGATCTTCGATTTGAGAGGAAGATCCGGCTCTCTCAATCGCTAGCACGCGGCTAGAGCCCAAGCAAACCTAGAGAACTCCTAATTTCAGCAAAAACACACATAACCCTAACCCTAACATGACAATAACTATTAAAAGCAAATAATACAATGTAGAAGGTCCAAACAGCCCATTAAATTCAAATCTCCCGCTCATCCGCCCTCTCTCTCTCTCTCTCTCTCTCTCTCTCTCTCTCTCTCTCTCTCTCTCTCTCTCTCTCTCTCTCTCATTAAGCCGTGGACCCCGCCCCTTATGCATAGTATAACATGGGCCAGTCCCTTATGGACCAGCCAAACCGGCCCCTCCTAGGCCAATCTAACACAATCCCTCTCCAATCCTACATTTTTCAGAGTTCCATGCACCAAAAACGACCTTTTTAACACATTTATAACAAGTCTTGTACAAAAATGAAAATATTGTTGAGATGCATCTCACTTGAAAGTTCTCTTCCTCATTATTTTTTAGACCTGATTAGAAAATATTAGAAATGACCTTTCTTTATTAGATTTAAATGAGAATTTGACTCTTAACAGGACACAATGAAGAAAAAATAATTCATGTAGCTAACCCCGTGTAGTGGGATAAAAGCTTGTTGTTGTTGTTTATCTCTTGATTAATCATGAAGAAACTTTAAGATGCTTTTAAAGTTTAAGATGCTTTAGTAAGAAAAAGAAATTTCTTGCACTTCATTTAGAACTTCTTGATCATTAGCATTAAACATATCTCAACTGTTTGGTATTGACTTTATGAATCATGCCTTCTTCACTCCTTTTGAGTGCTACATGAGGGGTCAACTCATTTACCTGATGCCGTTTATCTAGATTTTCACCATTCTTAAACAAATTTGCATGATCCTAGAAGATTACTACTATAGATTGAGCCTTTGTCCATTTTGCATGTCATTTCTACATCCCATTTAAATTTTCTGTTTTCCAATAAATGGTTATTAAACGATGTTTTCAGAATGAATGAAATGTGAAAACAGGAGATTGAAAACAATAAGTGATTGCTAACAACAACAGAATACATTTGGAAAACAGTTATCACTTATGGAGCTCTACTTTGAACAACTAAAAGACATAGCTGCAGATAAAAGTATGCTGAGTACCTAGCTACCCAAGAAAAAGTCAGAAAGGTGGCCAAGATGTATTTAATAAGACAGAAGAACTCACATTTGCTCCTTACAGGAAAATAATAATTTATGATAAATGCGCATGATTATCTTTACAAAGACAAACTCCTCGGACTCAACTCCTTGTAGCATCTTTGCTCCAAATAAGTTGTTATCTGATTTTTGTAGAAAAATAGAAGCACTTGATTAAGATGAAAATGCATGAAAACAAAACTTGGAAGCATGTAAGATACAAAGCATCTGTTTCTTGGATTCTATTGTAATGAATTAGTTGGGTTTTTTGGTTCTGCATGCCTCTTAATTATTGACAAGAAATAGAAGAACCTTCTAAAAAAACATAAACAATAGCAGCAGAAGCAAAATCTATAACAATAAAAAGCACAGAAAAAATGTTATAATGAGCTCTAGAATTTGCCACAAATAGCAGAAAGGATAGCTACCAATTCTGTGTCAACTACTGGTGGTACATTGTTTTGAAGGAAAATGCGAGCAGACTTTCATCATCAACAAGCCCCACACCAACGCAGAAATAAATCATTTCCAAAAGTTATTCCTGGTATCAAGGACCATTGCTCCATTTCAATTGTTATTATTGCTATTACTGAGAATATCAGTATTGGCAATAGTAAGGTATAACCTAAATATAATGCAAACTAATTCAGTGTGTTAGTGTGTAGACTCCTCTACTACATATGCATTATGTTTCAACTTTTTAAGAATTTTTTATTACAAAGAGACAAAAATCTATCAAAGATCATTGCCAACCTTCTTATACGTTCAAAATTTTACTTGTTTCAGCACAGTTATGTATAATAAATTATGTAAAATAGTTGCTGAACATAAGAAATTGTATTATTCAATATTTAGGTTACATAAAAATAAAAAAGCGTAAGTCATATTCAATAATGCTCTTCTCAAATAGCCAACATAATAGTCATATAAAGAGATAAGGAACCAGAAAAGCTATCAGAAGTGAGGTGTTTAAAATTGATTGGCCCATAGAAGTCAAATAAACAGTTTACCAGAATTACCTTTGGCATGCGCAGAGGATTTTTGAAGCATATTCACACAATTTACAAATCTTCCTATCATTGGGTTCTTCATCCTGAGAAGAAAGCACATGAACAATTTTTCTGCTATGATAAGAAAATGTTTGTGCTAAGACATAATATTCAAATTTAAGCTGTAGGAAGCAAAGCACAGAGCTTTTCTCATAATTACATTATGTAATGAAACTGGCCTAACCCCAGAAAGACAAAATGCTGTATGATCAAATAGGACTTAGATAAACACATGAATTCACTTAAGAAGTATACATTTGTATGCAGCATAGTTTACAGAGTATAATAAGTAGCATGAGCCCATCCAGATGGAGAGCATTTGTTAAGGATCCTTTGAACACAAGGAACAGAATATCCTCCTGTTTCTTCCTTTTTTTAATTATTCGACACTTTATTTCCAAGAGAAGGCATCAAGCATATGACATCACTGAAATCTGATGTGATTGAAGATGCGCATTGTCATGAATATAGTCCAACAAGTCATAGTTAAGAAGAAATTTAAATTGAACAAATTTCTGATTAACCTAAGGTTTGAGTCAAGTAAAATTCACAACCAAAAAATCTGAAGTTTTAAGTTATATGTAGCATTGCACAATAGAAGTATGGAATGGCGGTGGGAGTGATTTTGAAAAATGGAAACAAGCATTAGGCAGATCATTGGAAAAGTATAATTCACTATTAATAAATCCAAAGTTATTAGCTGGTGTGAGAACCCTAGAAAGATGACAAACAAGCATAACATCTTGATAGAACATCTAAGAGTATTAAGTTTAGTACCAAATTTGAACTTGAAAAATATACTGGTGAAGAAATACTGTGGTATATTTTCACCATAAGCTTATACTTTTGGTTTTGCAAACGGGTTTGATCATGCTCTTAGTGCCAAATACTTGGGGATGTAAATAAAAATTATTTTGAGATAGTGACGGTCAATGTGGAGAACTCTCACATAAGAGAAAATTTGCTAAAACACTTGGGAGTATTGGAGTTAGTCCCATATCAGATAGTTAGAAAATATATTAGTGTGGAAATGCCAAATGGTTAGCCCTCACCTATAGGCATAGGCTTTTGGGGTTTGATCATTAGTGTATTGAGCCCAACTTTGGCCCACATTGATTCACAATCCCTAACACCTCAAGCATAACAGAACCAAGATTTTAGGAACATCAAGTTTATAAGTTACGTACAGAATAACAATAATAAACGCTGCAACCTAACCTTGGATTTAGGGAAAATATCAGCTAATAGCTTCTTGTACCGCTTCACTGGCTGCCGTGAACTTGTCCTCAATGAAGGACAGAAAACGCACAGGTTCTCACATGCAGGATAGACGTTCCTTGAGACAGGTCCCATTGTCACCAGCATCAAATTAAAAATCCTTCAACAGGAAGTTTGAAGATTTCCAGACCTACACTGTATGAAAAGTAGATAAGGCTTCTCCTCCTTTTTTTTTTTTTTTTTGGATAATCCTGGCATCTAATCAGATATGAAACAAACAGGAAAAAAGGCAAAGCATCACCCGTCAATATAGCTAAGTTCGTAGCACTCTACTCACATCATAACTTGGAAAAATCTGAACTGAATCAATAATGTATATAATACTAAATGCATGTCCATCTAGCGTGCTTCAATTACATTTAAAGCAATTCAATAACGTAAATTGAAAGTTTCAATGGCTCATACTTCTTCAAGTTAGGGAACAGTGATAACATAAAAGGTCCCCGTGACGAAATTAATAACAAAATTTTTTCAAGGAAAAGTTAAAGAAGTCACGATCTTAATTACCAATCAAACAAAAAACACAAACTAATCCTTCAATCCAATTCACAGCCGAAATCCTCCAATCCAGAAACAAAACGCAAAACAAAGCACCAATCCAATTTACCTCTCACAAAACTTCCGGATTCCACAAGACTACTATCTCCTAAACAATCAAAACCTTGAAACGGAAACGACTCCGATAAGAAAGACCTCCAAGATAAGATCGGATCACAAAATGCAGCTGGGGAGTGGAGAGATCTGATTGCTGGATTAATTTTCGCTCTACCTGTCGTCGCTCGCCCTAGTTCCTCTCTCCTCTCTTGCGCCAACGAAATGAAATAGAGAGGTGAGTGGTAGAGAATTAAGAGAGCGAAGAGAGAGAAGCGAGAGAGAGAAAAAAATAAGAAAGACTGGTTGCTTTTATTTATATTAAAATATAGGATATTCTTTTTTGGGGGGGAAATAATATAGGAAAATTAAAGATAAAGTTTATGTACTGAAGCCGTGTCGCTGCCGGCTTTTTCATTATTGTTCATTTTGCCCCTCTTGAATTTTCTATTATGATCATAACCCTGACAAGCTTTTCTTCTCAACATACATTTTAGCAAATTGTGCAATAATGATAAAAGGCTATACAATATTATTAAACCAGTGGGCTGATCTGAATAAAATCTAATTGTTCTAGAGAGTAAAGCCATGTGGCACGTGCCATCCTGCATAGGTTGGCCCACGAGAGTAACCGTTATGGTTAGGCTTAAATGATTGGCCATTCGAAGGAGCGAGGCACGTGATATTTTGTAGAAAGTTGTTAGCCACTTCAAAAAATGGAATACAAATCATTTAATGTGTAGCATTCAATTTATAAATACTTATAAAAATTATATTTAAATATTATTATTTATAATAATATCATCTAAATATTAGTTGTGTTAATAAATAGTTTGACCCAAATTTGACTTCAATATTTTAGATTCAAGTTGACATATTTAATAAACGAGATGTAATGATTTGAAATTTTTTTAAATAATTCTTTTTATGAAAAATTTAGATTTTAATATTGTGCCTTGTCAAAGATGAGAGAAATGGAAGAGATAGAATATTGTTTGGTGCTTTTTCATCTCCTCTAAATGGCTAAAATATTGGGTGGCACTTTCCGATGAATTTAAAAAAAACGGCACAAGAAAGTTTACATCATTTTGAGAAAGTATATAGGAAAAAAATCAGGAATAAAGTTTGGGCGTAGCAATTTAATTATAGCAGTAACGAAATTAATTCAACTCAACAGATAATATTTACTAGGTATCGTTCAAACTTTAACTTCATTTTGGCAAATAATGAAAACTAAAAAGATTAGAGGTAACGTCAAAGAAAGCATTATAAAAAGCATTAAGCGATTAAACATTTTCTTTCTAAGAGAATACTTGGCTTCCAAAACAAAATTGTGTGAATGAAACATCATTTTCATCCTTCTACTATTTTATAAGTCATGCAACTTATAGAACATATAAACATAACTTCTTTCTAAATCTCCACAATTTCTTATTGTATATTGCAAACTTTTGGACTTTGATATTATGCTGCAATATTCCTACTGTTGCAGAACGTCTTAGGATATAGGATCCCAAATGTATGCACAAAAACAAACAAGTAAAATCAATTCTTAGTCCATCAACTTTAAATTTGTCAAAAAAGTTATCACTTTTGATTAAATAAAAACATAAAAAAAATCAATCTTGATACGTCGTCAAAAATTATCTTGTCGGGCACGAATCTCGAGGCAAAAGTCAAGCCGGAACCTTCAAAATTAAATCGGGTATACCTGAACTCCGATTTCAGCAAACTTACAGTCAAACTGATGTGTCTCGGAAATACGAACCCAACGACACCAAATTCAACTCAATCCGACCCAAAGAGTCCAAATCAAGGACCTGAAGCGTTGTTGGAAAGTTCGTACCACAATTAGTTACCAAACGGTCTTCAACTTGATGAGCTTATAGTCGATCGAGCGGCCGATGAGACGAATCCAACGAGCCAATATTGCTAAATTCCAAGTCATTAGACCTTCATGCCTGAAAACGGTCCACGATCGAAGGATTCAATATCGACCGTTCATCGATCCGATCCACTCCATATTCGCCCTTGATCTCTCATCTATTTACGGGTCATGCCACTCCAAAAAATCTATAATAGACCCCTCATTTCTCATGAGAGGGGACCCAAGCAAGGAGGAGGAGGAGAAGAGAAGAGAAGAAGAGGAGGGAAGAGATGACGCCCCAAGATCTAACTTGGAAGAATTATTCTTTAATCCATATATCAATCAACTAGCAGAGCTATTATAGTCATCAATAAGTATAAACAGTAACAAATTCTATAATTAAATCATCATGGAACATTCTATTCATTCCCAAAAGTTCATTTACAATACTCAGGATTTACACAAATAATCACGATTCCATCCAGTCCTGAGTACAAAAGAATAGCTTAACAAAAAGAACAAAAACCAAAGACTCAGATCAACCTCACACTCCTGCTCCCTTGCCCTGACCTGAAAATATTACCACATATAATGAGCTTCAAAAAGCCTAACAAGTCACCAAAAACCTACAACTGAAATCAAAGCACGGATCTGAAATAATAGGCAGTCAATCAGTCAAATCAATAACAGTCACTTGCACTGATCATTGAATCTATGCAGATACGAAAATCAGTAATCATACATAATCATAAAATCCACAGCATCGTAGAAGAATCTGTAAATAGTAGAAAAATTCATAGAAAAAATCGTCAAATCAGTAATATCAATCAAATTAATATCGTATCAATAACATCAATTAATCGCATCAATAAGATCAATCAAATCATTGAATAAAGAATTATCTCCATTCAATAATATCAATCAGTATGAATCATATAAAACAATCAAATCGATACATCGTAAGAACAGTTAAAATCAAATCAATAACAGTAAAAATATATTCTATACTACGTGGTCAGTGTATCACATGAAGCAAATCAATATTCGATGTATCAATAAATCAATGGTATCAAAAATTATAGTATCGGTGAATCAAATATATCGGTGTCCTAGTATCAATGAATAATTCAATATCAATAAATACTCGATATAAATAAATGCGTAAATATTAATAAATCAATCAGTAACAATAGATCATACAATATCTAATCCATAAGTAATCATAAGAACAAACTCTACACATGCATTCCAGTACAATAGTCTTACTTAACAAGTACAATCACTGGCTATTAAGGCATTTTTCAAGGTTATATCGATGTATCGTTATCGTTGGCTCAATAATAGAGTCGTCACTCTTCGCCCGTCCGGCATAATCTCCTATAACTCCTAATCGTTATATACGTTTCAATAGAGACTACACCAAACCCTTTTTAAAGGAAAGCCCGTCGGTCCACCACTTGTACAGGTCAATCAATCTCCAACCAACAGTTCAACCATCTTTATTTTGTCTTCATATTATACAGTAATTTCAATCATATACCACATTCGTATACATCTCATTAATACATTCAATCAACACACACGATTTAACTCAATTGAAGAAAATCCTTAAAATATCGACAGTCGACAGAAATCCAAACATATCAAAACACAGTTTCAGAAAATACCAAATTACCAAAATTCGAATAAAACAACGTTTCAAAACTTTACTTGTATAAAAGCAATATTTTTCAACATCCAGATAATTTTAATTCGATAAAAATCGCACGAACTCAAAATATCCAGGTAAAATTCCCAGAAAATACTCAAATCGTGAAATTATCTCATTTCAATAACATATCAAAAGTTACTGAAAAAGTTTCGTCAATACAAATATGCAAGAATTTCGGTAAGGAAACATAAAACTGAACGAAAAATATCGAAAACGAAACTTCGAAATCAGAAATAGGATTCGGATTCCTTACTGCGAGACAAACAATTCTTCTAAAGCGACAACGGACGAAATCGCTCCGTGGCCTCCGAAATCAGCTTTCCCTTCTTCCTTCTCTTTCTCTCTCCGCTTTCTTCTCTCTCTTCAAAATATCTCAAACGGTCATTTAATAAGAAAAGTTATTTACGTTCATCAGACGATATTTCCATTCTTCCCTGGACGAAGTTCTCTGGACACATATCGACAGACAATGTTGGATCTTTTGTCTCTTGACGATGCTCTCTGGCAACAAAATTTTTCTGTTCGTCCCGGACGAACTCAGTTCGTCCGACGAACTCAGGTTCGTCCCGACGAACCTGCATTTTACTCAGTTCGTACATGCAGTTCGTCCGTACTAATCTACAAATTTTCACAATTTTCTTCAATCGTCTCGTACTAAGGTCAGTTCGTACAGACTAACTGACCCAAAATATGAAATTTGGAGGGTTTTACACTCCCTCGACCACCGCCGGAGTTCCACCTGAACTCCAGATGACGTCGGAATTCGTCCGACTTTCACGGGATGCAAGAATTCTATCCAACTTCCACGGGATGCTGAAATTCTTCCCATTACGACAGAAGTTCCCTCTCCTACGCGAAACTCGCCCAAGTGATGTCGGAGTTCTCCTCAGCCACCAACAGACGTCGGACTTCTGCCGATGCGGACCTTCAATCTTCGTCAAGTTTCTACCCTATGTCGACTGCTACCGGTTATCAGACTTTCCCCGGACGTCTATCTGAAGATGGATTTCTTTTAATTGTGGACTTCACCTGACGCCGTCCTTCTGACCTTCGTCGTCAGACAACAGCTTTCCGACCTCCATTGCCTGCCGACTACGGTCCTCTTGACTTACGTTGCCCACCGACTACAGTCCTTCCAACCTCCGTCGCCAACCGACTATGGTCCTCCTAACTCACGTCGCCGCCGACTACAATCTTTCTGACTCCGTCGCCCGCCGACTATGGTCCTTCTAACTTACGTCGTCCGCAGACTACAGTCCTTCCAACCCCGTCGCCAGCCGACTACGGTCCTCCTGACTTACGTCGCCCGCCGTCACAATCTTTCAGACCTCCGTCGTTAGCCGACTACGGTCCTCCTGACTACATCGCCCGCAGACTACAGTCTTTCCGACCTTTATCGCCCACCGACTACGGTCTTCTGACTTACGTCGCCCGCCAACTACAATCCTTTCGACCTCCGTCGCCAGCCGACTACGGTCCTCCTAACTTACGTCACCCGCCGACTACAGTCTCCCGACCTCCGTCACCTGCCGACTACAGTCTTTCCGACCTCCGTCGCCCGCCGACCTACAGTCTTTGCGACCTCAGTCGCCCGCCGACTACGATCCTCCTGACTTACGTCGCCCGCGACTACAGTCTTTCCGACCTCCGTCGCCAGCCTACTACGGTCCTCCTGACTTATGTCGCCCGTCAACTACAGTCTTTCGACCTCCGTCACCCACCGACTACGTAGATCCTTCTGACTTATGTCGCCCACCGTCTACAATCCTTCCGACTCCGTCACCAGCCTACTACGTCCTTCTGACTTACGTCGTCCGCTATACTACAGTCTTTCCTACCTCCATCACGAGACTATGGTTCTACTGACCAAACGAACACGTCAATAATGACTCTGTATTCACATCATGTAATGTATCTTATAAAATGTACATCAAGCTAAGTCTTCCCCCAAGGAAGGGCCCATTTGTAATCAACTGCTATACTAGTGGATCATTTGAACTGGGCTAAGCCCCGTGGTTTTTCCCCCTTTTTAGGGGTTTTCCACATAAAAATATTGGTGTCTCATAATGTTAGACCCTCTCTTTATCTAATTGCTTGTCGGATTTTCGTACAACGCTAAGACGTTAAACTTTATATTCTCTACCGCTGCGAATACTCCTGGACGCAACAAATCTAATGACAATTATAAGATTGACCAGTAAAATTCTACATAAAAATTGAGAAGAAAAAAAAAATCAAGATTTACATCACAAAATGTAAACCCAAATTGTAGTAGAATCACACAAAAATTAACCAATCGTAAACTACATAGATAAATAGAAGATCTAAGTCTTACACCAGTACAAGGGGAAAATTTCCTCCAAAAATTGTCACAACACTTGCATCTTACTCAGAATTTGCATCCAATCAACCCACACAAGTTTGAAAGGAAAGATGAATTTCTACAAGCAATTGAATGAATTTTTTTATATATCCAAGTAACCCTACTATAATCCTAAAATAGGCAGTCCAACAGAATCACATAATTTGGCTAACAGTTACACGTCCAATTTGACCTAAAGTGCAAAAACAACATTTTTTTTTATTTCGTATACTGCATCACGTAGAATTTGACTGGTAAATGCTCCGTGCTAGAAGATGCAACCATTGTCATCTCGATGCATAATCACATATCATCATACCAAATTACCTACCAAAAAAATCCATGCTGCTAAGAATACAAAAGTACTAGCAAGAATATATTTGGTCTGGAGGCCATATTCGATGCTACTGGGACCTGAATTGCAATTTGTTCAGATACACATAATATTTTCCTATTCATGCTTAAAAATCCTAGTCTTGGTCATTCCTGTTAAATAGCTTTAAGGTTGGCCAACAAGGGCAGAAGGACCTATTGGCTCATGCATCAAGTACATCTTCACTTAAGAAGTAACAATCCTTCACCCTGGCTAAAATAGCTCATCACTATCTGAAATTCTAAATCACTCTCCTTTGCATGCCTAGATAATTATTTATTTCTCTTCCCCTGTCTATTTAACTAATAATTAGCACCTGACAATTCATCAACAAGCCCAGCATCATTAACACATATTTCGACGTCAAAGGAGAAGAAAGTCCAATTGAAAAGGAAAAGAAGTATCATTTGTTTCTTTTCCATTTGTTTTTTTTTTTTTGTTCTCAAACATCGGTTTACATTTCAATCACTTCAATTTATCATACTAATATTTCATCAAGAACGAACCAAATCACAAGATATTATTCTTCAAAAAAAAAAAACATATTCTTTATTAGTTTAAGCGTTCACAAAAATATAGGTTATAGTAGAGTGATCTTCTTCGTAATATCTCTGAAAAAAAATTTGGATTCACCAATTTATTAGCATATTGGTCAATTTAGTGAAGTAGCGACAATAAATAAAGCATTTCAGTTAAGCAACTGGTTAGCATGTATCACTGAGTTCAAAAGCCACAAACTAGTACGTAAAACATTACATCTATTAGACAAATGAATAGTTAGCCAAACTTGACCCATAATTGAAACTATTGTCTACCAACTTTAATCTATATTGAACACATTTATGCCAAGAACCGGTGGGCCTTAATAAAAGTTAAGTTAGGGTTGAAGCTTCAAATACACTCTATCCCCTACCTCAAACGTGAATGTCCTTCATGTGCTCATCAGCCTGCCTTTTCATGAATATTTGAGCCCTCAATAGGTGCCTTTTCAATTCTCTAGTATCCTATCACGCTCTTCCAAGTACTGCTCACACTGAAAAGACTGGTGTGCTACTTGCCCAAAGTGCACAAGTGAGGCGGATCCTGCCATACAACACTCGAAGGTCATTTGGGATATCGAATAGTATGAAGTGTTGTACAGTACTCTGCCCACACCAACCACTTAGCTCACAGCCGAGGTGTCTTTGAAGAGAAGCATCATAGGTATGTCTCCAAGCTCCATTGACCACCTCTGCATCAATCTGTCTGAGGGTGGTAAGCATACTTCTCTTCAGCACAGTCCCCTGCAACCTGAACAACCTCCTCCAAAAGTGACTGAGGAACATTGCCTCGATCGGACACTAGAAAAAGGGCTCACATTATGCCTGATGATCCCTGCCTCTAACATCTCCCGATCAACTTATCAATCTCATCCTTTTGGATTTAGGAGTAGCGGTAAGACCAGACACTGAGATCGATGATATCCCCTCAACATCATGATGGCATGCTCATGTCCCCTATATGGTGGCATCTCTGATGTGGCTGAAAAATCTCACAAAACTACAATATACTAGCTGCACTGAAAGAGGGATGTCCCCCCTCCTCCCCTCTAATCCCCTCCAAACTCTATAGCTCTACCAGAAATACTTTCCCACCTCTATATGGCTCTTATCTTGGTTTTTTAGTGACACCATAGCTTTGGAGAGTCCTACATCTCCCTTAATCACTGTCCTCCTCCCTTCAAACACTAACCCATTGTCAGCATCCACAATCCACCTGGTATCCCAAGGTCTGTAGTCATCTCATCCCCAGGATGACATCAATGCTCCCCAACTCTAATGGGAGAAAATCATCCCTCACCTGGATCCCCTGTATGTTCAAGGTCACTCCCCTAAACATCCCCACCATTCCATCTTCACCATCCCCATCATCACCCATAGTACCCTGTGTCCACTAGTTTCAGACCCAATTGGTCTAAGACCTGGTTGGAGATGAAATTATGAGTAGCTCCACTATCTATCAGCACCACTACCTCCTTTTTGCTATTTTCTCCCCTCACCTTCATAGTGTGATTCAGAGTGAACCACACCACTTAGTTCAAGGAGATCTCAACCATGTCTAAATGCAGTTTTTTATCCTACGCATGCCTCACTCCCACTCCCTCTAAAGCTTTCTCGTCATCAAAGACAGTGAGAACCGGAAGGTTTGGTCCTATACATCTGTGCCCCGGTGTGTACTTCTTTCACAGCTAAAATAAATCCATTTGTCTTGCTATTATGCACCTCTGCTTCTTGTGAGTAGTTTGAAGTTACCACCTGGGCGAACTCCAACGCTCTCTCCCTAGGAACCTCTCTCTGGAAGGATAATGTATGGGTTCTAGGAGCTCCTCCCATGGGGTTGCTTCAATGGTCTTCCCCTCTTATATTTTTCCTCCACCCTCTGAGTCTGCTCCATCATCTCTTTCAACCCGTAGGCCTCAGTACCCTGAGTTTTGCTCGAATCCTCCCTAAGCCCTTTATTGAAATATACCCTCTAATCCTTCCTTAGATATTACCCCTAGTCTCCCTGACAGCAGCTCAACTTCTTCTGGTACTCCATAATTGTCCCCTCCTATGTTAGGGCATAGAATTGCTCGTGGAGGTTTCCTTTGAATTGCTCAGAAATGTTTCAACAAGCATCCTTAAATTCTCCCCATGAGTAGATATGACTCCCTCTCCATTGGAATAAGACTAGGGGCTTCCCTTCCAAACATAGACCCCCGCCATGAGTTTTTCCCCTTCAGTCAGCCCATTGATGGCAAAGTAATGTCCACCTGATACACTCAACCCTGAGAATTCTCCCCTTCAAAGACCAGCATCTTTAGCTTCCTGGTCTCACATCATACCCCAATGGTTTCTATCGCCCATTGGTTCCCCAGATATAGGCTTGTGTGATTCCCTTCCTCATCCCTCATTGGTTTTGACCCCATAGCTCCCTCAACTATGCCCTTCTCCATTCCACCTCTCCCTCAATCAGTGTATTAGTTTTGATGGAAACAATGTCAGAAATTACAAGAGTGTGGCTGAAATTTGGAATTTCAACAAGAAAAAACAGAAATTTGAAGAAATTATTGACAATTCAATAAGAAAAACTTATAATAAATGAAAGGTGAACGAAAACAAAAAGATACATATGATCTTCGATTTGAGAGGAAGATCCGCTCTCTCAATCGCTAGCAGCGGCGAAGCCCAAGCAAACCTAGAGAACTCCTAATTTCAGCAAAAACACACATAACCCTAACCCTAACATGACAATAACTATTAAAAGCAAATAATACAATGTAGAAGGTCCAAACAGCCCTAAATTCAAATCTCCCGCTCATCCGCCCTCTCTCTCTCTCTCTCTCTCTCTCCTCTCTCTCTCTCTCTCTCTCTCTCTCTCTCTCTCTCTCTCTCTCTCTCTCATAAGCCGTGGACCCCGCCCCTTATGCATAGTATAACATGGGCCAGTCCCTTATGGACCAGCCAAACCGGCCCCTCCTAGGCCAATCTAACACAATCCCTCTCCAATCCTACATTTTTCAGAGTTCCATGCCCAAAAACGACCTTTTAACACATTTATAACAAGTCTTGTACAAAAATGAAAATATTGTTGAGATGCATCCACTTGAAAGTTCTCTTCCTCATTATTTTTTAGACTCGATTAGAAAATATTAGAAATGACCTTTCTTTATTAGATTTAAATGAGAATTTGACTCTTAACAGGACACAATGAAGAAAAAATAATTCATGTAGCTAACCCCGTGTATGGGATAAAAGCTTGTTGTTGTTGTTTATCTCTTGATTAATCATGAAGAAACTTTAAAGACTGTTTAAAGTTTAAGATGCTTTAGAAGAAAAAGAAATTCTTGCACTTCATTTAGAACTTCTTGATCATTAGCATAAACATATCTCAACGTTTGGTATTGACTTTATGAATCATGCCTCTTCACTCCTTTTGAGTGCTACATGAGGGGTCAACTCATTACCTGTTGCCGTTTATCTAGATTTTCACCATTCTTAAACAAATTGCATGATCCTAGAAGATTACTACTATAGATTGAGCCTTTGTCCATTTTGCATGTCTTTTTTCTACATCCATTAAATTTTCTGTTTCCAATAAATGGTTATTAAACGATGTTTTCAGAATGAATGAAATGTGAAAACAGGAGATTGAAAACAATAGTGATTGCTAACAACAACAGAATCATTTGAAAACAGTTACACTTATGGAGCTACTTTGAACAACTAAAAGACATAGCTGCAGATAAAAGTATGCTGAGTACCTAGCTACCCAAGAAAAAGTCAGAAAGGTGGCCAAGATGTATTTAATAAGAAGACAGAAGAACCACATTTGCTCCTTACAGGAAAAATAATTTATGATAAATGCGCATGATTATCTTTACAAAGACAAACTCCGGCGACCTCAACTCCTTGTAGCATCTTTGCCCAAATAAGTTGTTATCTGATTTTTGTAGAAAATAGAAGCACTTGATTAAGATGAAAATGCATGAAACAAAACTTGGAAGCATGTAAAATACAAAGCATCTGTTTTCTTGGATTCTATTGTAATGAATTAGTTGGGTTTTTTGGTTCTGCAGCCTCTTAATATTGACAAGAAATAGAAGAACCTTCTAAAAAAACATAAACAATAGCGCAGAAGCAAATCTATAACAAAAAAGCCAGAAAAAAATGTTAAATGAGCTCTAGAATTTGCCACAATAGCAGAAAGGATAGCTACCAATTCTGTGTCAACTACTGGTGTACATTGTTTTGAAGGAAAATGCGAGCAGACTTTCATCATCAACAAGCCCCACACACAACGCAGAAATAAATCATTTCCAAAAGTTATTCCTGGTATCAAGGACCATTGCTCCATTTCAATTGTTATTATTGCTATTACTGAGAAAATCAGTATTGGCAATAGTAAGGTATAACCTAAATATAATGCAAACTAATTCAGTGTGTTAGTGTGAAGACTCCTCTACTACATATGCATTATTTCAACTTTTTAAGAATTTTTATTACAAAGAGACAAAAATCTATCAAAGATCATTGCCAACCTTCTTATACGTTCAAAATTTTACTTGTTTCACAGCACAGTTATGTATAATAAATTATGTAAAATAGTTGCTGAACATAAGAAATTGTATTATTCAATATTTAGGTTACATAAAAATAAAAAAGCGAAGTCATATTCAATAATGCTCTCCAAATACCAACAATGATCATATAAAGATAAGGAACGCAGAAAGCTATCAGAAGTGAGGTGTTAAAATTGATTGGCCCATAGAAGTCAAATAACAGTTTACCAGAATTACCTTTGGCATGCGCAGAGATTTTTTGAAGCATATTCACACAATTTACAAATCTTCCTATCATTGGGTTCTTCACTGAGAAGAAAGCACATGAACAATTTTTCTGCTATGATAGAAAATGTTTGTGCTAAGACATAATATTCAAATTTAAGCTGTAGGAAGCAAAGCACAGAGCTTTCTCATATTTACATTATGTAATGAAACTGGCCTAACCCCAGAAAGACAAAATGCTGTATGATCAAATAGGACTTAGATAAACACATGAATTCACTTAAGAAGTATACATTTGTATGCAGCATAGTTTACAGAGTATAATAAGTAGCATGACCCATCCAGATGGAGAGCATTTGTTAAGGATCCTTTGAACACAAGGAACAGAATATCCTCCTGTTTCTTCCTTTTTTTAATTATTCGACAATCTCGACTACTTGTTTCCGGACTTTGACTAAGGTGAACTTCTCCCCCTCCTCAATTAATTTGCTAATCCCCCTAAACTTGTAGGTGATGACGAATCCCAAGGAGCCGAGTTTCGCCATATGCCTAAGCTTAGTAAATGTAGGATTTTGTTTCACCATTGCCAAGCTTAGTAAACGTAGGATTTTGTCTCGCCATTGTCAAAGCTTAGTAAACGTATGATTGAGTGCACTTTCTATGCTTCTAATCTAATTGTTAGAATAGGGATTTTGTTGAAAGCTATTTACCTTGCATGTTATTGAATTCCTAACTTGTTTTGGTTCTCCAAGTGCTTGGCATATGGCTTAGCCTAAACGTAGGCACCCCTCTTTTATTTTCTATTGTTGTTTTGATTGCAAATAGTGGTAGTCTTACTTGCTTAATTCAAGAACTCGTGCAAATTCTTATTTCATCATTTTAAAGCATATAGTTCTACATCAAAACCATTAACCATACATAAAGGATGGGTCTCAACAAAAGAAGCTCATTTTATTTGAACTTCTTATAATGAATAGAACCAATAAATATTTTATCCTAGAATATGGAACATTCATTCATACAATGTCCTATATATCCTCAAATTTATGAAATCTACCAAATTTTTAGATCCTAGCCATTTTCAATGATATAAAATTAGGTCAACCGCCTTGATTTATGTTTTAAGAGACGGTGAATCAAATATATATATATAATATATATATATATATATATATATATATATATATATATATATATGTCAATATAAATAAAAGGAAGTTTCTGACACACCCATGTAATTGGTTTTAACTTCGATCAAGCTAGTGTTCATATTGATGATCCTTTGGAAAGTTTTAACCACAATGCAATCCGAGATCTTTAATCTGGTTCATTATAGTGACTTGAATTATCCACACTACTCCAAAAAGATCATACCCAAAAAATATTACCATTGCAGAAAGGGCCTGCAGCCCAGCAGCACGAAGATCCTCGTCAATCTCTTGAGCAAGCTGACAAAATTTTGGAATCATGCCTTCCAAATTGAACATGTAAGTACCATCTATCTGAAATTCACAACATTAAAGTTGATCTTAGACACAATATCTTAATAAACTATTTATGGATAGTATACATAATATGCTTCTTTTTTGTAAGAAATTTAACTTATGACACTAAAGAGATTACATTACAAGAAAATAACCCCATACAATACTTGGGAGAATAAAAGTTACTATAATTATAATAATTCTAGAGATTAGGTATTACATTGTAATTTTAAAAGTATATATTTACATTACTGATAGCATAGGACTATTTTAAATGGATAAAGTTTATAATAAGTTATTATTTTGACAATATGTCAAATTAAAATTAGAATTAAATAGAAATAATAAATGGTTTATTAAGCCATTATTAATATTCAATAATCAGTTTGAACGTATAATATTTTAAATTAAATCAATAAATTTTTTTTTAATTAAATCAATAATTGAAGTCACATTTTATTTTAATGTCAAGAATATTTAAAATTAGTTTTAAGAATAACTTAATCCTTCTAAAATTAGGAGATAAAATTTTATTCAATTGGGATCTTCATATTAATTAAGGAGAGATGCGTTGATAAAGACAACACAATATATATATTATAAGATATCTTAAATAGCATATGCAAGCAAGAGACCGGCCTAGAGCATGCCATCATGTAATTATCCTCATGAATTTAGCTTTAAGAGAAAAATACCTTATCCAGCCACGAAAATAATAAAATAAATACACAATTTTTTAGAGAGCCCTACTTTAAAACTGAGTACTAACAAAAAATTAAGCTTTACAGATAATAGACATTATCTTTCTTTATCAATTAAATATTCAAATATTAAAAATCATTTGGTTAAAATCTTGTACTAATGAAAAAAAAGAAAGTTATTATCAAATTAATTACTAATGATAATTAGTTAAGAAGATAAGGAGATAAAACAATAATTGAAAGATTACTTGATATAGAAATTAGATAGCTTTGATAATGTTGATGATAGATTTGATAGATGTGACTTGCCCTTTTTTCATAGTAACTTTTAAATAAATAAATTAGTAAATTTTCCAAATAAATATAATTTTCACCTCCAATTAAAGAAAAAAATTTAAAAACTGTGAGAGCTCTATTTCAATATGGACAGCTTGAAATGAGAGATTTTCTCTCTCACTGTGGCTTGATATATATAGTAGATTGATACTTGAGAAAATAAGACATACCTGACTGTTTACAAAGTAAAAAAGGGTTTTGCATCCAACTATGCGCATTTCATTCTGCCTTGGCTGGTCTAACAGAGTTTCAATGATTGTCAGAAAGCTGCTCGCAAATAGTGACCTGCAGTATCGTTTCAATATATTTAATTAATTTGAGATAAAACATTATTTATCTGAATGATAAAAAAAAACGTTGGCTTTATACCAACTATCCTAGGTGGGAGTTAACAATCCTTCTAAATGGCTAAAATATTTGGTGGCACTTTCCGATGAATATTAAAAAAACGGCACAAGAAAGTTTACATCATTTTGAGAAAGTATATATGAAAAAAATCAGGAATAAAGTTTGGGCGTAGCAATTTAATTATAGCAGTAACGAAATTAATTCAACTCAATCAGATAATATTTACTAGGTATCGTTCAAACTTTAACTTCATTTTGGCAAATAATGAAAACTAAAAAGATTAGAGGTAACGTCAAAGAAAGCATTATAAAAAAGCATTAAGCGATTAAACATTTTCTTTCTAAGAGAATACTTGGCTTCCAAAACAAAATGTTGTGAAATGATACATCATTTTTCATCCTTCTACTATTTTATTAAGTCATGCAACTTATAGAACATATAAACATAACTTCTTTCTAAATCTCCACAATTTCTATTTGTATATTGCAATACTTTTGGACTTTGATATTATGCTGCAATATTCCTACTGTTGCAGAACGTCTTAGGATATAGGATTCTCCAAATGTATGCACAAAAACAAACAAGTAAAATCAATTCTTAGTCCATCAACTTTAAATTTGTCAAAAAAGTTATCACTTTTGATTAAATAAAAACATAAAAAAAATCAATCTTGATACGTCGTCAAAAAATTATCTTGATCGGGCACGAATCTCGAGGCAAAAGTCAAGCCGGAAACTTCAAAAATTAAATCTGGGTATACCTGAACTCCGATTTCAGCAAACTTACAGTCAAACTGAGTGTCTCGGAAATACGAACCCAACGACACCAAATTCAACTCAATCCGAGCCCAAAAGAGTCCAAATCAAGGACCTGAAGCGCTGTTGGAAAGTTCGTACCACAATTGAGTTACCAAACGGTCTTCAAACTTGATGAGCTTATAGTCGAATCGAGCGGCTCGATGAGACGAATCCAACGAGCCCAATATTGCTAAATTCCAAAGTCATTAAGACCTTCAAATGCCTGATAAACGGTCCACGATCGAAGGATTCAATATCGACCGTTCATCCGATCCACTCCATATTCGCCCTTGATCTCTCATCTATTTACGGGTCATGCCACTCCAAAAAATCTATAAATAGACCCCTCATTTCTCATGAGAGGGGACCCAAGCAAGGAGGAGGAGGAGAAGAAGAAGAGAAGAAGAGGAGGGAAGAGATGACGCCCCAAGATCTAACTTGGAAGAATTATTCTTTTAATCCATTAAATCATCAACTAGCAGAGCTATCTATAGTCATCAATAAGTATTAAACAGTAACAAATTCTATAATTTAAATCATCATGGAAACATTTCTATTCATTCCCAAAAGTTCATTTACAATACTCAGGATTTACACAAATAATCACGATTCCATCCAGTCCTGAGTACAAAAGAATAGCTATAACAAAAAAGAACAAAAACCTGAAGAACTCAGATCAACCTCACACTCCTGCTCCCTTGCCCTGACCTGAAAATATTAACCACATATAATGAGCTTCAAAAAGCCTAACAAGTCACCAAAAACCTACAACTGAAATCAAAGCACGGTACTGAAATAATATGCATGTCAATCAGTCAAATCAATAACAGTCACTTGCACATGATCATTGAATCTATGCAGATACGAAAATCAGTAATCAATACATAATCAATAAAATCCACAGTCATCGGTAGAAGAATCTGTAAATAGTAGAAAAATTCATAGAAAAAATCGTCAAATCAGTAATATCAATCAAATTAATATCGTATCAATAACATCAATTAATCGCATCAATAAGATCAATCAAATCATTGAATAAAGAAATCATCTCCATTCAATAATATCAATCAGTATGAAATCATATAAAACAATCAAATCGATACATCGTAAGAACAGTTAAAATCAAATCAATACAGTAAAAATATATTCTATATCACGTGGTCAGTGTATCACATGAAGCAAATCAATATTCGATGTATCAATAAATCAATGGTATCAATAAATTTATAGTATCGGTGAATCAATAATATCGGTGTCCATAGTATCAATGAATCAATTCAATATCAATAAATACGTCGATATAAATAAATGCGTACGATAATTAATAAATCAATCAGTAACAATAGATCAATACAATATCAGTAAATCCATAAGGTAATCATAAGAACAATACTCTACACATGCATTCCAGTACAATAGTCTTACTTAACAAGTACAATCACTGGCTATTAAGGCATTTTTCAAGGTTAATATCGATGTATCGTTGTATCGTTGGCTCAATAATAGAGTCGTCACTCTTCGCCCGTCGGCCGCCCGTCGGCATAATCTCCTTATAACTCCTAATCGTTATATCACGTTATCAATAGAGACTAACACCAAACCCTTTTTAAAGGAAAGCCCGTCGGTCCACCATCTTGTACAGGTCAATCAATCTCCAACCAACAGTTCAACCAGTCTTTATTTGTCTTTCAGTAATATAACAGTAATTTCAATCATATATCCACATTCGTATACATCTCATTAATACATTTCAATCAACACACACGATTTAACTCAATTGAAGAAAATCCTTAAAATATCGGACAGTCGACAGAAATCTCAAACATGATCAAAATACACAGTTTCAGAAAATTACCAAATTACCAAAAATCGAATAAAACAACGTTTCAAAACTTTACTTGTATTAAAGCAATATTTTTCAACATCCAGATAATTTTTTATTCGATAAAAATCGCACAGAACTCAAAATATCCAGTAAAATTTCCCAGAAAATACTCAAATCGTGCAAAATTATCATTTCAATAACATATCAAAAGTTACCTGATAAAAGTTTCGTCAATACAAAGATATGCAAGAATTTCGGTAAAGGAAACATAAAACTGAACAGAAAAATACGAAAATACGAAATCTTCGAAATCAGAAATAGGATTCGGATTCCTTACTGCGAGACAAACAATTCTTCTAACAGCGACAACGGACGAAAATCGCTCCGTGGCCTCCGAAATCAAGCTTTCCTCTTCTCTTTCCTTCTCTTTCTCTCTCCTGCTTTTCTCTCTCTTCAAAATATCTCAAACGGTCATTTAATAGAGAAAAGATATTTACGTTCATCCAGACGATATTTTCCATTCTTCCCTGGACGAAGTTCTCTGGACACATATCGTACAGACAATGTTGGATCTTTGTCTCTTGACGATGCTCTCTGGCAACAAAATTTGTTCTGTTCGTCCCGGACGAACTCAGGTTCGTCCCGACGAACCTGCATTTTACTCAGTTCGTACATGCAGTTCGTCCGTACTAATCATACAAATTTTCACAATTTTCTTCAATTCGTCTCGTACTAAGGTCAGTTCGTACAGACTAACTGCACCCAAAAATATGAAATTTGGAGGGGTTTTACACTCCTCGACCACCGCCGGAGTTCCACCTGAACTCCAGATGACGTCGGAATTCTGTCCGACTTTCACGGGATGCCAGAATTCTATCCAACTTCCACGGGATGCTGAAATTCTTCCCAAGTAACGACAGAGTTCCCTCCTAACGCGAAACTCCGCCCAAGTGATGTCGGAGTTCTCCTCAGCCACCAACAGACGTCGGACTTCTGCCCGATGTCGGACCTTCAATCTTCGTCAAGTTTCTACCCTATGTCGAACTGCTACCGGTTATCAGACTTTCCCCGGACGTCTATCTGAAGATGGATTTCTTTTAATTGTTGGACTTCTACCTGACGCCGTCCTTCTGACCTTCGTCGTCAGACAACAGTCTTTCCGACCTCCATTGCCTGCCGACTACGGTCCTCTTGACTTACGTTGCCCACCGACTACAGTCCTTCCAACCTCCGTCGCCAACCGACTATGGTCCTCCTGACTCACGTCGCCCGCCGACTACAATCTTTCTGACCTCCGTCGCCCGCCGACTATGGTCCTTCTAACTTACGTCGTCCGCAGACTACAGTCCTTCCAACCTCCGTCGCCAGCCGACTACGGTCCTCCTGACTTACGTCGCCCGCCGACTACAATCTTTCAGACCTCCGTCGTTAGCCGACTACGGTCCTCCTGACTTACATCGTCCGCAGACTACAGTCTTTCCGACCTTCATCGCCCACCGACTACGGTCCTTCTGACTTACGTCGCCCGCCAACTACAATCCTTTCGACCTCCGTCGCCAGCCGACTACGGTCCTCCTAACTTACGTCACCCGTCGACTACAGTCTTTCCGACCTCCGTCACCTGCCGACTACAGTCTTTCCGACCTCCGTCGCCCGCCGACTACAGTCTTTGCGACCTCAGTCGCCCGCCGACTACGATCCTCCTGACTTACGTCGCCCGCCGACTACAGTCTTTCCGACCTCCGTCGCCAGCCTACTACGGTCCTCCTGACTTATGTCGCCCGTCAACTACAGTCTTTTCGACCTCCGTCACCCACCGACTACGATCCTTCTGACTTATGTCGCCCACCGTCTACAATCCTTCCGACCTCCGTCACCAGCCTACTACGGTCCTTCTGACTTACGTCGTCCGCATACTACAGTCTTTCCTACCTCCATCACGAGACTATGGTTCTACTGACCAAACGAACACGTCAATAATGACTCTTTGTATTCACATCATGTAATGTACTTTATAAAACGTACATCAAGCTAAGGTCTTCCCCCAAGGAAGGGCCTCATTTGTAATCAACTGCTATACTAGTGGATTCATTTGAACTGGGCCAAGCCCCGTGGTTTTTCCCCCTTTTTTAGGGGTTTTCCACATAAAAATATTGGTGTCTCATAAATGTTAGACCCTCTCTTTTATCTAATTGCGTGTCGGATTTTCGTACAACGCTAAGACGTTAAACTTTATATTTCTCTACCGCTGCGAATACTCCTGGACGCAACAAATCTAATGACAATTTAAAGATTGACCAAGTAAAATTCTACATAAAAATTGAGAAGAAAAAAAAAATCAAGATTTACATCACAAAATGTAAACCCAAATTGTAGTAGAATCACACAAATAAATTAACCAATCGTAAACTACATAGATAAATAGAAGATCTAAGTCTTACACCAGTACAAGGGGAAAATTTCCTCCAAAAATTGTCATCAACACTTGCATCTTACTCAGAATTTGCATCCAATCAACCCACACAAGTTTGAAAGGAAAGATGAATTTCATCAAGCAATTGAATGAATTTTTTTATATATCCAAGTAACCCTACTTATAATCACTAAAATAGGCAGTCCAACAGAATCACATAATTTGGCTAACAGTTACACGTCCCAATTTGACCTAAAGTGCAAAAACAACATTTTTTTTTATTTCGGCTATACTGCATCACGTAGAATTTGACTGTGTAAATGCTCCGTGCTAGAAGATGCAACCAATTGTCATCTCGATGCATAATCACATATACATCATACCAAATTATCTACCAAAAAAATCCATGCTGCTAAGAATACAAAAGTACTAGCAAGAAATATATTTGGTCTGGAGGCCATATTCGATGCTACTGGGACCTGAATTGCAATTTGTTCAGATACACATAATAATTTCCTATTCATGCTTAAAAATCCTCTAGTCTTGGTCATTCCTGTTAAATAGCTTTAAGGTTGGCCAACAAGGGCAGAAGGACCTATTGGCTCATGCATCAAGTACATCTATCACTTATAGAAGTAACAATCCTTCACCCTGGCTAAAATAGCTCATCACTATCTGAAATTCTAAATCACTCTCCTTTGCATGCCTAGATAATTATTTATTTCTCTTCCCCTGTCTATTTAACTAATAATTAGCACCTGACAATTCATCAACAAGCCCAGCATCATTAACACATATTTCGACTGTCAAAGGAGAAGAAAGTCCAATTGAAAAGGGAAAAGAAGTATCATTTGTTTCTTTTCCATTTTGTTTTTTTTTTTTGTTCTCAAACATCTGGTTACATTTTCAATCACTTCAAATTTATCATACTAATATTTCATCAAGAACGAACCAAATCACAAGTATTATTTCTTCAAAAAAAAAAAACATATTCTTTATTAGTTTAAGCGTTCACAAAAATATAGGTTATAGTAGAGTGAATCTTCTTCGTAATATCTCTGAAAAAAAATTTGGATTCACCAAATTTAATTAGACATATTGGTCAATTTAGTGAAGTAGCGACAATAAATAAAGCATTTCAGTTAAGCATTACTGGTTAGCATGTAATCACTGAGTTCAAAAGCCACAAACTAGTACGTAAAACATTACATCTATTAGACAAAATGAATAGTTAGCCAAACTTGACCCATAATTGAAACTATTGTCTACCAACTTTAATCTTATAATGAACACATTTATGCCAAGAACCGGTGGGCCTTAATAAAAGTTAAGTTAGGGTTGAAGCTTCAAATACACTCTATCCCCTACCTCAAACTGAATGTCCTTCATGTGCTCATCAGCCTGCCTTTTCATGATATACTGAGCCCTCAATAGGTGCCTTTTCAATTCCTCTAGTATCCTATCACGCTCTTCCAAGTACTGCTCCACTGAAAAGACTGGTGTGCTACTTTGCCCAAAGTGCATCAAGTGAGGCGGATCTCTGCCATACAACACTTCGAAGGAGTCATTTGGGATATCGAATAGTATGAAGTGTTGTACTAGTACTCTGCCCACACCAACCACTTAGCTCACAGCCGAGGTGTCTTTGAAGAGAAGCATCATAGGTATGTCTCCAAGCTCCTATTGACCACCTCTGTCAGTCAATCTGTCTGAGGGTGGTAAGCGATACTTCTCTTCAGCACAGTCCCCTGCAACCTGAACAACTCCCTCCAAAAGTGACTGAGGAACATTGCCTCGATCGGACACTAGAAAAAGGGCTCACATTATGCCTGATGATCCCTGCCTCTAACATCTCCCGGATCAACTTATCAATCTCATCCTTTTGGATTTAGGAGTAGCGGTAAGACCAGACACTGATCGATGATATCCCCTCAACATCATGATGGCATGCTCATGTCCCCTATATGGTGGCAATCTCTGATGTGGCTGAAAAATCTCACAAAACTACAATATAACTAGCTGCACTGAAAGAGGGATGTCCCCCCTTCCTCCCCTCTAATCCCCTCCAAACTCTATAGCTCTACCAGAAATACTTTCCCACCTCTTATATGGCTCTTATCATGGTTTTTAGTGACACCATAGCTTTGGAGAGTCCTACATCTCCCTTAATCACTGTCCTCCTCCCTTCAACTATCAGCTCCATTGTCAGCATCCACAATTCACCTTGGTATCCCTCAAGGTCTGTAGTCATCTCATCCCCAGGATGACATCAATGCTCCCCAACTCTAATGGGAGAAAATCATCCCTCACCTGGATCCCCTGTATGTTCAAGGTCACTCCCCTAAACATCCCTCTACCTATCTCCATCTTCACCATCCCCATCATCACCACATAGTACCCTGTGTCCACTAGTTTCAGACCCAATTGGTCTAAGACCTGGTTGGAGATGAAATTATGAGTAGCTCCACTATCTATCAGCACCACTACCTCCTCGTTTGCTATTTCTCCCCTCACCTTCATAGTGTGATTCAGAGTGAACCACACCACTTAGTTCAAGGAGATCTCAACCATGTCTAAATGCAGTTTTTTATCCTACGCCATGCCTCACTCCCACCTCCCTCTAAAGCTTTCTCGTCATCAAAGACAGTGAGAACCGGAAGAGTTTGGTCCTTACATCTGTGCCCCGGTGTGTACTTCTCTTCACAGCTAAAATATAATCCATTTGTCTGCTTATTATGCACCTCTGCTTCTGTGAGTAGTTTGAAGTTACCACCTGGGCGAACTCCAACGCTCTTCTCCCTAGGAACCTCTCTCTGGAAGGATAATGTATGGGTTCTAGGAGCTCCTCCCATGGTGTTGCTTCTAATGGTCTTCTCCCTCTTATATTTTTCCTCCACCCTCTGAGTCTGCTCCATCATCTCTTTCAACCGCGTAGGCCTCAGTACCCTGAGTTTTGCTCGTATATCCTCCCTAAGCCCCTTTATTGAAATTACCCTCTAATCCTTCCTTAGATATTACCCCTAGTCTCCCTGACAGCAGCTCAAACTTCTTCTGGTACTCCATAATTGTCCCCTCCTATGTTAGGGCATAGAATTGCTCGTGGAGGTTTCCTTTCTGAATTGCTCAGAAATGTTTCAACAAGCACTCCTTAAATTCTCCCCATGAGTAGATATGATACCTCGCCTCCTCCATTGGAATTAGACTAGGGGCTTTCCCTTCCAAACATAGACCCACCGCCATGAGTTTTTCCCCTTCAGTCAGCCCATTGATGGCAAAGTAATGTTCCACCTGATACACTCAACCCTGAGAATTCTCCCCTTCAAAGACCAGCATCTTTAGCTTCCTTGGTCTCACAATCATACCCCAATGGTTTCTTCGCCCATTGGTTCCCCAGATATAGTGCTTGTGTGATTCCCTTCCTCATCCCTTCATTGGTTTTGACCCCATAGCTCGCCTCAACTATGCCCTTCTCCATTCCACCTCTCCCCTCAATCAGTGTATTAGTTTTGATGGAAACAAGTGCAGAAATTACAAGAGTAGTGGCTGAAATTTGGAATTTCAACAAGAAAAAACAGAAATTTGAAGAAATTATTTGACAATTCAATAAGAAAACTTAATAATAAATGAAAGGTGAACGAAAACAAGCAAGATACAATGGATCTTCGATTTGAGAGGAAGATCCGGCTCTCTCAATCTCTAGCACGCGGCTAGAGCCCAAGCAAACCTAGAGAACTCCTAATTTCAGCAAAAACACACATAACCCTAACCCTAACATGACAATAACTATTAAAAGCAAATAATACAATGTAGAAGGTCCAAACAGCCCTTTAAATTCAAATCTCCCGCTCATCCGCCCTCTCTCTCTCTCTCTCTCTCTCTCTCTCTCTCTCTCTCTCTCTCTCTCTCTCTCTCTCTCTCTCATTAAGCCGTGGACCCCGCCCCTTATGCATAGTATAACATGGGCCAGTCCCTTATGGACCAGCCAAACCGGCCCCTCCTAGGCCAATCTAACACAATCCCTCTCCAATCCTACATTTTTCAGAGTTCCATGCACCAAAAACGACCTTTTTAACACATTTATAACAAGTCTTGTACAAAAATGAAAATATTGTTGAGATGCATCTCACTTGAAAGTTCTCTTCCTCATTATTTTTTAGACCTGATTAGAAAATATTAGAAATGACCTTTCTTTATTAGATTTAAATGAGAATTTGACTCTTAACAGGACACAATGAAGAAAAAATAATTCATGTAGCTAACCCCGTGTAGTGGGATAAAAGCTTGTTGTTGTTGTTTATCTCTTGATTAATCATGAAGAAACTTTAAGATGCTTTTAAAGTTTAAGATGCTTTAGTAAGAAAAAGAAATTTCTTGCACTTCATTTAGAACTTCTTGATCATTAGCATTAAACATATCTCAACTGTTTGGTATTGACTTTATGAATCATGCCTTCTTCACTCCTTTTGAGTGCTACATGAGGGGTCAACTCATTTACCTGATGCCGTTTATCTAGATTTTCACCATTCTTAAACAAATTTGCATGATCCTAGAAGATTACTACTATAGATTGAGCCTTTGTCCATTTTGCATGTCATTTCTACATCCCATTTAAATTTTCTGTTTTCCAATAAATGGTTATTAAACGATGTTTTCAGAATGAATGAAATGTGAAAACAGGAGATTGAAAACAATAAGTGATTGCTAACAACAACAGAATACATTTGGAAAACAGTTATCACTTATGGAGCTCTACTTTGAACAACTAAAAGACATAGCTGCAGATAAAAGTATGCTGAGTACCTAGCTACCCAAGAAAAAGTCAGAAAGGTGGCCAAGATGTATTTAATAAGACAGAAGAACTCACATTTGCTCCTTACAGGAAAATAATAATTTATGATAAATGCGCATGATTATCTTTACAAAGACAAACTCCTCGGACCTCAACTCCTTGTAGCATCTTTGCTCCAAATAAGTTGTTATCTGATTTTTGTAGAAAAATAGAAGCACTTGATTAAGATGAAAATGCATGAAAACAAAACTTGGAAGCATGTAAGATACAAAGCATCTGTTTCTTGGATTCTATTGTAATGAATTAGTTGGGTTTTTTTGGTTCTGCATGCCTCTTAATTATTGACAAGAAATAGAAGAACCTTCTAAAAAAACATAAACAATAGCAGCAGAAGCAAAATCTATAACAATAAAAAGCACAGAAAAAAATGTTATAATGAGCTCTAGAATTTGCCACAAATAGCAGAAAGGATAGCTACCAATTCTGTGTCAACTACTGGTGGTACATTGTTTTGAAGGAAAATGCGAGCAGACTTTCATCATCAACAAGCCCCACACCAACGCAGAAATAAATCATTTCCAAAAGTTATTCCTGGTATCAAGGACCATTGCTCCATTTCAATTGTTATTATTGCTATTACTGAGAATATCAGTATTGGCAATAGTAAGGTATAACCTAAATATAATGCAAACTAATTCAGTGTGTTAGTGTGTAGACTCCTCTACTACATATGCATTATGTTTCAACTTTTTAAGAATTTTTTATTACAAAGAGACAAAAATCTATCAAAGATCATTTGCCAACCTTCTTATACGTTCAAAATTTTACTTGTTTCAGCACAGTTATGTATAATAAATTATGTAAAATAGTTGCTGAACATAAGAAATTGTATTAATTCAATATTTAGGTTACATAAAAATAAAAAAGCGTAAGTCATATTCAATAATGCTCTTCTCAAATAGCCAACATAATAGTCATATAAAGAGATAAGGAACCAGAAAAGCTATCAGAAGTGAGGTGTTTAAAATTGATTGGCCCATAGAAGTCAAATAAACAGTTTACCAGAATTACCTTTGGCATGCGCAGAGGATTTTTTGAAGCATATTCACACAATTTACAAATCTTCCTATCATTGGGTTCTTCATCCTGAGAAGAAAGCACATGAACAATTTTTCTGCTATGATAAGAAAATGTTTGTGCTAAGACATAATATTCAAATTTAAGCTGTAGGAAGCAAAGCACAGAGCTTTTCTCATAATTACATTATGTAATGAAACTGGCCTAACCCCAGAAAGACACAATGCTGTATGATCAAATAGGACTTAGATAAACACATGAATTCACTTAAGAAAGTATACATTTGTATGCAGCATAGTTTACAGAGTATAATAAGTAGCATGAGCCCATCCAGATGGAGAGCATTTGTTAAGGATCCTTTGAACACAAGGAACAGAATATCCTCCTGTTTCTTCCTTTTTTTAATTATTCGACACTTTATTTCCAAGAGAAAGGCATCAAGCATATGACATCAACTGAAATCTGATGTGATTGAAGATGCGCATTGTCATGAATATAGTCCAACAAGTCATAGTTAAGAAGAAATTTAAATTGAACAAATTTCTGATTAACCTAAGGTTTGAGTCAAGTAAAATTCACAACCAAAAAATCTGAAGTTTTAAGTTATATGTAGCATTGCACAATAGAAGTATGGAATGGCGGTGGGAGTGATTTTGAAAAATGGAAAACAAGCATTAGGCAGATCATTGGAAAAGTATAATTCACTATTAATAAATCCAAAGTTATTAGCTGGTGTGAGAACCCTAGAAAGATGACAAAAAAGCATAACATCTTGATAGAACATCTAAGAGTATTAAGTTTAGTACCAAATTTGAACTTGAAAAATATACTGGTGAAGAAATACTGTGGTATATTTTCACCATAAGCTTATACTTTTGGTTTTGCAAACGGGTTTGAACATGCTCTTAGTGCCAAATACTTGTGGATGTAGATAAAAATTATTTTGAGATAGTGACGGTCAATGTGAAGAACTCTCACATAAGAGAAAATTTGCTAAAACACTTGGGAGTAGGATTTAGTCCCATATCAGATAGTTAGAAAATATATTAGTGTGGAAATGCCAAATGGTTAGCCCTCACCTATAGGCATAGGCTTTTGGGGTTTGATCATTAGTGTATTGAGCCCAACTTTGGCCCACATTGATTCACAATCCCTAACACCTCCAGCATAACAGAACCAAGATTTTAGGAACATCAAGTTTACAAGTTACGTACAGAATAACAATAATAAACGCTGCAACCTAACCTTGGATTTAGGGAAAATATCAGCTAATAGCTTCTTGTACCGCTTCACTGGCTGCCGTGAACTTGTCCTCAATGAAGGACAGAAAACGCACAGGTTCTCACATGCAGGATAGACGTTCCTTGAGACAGGTCCCATTGTCACCAGCATCAAATTAAAAATCCTTCAACAGGAAGTTTGAAGATCTCCAGACCTACACTGTATGAAAAGTAGATAAGGCTTCTCCTTCTTCTTTTTTTTTTTGGATAATCCTGGCATCTAATCAGATATGAAACAAACAGGAAAAAAGGCAAAGCATCACCCGTCAATACAGCTAAGTTCGTAGCACTCTACTCACATCATAACTTGGAAAAATCTGAACTAAATCAATAATGCATATAACACTAAATGCAATCCATCCAGCGTGCTTCAATTACATTTAAAGCAATTCAATAACGTAAATTGAAAGTTTCAATGGCTCATACTTCTTCAAGTTAGGGAATAGTGATAACATAAAAGGTCCCCCGTGACGAAATTAATAACAAAATTTTTTCAAGGAAAAGTTAAAGAAGTCACGATCTTAATTACCAATCAAACAAAAAACACAAACTAATCCTTCAATCCAATTCACAGCCGAAATCCTCCAATCCAGAAACAAAACGCAAAACAAAGCACCAATCCAATTTACCTCTCACAAAACTTCCGGATTCCACAAGACTACTATCTCCTAAACAATCAAAACCTTGAAACGGAAACGACTCCGATAAGAAAGACCTCCAAGATAAGATCGGATCACAAAATGCAGCTGGGGAGTGGAGAGATCTGATTGCTGGATTAATTTTCGCTCTACCTGTCGTCGCTCGCCCTAGTTCCTCTCTCCTCTCTTGCGCCAACGAAATGAAATAGAGAGGTGAGCTGGTAGAGAATTAAAGAGCGAAAGAGAGAGAAAGCGAGAGAGAAGAAAATAAGAAAGACTGGTTGCTTTTATTTATATTAAAATATAGGATATTCTTTTTTGGGGGGGAAATAATATAGGAAAATTAAAGATAAAGTTTATGTACTGAAGCCGTGTCGCTGCCGGCTTTTTCATTATTGTTCATTTTGCCCCTCTTGAATTTTCTATTATGATCATAACCCTGACAAGCTTTTCTTCTCAACATACATTTTAGCAAATTGTGCAATAATGATAAAAGGCTATACAATATTATTAAACCAGTGGGCTGATCTGAATAAAATCTAATTGTTCTAGAGAGTAAAGCCATGTGGCACGTGCCATCCTGCATAGGTTGGCCCACGAGAGTAACCGTTATGGTTAGGCTTAAATGATTGGCCATTCGAAGGAGCGAGGCACGTGATATTTTGTAGAAAGTTGTTAGCCACTTCAAAAAATGGAATAATCAATTTAATGTGTAGCATTCAATTTATAAATACTTATAAAAATTATATTTAAATATTATTATTGATATATCATCAAAAAATTACCTTGATCTAGCACGAATCTTGATGCAAAATCAAGTTGAAAACTTTAAAAATTAAATCGGAGACTATCTGAACTCTAATTTCAACAAACTTATAGTCGAATTGAACGTCTTAGAAATACAAACCCAACAACAACAAATTCGACTCAATCCAAGCTCAAATGGGTCCGAATCAAAGTCCTAAAGCATTTTTGGAAGGTTCAAACTGCAATTTGGATTACCAAACGGTTTCCAAATGTGACTTGCTTGTAATTAAATAGAACGGCTCGACGAGACGAATCCAACGAGCCCAAGATCATCAAATTCTGATAATAATAAAACAGTCAAAGGTCCATTGAACGATGCATGATCGTAGCAATCAAGATCGGTCGTCCATCCGAACAACTCCTAATTTACCCTTGATCTTCCACTTATTTACAAGCCATGTCACTCAAGAATTCTATAAATAGAACATCATTTCCTCTTGAAAAGGGGGGGGGGGGTAACATCCCAGAAATGATAATTGCATTAAATCAAACAAATAGGTGTAACATCCCAGAAATGATAATTGCATTAAAGCAAACAAATACATCAAAATACTATAATTCACATTTCGGCATTTCATATACAATCAAAAGGAGCGTCCAAAAGAACATATACAATAGCCACTCGGGCTACAAAACAAAAGCCTAAACCAAAAGCTACAAAAACTATACTAGTGACTAAAAGAAGCTTCACGCGGGAGGCTCTGCACCTGAAATCATTAACCACATATAATGAGCTTAAATAGCCCAGCAGGTCACCAAAGCCTACAACTGAAATCAAAGCACGGCACGAAAGTAATATGCGTGTAAATCAAATCAAGTCAATATCAATCATTGCACATGATCAATGAGTCGATGCAGATACGGAAATCAGTACAGAAACAGAAATCAATACATAAACAATAGAATCCAAAATCATCAGTAAGAGAATCAGTGAACAGTAGGAAATCTCATAAAGCTCAATAAATCAGTACGTGCATTAAATCTCTACAGTAGTCGTCTTATCTATCACATCAGTCTATCAATATAGTAAAGTCGTATCAAAACATACACTTGCAAATTGATCAATTCTTCAATATCACTCACTCAACAAATCATATGCAATCCAGTAATCGATATAATGTATTCAGTAAATCACATATCACTTGTTCAGTATCTCAATCAGTAACAGCAGCGTATGTATCAATATCCATATCAATAACAATCCAGCGACGACATGAACGATTATGCTATAACAGTGAAATCGAATCAATCAGATCAGTAAAATAATTAATTCCGGTCAATAATATCAATCGGTATGGAATCACATAAAACGATCAAATCATTACATCGTAAGAACAGATGAAATCAAATCAATAAAATCATCAAATACAATTGAAATCAATCAATGCAATAAAATCATATAAAAATCAATAAATCAATAATCACATGCTCGGTGTATCACATGTATCTTGTTCGGTGTATCACGTGCTATAAGATCGGTACAATTAATCAATGTATCAGTGGTATCGGTATCGGTATCGGTATCTGTATCCATGAATCAATACAATATCCATATCCATATCAGTATCAGTATCAATGTCCAGTGACATGTACCGTATGTAATATCAATAAAATCATATAGTAACAGTAAACCCGTAAATCCGTTAAATCCATTCAATATCGATAAATCAATTCTATATTAATAAATCAATCGATCTCAATAAATCAGTAAATCCATCAAGAAATCATAAGAATAGTTCTGTACGCATGCAATACAATACAGTAGTCTTACTTAACAAGTACAATCACTAGCTATTAAGGCGTTTTTCAATGTTAGTATCGATGTTAGTAATCCGTTGGCTCAGTGAAAAGAGTCGTCACTCATGCCCGTCGGCGCAGTAATCTCCTTATAACTTCCTTCGGTAATCACGTGATCAGTAGAGGATATCGTCAAACCCTTTTTAAAGGAAAGCCCGTCGGCCCACCATCCTGTACAGGTATCATCTCCAACCAACGGTTTAACCAGTCTTCACTTGTCTTTCAGTAATATAACAGTATTTCAATCATATATTCATATTCGTATGCATATTCAATCATTCAAATCATCAATTCAGAAAATCAGAAGTCGTACGAGAAATCGGCTGCATAACGGCAATACACGGAATGTACACAGAAATCACAGATTCGGAAATTTACCAAATTACCAGAAATTGAAGAAAACAATATTACAAAGTTTTACTTGTACTGAAGCACTATTTTTTAACAACCAGATAATTTTCTATTCGATAAAAATCGCACAAAACTCAAAATAATCAGTAGAAACTTTACATAAAATACTCAAATCGTGTAGAATAATCATCTCAGAAACATATCAAAAGTTGTGTGGTAAAACTTTCGTCAATACAAAATTATGCGCATTTTTCGGTAACGGAAACATAAATCTGAGAACAGAAATACCAAAACTCGAAATCTTCGAAAATAGAAATAGGATTCAGAGTCCTTACTGCAAGACGAACAAATCTTCTAACAACGACGACGGACAAAAATCGCTCCGCGGCCTCCGAAACCAAGCTTTTCCTTTCTTTCCATCTCTTTCTCTCTCCTGAATTCTCTTTCTCTCTCTTCAAATGATTCCAAAAATATCTCTATCGAATATTTATTAACGCTGATCGTCCCGGGACGATTTGCCCTCTAGCAGAATTTCGTCCATACGAAATTAAATAGCGTCTGGACGACTTGCTCTCTAGACAAATTTCATCCAGACGGATCGTCCCGACCCTTCCAAGTTCGTACAGATGAAATTGACAGATTCTTCACAATTTTCTTCAGATCGTCCCGTACTAAAGCCAGTTCGTACGGACTAACTGCACTCAAAAAAAAATCAGCTTTGGAGGGGTTTTACAATCTACCCATCTTAAAAAAAATGTCGTCCCCGACATTCCCCTTAAGGGCGCGGACGCCAAAATCGACAAACAAATCCGTTCAATCAAAACATGAACCAAATCAGAAAATTGTACAAATCACATCGAAATCATACAATAAGTTAAACTCATACCAGTCATATCTTCAGGCATTGAAGAAACATCTTTCACATTTTCTAGTTGTATGTTTTCAGTCGGAACAGGTACTTGTCTAAGTCCAGAACTTGGGCATTCTATCATTCTATGTCCATAAGCACCACATCGAAAGCATTGTCCTGTTCTACAATAACACTGTCCCACATGTCTCTTCCCACAACATACACAGACATTCATAGTCATTTTTCTGCTACTTTCACCATTTTTCTTAACACTATGTCCAGAACGTTTTGCTAATTTATCGCTCACCATTTGAGCGACTATATCAGCAAACTTCTTCATATATTCAGATGTCATAGGGAAGTCAGTAGCAGACTCAACTTTCTTTCCTTTCTGATCCATTGCCCTGATCAATACAAATTCATTCAAATCAAATAAAATCGTAGAAATCAAACACGTAAAATAAAACAAATCAAAACAAATCAAATAATGCAATCATCACTATAACTCTGGATATAAGCAAATCCTTTCACTACACTCGCTTTGATACCAATTGTAACATCCCAGAAATGATAATTGCATTAAAGCAAACAAATATATCAAAATACTATAATTCACATTTCGGCATTTCATATACAATCAAAAGGAGCGTCCAAAAAACATATACAATAGCCACTCGGGCTATAAAACAAAAGCTTGAACCAAAAGCTACAAAAACTATACTAGTGACTGAAAGAAGCTTCACACGGGAGGCTCTGTACCTGAAATCATTAACCACATATAATGAGCTTAAATAGCCCAACAGGTCACCAAAGCCTACAACTGAAATCAAAGCACGGCACGAAAGTAATATGCGTGTAAATCAAATCAAGTCAATATCAATCATTGCACATGATCAATGAGTCGATGCAGATACGGAAATCAGTACAGAAACAGAAATCAATACATAAACAATATAATCCAAAATCATCAGTAAGAGAATCAGTGAACAGTAGGAAATCTCATAAAGCTCAATAAATTAGTACGTGCATTAAATCTCTACAGTAGTCGTCTTATCTATCACATCAGTCTATCAATATAGTAAAGTCGTATCAAAACATACACTTGCAAATCGATTAATTCTTCAATATCACTCACTCAACAAATCATATGCAATCCAATAATCTATATAACATATTCAGTAAATCACATATCACTTGTTCAGTATCTCAATCAGTAACAACAGCGTATGTATCAATATCCATATCAAAAATAATCCAGTGACGACATGAACGATTATGCTATAACAGTGAAATCGAATCAATCAGATCAGTAAAACAATTAATTCCGGTCAATAATATCAATCGGTATGGAATCATATAAAACGATCAAATCATTACATCGTAAAAACAGATGAAATCAAATCAATAAAATCATCAAATACAATTGAAATCAATCAATGCAATAAAATCATATAAAAAATCAATAAATCAATAATCACATGCTCAGTGTATCACATGTATCTTGTTCGGTGTATCACGTGCTATAAAATCGGTACAATGAATCAATGTATCAGTGGTATCTGTATCGGTATCTGTATCCATGAATCAATACAATATCCATATCCATATCAGTATCAGTATCAATGTCCAGTAACATGTACCGTATGCAATATCAATAAAATCGTATAGTAACAGTAAATCCGTAAATCCGTTAAATCCATTCAATATCGATAAATCAATTCTATATCAATAAATCAATCGATCTCAATAAATCAGTAAATCCATCAAGAAATCATAAGAACAGTTTTGTACGCATGCAATACAATACAATATTCTTACTTAATAAGTACAATCATTGGCTATTAAGGCATTTTTCAATGTTAGTATCGATGTTAGTAATCCGTTGGCTCAGTGAAAAGAGTCGTCACTCATGCCCGTCGGTGCAGTAATCTTCTTATAACTCCCTTCAGTAATCACGTGATCAGTAGAGGATATCGCCAAACCCTTTTTAAAGGAAAGCCCGTCGGCCCACCATCCTGTACAGGTATCATCTCCAACCAACGGTTCAACCAGTCTTCACTTGTCTTTCAGTAATATAACAGTATTTCAATCATATATTCACATTCGTTTGCATATTCAATCATTCAAATCATCAATTCAGAAAATTAGAAGTCGTACAAGAAATCGGCGGCATAACGGCAGTACACAAAAATCACAGATTCAGAAATTTACCAAATTACCAGAAATCGAAGAAAACAACATTACAAAGCTTTACTTGTACTGAAGCACTATTTTTCAACAACCAGATAATTTTCTATTCGATAAAAATGGCACAGAACTCAAAATAACCGGGAGAAACTTTACAGAAAATACTCAAATCGTGTAGAATAATTATCTCAGAAACATATCAAAAGTTATGCGGTAAAACTTTCGTCAATACAAAATTATGCGCGTTTTTCAGTAACGAAAACACAAATCTGAGCACAGAAGTACCAAAACTCGAAATCTTTGAAAACAGAAATAGGATTCAGAGTCCTTATTGCAAGACGAACAAATCTTCTAACAATGACGACGGACAAAAATCACTCCGTGGCCTCCGAAACCAAGCTTTTCCTTTCTTTCCTTCTCTTTCTCTCTCCTGAATTCTCTTTCTCTCTCTTCAAATGATTCCAAAAATATCTCTATCGGATATTTATTAACACTGATCGTCCCGGACTATCCAATTTCGTTCCGGACGATCCAATTTCGTCCCGGACGATCCAATTTCGTCCCGGGACGATTTGCCCTCTGGCAGAATTTCGTCCAGACGAAATTAAATAGCGTCCGGACAACTTGCTCTCTGGACAAATTTCATCCAGACGGATCGTCCCGACCCTTCCAGGTTCGTATAGACGAAATTGACAGATTCTTCACAATTTTCTTCAGTTCGTCCCGTACTAAAGCCAGTTCGTACGGACTAACTGCACTCAAAAAAATCAGCTTTGGAGGGGTTTTACAGGGGGGGCCAAGAGAGAAGATGGAAGAGGAGGAAGAAAGCTCCAGCCGTCTAGCTCCTCCTCGACCACCGTCGGAGTTCCGCCGCACCATCGCCAGGGAAGCGTCAAGAGGGAAGAATGAAGAGGAGGAAGAAAGCCCCAACCGCCTAGCTCCTCCTCGACCACCGCAGGAGTTCTGCCGTACCACAGCCGGAGTTCTTCCGCACCACAGCTAGATTCTGTCGAACCACCACCATACCATCCAAGGTCGTCGAAGTGTCACCCAAAGCCGGAGTGCCCCCTGATGTTGAAGTGCCACTGTCAGACCACCGCCTTATATCGAAGTGCTGTCGGATCACCATCTGAGGCCCGAACTTCTGCTGGACCACCTCCTGATTCCCGAAGTTCTGTCGGAGTACCACCCTACTAATATGATCTTTTTGACCCTAGTCTCCTGCCAACTACGATCTGTTACGGATCTATGGCTTATGATTTTGATGATAGCAAACATTCTTTGTTCTCTACAACTGCCTTATGTACTGACATTTCAGGTTCACACGATCAGATTGCAATTTGGAATCAGCTCAAGATTGGATAGACTAGGTCTGAGTCAGTTTGTAATCTTTTTCCTTTCTTGAGTCTGTTGTATTTGGTGTGGCATGTGATGATTTGTAACCTGGAAGATTTTCTGTTGTGCCCTAAAAGATTTCTATTTTTGGTAACATCGTCCGGGACGATATTTATATCGTCCTGGACGATCTGACAAAAGTAGAAACCCTAATTAGGGCATCCTCATTAAAGCAGCCGTCTTTTTGCAAAACACATCGTCCTGGACGATTTTGTATCGACCAGGACGATTGGCTCAATTCAGCAAGAATCTGCCGCCATATCTACTTAGGAAAATCTTATTTTTGGACATCGTCCCAGTGGATCGTCCTGGACTATAAAATATAGTCCCGGACGATCCAGAGCAATTTTTTCAAAATTTCTCAAGCAGTTTTGGAAAGCATTTAATGGGGATTTCGTCCAGGCCGATCGCAAGATCGTCCGGGACGATTAAACATCGTCCAGCTTCATTTCAGGGCGATATTCAGGACGATTTTCCTCATATTTGAGTTAATCGGCCAGGACGATTTGGCTATCGTCCTGGACGATAATGGCGGCTGTGGACCTCCGAAAGAACACCGCGCGAACGGGTCGATTGGAAGGGCAGATTGGATCGTGCATACGACTGACCATTGGGGATAGAGGCTGTCGCCAACACACCCCGATGGATAGTAATATACATAACCAAATCACGGGTTTCCCCCATCCGATATGAGAGATCGAATGGGGTTTAGTAGATGTGGGATCAAGTTTCCCACGGGCGCAAGCCCCCGTGGTTAATTACATCCCAGGCCGGAGCCTGAGAAAACTCTCGATTAAGGATTATACATTATCCTCTCCTAAAGTGGGATTGGCACATGGGTATAGACTAGGAAATCCTATCCAAAAGGAAGAAGGGTCTCAAAGAGGCTCAGTCAACATACGTGGCTCATACCAGCATTCAGAGGCTCTAGGGTACTAAATAGAAACTGTAGAAAGAAAGACAAGCAATCGATCACATGCGTGAGAGAAGGATGGAGGTGGCGTCATCCTGTGACGCGGATAAGTAGGATTTAGGGTCCCTGAAAAGAAGGAACCTACCTACTATTTTAGGCATACTACGAGACCGAGTGTAGTAGCCTCGAATCCTAGATCTAGGTTAGGCTTAGTGTTCGACGAGTAACACTAAGGCCCGTGTCCTAGCTAGTGCAATGCAAAGATCTGGGCTTATCCCAGCCTGGATGGGGGAGCCAGCTAACCACCTAATCGATTCAAAACCATGTTGTCCAGTCAATTATGAAAGATGGGTGGGAGGTACAGTTTCTGGAAATAGGACCGACATCTAGAGAATTTCCTAAGTGGTCCTAGACTTATGTGGGTCAGATGCTCCTAGCTAATGCAATTAAATTTCAATTAGTTGGTTACTAATGCAATGCATGCTAGTTGAATCGTCAGCTCATGAATGCTATAGATTTAAAAAAAAACAGGCTTAATATAAAATAATTTTTAGAAAAGACTGGGTCTCCCTAGGTCCGGCACTTCATCCTCATAGGCCAGATTATCCGGACTCTACCCGCAGGCAGAGAGATGTCTTATAAGAAGGAGAGAGAAGATGCAGTAATATGCATGTGACCCCGGACGATTCCGGCAGTTCCCTAGGTTCGTTAGATTTCTATGTTATTTATAACTTAAAATTTTTAGAAATTAGTTACGAGTATAAAAATTTTGTAGTCCTTAGAAGAGCCTACGAAATCCAGGCGAAAACAAAAACGACATGCAAGAAAGAAACCTAGGAAAAGCAGGCAATTTCTACTGCACAATCAGGTAAACACATCAATATAAATCCAAAATTAATCAACTAAATGGCCATAGGCAAATTGCCCTTATTACACCCCAGATATGCATAAAATAAAGTGGCCGGGCACCACTGCCAACAACCCGGATTTCTAAGCCTATGACAGACGCCAACAACTTTGAGTGGGACATTGGGTCTTCAAATCTTTAGTCTTCTGGATATCTTCTCCTTGGGCTCCTTGGAATTCTCCTCCTCGGGCTCCTTGGAAATCTCCTCCTTGGACTCCTTGGATCCGTCGTGGCTTGAATATCCAAACGAAGAGACAATTCCCCCAATATGGGGTATTGCCTTTTCTCTTTGGATATCTAAAGCCATCCAGCTCGATCTTCCAAATGGAAGAAGACTCTCCCCTTAGGGATGCCTTCTTCTTTTAGAATCCGAGCTGGATAAGAATATCCCAACTCAAAAGTTGCTTTCACAACTCTTAACAATTATTACAGATAAATTACATTAATTGAAAACAGTAAATCTAAGAATCCCTGCAAGGTTATCCTAGTAAAAATCATCCCAAGCAGTTTATATGGAAATAAAATGCTAACACCATTGACCCTGTGCCAAGCCATGCTCTTAATTTTGAGGGCTAAGCAGCTCCATCTGTGCAGTTATAATTATTAATTTTAGCCCTCATTTTTATTTAGGGGGAGCTGAGCAAGCACCTGCATAAAACATTATTAGAAATCATAATAATATTCCCCCATTTTATTAGCATTGAGCATGGCCACCTGCACGGAAGAACAGTATATATATATATGGCGTTCCTAACCTAGGGGTAAATCTAGCGCTCATCACATCACAGAGTACAGAAAAAGTAAGCAAACACAGCAATTCAATTTTCAGACAGCATGCAATGAAAACCACGGAAAGCTCCGGCACCCAGCAGAAAAATAAAACACAACGGCCTAACCTAAATCTAGAAGTGGTGCCCTAGCAAACAATTCTATGTGTGTGTAAGGCTAGTGTGGTTTGGATAGATCCTAAGCAGGGTAGTTAGTTAAAATTGTCTAAAGTTCAGGTTTGTTGTAGGCCAGAAAAGGAAATTTTGGTTGAAATTTAAATATTAGTGAATTAGGATGAATTTTGATTATTTCAATTTGTTGATCAGTTTTAAGAACTTAGGATATTCATATTTGAGGTTTAAATTGCATTAGCCAATTTTGGAAAGTTCTAGGTCCTACTAGAAACTAAGCTAAGGGTCCAAAAAGTCACTATGAGAAAAAGGCTGAGTTTGGGCCTCCTATCACCTTAGAAAAATACTAAACCTTGATACGAGTAGTTAGACAGGTAGCAGGCTAAAATCGGAGTTCTCTATGCAAAGTTATGAATTTTCTAAGTTTCGGGCTCTAAATGAACTAGGGTTGACCAAAAAGTTGACTTTCTAATTTAGGTGAGTTTCTGGACATCTAATATTTTTCATAAATACTAGACCCTAATAGGAGTCTAATGCAAGTGAGTTTGCCTAATTTGGATTTTTCTACAATTCGTTATGAATTTTCTAAAATTGGGGTATTTATGGAAATTTCTAAATTAATTAGGAGAAGGCCCTATTTTGCAATTTTGGCCCAATTCAGCCCCAAACTGAGTCGAATCACCCTCAAAAGTCAGGGATGACCTGAGAAAGTGATCCCCTAAGGTTTGGAGAAGATTTGAGATTTTTAATAATTTTTAATAATTTATTAGGGTCCAAAAGGTAATTTCCACCTATGGTCAAACTAGGGGTCAACCTAAAGTCAAACTAGGGAGCCCTATTTATCTAAGGTCAAGGGTCAGATTCTAAATAGTTCGAGGTATTACGGGTAATTTTCTGACCTAGGGTGTATTTATCGTAATTTCCGGAAGGTCTCGGGGACTTATTTAACGAGTTAATTAGGGTTGGTTAATTAAGGGCTCTAAAAGCTCCTAATAATTTCCAGAAAATTATGAGGGGTTTATGATGTCACTAGGTTTAAATGTTGAAGTTTTCATGTCAATCCGGGATCTATCCTAGTTCCTAGAAAACTTCTAAGTTCGCTAGACGGGTCCTTAATTTTTGTCCTTAGGGTGTCACTACGTTGTAAGAGTTTAAAGTGATGTTTAGTCTAACCCTTCAGGTAATAAACGCAAGGGAGTACAAAAATGAAATAAACACACAATGTCCTTAAATCTAGGAGAGCCTAGGCTAAGTGCTCGTGGTGCGACCTAAACATGCAAACTACGAATAATAAGAAAGTAAAGACACCTAAAGAAAGGATTAGTGAATGATTGGGACTTAACCATTCACTAGCCCACTTCCCCATGATTGCTCTTCATACATAAAATCCATGTCTAAAATTTCATGAACTAACGGGTCTCCCAAATTAGGATTTATATATAAGTAGTTTTAAAATAGTTTAAAAGTACTTATAGATATAAATATATTTTTGGAAAATAAAATAATTGAAACTAATCCAATTTATAATACATAAGTATAGGGAAACCCGCTGACCACCCTAACGAAGTCTCAAGCGATTTGAAAATATTTTGTATCATGAAAATAATTATCATAATTAATATTTAATATCAAAAATACTCGAATAATCGAATCCAAATAGTGATTGGTCAAAACAGCCAAAATCGAGGGCTGGAAATGGTTTCAAAACATAAAGCTCGCTTTTCTGAAAAGAACGAGGGGTTACACGTCAAAATCCGACTTAAAATGGCGAAGATACGAATTTCTGAAGTTTAAGTACAATAAAATAATATTTTAAAATAGTATAGTTTTGCTGTTTTTGAAATGACAGGAGATACAGACACACTTTTTATCTGAAAATAGTTTCAAAATATGCAGAATTCAGAGTACATACAAAACAAGGTGCTGTGCGTCGACAGCGGACTTAAAACGACAAAGCTATGTAATTTCGAAGTTGAAAGGCAAAAATTAAGTATTTTTAAATACTACTGTTTTACTGTTTTGAAAATAATTGCACACAGACCCACAAATTTCAAATAAAACCAATTCCAGAAAGTGCAGAATCTAAATACGTTCAAAACAAGACGTTGTGCGTTAAAAACGGAGCGAAAACGAGAGAGATATGAATTTTTGAAGTTTAAAGGGCATTAAAGGCCTATTTTAAAAATAATTTTTAAAAGAAAATAAAAATAATAATAATAATAATAATAATAATAAATAAACAATAAACTACTGTTTAAAAATGATAATTACAATGCTAAATAATTATAATTATATAATATAATAATAATTACATTAAAATAAGCATTTAAATGATATTAATAATATTAAAAATAAACCCTTTTCACTGTTTTTGAAATAATTTAAAATCCACAGGTCATTTTTATAAAATCAAATTTTTATCATGTAGAGGACGACGATACGAATCCAACAAGGTATTATACGTCAAAATCGGACGAAAAACGAATTTTCTAGGATTTTTAGAAGTTAAAATAGCTTTTAAAAAAAAATAACATTAAAATAATCGGCGGCTGCCACGTGGCGCACGTTCATTGGACCCGCGGTTCGGGCCAATGATTGCGCCGCCAGCAATCATTGGCCATCATTGCGGGATGATTGCGGCGGGACCCGCGCGTCACTTGAATGAGTCAGCACAGATCGCAGCCGTCGATTTCGCGCGGTTCGAGCGGACGACTGCGATGAGGCCACGTGGCCAATCGGACCGCTGGCGGGGTTCCGCAGTCAGTCCAGACCGCGGGAGAGCGCGGATCACGGCCGTTGATCGGGCGATCAACGGTCCCGATCGTTCCCTCAAGCAGGCGGACGAATCCGAAACCCTAAGGGGTTTTTTGACGATTTCTTTCGATTGGGTGGATGAAATTGCATGAAATTTTAAACCTACATCCTATAGCTGAACAGAAATCATGGGGAAGTAATATTTCGAAAAATAATTAAACCTACAAAGAGCTATTTTAATCTAAGTGTTTAGGCTATTCTATGGGATTGCGCGAGATTTTACCGTCCGATCTTCGAACTCTTGACACGGTTGAGCTTGTAGACTGTCCTCGTAAGTTTTCCTTCTTGAATCCCCGATCAAACGAGCTACGGATCTGCTGGATCGACGCCTTAACCGGATCTAGCTTCGGACCGCCGGAATCTCGCCGCCGGCGGGTGGGAATCGCCGGGATTGAGTCAGGAAGGGTGGTGGAAGGGTGTGGGAACTCTCCCCGAAGATCTCAAGTCCTGAGGTCGTCTAGAGAGAGAGAGATTGCGAAAAGATCCCAAATTGGACAAGATTTCTCCTATTTAAATCCCTAGGGTTAAGATCAACGGCCAGGATCAATTCTATCATCAATTGGGAGGGAAATCACCAGGTTTTGGCCGTGGGTTTCAATTCAAAACGAAGGGAGGCTTTAAATGCAATTAATGGGCTATTAATCTCATTAAAATAGGCCAATTTGACCTATTTAAGACTCGATTTGACCAAGTCAAACTTTGACCTGGTCAAATCAGTCAAGAGAGTCAAAGGGGAGGTGAGATCAAGCCATGGAAGGGTTTGGATCAATTTGAATTTGATTTAGACTCTAAATGGGCTAACTGGTCAACCCTGGTTGACTTGGTCAACCGGGTTGACCCAGGGTCCAAGTCCAGGCTCAACAGACTCGACTCGACTCACTGAACCCATTGGAGAGGGTATTGGGGTCTGACTTGGTCAATTTGACCAAGTCAACCCTTTGACCAAGGGTTTGGGCAAAATCGAGGTCAACAGCGGCAACTTGCATTAATTAGCTCGTTTTGAGAGCCTCTATTTAAGCTATGGCAAGGCACTTTGTAAGTGTCTTTGGCAGCCATTATAGCTTCGTTCTTGTGGGGGAAACTTGAAGAGATAGCTTGAAAGGGAGAGAGGAAAGGGTGGAGTTTGAGAGGGAGAAGATCCTGTGAGGGGGAGGAACTCAAGGGAGTGTGGTAGGGGATCCATACGGTTGCTCCGACGAACTCGCACCTAAGTACCATCGGATTCAAGGCTTGTATCGAGGTAAGTTCACCAAAGAAGAAGATCTCTTTGGTGTCAAAGGACCGGTGACTCCGCCGCACCGGGGAAGGTGGAAGTGATTTTGTAAGGGCTTATCGGCCTAGCTGTGGGGGCTAAAGGAGAGACACTTTTGTAGTGCAATACTTGGAGGGTGCCTCCAAGGAGTGGACGTAGGTCAAGGTTTGACCGAACCACTATAAATCCGGTGTGTTCTTTTCTTATTATCGCTTCCGCGTTTATTTTTTTTCCGCACTTTATTTGTGGTGTTTTTGGTTGGAACTTTATCTTTGGTTTTAAGGTTTTCCAATTCACCTCTCTCTTGATTAGCTTGGGACTAAGCTCAAGAGGGCCTAACATCCCTAACGAACTTTCACGATCTTTATGACCCCAAACTCCTACTAACTACGGTCTTTCTGACCTCCCTCGCTTGAGAACGGTCTTTCTGACCCCAGTCTCCTGTCGATTATGGTCCTTCCAACCCTCACTAGACAACGATCTTTCTGACCCCAGTCTTCTGTTGACTACAGTCCTTTCGACCTCTCTCACCAGACGACGACCTTTATGACCCCAATCTCTTGTCGACTACGATTCTTTCGACCTCCGTCGCTTACTACGGTGACCTCCCTCGCCAACAATGGTCTTTATGACCCCGGTCTTCTATCGATTACGGTCCTTCCAACTACTGTCACCTACTATGGTCTTTCCAACCTCTATCATATAGACTGTGGTAATGTCAACCAAACAAATATGTCTACGTTGATTATTGTAACTCCCACCATATAATGTGCTCTATATGATGTACATTTATGACATCAAGCCAAGGCCTTCTCCGAAGGAAGGGCCTCATTTATAATCAACCGCAAAGACTAGTGGATTCATTCAAACTGGGCCAGGCCCCGTGGTTTTTCCTCTTTTTCAGGGGTTTCCGCGTAAAAATTCTGGTGTCTCTTATAAATGTTGCACCCTCTCTTTTTCATATGCTTGTGTGCTGGATCTTCGTACAATGCTAAGACGTTAAACTATATACTTCTCTACCGCCGCGAATATTCGAGAACGCAATAATTATTTATAATAATATCATCTAAATATTAGTTGTGTTAATAAATAGTTCGACCTAAATTTGACTTAAATATTTTAGATTCGAGTTGACATGTTTAATAAACGATATGTAATAATCCATTTTTTTTTTAAATAAATCTTTTTTATGAAAATTCTGGATTTCAGCATTGTGACTTGTCAAAGAAGAGATGCATGGAAGAGAAAGAGTGATGTTTGGTGCTTTTTCATCTGTTAATTATTTTATTTATTTATTGTAAGTAACTCAAATCTCATTTTAGTCTTCAATGATTTTGATTATTATATAATTTTTTTTGTATTTAACAGAATATATATATTTTCTTGTATTTAACATAATATATATATATATTTTCTTGTATTTAACAGAATTAATTATTTTCTACCGGCATAAGTAATAAAGACTGAATGTTAACATTATAAATTGGATTTGTTGTTAAAACAGAATACCCTACGCAAATGGTTTATAGTGTTATCTCGGTTGTAGCATCTAACAGATGACTGATTACGCCGACGGGCAGAGAGTGACGACTTTTTATTGATTTAATGAATCAATCACATATAATGATGATTGATTAATTGAATATAATAATTAATTAATTAATTAAATTATAATTGAAATAACCAATGACTAATTGAGAAGCAGTTTGGGTTAAAGATGTTGAAAACATCACATTAAAACTAGATGTCATTATTTGTTAAATAATACATTGATGTATGTATATAATAATAGCACTGATGACATTAGTAGATAAATTAATATTATTGACAATATTAGAAGTAGGGGGTGTCAATAGTGGACCCAACTAGAAAACCTGACCCGAAAATTTTGGGTTTGAATTGACCCAGACCCGAAACGGGTTAGGTTCGGGTTCAATAATTAGACCCGTTTCAAAAATCAGGTCGGGTTCAGGTTAACTCGTTGACCCAAAAACCTGTATTTGACCCGGTAACCTAAGATTGACCCTTTTTTTACCTGAAAAGCGGAGATTAACCCATTTTTAGACTCGAAAACTAACAATTTTTTGTCTGCCCCGGCTCATTCGGGTCAGGTTGGATTGACTCGGACACGAAGCGGGTCGGTTCGGGACCGAAAAACTGACCCATTTGCAAAAATGGGTCGGGTTCACTGTGACCCTAATAGTGTCGTGTCAGTTTTGGGTTTGACCTGAACCCGTCCCGTGACCCGAAATTGACATCCCTAATTGGATGCATTGATAATACATAAACAGATAATGCATATGAATATCTATTAAATTTAAATATTTTAAAAATAATAATAATAATAAATGTTTAAAATATTTAATAACATAAAATAATTTAATGTTTAAAATTAATAATAAATGTTTAAAATATTTAAAATAATTAATAATATTTAAAAATCCCGCCGAGACTCGCAAGCCTGCTCGAGCTTATTTATAGTGGGAAGAGCTCGAGCTCAATATTTGTCGATTGAGCTCGACTCAAAAACCGTCTTACTCGAGCTCGACTCAAAAACCGTCTTACTCGAGCTCGACTCTACTCGTTTGCACCCCTAATTAAAACTAATTTCTCAACAAGAAGAATCCACATCCATATCACCCAACTTCAATACATTAAGGCACTTAGACGCCAAAAGAATGATCGATGATCAAGGAAATAAACATGAGCTATTGAGCTGTATGATGAAATATTTTTGTTATTTTGGCCACATTTGTCAAAGGTCGCTCCATAAAAATTAGAAAAATATTTACATTCTCCATAAAAGGGGGAGCTTCGGCCTAAACTTAAATTGGAGAGAAAAACAAAAGATATGAAGAACTCTTAAGTCAAACAAAACATTTGAATAAAACTATATCTTTTTTATATTCAAAATTAAAGTGTTTATAAGCATGATATAGAGAATCAAACATTACATACTGTTAGTTGGATTGAACATTGAGATAGTTGTTCTCAACTTAGATTATAAAATGATATTATCAAAATATTAGCGGTTGTTGAGACCCAATAAAGAACATGAAAGCATGATTTACAGAGCAAAACCAGCTGTTTTTTACTCTTTAATTTATACAGCATTTGAAGTAAGACCTTGATATATAATTAAAATTTTATTTTGATTGAGCGTGAATCTCGATGCAAAATCAAGTTGGAAACTTTCAAAATTAAATCTAGGATCATCCAAACTCTGATTTCAGCAAACTTATAGTCGAACTCGAAAATACGAACACAACGACACCAAATTCAACTAAATCCGAGCTCAAATGGATCAAAATCGAAGACTTGAAGCGCCTTTGAAAGGTTTAAACCATAAATTGGATAGCCAAACCGTTTCCAAACATGACATGCTTATAGTCGAATCGAGCAGCTCAATGAGATGAATCCAACGAGCTCAAGATCATCAAATTTTGATATCATTAAGACTATAGTTCTTTTGACCTCCGTTGCCAAACAACGATCCAGAAGCCTTTTCTGACCATTGTTACCCACTGATCGACTACTATCCTTCTAACCTCCATTGCCAAATTACGATCTTTCTGACCTCCATTGCCCACCGACTACGATCATTCCAACCTCCTTTGAATGCCGATAATGATTCTTCCGACCTCCGTCATCAGATAATTGTCTTTCTGACCACTGACACCCGCCGACTACCTCCGTCGCAAGACAACGGTCTTTCCGACCACCGTCCTCCACGGACTACTATCCTTCCGATCTCTATCTCCAAACAACTGTCTTTTCTTACTGCTGTTGTCCACCGACTACGATCTTTCTGATCTCCGTCGTCAGAGAACAATATTTCTGACCACTATCGCCATCCAACTATGGCCTTTCTGACCTCTGTCGCCAGACTACGGTCCTTACAACTAACCGACATGTTGATAAACGAAGCCTAAGTCTATTTTTACAGCTTGTTTGTTCGCATGTTGCATCAGTAAGATTTGCATACCACACCTACATAGTTTTTTTTTTTTTAATTGTATCTTATAATAAATATTCTATGAGATTTAACTCATATATTTGCAATATTATCTTATATATGTCTCGGAAAAGAAGTTCAAGTACTTCTGGATATTTTGAAGGTCTCCTCGGCATGGCTAGATCTTTTCAGCCTAACAAGTAAGGGTTGAAGTGTAGAGATGATGGAAGGTGCAAGCTTCCTACTGATTATAAGAAGTTTATATCCTTCTATCATGGATTATACAGTCAAATACTCTTCTGTTTGCATTAATATATAGCAGGTATATTAGAATGGTTGAGGGGTTGAGGGAGGAACTACATAGCAGGATGAAAAAATGACTGAAGAATTGATGTTTAATAACCTTAATGATGGACATTAACATGTAAAAAGTGATATAAACAAGCATTCAATAGAGGAACAATATATCTTATGATTTCAAGCTACTTGTGTTCAAGTTATTTTTATAGAATAACAAAATTGTAAGAAGTTTCTTTCCCACAGAAGAAAAAGGTCATGTTATCTTTTGAATTCAAATTTATGTTACTCATGATAATTGTTGCGGGCTAGAAATTACGCGGCGATAGAGATTTGATTCTACGTCTTAGCGTTGTACGTATAACTAGCACACACACAGATAACACAAGATTTTTTACGTGGAAAACCCTTAAAAGGGAAAAAACCACGAGGCCTAGCCCAGTTGAAAATGATTCCACTAAACTTTGAGTTGGTTACAAATGACTGAATCACCTCCAGGGATGATCAGATTACAATCAATTACTTAAGTAAGACGTCGAGTCTTCGGCAGGACGTAGAGACTGAATGTCGGGCCCTGAGTAGGACGTCGAGTCTTCGGCAGAACGTAGGGACTGAGTGTCGGGCCTTGAACAAGACGTCGGGTCTTTGGCAGGATGTAGGGACTGAACGTCGGGCCTTAAAGTGGTGGTCCGGCGATGTTCTGTGGTGGTCCGGCGAGGTTCCTGCGGTGACTACGGCGGTGGTCCGACGAGATTCCTGCGGTGGTCCGGCGAGGTTCTGCGGTGATCCGGCGGCTGTCGAGGAGGAGCTCCTTCCTTCTCTTCTTCCTTCTCTTTTCTTCTTCTCTCTCTTGCTTAGATCCTCCTCTTGTGAAGGATGAGGGCTCTATTTATAGATTTTTTGGAGTGGCATGGTCTGTAAATAGGTGTGAGATCAAGGGCGAATAAGGAGTGGCTCGAATGGACGGTCGATAGTGAGCCCTTCGATCGTGCACCGTTCGTTGGCCTTTTGGAGGCCTTAATGATGTTGGAATTTAGTGATCTTGGGCTCGTTAGATTTGTCTCGTTGAGCCGTTCGATTCGAGTATAAGCTCGTCAAAATTTGAGACCGTTTGGTAACTCAAATTGCGGTTTGAACCTTCCAACAGCGCTTTGAACCCTTGATTTGGACTCATTTGGGCTCGGATTGGGTCGATCTTGGTGTCGTTGGGTTTGTATTTCCGAGACACTCAGTTTGACTGTAAGCTCGTTGAAATCGGAGTTCGGATGCTCCCGAAATCAAATTTTGAAGTTTCCAACTAGCCTTTTGCCTCGAGATTCGTGTCCGATCAGAATAATTTTTGCATGACGTATCAATAATCAAACTTTTTATTCAAACTTTTCTAAGAAAAATAATCAGTGAACTAAATTTTTCAATGATCACTAGATTCTAATTTGAGCTCCAATAACTGCTATTACTACTGGATGGTGATCACAGGGCTTGATCATGTATGCTTGAAGAAACATTTAAATTCCATTTTTGTTGTTTAGATCATCTCCAACATAACTGTATATTATTGTATGCCGTCCCTGAATCGCTGCATTCGAACACCAAATCTCACGCCAAAAATCGGTAGGTGAATTGTTCACTTACGTCAAAAAAAGCTATTACCTTTTGCACTCTGCGTAGCTTCGCAGGAAGCTCGCAAAAATAGGAGAGAGATAGTTACCTTCACAACGAAGTGCGCGAAAAAAGAAAAATGGAGTTCCATTGGAGATGAACAACCGCATTTTAAAATTTTGCAGCATTTTAGAGTGAAAAAATGGGGTTTCCTGTTGGAGATGCCCTTAGGAAGAGCCAAATCCTACAAAAAAAGTAGTGTAAGATTCCGTGTAGGAATAAACATACATTTCAATGAGGAGAAGAAATTTTTGTTAGAGGGATTTACATACATACCATTTTATTTCATGATATTTATATATCTAACATCTAAAATTTTAATATTACATGTCTACCACCCATAGAATAAATGTAGTGTATGGAATGAAATATTAAAGTTTATGGGATGGTATGAGTGGTATGAAAGGAAATATATGAGTGATATATTTGATATTAAAGTTGTATATGAGTGATAGACATATAATATTAACATTTTAGATATTATATATATAAATAATATTAAAAAAAGTGGTACTTATGTAAATCCCCTTTTTGTTATTTGAAGGACAATATCACTAATAAGTTCAGCGTTATAAACCCTGCTAAGGGCCAAAGTTACTTGAGTATGCATTGAAGAATAAAAAAAATCATTCAAGAATATCTGATAGGGTTAATTCAATAACCAAAGTAATGATCTATTGAGGGTTGGTTATGCAGGTTTTCCCTTTATGCTGAGTCGTGGTGGTTGGGACTGTTTTATGAGTTTTCTTATGTTTTGTTGGGTTATGTTATGTCCTTCTCTGATACTGTTGGTGGGTTTTTGTTTGCAGGTTGTTTTGAAGTTCGGTAGAGTTCTCTTTCGTCGAGGTTGTTGTGGCTTTTATATGAGGCTGGAAGGCTTCTGGATGAGCTAGAGGCATGTTTGATATCTTCTTGTGCTTGGTGGATCTCTTTCGTGGAGGTTGCTGAGGACTGTGGTTATTATGTTGAAGAGTAGCTAGCTGATTGGTTTCAATGGTATAGCCTTTTGTGTTTTTTGGAGGTGTTTTTACAGGACTAGGCTGTTTTTTCTTTCCTTTGGCTCAATTGGGTTTTATGATTATGATTTTTAGTTGTTTCTTTTTTTTTTGGGGAAATTAGGGGCGAAAGCCCATAACATTATAACATGAAAAATAATACAATAGTGGATCTAGCTGCAACCACAACCTACCAGTTGCAATTGATCAAAAATTATCAGCAAATGCTGCTAAACCAAAGAAAAAACAGTACTATCAACTATCAGCTTAGCTGCTTAACAAAGGAAAAACAAAAAAAAACTCAGCTTAACCAAACTAATATAGCCAGAATTAAAACAAAAATAAAACTGGAACCGACTACAGACCGAAAAGTTCCCAAGCCTTGAAAAACCTGGACTCAGAAAAACAAATCGAGGCACTGCAGATACATGAATCCCTGGTTGCCCGTAGACCGTCCAAGGGATATGGGAACATCATCATTGTCCAGGAATGGCTCCTCTGTTGGGTCATAACGGGGAAGGGAAAGAACCAGACCACCATTCTCACCAGCCACAAGGATACCGAACCTCTGAAGGTTCCAGCAAAAACCATTCCAGCAGGAATTTCCAAGTTTCTTCCAACAAATCCATATTACGAGGTAAGCAAGCAATGCCAGGTAGAAAAAATAATCCAGTTAAATCGGCATAACCTGGAGTTACACCAAAAACTCCTTAAACCTTTCCACCAGTTTATCATAAGACCTCCATTTACTGATTTTTGCATGAATAGCAGCAGTAATGACATTTTTCACATAATTAGGACTGTTCCAGGTATTAGTAAATCTCCTAACATTCCTTTCTCTCCAGATGTGATACACAGCCACCGAAATAGCCAAAAAACAACAATTTTTTTCAGTAGCATTTAAGTTGGTATTGCAGTTAATAAAGTCATAAACCTGAAACAGGTTGGGCCTTAAAAAGAAGCAATTGAGGAAGGGCAGCAATGAGCAAATGACATTGAAGGAGAAGTCACAGCTAAAGAAAATATGTGAATGAGTCTCATTATGCCTTCTACAGAAATCGCATAGAGGAGAAGCAGGAATTCCCCTAAAAATAAGCTTATCAGCACATTTAAGCTTACTGTTAATAGCCATCCAGGAGTAACAAGCATACCTCAAAGCACTCTTTTTATGCCAAATGAACTTAAACCAATTCACATCCTCCATATTATCATAAAAGTGGGAAGTAAGAATCTTAAAAGTAGGCTTAGAAATACCAGCCCAAAGCACACCATAAGTCTCCTCAACAGAAATTGTAAGAATTTGCAGCTTAATATCAGACGGTAACCAATCAGGCAAAGACCAAGCCCCATTTGAAATAAAGTCCTTAACCTCACAGCCAACCAGATTAGCAGAAAAAAATTGGTTACCTAAACAGTCACCACAAAACCAAGGGTCCCAAAGCATAGAAAAATTGCAAGCGTCAGCAACCTTAAAATCAAAATTGGCTTTGGTTTTAGTTGCAGTAATACACACTTGTTTCCAGAATTTGGAAGCCGCAATAGGTGGTGATTTCCAAGGAGAAAGAAATCTGTATTTGAACCAGTTGCCCAATGGAAATTGAGTGTTATACATACGCCAAATGAAAGAGCAGAAAACCCCGTGGTACATAGAATCGAAGGATGGAATCCCCAAGCCACCTTTAATTTTAGGTTTAATGACAGTTTTCCAAGAAATGAAATGCATTTTCTTATCCTTAATGTTCCCAAAAAACAGAAACTTGGAACATAATTTGGTAATAACTTTACGGCATGCTTTGGGTATTATGGCACCCCTTATCCAGTAGGCAATTGTATTGGAGATAGTAAATTTAATAAATTGCACCCTACCTGCAAAAGAAAGGAAACGAACTTTCCAACCCTCAAGTAGAGCAGAGATTCTGCTGATTAGGGGTTGGAAATGAGTGAAATTAATTCTGTTGTAGGTGATAGGTAACCCCAGGTAAGTGAGTGAGCTCTCAATAGAGGAGATGCCCAAAATAGAGGCAAGGAAATCAGCATTTCTAACCCTCTTAGAGAAAAGCATTGAGCTCTTAGCAGGGTTAATATGAAGACCGGATAGCTCAGAGAAGTTAAGCATAGTATCCTTTAGATAGGCCAAGTTACCGGCTGAGGCCAAACCAAAAACCAAGAGGTCATCCGCATACATGAGGTGCTTAATAGAAAAGGAACCTTGATTCAGTCCAACAAATGAAGAGTGATGCAGGCATTGAGAAAGCCCATCCATTGCAATGCAAAACAGTAAAGGAGAAAGGGGGCATCCTTGACGTAGCCCCGAAGAAGAACTAAAAAATCCTTCAAGAGAACCATTGAGGCAAATTGAAAAATGAACATCCATAATACATCCTTTCACCCACTCAATGAATTTGTCTGGAAAACCTTTAAGTTTTAACCTATGAAGAAGGAAATTCCTAGAAACGGAATCAAAAGCCTTTTTAATGTCCAGTTTTGCACAGAAAAACTTTTGTTGGCCTTTAAAAACTTTAAGCAACTCATTAGCTAAGATAATGTTATCCATAGACTGTCTATTTGCAATAAAACCCGCTTGGCTGTCATGGATAATGTGGGGTAATATAGGCTTAAGCCTGATAGCAATAAGTTTAGCCACAATTTTGTAAAACACGTTACAAAGAGAAAATTGGTCTGAAATCAGAGATACTTGCAGCATGAGAACCTTTAGGAATGAGTGTTATAGCTGTAGCCTTAGCCTTAATGGGCATTTTACCAGTATCAAAGAAATGTCTAATAGCAGCACAAAGTTTAAACCCAATAATGTGCCAAGTTTGTTGATAAAAACTAAAAGAAAAACCGTCCGGACCAGGAGCCGAGTCCGTTTTCCAGCAAAAACCACAGCCTTAATATCTTTGTCGGTAAACGGCTCAATCAAAGAATTATATGCAGTTGTTGGAACCAAATTTCCAACAGGAATAGACGCCCGGTCATTCCTAAAGTGATCAGGGACATTAAAAAGATTTTGGAAATGCTCAATAAGTTCCACCGCAATATTTTGATGCCCGTGATAAGCCCTTGGCTAGTAGCTATTTCCTTGATCAAATTCTTGTTGGATCTAGATCTAATTTTTGCGTAAAGGAAGCCAAAGTCATCTTCCCCATGTGAGAGCCAATACGATTTGGCTCTTTGAATGATCCAAGAGGACCATTCCAATTGTAATAAATTGAGGTTCTCAGTAGCAATTTTGAGATTGGAGTTAAGCTGGTAATCCAGGGGAGAAATTTGTAAATCATTAATGCATTGCAATTGATGATTTTTTGCTTCCAGGATAGCATTAGACAAAAAGGAAGAAGAAGACCAATCCATACCCTTGATCTTATTTTTAAGAAACTTCAAGCAGTTGTAAAATGCATAGATAGGGCTAGCCTTATTAGGAATGTTGAAAGCAGTAAGCAAAACCTCCCAAAAATCATCCCTATTGAGCCAAAATTTTTGAACATGAACCTAGAATAGGTTCTATTGACACTGTTGGCCACCAAGATAAGAGGAGAGTGGTCAGAACCAAAAGGGGAATCAACCTTATAATGGGAGTGTGGGAAGAGCTCCAGAAATTCAGAATTCACTAATATTCTGTCCAGCTTAATGTGGATTGGAAAATCAATTCTTTGATTAAACCAAGTGTAAAGGAGACCTACAGAGGAGAGGTCTTAAAGTCCACAATTAAAGATGAAATTGCTTAGCTCCCCCAAACGGCCACTGGGTAAAGGGACCCCTCCAACCTTCTCAAACTCATATCTGTAACAGTTAAAATCTCCATGATTGCCCATGGGAGATTGATGTTCTTAGAAATCTGAATCAGAGAATCCCAAAGATCCTTCCTATCATCTGGCTGATTTGCAGCATAAATGACAGATAAAAAAATCGGTGGGGAGGAGCCCGAAGAGAACAGCCCATGAATAATCTGAGAAGAAAAGAAGGATGGAGAAAAGGATACAGCCGTGGAATCCCACTTGAGCCAGATCCTACCCGGATTAGAGAAAGCAAAATTGTCACAACACAATTCATTATCAAAAAGCTTGTGGGACCGACAAAACCAAGGATCAGAAGACATAGAAGACTGAATCTTAGCTTCTAGAATACCAAGAAGCTTGAGATTATGAGAAGAAATGAGGTATTTGCACATAGTAACTTTGAGGGGATTGTTAAATCCTCTCACATTCCACGAAGCAAAAGGAGGTAAAGACATGGTTAACGTGAGTTTTTTGCCTTCTTGGCAGACTTGGATTTGGTTTTCTTGGGGGAAACTTTTTTGGACGTGGATTTGGTTTTAGAGGAAATGGTGGGTGCTTGCATCTTGGATCCAATAGAGTCCTGACTAAAAGAGCTAGTCGGTAAGGAAGCAGAGGAGGCCTCTTCATCTCCACCCGTCTCCTCTGCCATTCCTTCCAGAGCCGGATCCTTATCCAGGGAAGCAAAACTGTTATTAATAATAACATTTGCAGGAATCAGTAACTGGTTGGGAAGGGCTTGAAGAGAAAAAGAAGTTTCATCTTCAGGAAGATTGAGATTAGGAATAGCAGAGGTTTTTTGTGTGGCGGTGATTTGCGTAGCTGGCTGAGAAGTCTCAGGTGAAGGCAGTAGTGGTAGAGTTTGGTCTGAGGTAGAAGGTGGGGCAACAATCGAAGGAGGAGCAAGAGGGTTAGGGATTATCTGGGTCTGAGATTCAGGGGTCGGGGTGGGGTTCGGAGTGGGGGCAGAGGCACGCGGTCCCGGTTTTCTACTCTTACTACGACCCCGAGGAAAATTATTAGTCTGGGCAGGTTTAGGGTTAGGATTCGAAGAGCATAAAGCAAAAGGGTGGAAGAGAGAGCCACAGCCTTCGCATGGGGTTGGTTTCCAGTCATAAACCACTTTTAAAGTCATGTCTTCACCATCCAGATCCAAGGGAATTTCATCCGGTAATTTAGAATCCTTGCTGATATGAACACACACACGAGCAAACGTGAGTCGTGTTCTTTTGGCCGTTAAAGTATCAACCGATATAGGAATACCCACATAACTAGCAATTTTTGAGATTCCAGCCGGAGTCCACAACGCCAGCGGGAGATCCAAAATTTTAATCCAGATCGGGATTAGAGCAGATTCATCCTTATGGGTTTAAATTTTGGATTCCATTTTTGTAAAATAAAAGCCTTACCCAGTAGGAACCAAGGCCACCTGAGAAGACCATCTCCATGTCATCGGCAGAGGTGAATTTAAGAAGGAAGAAGCCGTCCGCCAAGGAGAGCAAGGAGAAGGAACCTTTGAGCTTCCAAGCCTTGTTCATTGCGCCCAGCAACCGCTCATAATACGGACGAGGCCCGATCGAGTAACCCACCAGAGAATGAGTCCATATGCTCTTTCCAGCAGCGAGCTCATCAGCAGAAATTGAAAGTTTTTTTGTAGGAGCGACAAAGGACATGGGCCATTCATCTGGGGTAACCTTAGGAGCAGAGAGGTTTTCCGCGTAGGAAACGAGAGGTCGAGGAGGTGCGCCTAGCACAGAAGTGCCCGGGAGAGGCGGAAAAGACAGGGGGTCAAGATCCATTCCGGAGAGGAGAAGCAGGCCTCCTCCCGAATGGAAAAAAGGTGGCCAAGCGGCCAGAGAAGAAAGGTCGGGAGATCGCCGCCAAGGGAAAAAAAAACCCTAGCAGCCGTTTTTCCTAATCCGAAAACTTCACCGCTGAGGATGAGGACCACACAACTGAACGCTCGAAATTAATTTTTTTTTTTTTTTTTTTCTTTGATGGATCTTTTTTCCATCCTTTTTCGTTCTTTGCATGATCTGTTGATCCTTGCTTCTTTTAATTTTTCTCCTAATTTTTAAGAGTTTTTTTCTTTCCTTTGATTAGGTTCTAGTTTGAATTTATAAATTTTTCATTGTTTTTTCTTACTATTCATTTGCAATCTTTGTAATTTTTTTTTTTTTTGAATGAATTTGGGCATATTTGCCCCTATTTTTCCAAAAAAAAAAATCATTAAAGAAGAGGGAAAGCAGGAGTAGCTGACAAAGTTAATATGGCTTATCTCGCTCTGTTGAGTCGACCGAAAAAGTTGGCGAGGTCGAAGATGGCGGAGATGAAGCCAGATATCTAACTTTTGCCAAAAGAAATTCTTTATTTTCCTGCAAAAGCGTAAACCACATTAGGTCCCAAATAACCGGCCGCACCGGATAGCAGGAGTAGCTGACGAAGTCAGTGTGGCTCATCTCGATCTGTTCAGTCAGCCGAAAAAGTTGGGGAGATCGAAGATCGCGCAGAGGAAGCCGGAGTTCGGGTCCCAAATAATCGGTCGCACCGCCCTTTTCTTCCGCCACCGTTACAGCACTGAATACTAGTTCAGCAGTTCCCAAATCGATCTATAAAAAAACCGCATCCTCGCCGGACTCCTAACCCCAATCGCAGTTTAAGAAAAAAAAAAAAGGCATTTCAATCCGCTCCAGTTCCAAATGGGCAAGAAGAGTAGAATCGCTGCCGCAGCTGCCGCTGCGGCTGCAGGACGTAACGGCCGGCTAATCGAGAATCTCAAAATAGTGACTGCTAGCCTGGCGAAGGAATCTGCGCAGTCCCGGAAAAAGATGGAGCAACTCCAATTCCACCTCGCTTCAATGGCCGCCGACCGTGACATCTGCGATGGCCTCGAACGCGATGTCTTGGCGCTCGTCCTCTCCACTAGCCTGGGCGAAGCCGCCGAACGCACGACGGTGGAGATGACCGCAGCTACAGAGAGGGAGAGGAATCTGAGTACGAAGATTGAGTCGGCGGTAGCCGAGCTCAATGCCGCGGAAATGAGGCTGCTTTCTCTAGTTACAGAGAATGATGCGAAGATCAAAGAATTGGAGGATTTGAAAGAACGCCTTCAATCCATGGAGGAACAAGCAAGCGAGCGTGGAAAACCATGGAAGAAGTGGCTTTACTCTGCTGCTGCCACAGCCACTCTCTTAGCTACTACAGCTCTCGCCACCTTCTGCTGCGATGGATCGTTCGCCAGATCAAGAATTTGTTTGAGAGAGAAATTTTTTTTTTTTTTTTTTTTTTTGAACTTTTGAGCGAATTAACGAAACTCAACATTAGATTAAAAAGATTGTGTTTTGATTTTAGTTCATAATTGTAGTATTTATCGTTGATCAGATTTATAAATTTAGAGAGTTTTACTGTTTTCTTTTTAGATGTGAGAAAGTGCTTTATTATTCTGAATTTTTTCATTAATAAAAATAGTTCATCAATTTAATTTCTGAAATTAATAATTTTTTTTAAATGATTTTCAAATTTAACGTTCACCAATTCAAAAGTTGATCCTTGAAAGTCAAGAGATTATTTTTGGCATGAAAAAGTAATCCAATTCAAAGATGCTGCCTGCAAAGTGCAAACTTATTCCAATCAGTAATTTAATCAACACATTGGAAAATAACACGGAAAGATTATATTTTTAAAATAAAATTTAAAGATAATCTAATTTTGAGTATTTTTAATAAATAATTAATTTTTAACAAAAATTATTATTTGATTAAAATATTTTTTTTTAATCAGAGAAAATAAATTTAGTTCTTAAAAATATAAGTTATATAACCATTGGCGTAGAGCAAGGAAATGTCGAATTACATTAATTTTAGGCTTAGTATGGGAATGCTTTTTAACTCTTTTGCCTTTCATATTGTAGCCATAAATTTTATTTGAGCGATATTTTCTCACTTTTTTAAAAAAAAAATTGTACTTGAAAGCTGCTTTTATAAAAGTTTTAAAAATTACTTTATGGATAATAAAAGCAGGAAAAAAAATTGTTTAAAATGAGAAAAACGACTGGGTGCAACCATGACAGCGATATCGAGCCACGGTATCGAGCGAAGGGAGGTGACATGGCGTATTCTGATTGGTAATTGGAAGGCGTTCAGCATCCACACATAATAATGCAAAATTTAAAAAAAAAAAAAGAAAAGAAATTCATGAATAACAGCAAAAGATTAACTTTCCTTTTCAAGTTTCTACTTTCTAGAGTCATATAAAGCATCTCAATCATTACTTGGGGGAGGCCAAAACCGCCTTCAAACTTTACACCAACTTTTGCCAAACATTTGAACGATAAAGCAACCCTTTCTTCTCCTCCTCCGCTTTGCTTCTTAAGCTCTTCCTTTGCTCTCTTCCTTCTTCATCACTTCAACTGAAACCAAAATCATCTCATCTCTTAGTCATGGCTGAAGGATCATCAAATCTTATGCCTATTGTTAGTAAGATCTTCTGTTCTCCTTCCCTCACAACATTGGTGGTTCGCAGAAGGCCTCATGTAATCAATGGAGGTGGATTTGTAGTCTCTGATTGCAACCAGAAGGTAGCTTTCAGTGTTGATGGCTGTGGAATTCTGGGAACTAAGGGAGAACTTGTTGTGAGAGACAGTGATGGATCCTTAATACTTCTAATTCATAAGAAGGTATAATAACTATTTCATGGTTTCTTTCAAGTTAGATTTTCCTTCATCATACATTGCTCTTATTATACAGTTGCTCCAGTGGCAGATAAGATTAGAGAGAGTCGTCTTAAATGATTTGGTCACATAAAAAGATTGTTTTTTTAGATCTAAATGAGAATTTGACTCTTAATAAAAATTCATTATTTTGTGCCAACGTCGAATGTCATCCGGAGACCAGCCAAAATGCACCACGTCACCTTTTACTCGGAGCCAAAGCTCGGTACTGCTCGATACCACTAACATGACACGTTATGGTTGATCTACGAACGACGTTCTGCATCCGGTCTTCTCACAAAATAATTCATATAGCGAACTTCACGTAGTGGAATAAGGACTTGATGTTGTTATACGGATTGCTCTTCTTTAAGGATTTTAAGGAGGCTAAATTTTAATTAATTAATTATGGATGTTATTTTAACATAGGGGGGCATCATTCAAGCAATTAGCACCTGCTCTCAATGGAATGGATATACAATGAATTATGAGGGGGCTAAAGACAAAGTTTTTACTCTGAGTGACTCAAAGCCATTATTTGCACTGAGAAGGTCTACAAAGATTTACATTGAACCTAAGAGGATGAACAAAGACTACTACTTTGAGGTCATTGGCTCCTTTCCTCAGAGAAATTGCTCCATTGTAACTTCCAAGGGAATTGTTGCTGCTCAGGTAAAAAAATTATTTTATGGTTTATTTATATTTAAATATATTTTCCTTTTTTTAATCTTAGAGTATTGGACAAATTAAATAGTACTAATCTAGGGGTGTCAATAAACAACCCAACTTAAAAAATTAGGGCCCGGGTTGATCGAATTATTATTCTGGTCACATTGGGTCTACAATCTTGACACGATTATTATTTTAGTGTTGTTCGAGTTGACAAAAAACCCAAAATTGGCTTAAAACTGGCTTTATTATCATTCAAGTTCAATTTAAGTAGGTCGGATTCGAGTTAAACTAATCATTTTCGTGTTAAATGAGTTGTATTTGAGTTAAACTAGGTTGTATGGAATTAATCATATGTTGGATTCGGGTCAAGTCAAGGTCATAATAAACATTTGACCTTTATAATCAATGTGTCGATTTGAGATCAAGCATTATATATATATATATATATATATATATATATATATATATATATATATATATATATATATATATATATATATATATATATATATATATATATATATATATATATATATATATATAATTGGCTTTTAATCACTATTCATAAAATATGCCAAAAAATACAACATTTACTTACAATTTTAAACATAAATCTGATTTTCGTTGACACAAATCTCTCACAATTAAGGCTTCGTTTCGGACAACTATTTCATTACTTTTTAAAACATCTTTTTAGTACAAAAAATTTTAATTTAAGAAAATTTTTAACTAAAAGACCGTTTTAGAAAGCATTAAAAAAGTTGTCTCAATTGAACCCTAAATAGAGAATTCAATCAATAAAATTTTAGTTATATTATCCAATTTCCAAATAAAATAAGTTTAGTATCCCCACTAAGCAATGCTTAAGGAAAGAAATTTTATCAAAATTTTCATTAAATTTTCAGTGAATATAAAATTTAAACTCATTAAATAAATTATAATCAAATTTTTATTAAATTATTTTGATCTAAAAATTTTAATTAATTAAAGAATTTTTTGCCACATGAATGTAAATTAAAGTAGAAAGACATTTTAATTATTATTATTATTATTATTATTTATTTTAATTTTTTTATGTGATTAGGTGGGATTCAAGGAGATGAATGGAAGCAAGGATTTATATTCTCTTGTGGTGCAGCCTGGCTTTGATCAAGCATTTGTTGTTGGAGTAATTGCAATCTTAGACTACTTAAATGGAGAATCAACAAGTTGCTGACTTTAAGATTAATTAGGAAATTAATATATTTTTTCCTAATTCTGTTTTTCTTATTTTTATTATTGGTGAAATCTATGTATTTAATATTTCTTATATATTTGAATTTCTATCTTGAATTTTAGAATTAAAAAAAGAATTAAAACTGTGTATGTTCATATAATTAATTGTTATCTTGTTTAACATAGCTTACATTTTTTGGGAAAAATACTAAAAATAGGGGATTAATGTATAAATAATATTTTTTTATGTACATATTTAATGCTTAAATTAATATATTTAGTTATATGATGTTTAAATATTTTAAATTACATAAAAATATCACTAATATTAACTCTTTTTTTGACTAGTTCTCTTGTTAAGGTAATATATCAGAATTTTTAGTACAAAGTTGACACATATAGTGATCAAGATGATAGAGTTGTATATATAAAACACATTACAATCATTCTCATGTGTATAATAAGGTATTAAATTACAATTAAGCATGCAAAGGAAGAAGCTGGGCTTGATCTCTACATTACAACAATACTTACATACCCAAACCTTTAGACTTCCTTAGCAACTCTTCTCTAAATTTTCATATAGTACAAGAAAGAATAGCAGCACAAAAATATTCAATGAGCAGCTCTTGAAGCAACATCATCAGACCAAGGCTTCGTTTGAGACGGCTTTCTTACCGCTTCTTAAAGCAGCTTTTTTAGTGCATTTTGAATCAACTTTGCCGTTTGGTTACTCTTATTATCGTACAATACAAATCCGAGCATTTGGATCAATAACATTGTGGAAAAACTTAGTCTTGTATCTATGTCCAAATTGGTGTCTTCTAGCATCCTCCTTTGCTCCTATCTTCTCTTTTTCCATATTCACTTCATCTTCCTCATTGACAATCTCCACTGTATACACAAAGGTGCCCATAGGGATGTCCTGCTTGAGCTCCAAAAGGGGCTCTAATGTCTCCACAACTGTCTTCATATCAGGCCTCAATTTTGGGTTTTGGTTCAAGCATTTATATGCCAACTCTGCTGCCTTTTGTGCTCCTTCTGCCGAATATTGGCCCTCCAGGCTTGGATCCATTATTCGATAAAGCTTTTGAGGATTAGTTAAGCAACGCTTTGCCCATTCAATAAGGTTTTGCTCCCTGCTTGGTCTCTTTGTATCCATGGATTTCCGACCTGTTAGCAGCTCCAATAATACAACGCCAAAGCTATAAACATCACTCTTTGATGTAAGATGGCCTGCAGTTTATCAAATATTATTTCATTAAGTAAAAATGTTTATACAGTGATATGTATTATATATTATGAATTAATGAATACTGTTTTACCAGTCATGATATACTCCGGTGCAGCATAGCCATGAGTGCCCAGGACCTGAGTTGTAACGTGTGTGTCATCGCCTTGAGGTCCACCCTTCGCGAGGCCAAAATCAGAGAGCTTTGCATTATAGTCCTGATACATCAGAATTCCTCATTTAAGCACATCAAATCAAGAAGACCTAGCTTTGAATCAAATACAAAGGCCTCTTTTTGGGATGGCTTTCTTACTGCTTCTTAAAGCAGTTTTTAGTAAAAAAAAAATTTTTTTTTACTAAAAAGTTGTTTTAAGAAGCAGTAAGAAAGCCATCCCAAACGAGAGGTTGTACTTTTTTGTAAAAACAGATGTAGAATTATTGTTGAATGTTGAACAAATATTTGTTTTTTTTAAGTTATTGTGAGTAATTTTGTTGAAGTCAGATAACAACTTTGTTATAATTACCACAGTTTAACTGCTAAATATAAATCAAGAAAGAAGCTGTCTAGAATGCTAAGTTCCTAAAAAATTGTCTGAAATAGAAGAAATTATTTTGTGCAGATTACGGATCGTCCAGAGGCGAATCACAGTGCACCATGTCACCCGATACACAGCGGTACCGAGTACTGGTACTCAACAAACGGATGATGTGGCGCGCTGTGATTCGCCTCTGGACGATGTCCGGAATCCACACAGAATAATTAATCATCAAACATACAGCTTTCTCATTGATTTGCTTTCTAGATCTATGTCACACTTCCATTTGACTACTACTTTCTTTCTTTCTTTCTTTTTTTTTTTTCAAATACTTTTTTGATGGAAAGATGTTACAACAAGAAAGAAGCAGCCAAATAAAATTATCTTCTCTTTAAAAAAATAAGACAGCAAGAAGAGAAAGCTATCCCAAACAGACTCTAAGTCTAAAAGTCAAGAAATAGAAATAATTACCTTGTCTAATAATATATTAGACCCTTTGAAGTCTCTGTAGATCACAGGGTTCTCAGCTTCATGAAGGAAAGAGAGACCCTTTGCTGCTCCAACTGCAATCTTTAGCCTCGTCAACCATGGCAGCGAATCCAGAACCCCTGTAATTAAGCATAAATAATAAGAGTTTAAGCTCACTAATTTTCCTTTAACCAAGTAGATTTAATAATATTGTTTTGTTATTTTTTAAACAATTTTTAAAAGAAGAAATAGTCTATAATGCTCAAAATAATTTTCAAAAAAAAAAACTCAGAAAAATAAAAATTTTGAAAAAAATTATCAATAAGTAAAACTCTTTTTTCTCAATAAAACTTTAAAAATTAATAAATTATAATTTAAAAAAATGAAACCAAGCTATGAAATAAAAATATATAAAAATATATATATATCTAAGGTACCTTAAATAAAATAAAAAAGATAGCTGGAGTAGTTGTGCAAGTTGCAAGAGAAATACGGCCCGTTTGTGAGCCAGTCTTTGCCTACTTACTACTTACCGTGTGATTGAAATTTGAAGCTTCTATTTTCTCCAAGTTTGGTCAGTTGACACAATCATATATAGACTTTTCAATTAAATTTTAAAAGAAATCAAAGATCAAAATTATCCTCTAATTATTTATAAATAATCAAAATTATCTCTAATTATTTAAAAGTTTTATTTTAATCCTTTGACTTTTTAAGACTTCGTTTGGGACGACTTTTTTATTGCTCCTTAAAACAGAATTTTAGTAAAAAATTAAAAATTTTGTATTGAAATTTTGTTTTAGTAAGCAATAAAAAAGCCGTGGCTTCGTTTGGGATGACTTTTTTATTGTTTCTTAAAGTAGTTTTTAGTATAAATAAAATATTTTTAGAAGCAGCGAGAAAGCCGTCCCAATCTAAGCCTAAATTGAGACCTAAATGATCCCACAGAAGACTAAGGCTTCGTTTGGGACGACTTTTTTACTGCTTTCTAAAACGGAGTTTTAGTACAAAATTTTTTATTTTTGAACTAAAACTCCGTTTTAGAAAGCAATAAAAAAGCCGTCCCAAACGAAGCCTAAGGCTTCATTTGGTATAGCTTTTTTACTGCTTCTTAAAGCAGCTTTTTAGTATAAAATTTTTAATTTTTAAACTAAGAATCTGTCTTAAGAATCAATAAAAAACCGTCACAAGCAAAATCTAATTCGATTCACATTTAAAAACTAGAGCACCAAATTATTTAACTCATATAATTGTCCATGATACAACCAATTATTAAAAATTTAATAATAATAATAATAATATATTTAAATTTGTATTATATTTTTTGATATTTCAGAACAAATTTGAATAACTAATCAAATTTTTTTGTAAAAAAAAAAATCAAAATAAAATTAAAAAAATAATTACTTACTCTTAAATAAATGGTTCTCCAAACTCCCCTTTGACATGTACTCATACACAAGCAGCCGGTTCTCAGTCTCACAGCAATATCCGATCAACTTCACCAAATTCGGATGG